>WACJ01000014.1:0-1200000 GCA_008973525.1 Stenopsyche tienmushanensis
CAAACGAAGAAGAATTTTTTTTGTGTGTGTGCTAAAAACCCTACAAACCTATTGGAACGATGTGTTACATAAACGATCTTTTGCTTACCCCAAAAATTTGCATATAAATTTATAGTTTTTTAAAAATAATATCAGACAGATGTATGCAACATTAATTAATTAAAATTGAATTAATGAATGATGTATAAATATTTATTGCACATTCAGTTAATTGTTTTTGAAGATTTTAAATAAGATTTGTTGTAAATCCTTATTGTGAAAATTTACAATGGTTAAAGAGTTGGAGGTAATGTATCATTTATGTTCGGGGCTAGCAAACCTTTTTATTTCTACTACTCTTATTTGTAAGTAGTAAAATTTTCACTACCTACTGATTCTACAGTAACATCATCATCATAATACTGCAGCCACATATAGTCCTCTGCAGAACTATGGACCTCTTCAATATCCATTCACAGGAAGGGGAATCCATCTCATCTGTATCATACATTCACCTCCTTATTTGTTTGATATTGAAGGTAGCATTATCACCGAGTTTCATTTCGAACGCTCACCTAGCGGGTCTCCTAAAAACATATTGACGAACGCTTTCGCGACCATCTCAATAGGGAGTGTGAGAGGTTTGTAAAGACTGAATAGCTTTCTTCGGGAGACTTGAAAACTATTCTAAGACGACCTTTTTGATTCTACTAGAAAGGACTTTCTGGAGTGCAAAGAGTCCAATCCCTCCTTTCCTCACTAGGGCGTTGCCGGGCTAGGGTGAATACATACGTGATGCTTAAGTGCATCTCGGATTTGCTCCTACACCAACTGAGGGTGTCTCCCTGTCCACGTGCAACTTACGTGAGTGAATTTTAAACAGTGCTTTCCTATTTCAGGTCGGCCCTCTCAGTTCGGCGATTTCAAAACGATATAGAAGGCAACGGAAGATAATGCTGCTAATGTTGTAAAATAAAGTTCTTCATATGCCTTTCCTTAAGGTCGTCTATTTGGTGTTCTTCTTGTTCTTGTTCTGTTCCTAAAACTTTTTGGTTCCAAAACGGTAGGGTTCATCGTGCTCCGTATTGTTGGGGTGTAAGTATTCGAACTTTGGACGTTTAGTGCCTGCCGGGAACAATCAAACAATATTTAATTGGTCAGACTGGAAGCAAACTGAAAAAATAGACATAGCTGGAACAAATAGGTGAAAGTCAGGTATCAAGTAATATCAAATAGTTCGATCAATTAGATCAAATGGTTTCATAGTCAAGATTATAGCATGAGAGTAGTCAAAACAGCCCTTTGGCAGTCGAATCGCGAGCCGATTTGTACAAGGTTGTCTTCTGATTTTAGTGTTCTTACGTTTATATGACAAAAGAAAGTAGATGTTTGCTAGTATTTGTTAATTTACTTGGAAGCTTGGTTGGTGATTAACAACACTAAAGTCTGATTTTACAAAATATGAGATATGAAAAGGTATCAATAAATTGAATATCACTTTCCTCATATTTCTGTATATCTTATTCCTCAAATAAGATATACAGAAAGCATTTTTTAAAATTTATTATAGGTTTTCAAATTTACTGCTATCAACATTATGTTTCCGTATATAATTAAAGTTTGTTAAGGTATGTATAAAAAATGTCTAATAGTATTGCATTATTAGTATTTTAACAATTTTAAAGTTTTTATATCATGTTTAATTCGAAGTCAAATTAATCAAAAAGAGTATTGTGGGCAATAATATCTTTTTTAAAGGGAAATAAATGAGTTGAAAATCATAGTTATGATATATGCATGTCTTTAATATAAAAACGAATTGTTTCTAATAAAATGAAATAAAATCGACAACCCATTTCATTGTAATGAGCTGAATATAAACATCGTGATTCGGATATTTATTTTCAAACGATTATTGTAGGCTATTTCATGCTTTGATGGTTTATATATTAAAATCAATAATCATTAAAAATTACCAACCAATCTAATATCGATAGATTAATTGAAGTTAGTAGGGAAATTCTTAATAAATTGGATTTCATCAAAGACTACCTATTTCTAAAAGGATTTTGATGTGGGTTACTTTGCCCGTTTAAATAGATAAGTCCAAAAAATAAATAGCTTAAGGCCAAAAAAGTGCTGTCAAGTGATATAGTAGTGTGTTAGTTAATTTTTCTTTGGGAAAATGTCTGTATCGCCGATTCATAAAATAGTCCTAATTTTAGGATTCATATCATTTTTTCATGCTGCTTATTCGGCTGCTCAGCGTAAATTTTTTTCATATTATTTCGTTTCAAATTATGATTGACGTTTCGAGAATTTTGTACAACATACATAATTTACATGCTTTTATGTACAATTATTAATGTATTATACATTTTTTAATTATTTCAGACCGGTCATATTTACGGATAACTGAACAAGAATTTACGGGATTACCTTTGGACGTAAGTAACCTCAAAACAGTTGTATACATTTGGTATATATGATAATTGGATAAAAGTAATTCGTTAATGAATCTGCATTTTTTACCTAGAGTATGAGCGTTTTATATCATTCACAAGTGCGCGAAAAAAAAAGAAATTTTGAAACAAGACAATTTAACTTTTATATCATCAAAGTATTTTTTTATTTTGTTAATATCCTTTAAAAGTGGACTAAACCATTTACAATATGTTTCTGGTTTGTAGATGTGTATATTTTATTTTTGCAGATCATCATTCAAGGGATTACAAGCTTATTCCTAATAATGTATGGAGTGTTACATGTCGCAGGAGACTTCTCTGAAATCCGTGCTACTGTTGGATTGGAAAAGAAAACATGGGAAGATCAAAGGAATATTCCTTCGTTTTATGTTTTTAATCACAGAGGGAGGATTTTTAATCCCTCATACTCACCTCAATCAATCAGGACTATAGAAGAATTAGAATAATCATTCATGAAATGTAAAAATTTATGTATCTAAATTTAATAATATAATAATCGATAATTTATAATTTTAATAATTTTGATTATAACCAATGCTTTTTATTGCAACAGTTTTGCCCCAAGATTTTTCTGTTGCCCATTAAAAATATTATTACTAATTATTCTTTATTAAAACTTCAAATTACAAAGTAAGCAAATCTTACTTCTACATAATATTCTTAATTTTAAGTTATAAATTTGAATGCCTATCTTAACTACGAGCCAAGTGTTTACATGTTAATTATTATAATTAGATTTTATTAAGAAGAGATTTATAGAGTAAAATAAACAAGTTCATTTACACAAGCACACTGACGTCATATATTTGCACCACCTTTCATAAATGTTGCTTGCCAAAAAAGATAAATGAAATTGCTTACTTTGTAAATGAAACATCCTTGGGCATATCTAAAATAGCTGAGGGTTTAGGAAGTTACCTTGGGAAGGTACGAGTGGATTGTAATAGAGGAATATTCAAAAAAAAATCAGGTGAGCCTGTAAACATGTTCTCTGATTGTGGATAATTTGATTGCTCCATGTAGCCATTTTAAATTTGTGAGCAGTGTTATTGCATGCAATTTAATGATTCATTCTGAATGACTTGCAGTTTTGATATTCTAGTATGGGATACATAATTTTAGAAAATCCTAGTATATTTAAATACTGAATGAACAACTGTTGTAGACAGAAGGAACTTTGTTGCCGCAAAAGCTCATGAAGTAAGCTGTAGTCAGGATAAAAAGCAATGTTTGATGATAGTATTTTTGGTGTGTTATGTAAGAATAGAGGCGAATGTATGATACAGACGAGATAACCCCTTCCTGTGAATGGATATTGAAGAGGCCCATATTTCTGCAGTGGACTGTTAGTGGCTGCGCTATGATAATGATGTAAGAAAATGTTAACGCTTTAGCTGCCAGTTTTTTTAATTCTTTCTTGCTCTTGATTAATCACGCTAATGTGTCTGAAATGGATATACACAAGATCGTGCCAGCTGTATTCTAAACACGGAAAAGTTAAGGTCCTGGAATACTTTTCAACTCAAGAATAGTATAAATTATAATAGATACTTTCAACATAACTTTAAAATCTGCCATAAAATTGACTATTTTTAAATTACCGTTCTATGTTTTATTCTTTGACATTTTGTGATCCCTTTTCTATGGAATATGGTTATTAAAACAAGATCTGATTGATGTGGATTTGTTAAAATATAAATATGAACACCAAATATTGTTCAATATGTTTAATTAAACCTTATATATAAAAATAGATGTTACATATTAACAATACAATACAATTGCTTAAAATTAACTTATCAATAAATCAAACGGTTCTTTCAGGATAAGAATTATGTATGCTTCATTAAGTAGTTTCTTTCTAAAAGTATTCCACAATTTTGAATCTAAAATAACAATGTTTAGAGATTAACCGATTCATTTGTAAGGAGGAAATTATTTACACAATTTTGTATATAATAGTATACAACTCTTTTAAAACTTTATTAAAAATACTTTAATTTAAACAAAACTTGTTTTGTTATAAAATATATATTTCTAACATAAAACATTTGAGAATGAAGTATTCATTGTTGATTTTTTCCATAGTTGAGTTGCAAGATTAAGGCTGCTGCTTAAGCCTCATATCGGTCTCTTCGTCATGTATTGTACTTCGTCTGTATTCTTCGTAAGGAGCCCTCTTTCAATGGAGCGGACGTAAAAAACGCTTTACACTCCCAGCCATTAAAGGGTCTTTATGTTTCCTGATTAGTGAAGAAAATAAACTATTGTCTTCCCCATCCTCCTCCTCCCCCGCTGCCCCTGTTATAACCTCCGCCTCCTCCTCCGCGACCTCCAAATCCGCCACCTCCTCCTCGGCCTCCGAAACCACCTCCACCGCCGCGTCCTCCAAATCCTCCACGACCACCGCCTCCGCGGCCGCCGAATCCGCCGCCTCCTCGTCCACCGCCACCACCTCTGCCTCTAAAACCGCCGCCGCCTCCTCCTCGTCCGCCTCCACCGCCACGACCTCTGCCACCTCTTCCGCCGCCACCGCCTCCGCCTCTACTACCGGGAGGTTGGGGAAGGAACCTCTTCAATGGAAGCAACTTCGCAGGATCAATGAAGAGTTCTTGTTTATCTTTGAAACTCTTCGATTTAAGATTATCGCCAAGTTTAATCGAAACGTAATAGTCCCGAACATTTCCAAAGATTTCGTCTATTTTGCCAATCTGCTCTTTATTTTCTAAATAAATAGGAGCGTTGAAGTATGGCACGTCTTCTATGTTTACTTTGCAAACTAGGTCTTCTTGCACTGCATAAGCGAACTGACCGAGAGGGATGACTTGTTCTGGCGGTCCCTGGTCGTAACCTCGTCCACCTCCGCCTCCGCCACCTCGACCGCGGCCCCCGAAGCCTCCGCCTCGACCACCTCCGCCACCACCACCGCGGCCTCCGTATCCACCGCGCCCGCGAAACGACATTTTATAACCTTACTGACCGGCACACGTGCGCACAACACGCAACTTTCAAACTTTAGTCTTAACAAGTGGCATGTCGAGCATAGCTCATAAACGTCAAAAATGTAAAAAAATCCACAATAAAAAATAAGAACTTAATAAAAATTACAAAGCATTAGCTATATTTAAAATACTAAAAAATCCATTATATTTCCAAAATTTTAAATAATTTGTATTTTTATTAATAGCCAAATTATTTATTAGCAGTGAATATAATTTATTGATCATGATAGGATATTAAATTAAGCATTTAACACAGGTAAGCATAATATTTCGACAAACTAATAATATAATTAAGCAAAAAATAAATTCAATTTACTGATTTCTTTTAAATTCCATTTTATAATATCTTTGTCGGTCAAATTATAGATTTTATTTTTTTTAAATAGCTTTTTACTTTAGTTATGTATAAATTTCACATGGATAATAATATGAAATGCATTTTCTTTAAATTAAATAATTACAAATTATTTTAATTGTTTAACGAACGAATTTTTTGAGCTACAATAAAATAAAATTTAAACAAAGGAATTCATGTGTTTTTTATGTTTATGAAATACATAAACATAAATTTTTTACAATCAACCAGAAAAATATCTTTTTCGTGTGAGTTTGGGTGATAAAATTTAGCCTCACTAAGAAAAATATTTATTTTTTATATAATAATTTTTAATATAAGCTTATTAAAGTAATTTAATGACGAAAACCAGGCACTATCAATTTTATAATCAACAAATGTCGTAATTTACAATCTCATAATAGTTGGCCGTTTATTTGCTTGTTTCGCCTGTTAAACATTTATTTTGAATATGTCCGTCCTGTCGTACGCCTGTCAATTCCATCAACGGCATTTTTGACATTTCATCCTGGACGTATTGTAAATTTGACCTTTATTTTTATATGTATAACAGTCAATTGACATTCGTTACTGTGGATTGTTTTTAAGCGCTCTTTCCAACAACACGATTCTATTCTCGCATGACTTTTACCTCAGATTTGTTTTTGTCTTTCGAAGTATATTGTTCTTTACATCGAAAATGTTTCCAAAATACATTTTTCGCGTTTATTCAATTATACAACGGAATATAATTCTAGTAAATGCGCATTATTCAAAATAATGGTACAGTTTTCTCTTTGTGTCCCAGGTGTGGATTAATTATTTTTTATTTTATCACATTCCCTGTGCTTATATAATTGTTTTTTCCCATTACATTGATATGTTTGTAAATTAATTACAATATTAATGTATATATTATTCTTAAATGCACTTACTGTTACTATTTTGATGTATGGAATACAGTTATTAAATAATTGTCATACATCAAAGAACAAATTGAAATTTTGATACATTAGTTTCGCTTACATTTTGTGTATTTCATCGTAGTGAGATTGGTCCCGTGACCTTTGCTCTTCTGACTGATGCTCTTCGAAACCCCGAGGAAATCTTTACATTGAAATCTCACTCGACGTGAAGATTTTATCAGGATTGTTCATTATTAGAATGCAGAGAAAATATTGCAAGATGGACAAAAATACAAACAACTGCTTAGTTCTTCCGTGATGAGTTTCATCCTCAAGCATAGCCAAATTAGCTCAAAGAGGGTCAGAGAAAAGACCTGACCGACGGTCCCAGCTTAATCGTTAATCTCGAAGAATGCAATGGATAAACAGAGAAATTGAGTCCAAGTTAGAATAATGTCAGTCAGATAATAAGAGGACAACCTTTCCCACATAGGGTTTTTATATCTGTTGTAAAAATTACTGATTTTTCAATCTTATCTCCAATGGTGCAACAGTATATAAAAAAGCTCCAATGGTAGCAATTTGATTAACGACATTTAGTTTTTATTCATTACGTTTGGGTCATTAACTTGTTCGGTGTCAACACATCTTATGCGAAGACAGTTTAACCATGAATTACTTTTGTAGCAGGCATCTTCTCATCCTTTTCACATTTTCGGTGGAATATTTTATACCGGAGCTTGTCACAATTTTTGCTACCCTTTGTTTGCGTCTTACAATGTTTGTGAACTTCTCGTAATTTAAGTCATATCCAATTGTGTTATTCCAGATGTGTCTTTTAACCTTTTGTGGAGATAAGACGCATATTTGCATTTGAATTCCAGTGATTCAGAAATAGTATTCTTACACACTGAGTTCAGTGAGAGACAGAGACGGAGAAAGCGTCTTGCGTAATTCATATGATTGTATAGATTGATAACCCAAATTTATCGACTAATAATGATAACCCAAATTGATCGATTTCAAGTGTATTGTTTATGTTTACGTGAAGAAATGAATGAAGATAGTGTACTATCAACGGTATTTATTTAAAAGATTGATACCGAGCAGGGTTGAGAGATAAGTGGATTTGTATGGATGATAATTGGCATACATATAAATATAGTATCTACGTTTACGTCATTTTAAAATTAGCTCACTACTCAAAGGGCTAATGTTGACGATGCATTTATAGATGTCGCCCAAAAAATACCAATGTTTTGAAATAAACAGGATTGCAATCACAGTTATCTGCAATTGTGATTAGTTTTTTATAAAGCGAGATAATATCCCATATATGGCGAGTGGCTCATCAAGAACTGAGATCAAAGTTTCCCCCAAAAGTTGTTAAAAAATAACTTTGTATTATGGTCATATGCTTTTACTGTATTTTTTTGTATTTCTTGATTAATTTTGTTAGTGATTTATTCATTAATTTGTTAACCTGTTAAATGCCAACGACTCACCGGTGCGTCGCATTTGTACGCGCCGATGAGTCAGTGGCAGTTAAAAGGTTAAACAGCTTTTCTTTGGATTAAAAAAGGCCACAAAATCGTGTCAAAAATAGTAAACTTTAATTGACACTTCAGTTGTATTTCCTAAGCAAGTATATTGCTAAAATACATTAGTATATTTTAAGCTTTTGTGGTTTAACGTGTTTGCGGACACGTCTGCAATTGCAGCAATTTTTTGTATGTTGCATGGGATGCGTCCTCCGTATTCTTCGAAGTTGCGTTGTTAACTCGGATAATTTTGAAATGTCAATGAAAGCATTAAGATATTGAAAAAAACTTGAATTATGTATTAGCTATCGGATCAATTCGAATAAATAGTTATTCGCTTTAACTATCTGCATGTAAATTAAGGAATAGGTGTTATTAAAATGCCTATGTACCATAAAATTCTTTATGCGGCTTGTAATAAATTATTACATGTTCTTAATTTTTTTAAATTGAAATAATACCTTTTCTCTTTTATAGAATTCATTAATCAAAATGATGCAACCAAAGACATTAGAAGAAAAAATACAGCAATTGAAAGACCAAAATAGTGAATTAGTGAATACAGCTCAGTTTTGGCGCATGCAATATAAAAGATCTGAAGATGAGAAATTGGGTTTATTGAAGGAGAATAATGAGATAACTCTGGTGAGTGGCTTGGATTTAAATTTGATATTAATTGTTTATTTTATACAATTTCATATTTATTTCAATTAATTAGAATTGCTCATTATTTAGAGTGAATGTTGATACTTTTATTTTCTTTTATAATTTTACATGTTTTGATAGAAATCAGTAATATTTTTTCATTCATGTTTTAGAGGAAAAAGCAGTATTATAACAAAATAAAGGGAAGTTGTGATTTATTACAAGAATTTGCCTGCCGCCTTATAGAAGATGTCTTACAGTTTTCTGCTTATGTAGAAAATATTGGAGGAATAATAAGTGAATTTGATGGTAACTATGGTTAGTAAAGGCGTTTCATTGTATTAATGTTCTGTGTTACATTTAAGAGTATATGTTAATACTCGGGTATCTGCTGTTTTCGTGCGAGTGAGACACATAATAATAAACATTTCTGATCATTTTGACAAAAATGCTCATAACACTTTTCCTTTTGGTACTAATTTGATAAAATAGAAGTATTATAAAGCTTATCGTCACATATGTCTTCACCCTAGCCGAGGTTCCCGTGCAAGCCTGTCGATTTCTTTTTAAGAGAAGGATTTCGCAAGGGAGGGATGATACTCCGCTAATTGTCTCGCTTCAAACGTTCCCACGGCCATAATTGCAAGCAAATTCCAATTCGACAATTTATATATCTTAATTACTGTAATAATGATTTGTTTACAAAACAATACAATGCATTGAACTTTCTGGAAATATTCCCAAGTGGCGATAAAGATGATTTCCAATCAAAGTAACGACATATTTTCAAAGCAAGCGTTCAGTTCAACATATAGGCTATATACAAAAATTTCATTATTTTAATAAATTTACGACAATGAGTGCCATTACTACAAATCAAATATTTCTTTATCTTTTGGTTCTGACAAGGCAAATGCTATTAGTATTAATGATTAAGTCATTTTGGATTGCTTTGCAACCCATCAATAGATTCCAATCTATTTCAATATCTTAGATATTCCCAATTTCATCTTAATAAATCATGATCCTTGGTAATGCATAGAGTTAGGCTGCACATTGGTCAATAATAATATTTATATACTAAGTTTTTTTTATTATTAAGACTCAATGAACCGTGAAACATCTACTTCAAATTATACACCCGGTGGTTCGCCAAGCAATGTCCATCATGTGAGACCAATGATTGGAGGTGTAACCCTAAAAACACCCGTTCTAAAAGTATCTCGTGCAAACTTGAATGTTATAAAAAGAACAGGTGAGCAATAACAATATTCTTAATTTTTCATTCTGTGATATAATTAATTTCCTTTTTATAAAAGAATGCGTGCGTTGATATTTTTGTAGTTAGGACTTTGAAAAATGATATCATTGGTGGAAACTCACCGGAAATGCAAAGTCCCCATCGTCAATCACCTCTTAATACAAAAATGCAAAGTAAGTATAAAATAAACTTATATTAAATTATAGTAGAATTTATATATTGTTGTTGTTTAGCAAAAAAAAATAATTGAAACACTTTCAATTGCAGGAGTTTCAGTGTGTCTTAGACGGATGGAAGGTGTTGATAAAAAGAAAACAAATGTTGAAAAGCAGAGTAATCAAAGTGATTCTTCTCAATCGCAGGCAGAATCTCCTTCAAACATTTCGTTGGAAGGAGTTAGACCTGTAAGACATGATTACATTTTGAATGGTTTGTTTTTTTTTTATATTAAAATTAGCAATGAAAATTATGCTTAAAGATTTATATTTATTGAATGAATATCAAAAAAAAAAAAATCAAATTATAGATGTTTCTGTGTCTCTGCGTCGTATTGACGATAACAAAATGATGTTGAGGAACAAATCCCAGCAGGAAAATAATGATAGTGACAAAGCTAACAATACAACTAATGAGCTTAAAAATAGCCAAGAAGATTCTTCACAAGGTACTGTTGATTTATCATTTTCAATTTGGTATGATTACATAATTGGATTGCTATAAAAACTAGGATGACTGAATGATTTTGAGTTGGAATCACTTACAAGATTGCTATGTTATAATATATTAGCGTTAGTCGATATTTTTATTCTTACCGCACACTTTCCTATATTTGTAAGAAGTAAATGTTTCTAATTGCAATTGTAAAGTACTGTTAAGTAATTTTTAAGTGGAATTTTTGAGCTGAGGCTTAGTACACATATGTAATTAAATGTATCTTTTTATATATAAATAATATCCTCTGGAGCTACATCATCTTTAATATATGTAATAATATGACAAAACTTCTACTGCCTACCATAAAAACTTATGAACCTTCACTAGTGGATGATAAAGATCAGGTTGACTATTGTTACGTTTGATGATTATGAAGTGGTGTTGCAAACGATGAGAATAATGATGTGATTCGGAAAGGTTCTCTTTGAGCTCTGCTCCAGAATCTTAGGCGTTGATATATATATATATATATATATAAATTATTTTAATTATTAAAATATTAATAAATAGCCGGGTGATCGATCGCGTTAAGGTTTTTGGTAAAAAATTAAAAAACGAATTTTTTACCTTATCCGATATTTCGGACCACTCGTCGGGTCCATTCTCAACTTGAGAATGGACCCGACGAATATATATATATATTGAGAATGCTTAGACGTGTAGGGGTACCTTTACGATACGACTGCCATCGATGCACGATGATCCAGTCTGATAGGGTTAATATTGTGTGTGCTCTTTTCACCCTTTTATCTTTTCATCCGTCGTATCAGATGTATGCGATCTTCATAGATTTTTTTAAATTAAATAACTGATTTTTCATTACCTTCCATATACAATTTAATTAGGGTAGAATTTTTTCAATAGAAATTTTAGATAGGAGAAGATCTATGAGTGAAAAGCAAAATTGTCATTATTTTAAAATCATATTTGCTAATAGGTATCCCTAAACGACTTTATTAACCATTTGAGTAGTGAGCTAATTTTAAATCATCATAAACATAGATGCTATATTTGCTTGTCCGCCACTTATCCGTACTAATCCACTTATCTATCAGGACCATCGAAGCGTGTATGAAGCTTGTATATGAATAAATAAACACTGTCGATAACACACAATATTCGGTAATTTCTTCAAGTAAACATAAATAATACACTTAAAATCGATTCATTATATCATTCACAATAAATAATAAATAATGTAGTACAATGGAAAAAAACCAGCACGCGATGAGTGATCATAGATAGGCAACCATTAATTGATATAGAACAAGGGTAGATTGATAAAATATAATGTAGAATAATGGATTCAATGGTTGACGATCTATGTTTGGTTTGATACATATTGATTAGAGTCTAAGGAGATTTATTAAGATTGTTAATTAAAAAATATTTGTCAATTGGCAGCATAATCAAATTGCATATAAAAAAATAATGTACCAAGAGAAGTGATTACATAAAACTATCACTGTTATATATTTTACATACAAAATCAATTTTCAAAAATGAATATAGAAAACTTTGCTTGAAATGCGAAAATACTAAAAATCTTGAGTTCATAGATTTCCTAATCTAACTGAGCATTAATAACCAATTATTTATATTATTATTTGAATATTTCTTTATTTTTAACTCATCTTAAAATAATATTTCAGATAGTGAAATGGAAAACAAAGAAAACATATACAATGATGAGGAGTTTAATAATGAATATCAAACAAGTGGATGTATAAAATACTCCAGGTAAAAATTTTGATTTCATATCTATAAAAAGTGTTTTTATACAAAAATAATAATGCTTGAATTTTATTTTCTATTTTTAAAAAATGTAAAATTTATCAAGTAATAGTGAAAAAATTATTAACTGATTATTTCCTTTTTTAAAGGTAGGGATTTTGAATTAAAATATTCCGTATCTTCTATTACACGTGAGTTATATAAAGCCATCGCATATATCAAATTAAAAATGAAGATCGTCTAAGAGAGTGCTTTTTCATGTTAAAAATCTTTAGTTCTTAAAAGAAAACCAAATCTTTCCAATAATTGTAAAATAGGACTTTATCATGAATTGTAATTATATATACATTTAATTATGATATAAAACATAATTTTAATTTGGACGTTATTAAAACTAATTACTAGATTATCATTAGGTGGCTCGTTAACAGTTTATTATAATTTCATGTACATGTACTCTACAATTATTTCTATACACAAAAAGGATTTAACACGCCAACGCGAAAATTATCAAACAATTTCTCTAATTGCAAATGCCAGCAAAATAATACTACACATTCTACAGGATAGATGAAATACTTCATAGAATGGCAAATAACCAAGGAACAGGTAGGATTTGTGAAAGGACGAGGAACCCGGGAACAGATCATGAATATCAGAGTGCTTATCGGGTCGTCACAAATAAAAATTGACGATACTCTATCAGAGTGCTTTAAAACAGAGAAAGGGTTAAGACAGGGTTGCCTTCTTATAGCTGCCAATGAGGAAGAACTCAAACATTTACTGCATCGTTTCAAAGTGCAAAGTGAAGCCTGTGGGTTATTCATAAATAAGATGAAAACCAAAATAATGAAAATTGATAGAACAGGAACTTTAAAAACTACCCTAAATTGGGGTAAAATTAACACGGTGCAAAAGTTCATTTACTTTGGTTCACAAATATGTGAAGATGGAGGATGCAGTAAAGAAATAATAAGACGGGCCCAAATGGCAAATCATGCCATGACCAGACTCATTCAAATCTGTAGGAATGGCAAAATCTCAAAAATTATTTAATTCCGCCTAGTCCAAATATACATATTCTCCGTGTTTTTATACGGAGTGGAAACATGGATGTTGCACAAAAAAGAAAGAGAAACAATTGATGCCTTCGAAATGTGGTGTTGGCGCCGCATGCTGAGTATTCTGTGGACTGCCAAAAGAACCAACCAGTCCGTCCTAACAGAGTTAAAAATTAAAAATAAACTCATCCGCCTGCCTGGGACGAATACTAAAGTTTTTTGGAAACGTTGCTTGCCGGGATGGAGAAAATTTAGAAAAATGTGGGCAGTGTGTCAGGGAAGAGAGGAAAAGGATAGTCACTATGAAGATGGAATGACAGAGTGAAGTAGGCAACTGACTCAATCCTCATTTATAACCCTGCGGACGGCAGAAGAAAGGGATGGCTGGAAGGCCATGGTTCAGAAACAAAAAACCTACATAGTCTAAGTCACGATCCTCAGTCATAAGGAAACGAAAAGAAAGAGATAGAAGACTATAGAATACAGATAGCAAAGAAAGAATAGAATAGAAGATCCTTGTTGAACTTAATTTTTATGATATAGTCTAAAATATTTTTAAACATTTAATAACTAATTATTTTGTGTATAATACATACTTGAAAGTGTTAGATAGATTTAAAATCAGTATAAAAATTTAAAACTCTTTGATACTTATACTAGTGTTGGAACACTTGAGTACTATTTTGAAAAATAATTTTAAAATGTCGGTTATTTTAAGTAATGGCAAAAGTAATTTTTATGTAAATATATGATTCTTATGCAAGGTTGAAAGATTTATCTCGTCTGGGGGCAGACGTGCATGAAGTTCTCCTGTGTTTTTGTAAAACTTATCAACAAATAATCGTGATTATATATGTGTATTTCAGATTGGAATGCATCCCTGAAGAGACAGATAATAATGTAAGTTGCGCTTTCAATGTTATTTCTTTAACTTAATAAATTTAAGTCAGTTAAAATTATTTTTATATGCCATTCGAATTTAAAATTCTATAACAAAAAGCCAAATTTAAATTCTGCACTGTTATTATATATCTATATTATGTTATTGATTTTTTTTTCCTTTTACAATTGTATATTTTAGCTTTCAGAATCTAAAACCAATCCTCATAAAGCTACTCAGAAGGAAAACATTTCTTTTAATGGGTATTTATATTATTATAAATTTAAATGAAATGAATATATAGAAATATTTTTAATACCCTAATTAATGTTATAATATTTTTTCAGAAGTACAATTTCAAAAGATAAAGACTCAGAAGATCCTCTTGAAGGACCCAGTTGGCTTTTTGATAAATCCAAAAATAACATGCCTTTGAATGTCAGCAGTAGAAAATCGAGCCTGAATTTTGTGACAGCGCGAAAGGTAATGAAGTATATTTTTTTGTATGAGTTTTAAAATTATAAAGTCGATTTAAACCAATTTCAACACTTGGAATATTATTTTAGAGAGAAAAACCTGTTCCCGATGAATCACTCTTTGAAAATTCTTCCATTCCAAAAGATTTTGATCAATTGATTCAATTACCTGATTCTACAACTACAGATTTAAAAGAAAATACAATAGATAATATAGAAAACAATCCATGGCCACAATGTCAATCAACTCCGAATCTGGGAAGTGTTACAAAAACAGGAAAAGTTGTTGATAATAATGTCGAAATGGAAAATAGCTTTCATTTAATTACTGAAAACCCTGTACTAAAGACAAAAGTCATAAAAGATAAGAAGTAAATAATTTTTATTCAGTGCTTTTTTATGTTTATTGTTTGTTACTTTTTTATATATCTAAATTGTGTTTTTTAACAAAGGAGCAAGTCATCAAAAGATATACCCGTCAATAAGACTGCTGAAATAAAACGGAGCAAAAAAGCAGTCCGCAAAAGAACCTCCAAGGAAAAAGGTAATGCTGTCCGAATACGAAAGAGCAGTTGTGGCAAATTGTCACCTCTGCGTGGATCCAAAGAATTACCAAAAATAACGTCAAAACCAATTCTGAATTCAGTGCCTTCTGTAAATGATAAGTAAGTATAATTTTATTAATAAATTTAATATTATGCATGTGTCTCAGACTTCCATTGATTTTCTGGTCTCCAATAAATAAATACTGGGGCTTGTATATATTAGTAATCAATTATTTCAAATTGAAATGATAATTTTTTTACAATTTTGTTTTAATTATTCAATCAATTATATAACTTCCATCATTTTTACAACTCTTTGCCAAGTTTTGGGCAAAGTTTCAATCTCTCTTTTATAAAAAGAGGCTGGCTTTGACAAAAAATATTTATTTAGGTGAATTTCAACTTACATTTCGAAATGTCTCTGTCATGATGTAGATAATGAGTTTACTTTTATCTGTTAATGAATAAATGAAGTTTAGAATCTACTCAATAAAATACAACTAAATACACAGCCCCTACTAAAACAAAATGGCTTATGTCATTTAAAAAGACGTCACGCGTAAATGCCGCATTTGGATGATCTTTTATTTTGCTTTTAACTCATGTAATTGTAATAAATTTGATTGTAAATCAATATTTTTTTAGCAGTTCATCATCATTGGATAACAACACTAGTGATAATGTAAGAAATAGGAGTAGACCAAAAAGAGCTGTGACTAAGGACTATAAAGAGCTCGGTCTTAATAAGTGAGTTCATTTTTTGTCGATATAATTTGGATTTGGATACAATTTTTTTTGAATTTTCAAGTCAAATTATATTTCATTTTAAAGTTTTTGCGTTCCTCAAATATATATTCTATTTAAATTTCAGAAAACTACGTCGTAGCTAATAAGATGTATTTAAGACAAATATTGTCCAGCCATTGCAAGCTAGACACGGAAAGGAGGCAGTGAATGCAGAAAAATATACATGCTTTTAGGCTTTTTTCTGTAGTTTTTTTTTTATGAAAACCTTTTGACTAGTATTTGGTGTGTATAAATATAAATATATTTTTTTACACAATGCAAATGGTAAACAAATTATCATGTTACCAATGTTAACTGAAATCTTGTTTGAATGTATGTAATTATAATATCCCATTTAAATATGTATAATTCCATTCTGAAAATATATATTCGTATTCCAATTGAATCACGATAAATGTGATCAAATTGTCGACAATTGAAAAATATTTACTTTAAAATAAAAAACTTCATGATTTAATCGAAAATTTCAAGTAAAAATGAATAAAATGATTGGAGCACTAAAAAAATCTGCCTTTTGATATTTTTACGATGCTTGAATTGATTAAAAAAGCAAATTGTTCCTTTTCTTTTGCATTCCTCACACATTGAACGTTTTTAAGTAATTTTCATTCATTAATATATTTTAAAAGAACATGATATGTTATTTTTAAAGTTGCATTTTATCATATTTAATTCGATTATTCATTTTGTGTTGTTAGCCCTAATTAAGGAATATATATATACCTAACTCATTATTTTAATAATAGCTATATCAGCTAGTAAAAATCTATCATAGTCATTTCATTATAGTGTTTGAAATATGAATCATTGGAAATCACCGCGATACATAAAAAATAGCAATGTGTAAATGATAGTATTAAGATATGTGTTTATTTTGAGTTTTAAAATATAAATTGTATTAACGGCTAGCGTTTTGATGAGAATGCAGTAATCAATTACGTTAATGTTTTGTGAATTTCAGCTCAAATATGCATTGTAAATGATGAAATATCTGACACCAAAATCATTTAAGTTAAAAAAATCTGTAATGCATGTTTATTTTATTTTTGTGATTTTGCATTTTTGTTTCATTTTTCACAAATAAATTATGATTTTAATTTTTATTATTAATTTAGAAAGTTAAATAACACTTTTGTGAATGTTTGTGTTTAGTTATTTGCAGGCCGGAGGCACAGCATAGGTGTCAGATATGTTTATGACTTTTTGAAATGATTTTGTAAGACTTGTCCGTAAAATCTTAATGATAAGGTCTATTTATTAATAATTTGAATTATTTCTTGACTTCTGTATGAATTTGATTATAAATATAGGTTTATTATAAATATCTTAAAATTAAATATGTATTTTTGAAAGTGTATTCAAATAGTGGTTAGCCAAAATTTTGGAGTATCTCAAAGAATAATGCGCCTAATTTTTAATATAAAAATTGATGCTTCTTACACATAATTTTGACTCTCAAAACAATTACTAAACACAATTGAATATCCGTTTTTTAACGTAATTAAAAATATATATACATACACTCATCCCCCGATTTATATATCTTTATAACATCATCGGTAAATAATTCTTTGATATCCTTACGTTACAAAAAACCGTGTAAAGTGAAACTGCATAAAAAAAGTACCTCATAAATCAGGGGATGACTGTATATATATTATGTTTTGAAACATTGGATTTAAATATTGATGAATAGAAATTAAAACAATTAATTTAAGAATTCATTTACATCTGAAATAAAAGTATATCATAATCACATAAATTAATAGAAAAAGGCAGCATTCAGACGGCGAATTATGGGTTTAAAACATACAATTTTGCAGCGCTTTGTAAACATTTATTGATAACAACATATTTCGAGCGCTGTTTCACTGGGAATCAATAAATCTTGGTTGTAATATTTTCAATGTCTATATATTTTTACATTCTACCAGCTGACCGATGAAAGCCAAACATTATCATTTATGAAGTGATACCTTCTCTTTATTTTATTTAATTTATATGAGGAAAGGAGGGACTGGACTCCTTGCACTCCAGAAAGCCCTTTCTAGTAGAGTCAAAAAGGTCATCTAGATTAGTTTTCCACCATCTCCTTATGAAAACCACTCAGTCTTTACAAACCTCCCCACACTTTCTATCGAGACGGTCATGAAAGCATTCATCAATATGTTCATTGAGGAGACCCGCTGGGTGAGCATTCAATATCGAGGGGATGAGGAGGTGAATATATGATACAGACGAGATGGATGTAACCCCTTCTTGTGAATGGATATTACAGAGGCCCATAGTTCTGCAGTGGACTGTTCGTGGCTACTCGAGTAGAACGATAAGGAATTTATGACAAGATTAGGTACTTTTTTCATGGTATTAAAGAAGTTAATTTGGGAGTTACGAAAATACCAGGGAACCCCAAATGCTCGTCGTATAATGATGTTTTAAACAAACTCCACAGTCTATTAATTGGAAAAACATTTGGATATGATAAATAAAATAATATATTTCTTAATATGTACATATTTAATATAAAACTAAAATTCAGCATTACAACGAATGTTATTTTCTATTTATCAGATCTTTGAGAATTGAATCTACATTTTCATAGTATTTATCAATTTTTTCTTCTTTTAACATATTTTTTATAATCGAATCTAAAGATTTGATGTACTGCACATCAATGTCATTGAACAACTTTTCTGTTTCTGTATGTGGCCATAGCTTTAAAACTCTCACGAAATATTGGACGAGTATTGGCTGAAAATCAATCTTTACATCGTTATCATTTTGTGATTTTTCAAAATCTGATAAATCAGCTTTGCTCATTTCTAAGTCACACACATTTGACCATATCTTTAACATGTTGATACAGATATCAATAGTTTCTTCAGTTAACGGAAAACACAACGATGATAATATTGCGATTGTATATTCGACAAAATCAATAACACTATCACACATCTTTTCACAAGTTTTTTTAATAATATTGTTCATATGCTTGAAAAGTTCTTTGGTTTTATCCGCATACGCTGCAGCTGAATGCGAATCGTACGATGTTAAATTTGAATTAATGGATAGAAACACAATTTTACATCTTTCTTCATTTTCGGTATCATTTTCTGCAGAACGCTCGAAGCACGATAATAATTCATTAAACGCTACGAGTACGGATTGAATCATTTTATCGTTAATAAAATGTTTAATGAATAATTCCTTATGGATTTCGTCAATGTGAGCAATAGAACAGATACAATTTAAAGTTTCAAAACAATTCATCAAAACGCTTTCATTGATTGAATTTTCCATTATATAAATCAATTGTGATACAAAACTATTATGCTCCAAGTATTCCATCCATAATTTAATGTGGACGGCGTCGTTATAAACGTTTGAAAAAATAAATCTCAACACCTGTATGATTATTAAAGAATCATCCGATTTGATGTACGAGAGGACGTTATTGATCACTTCAGGTTTTTTACAAATATCGATTATAACTTCGTCGTGGCAGCACATATTAGCAACAGTTCCGATCAGAACTTCATTCAAGCGATTATTATCGGAATTGTTCAATGCATTGTTTAATATATCCAGAGCATTGTGATTTAATAAGAAGGTTGATACGTCTTTTTCAACGGTCATATCCCACAGCGTGCAAAGATCTTTTTCGATTAAATCCTCGGTGATGTTTGAGTTTTCAGAGTTTAATTGTATCAGTATATTGAGTACGAAACGTTGACTATAAGCCGTTTCGCCGATTACATCGCCTTTGATTTGTTGGAGTGGGTTGTCATTTTCCAAGGAGTCTGTCGAATCGTCGCTTTTATCTGGATCTTTATCTTTCATTTCGCTTCCGAATTGTTATTCAATAGATGTAAAAGGTAGCAATATGAGTAACATTCAGAGTGATTATTTTTACGATTATAAAAATAAATTTATGTACAAATGTAAGATAAATAAAATAAACGCGAAAAGTCAAACGGTTTTTGGTTATGTCAATTAAGATTGCCAGTATACTTTAAGCGCTAAATATTTTAATTTGGGATTTTCGGTAATATTGTTCGCTTTGTGCGAATATGTAATGTTTATTAATATATGATATTTTATTTTACATTAGTGAAATAGCGTATCGGGTATTTAAACATTCATATGAAAATAATACTTGTTTTAATTTTAGACGGATTATTTTAATGCGGATTATCGAATGCAATATGTATTAACAAACGTTTTACGTTTAATTTTAATATTATTAATTAAAATAAATATTATTAATTCGAAGTTTAAATTTTTTAATTTCTTTTTTTTTCATCTTAAATAATATTTTTTTAAATTTTATTTCCATTTCTTCATGATACCACTGCATAAAAAATGATTATAGTTGTATTTAAATTTATGTATGTTGTTTATGTAATCTCATGTTTTAATTTTGTTTTTTTTTAACTTTTATAAAAAATAGATTTTTAGGTTTTATAAATACAAATATCGCGCGGAGAGTTTAAATGTTGATGTTGTGATTGTTGCATCTGGCAGCACTGGCAGTGGTGGGGCTCGGAGGCCGGTGCACTCGTTGGCTGTACTCCGGCGAGCGGGCTGTCTCTCTTGCGCTTTTGGCCAATACTTTATATTTAAAGAAACACGCGCCCCTTTTTTTTAATGACACTGACGTTCCTCGCTGAGCGGTACTGTCGACGTTCTCGCTTGTATGTAATATTTTTATTTCTATCCACTTTTAAAATTGCAACGAAAAGTTATCAAGTGTTCTTTCGCGCAATATTTTTCATGTGACAATTTATTGAATTTGTATAAAAGACTTTTGCTTTCGTTAGTGCACCGAAATACACGATCGACTAAAAGTTAAAGTGTGACAGTTACAATCGCTGTCTTTCTTATATAATGTTGAAAGTTTTTTGAAATAATATTTCATTCAGTTAAAAAGTAGCAGGTAATGGTTTTTTTTTTCGGAGAGTCACGAACGTTCCACGATCAGCTCAAGTGCAACATTAACATTTGAACCGATAATCTACCGAGATATCGGCGATATAAATAATTTAGAGACGACTGCCTTCGATAACAGATTGATTAGTTTATCTTTTAACAATCATTATTACACAGTATTACTTTGACAGATACTACTAAAACACTACAACTTTTCAATTAGTCTATTGATATTAATTTGATATATTTCAATTTAAATACTATTTCAAACAAGATCAACTAATCAATTCAAAATTGTACATGTATTGATACACCGTAAAAATTATTAAAAGGCAAATAAAACATGCTGAAATACTCATTTAAAATCAATGTTTTTTATAGATCAAAAATGGTGCAGCAAGATTTAACCTAGACTATTCGGCAAGATGTGGACGACTCGAGAAGGAGCAGTGTTGATGTCCCCGTAGATGGGACATCCGCTCTAAGCTGAGCCATTCCACTCCCTTGCCGCAGGCTCGAGTCGTCGATTCCATTCTCAGTGTGTTTTTATATATCGTGCATTCTGGTGATAATAGTTTATATTGAAATGTTCCCAGTTTTAGTGAGATTCTAGTCAGTGCTGTGGTTGTGTATCGTGCAAGTCTCTCTCTGTATATACCATTCGAGTGTGAGAAGTCGTTTCTATTCTAAGAACAAGTACATTTTGATCACAGTCTGGGCTATGCCCTCGCATAGTCAAGGTATTTTACAAGCGCACGCTCACGGAGACAACATGTTGTCCGCCGTGTTGGAGGAGGAAGCCGATCTGTACGAGGCTTTCCCGCCGCACGTGGATCCAAGTGGGATAACTATATTATCCGAGAGTCCACCAGGTTCGGTATTATGCTATCTTTTAATTTATTTAACAAGTCTATTATAATATTTGTCCGTTTGAAAAGGGTTTTTATCCCAATTTTAATGGTATTATTTATTTCATCATTCAATATATAAATATCTCATATTTTTTTAAAATAATTATTGCAATAATATAGATATTTAAACACAATTATATACATCCAGATATATTATTTCAAATATATTTTTAAAAATATATACAAAGACTACATATTTAACAACTTTTATAAATGGAGCTATGAGCATTATATTTGAAAAAAATAAGTATAAAAAGTAAATATATTTTTCATGTACTTAAATTAAGATTAAATTATTTTATAAACATATTTATTAATATCAAATTGGTTCATTTTTTACATGAATATTACATTATTTTGCATAAATGAAATATTTTATTTTTTGCATATAATTGATACAATTTTAATTTTTTTAAAATAACTTTTACATATAAATTTGTATTATTTTTAGATGTGACTTTTTAAATTTTTTTTTATGTGATAGACCAAATGTATATGCAAAAAATAGGCTTATGAGGGATTTTTTTTGCATATACATATTTTGTCTAAAGATTTTTTTTTGATACTCGGGTGGATAAATCGGCCCATGGCAATCTTTGAATATATTTTTTATGCGTCGATATGTTGGCCGCTTGCCATTAAAAACATTGAAAAACATGTTTGTGCTGAGGTGTTTAGAATTAAGAATATTTATTCGAGAAATTTTGATTAGTTTCAGAATTCGATTTTTATATTATCAGCTTTGATGGCATTAATATTAGCGGTGTATTTGTATGTATGAAAATGTTGAAATATGTTGACGTCTAATGTTTGGAGGCAAATGAATAAAATATGGATGAAGGCAATTGAACGAAGAAAAGAAAAAAAAGTGAGGTATGATAGACGAAATCAACGAAATCTGTAGGGCCCATATAACAACCGGCTCTGCGAGCCGTTAGATTCCTCTACGTGTACGTTTATCGACAACAAGTTTGGAAACGCTTAGTACATCGTAAAAAACTTAGTATAAGTAACATAATTTATTGATATTATGACAAAATTTGTAAATTGTTACAAATTGGTTAAAAACATGTACTTTATATACGGCATTTTTATAAAAATATCCACTTTTGATATATATTACTGAGTGCTTATTTTTGACATTCTCATCAAACAATCACTTGTTAAATTTCTCCAGTATTCTTGTAGATTATTCCAGAACATTTTGGCACAAGTAGATAAACGATTTTTCGCTTTTCGATCGATTTCATCCCGCAATATTTGATTGGAGACTGTGGGGAGTCAAGTCTCTTTCTTTTTCTGATTAGACACTGACACATTAGATTATCAAATTTCATTCAATTTTGCGACCAACTGAGGAACATTGTAAGAAGACTACTTTTTAAAGACGCTAATACAATGTATTTATCTTGGGTTTCCGTAGTAGATTATGGGCGGTCCGGTCTTTTCCTGTCCTTCAAAGTCCTAGTCTCCGGGTGTTTTCTAATGTTATAATGCAATCCCTTGATGGAAATCTTATTTTTGTTTATAAATTCCACTGATTGAAAGCCGTTATTTCATAGTGTAATGATAGAAGTACAAATTGCAATATTTAATTCAGCTGATTTTGCCATTTTAAATTTTTAAAAAATAATGTAAAAACATCTTTTAAAATTCAAAGTGATGTTATAACGTGATTTTTTTGCACCGTCTATTCGTTCCAAAATGCACCGGAAAACTATAATAAATTTAAAAAATCAGGATTTTGTGTCGTTTGGAATTATGAAACAAAAATTAGTTATGTTTTTGTGTATAGTTTTTTATTGAACCATTTTTCGAAACAGCATTACTTGCTTTAATTTTCAATTAGTGATGTTTTGCACCTCGCAGAGTTAATTGCTTGAAGATATTATCATTGTGCGACGATAACGACGGCTTCGCACTTGTAGATGTCGTCCTCTTGAAATGCGATAGTGGAAGCCAGCATGGAAATGCTTAATAAAATGGCCAAAGTGTTCGCTCGGCGAGGAAATGGAAGCAAATCTTCAAAGGTTTCTATAAGGACGTGCTCTCTTTCAAGATTTGTGAAATAGTTTTATTGAAAATAGTCCAAGGGAACTAGATTTAACGACCGTTGTGGGCATTCCACTTGACCTCACCTTTTGATCCAATGACTTCTCTGTAATCCGCTTAGGTATAGCGAATTTTGCTTTCGAGTAAAATGTACCCTAAATAAACAAACACGGACATAATTCCATCAAATTGTCGATACGGAAGATTGATTACGAAGGAGACTCCTTTTTGGTTTATGTATAATGATGCCTTCATTATAGATCAATTTTTTAGCTTGAAAGGTCTAATTGATGCAGATACATCTCAGCTTAAAACCAGCATATATTTTTGGAAGATGTATCTTGGCTTCTAGTATTATGGATCATAATGAAGATCTTCTTCAATCGAATTTATCAATATTGTTTGAATTTGAACCAAGACTCTTTTATCACTATCAGAGATCCTCGGGCATCGACATCGCATTCCACCATGTATGCTTGTCCTGAGCTTCCTCCCTTCAATTGCCTAGGTCTATTTCAAGGCCTTCAATGTCCTAGGTTACCGTGCAAGCCTGTCAGTTTACTTCTGGAGTTCATTTTGCAAAGGAGTTGTGATACTCGGCTAATAACACTATTCCAGAACAGTCAAGTGAGAATAACAAAATAGTCAACGATAAGAATGATGTGAGTATCTTAATTATCAAAACAAACGCCTGTTCTCAAGACAACACGAACAATCGAGCAATCAGTACCTTTCAGTACGGAATGGGCTAACGATCGGCATGTCCACGATCTCCCGGTTCTTTTTCATTTATTCAACGCTAAACGCAAACCATCACCGGTCTTATCTATGCTTTATTAATTGATCTTAGATCTCGTTAATAATGATTTTATTTCTACGGATTATTTTAGAACTTATCAAATTTTTCTTCATGAGGCTGAATCCCAGGTATTTGAATTCCTGAACCTTTCCTATATTGTACACGGAGGTTAAACCTTCTAACATTGACCTTAGATATCGTCATACACTTTGTTTTATCATAATCGATATGAGCAGTAGTAAATGACAGCCTAATCCTGTACATTGAATATTGTTTGACTTGCTAATAAAACAGTCTTGAAAAAGTGCCCTGGTGATCCAAGACACTTTGTTCGATTGCCAAGTGGTTGGTTATGATTTTTGACCTTCATTTAAGAGTTATACAATTTTCAGATGCATACACAACTTAAATTCTGTAATTTTCTGGTTTTCATCCAGAACAAGTACAGTAGAACCCTGATTATCCGGACTGATTGGGGATGAAAGTTGTTTGGATGACGAAAATCCGGATAATCGAAAATAATCATAATCGACAGGGAAAGTATGAATAGCGTCTAGATTTACATACACATACACAAAAAAATCAATGATCGAGTTTGGCTTTAAGCTAGCTCTTCTTTTAGAAGCTTCCAAATCGCGAATACTCTTAAGATATATAAGTTGTCCTGAATTACACTCTTCTCGGTTCTCAAACCATTTCATGGTGATATCTAAATACTGAAAAGCTTCAGAATGTGTAAGACCAATATCCCTCCCCTTACAAATCTCTTCTTCGTCTTCTCGATCTTGTACTATTATGGCAGATATTTCTTTAATTATTTCCTCATCGTTCAAAATTTGGAATCCAGGATCGTTTGCATCGCAGTTTAACCACTCGGTTGCAGCTCCTTCGTCACATTCAGCACATATAGAAATTTGTGCTATTGCTTCCGCAATGTCTCCTATATTAGGTTCTACCGCGTTACTGGTCTTTTCAAATTACTAAGGGTCTTTTCGAATTTTTGATCTGATTTCTATGTAAACGTTTGAATGTTTCTATTACACCCTGATCCATCTGTTATATTACCGACATGCCATTTAGTTGAAGAAATTTTACCCCAAACATTCAGCAGAAAGCTTTTCCCCATTCATTTCAAGTTCCCTGATACCATACCGTCCTTTGAATTTTTGAAGACCAGCTCTAACTTGCTTTGAAGTTTGAATCTCCATTTAATTTTGTATTGTGAGCAAAATAGAACACAATTTTCCACATCTAAATCATCAAATTATATATTTTGAATAATCCGGATAATCGAGGTTCTTCTGTATTTTCTTTTTTCGCTAGAGTAGCAAAGATAAGCGTGATCGCATGGTCACGCAAACATGCATTATGTCACTGTTATAGCACAATCAGTTGTAAGAAATCAATTTGAGAAACGATGTTTACCGTTACCGTATGGTCACGTTTGTTTTTAAATAATTATCTTGGGGTACGTACTGAGATATAGACCATGTAAATTATTTTTCCGTAGTTATTTATAACTATTAGGATCTATTTTGGTGAAAATGTGTCACAGTGTTTATCTGCAATGTCTAAGAAAATCGACGCAAAAAGTCCTCGCATTGATCCCAAATTTCAGTGGAGGTCAACATATTCATATATTTCGATATTCGAAATTGGGTTGGAGCATTTATTGGAACGATGAGATCGAAATTTCGCATAAATTTGACAAACTACTGACCTTTGGACAAATTTCAAATATCGTTGACGGGCGTAATTTTTCTTATTCGCATCTACAATATTCACCTACTTACGTTTTATACATTTTTGACTATTTAAGCTGATTTATTTCAGTACATGAATCATGTTTATCATAATATGTATCAGTAGTGACTTGGGGGTTATTCTATGGATTATATGATGCAATTAAATGAACACATAAAACCCCTATGAATCATCAGACTGTCGTCTTGTTTTTGAATCGCGTTCATACGCTGCTCTATATAAAATATTCATGTTTTTTGAATTATAAATGTTAAATATGAGGTTGTTTCTGTGTAATAAGTTAGATTAGTTTCTTTTCCTTTGAGGCTTTCTGACTTATTTATTTTCTTTGATGGCTGACAAGCAAACATGCTTTATAATTCATAACTTTAATGCTTTAGTTTTGCTTTGTCTCGAGTTATTGTGGTTTTAATCCCAATGCTTCGTAAACTTTTCTCGGGAACTACCCGTTGAAAACTGTATTGCATATTTGTTTGCATTTTCCAGCCTTGAAAATGTCACAGTAGTGATTTATGAGGTCATCGATATTTTTCAATTGACTTGTTTAGAATATTTTGAGAACAAACGTTGAAGCGAATCGTTAATAATTCAGTTGAAATTCAAATTATTCCATTGTGAGTCAAAATTATACTGTGGTCGGCAAATGCTAACGCATGTATCTGGCTTTTGGTTGTCTTTCATAACAATGAATTGAATGAGTATTTTTTATTAATTTATCGATAAGTAATTTTAAATGTGAATTAGAATATATAAATCTCAGAGAATTTGCCAATCGCTTAAGATGTGATGCCCGGTTCACACGAAGACAGTTTTCAAGTTAAAAGAGCAAGCTAAGTACCAACAAATCAGCAAGAAAGCAACTCTAGCTTGTAAACAGAATTAGTTTCATTTCGGGCGTCTTTGCGACCGTCTCGATAGAGAATGTGGGAAATTTGTAAAGACCGAGTAGTTTTCCTCAGGATATCGTGAAAAACTACTAAAACTACTCTAGGCGATCTTGTTTATTTTACTGGAAAGGGCTTTCTGGAATGCAGAATCTAATCATCCCTTTCGACGCTGCCGGGCTAAGGTGAAGTCCTACGTGATGTAAAAATGCATCTCGGATTCGCTCCTACACCAAATGTAGTAGAATCAAAAAGGTCGTCTAGAGTAGTTTTCCACCGTTTCCCTAAGAAAAATACTCAGTCTTTAAAAACCTTCCACACTCCCTATCGAGACGGTCGCGAAAGCGTTCGTCAATACATTCATTCAGGAGACCCGTTGGGTGAGCGTTCTAAAAGAAACCCGGAGGATATGCTACCTTCAATATCGAGCGAATGAAGAGGTGAATGTATGATACAGAGGAGATGGTTGTAACCCCTTCCTCTGAATGGATATTGAAGAGGGCCATAGTTCTGCAGTGGACTGTTTGTGGCTGCACTATGATGATGATGAATCATATGTGGAAGGCAATGAGAAATCATGACAAAATCCCCAAGAAATCCTCCTGCGGAGGTTCACCATTCTTCTATTAATGGATACACATTAGGTTGGTCCTTATTTGGATAAAAAAAATTCTTGCGAAATCGCCCGGACTTTGGGCGAAGTTTAGTGTGAAACACCCGGACTGTAAAGTGTTAATGGGAGCTTAGAGAATATTTTGACGGTTTATAATGAAGAAGCTGTACTGACATGAAACCCACATTTTTTCTTCTTTGAATAAAGCTAACATTCTTGGTGGAACAAAGGATATATTTTTGGTTTTATAGAACGATTCTGCGACAATAATAGTTCTGCGACAATAACGTATTTGTACAAGAGTAGTCTGCATACTCTTGTACAAATACTGCAATCAGAATAAAATTAATAAAACCCATCCGAAGATGATGGGTTATTAAACGAATTTGGCGGTTTGTTGGAAAACAGTGTTAAGCCACGTAGAAGAAGAGCAATCACTATAGAGCATTTGGATTAAAATACAGTAGAGCATGAATGTGTTACAAATTTAACAAGTTTGACCGGAATCGGGAAATTGTCTAAGAGGCAAAGATTTTGGCATTGCATTTGATCATTGACGATCTTTGATCAAATTGATTTGAATTGATTAGTCAATAAATATTTTTCTTATCTCTTTCCAGCAGAACTCACAAAGAAAATTGTGCTCATAACTTCTCGCAAATACTGTGCTATTTTCATTCATCGATTGATAATTTTGCATGTAATGAACGAATATGGCATTCGCGTGATATGATAAAAGCATATGAAATTTCATGCTTTCAAGATCCAAATAGATTTAGTGAAAGGCGACGTAAATTTGAAATGTCCAAAATAAATTGTGCAATCGTCTTTAGATGATGCTGATTCCCAGTAATGTATGCAAGACCGATCGTCATATGTGAATGGATGAATACTTCTAATGGAATTTTAAAGCAAGGTCGTCGATCTTCAAATTCATCAAAGTCGAAATATCTTGTTTAAATTCCTGGATTTTCTTGGATTATTCCGCGTGTAAACAGCCACCTAAACAACAAAAACTTGTATAAAACTTGATAGTGTTTGTAACATAACTCTGCTAATTAAAGCATTGTTGCAGATTGTGTAAGAAATAGAGTAAGTGATTCATCCCTGCATTTAGTTTAATCTATTGTTGTTTTCCAACTGCATGTGAATCATGTTTGGACTTGTCTGCCTTTTAGGTGTTAAGTTGAAGCATAATGGACAAAGTTGAAAGTAAAAGTTCGCCTTCCTTCTTGTATTTTATTTTATCCAAATGTTCCTCGTGCAGCACTTCGTTATTCCCGACACGAGTGTATATCTAATATATCAAAATTAATCTCTCTTTGTTCGTATGTAATGTGCTGCTATATCGTTCATCAGATTGCGATAAAACTTCGTCTACTTATTGCTAAGGATTGCGCGAATAACATAGGAATAGTCTTCTAATGTATAAAAATAAATGTTTGTACGTACGTATTTAATGCACTTCTATACCGTTCAACCGATTGCTATAAAACTTTGTCAACTTACTGTTTACACTTGCGGGAATAACATAGGCATAGTAAAAATATTGTTTCTGTATATTGTTCCTTAAACATAATTTCATATAATTTAGTGTTGATTGCTTGGCCTGTCTACGTTTATTACGTAAAATTTGTGGATAACTGTCAAATAATCCGTTATAGGCACGCTTTACTGCATTTATTCGCTCGTATTAATCTTCGTTGTTATTTTTTAATAACTCCATGCATTGATTGTGAAGAGAAAGGATATTTTCAATGATTTTGAAAGTCAACTTTCGTACGGAGCTGGTATGACACTCCAATTACTGCAGTTCTTCGTCGGTTAATAGTTCGTCTGTGATTAAAGCAAAGCTTGGATATTATTTACATCAACATCTTCAATGACTCAATAAATGACTAAAAGTCTAATCTCTTCGGTTAAAATAGTTGAATAAATGTAACGCTCGTAGAATTTGAGGGCCTACTGATTTTTAGTCAATAGAATAGTGTATATTTGAACTATAATCATCATAATTGATAATATATTCCCATAGTGGACTAATATTGGTAATAAGAGGAAATGTCATCATCATCGTTATAATGCAGCCACAAATAGTCCACTGCAGAACTATGGGCCTTTTCAATATCCATTCAGAGGAAGGGGTTACATTCATCTCGTCTGTATCATACATTCACCTCCTCATTCGCTCGATATTAAAGGTAGCATAACCTCCGAGTTTTACTTCGAATGCTCACCCAGTGGGTCTCCTGAATGAACGTATGTATTGACGAACGCTTTCGCGACCGTCTCGATAAGGAGTGTGGGAGCTTTGTAAAGACTGAGTAATTTTCTTCGGGAGACAGTGGAAAACTAGATGACCTTTTTTGATTCTACTGCATATATTATATTATATTTTGTGTGAAATAGATTCCTATAAGATTATTACTAGAAAAATAAAGTGAAATCGGTTTATATTTCATTTTTCTCGTTATCAAATTTTCCCTGCTAAAATCGATGCTAAATATAAAGTCGTAAGATTGCTTTCATATGCTTGATTAGTTTCAGGGGTTGTTTGATATTTGAGTGACGTTTTGTTTCTGAACAAAGATATTTCTAAAGCAGTTCCTTAGAAAGCATTGGTTGAAATCTGTGACCATGAGGGTTCATTTTTCATTGTTTTTTTTTTTATTATCATCGGTCATTGCTCCTTTAGATTGTTGCTTGTTTTCGTCTCTTGGACTAAGTATTTTATAGTCTTGCTGAGATTTACTCAATCGAATCCGGTGTAAGGTGGTAGCTCGTTCTTTTTTGTTTTATCTTGGCACGATTGATGCTATTTTTAGAGCCAGTGATTGAATGTCTTCATATGGATGTTTGCGTGAGATAATGTATCTCAGGGTCGAAAGTCGCCGCAGACGGAGTGTGCGTATGGTCGGGTTGAAGTTGGACGATGGAGGTGGAAGTGCTGCACGCGAGGCTGCCGGTCACGCGGCGCACACTTCCGCCGGACTTGACAGCTGGACCTGCTCTAACAATCTGAACCCCTCCCCCTCCTCTTGGCTGCGACTCTGATATCGTCGCTCTCCATATCTAATCGCTTGTAGACTATTGTCAAGGTAGTCAGCAGCCGACCGCGGGTGCTCTACCTCGCTTCGCCGATGCGTCTCCGCGACCTGAACTCCTCGATCTGCTTCTGCATTTCGAGCCGCGGTTCTTATCAGTCGACAGCCGACCGGTCGGTATTGGAAGCGTCGGCAGTTCTGTCCGAGATCTCTCTCCGGACGGTCAGTTCGATGCAATTAGCGTCGTCGCTGCGCATGTAAACACCGCTCGATTCGCTACAGTGGACAGACGGACGTCGTCGTTGCAATCGCGGTCCTATTTCCGATGTCGTCCGGCTCGGCCTGAAGTCGAATCATGTTCATCGAACTGACGGACCTCAAAACGAGCGAATGCGACGAGGACGTCGACGATGACGACGAGGAGAAGCGGATATCGGCGTCCACTTTTCCCAGTTCGCTCGAGCTGGACTCCCCGGAGAAGTGGACTAACTGTCTGAGTTTGTCGCCCGCAGGTAAGCGGCCGCCGCTCAAGACCTTCGCCGAAGTCCAAGCTCTCCTGCAGCAGGGACGAAAACGCGATGCCAAGCTGCTCATCAGGGAGAACTCCTGGCCCATCAACAGCAGCGTCCGCTCGCAACTGTGGCCGGCTCTCTGCCGGCAGCACCAGCATGGCAAATCGATGCTGGACGGATTCTACTGGGACATGGTCAACCAGGTGAGTTTCCTTCCGTCTACTCTTTTCGTTCATGCGCGGCCATCGACTCATAAATCAGCTGATCGATTTCATGCTGATCAAATCAATTTCACAACAACTAAATTTCTTTCAAGACCCAAATGAATCGACCCGCGTGCATTGCGCGTCCAGCTGATGGAATAATGCATTCCATTACGACGTCTATTGACCTCGGCTAAGATAACCCGGAAGGGCCCAGTTCTGAGGATCGTGCATTTCAACAAAGCCGCGAAGAATCGCGACAATGAAGCGATTGCGTATTCTAGGAGTGATCCAGAGGCAACGCTCTTCGCGCTGAATCTATTGTCTGACCGTAATGTCTCTCCATATATACAATACGACGAGTCGTTAAGCTCCGCCCGCTTGCCTAATTGAGGGCATTAGTAAATCAGATCTTCGAGTGCTTCAATTGCGATTAAAATTATATTCGGTGACGTTGGTCTAAAAATATACAAAAATATCGGTCCGCGATCACATGTTGCATTTTTAATTGCATTTCGATTATATCATAACTCCAGTTGACGCTGCGTTAGATGCATGCACAGTTAGACAAACATCTTTAATATTACAAGTATTTGGGATACAATTGAGCAAATCATCCTTGGTGGTATAAACGAATGGCATCAGAATGATATCTGTATTGAAATTTTCGAGCCAATTTTGTTGATAACCAATTTTCTTCTTTAAACCGCATCTGCAAGTAAAAATAATGATTGCTTGGTTGCAGTTTCACATTTTGAAGAATTTATAATAGAATGGACGTTCAAATTAAATCATTATCTTAAAAATATCGTGGCCGCAAGGATCAGACCATTGAACGTATTACTTCAAATAGATCTAGTATCTAGATGCATATGTGGTATCATACGGCCGCCAATGGTCAAACCCGTGATGATGCAACATATGCATCACCGGCCACGAAAGTGCCGCCACAAACAGTCCACTGCAGAACTAATGCAATGTCCATTCATAGGGAAGGGTTATATTCATCTCGCCTAAAAAAGCTATGACTTACATAGAAAAAGTGAGGATGTGTTTGATGGATTTTAAAAACCGCATAACTTTGAAACAGCTATATAAAATACATACAAAATCGCATAAAAAAAGTTATTAAAAAAAAACTATAAAGCAATTAAAAAATAACATTTTTGGTAACATTTAAAGGATGTCTTGCATCATTGGTAAAATTTTAAGGATGTCTGGCATCTCGTGATAATTTTTGGTGCGATTTTCCATATGACTCAAAATCGCTCTCTTCGGAAGAAATAGTATACCCAGTATTAATGTCATTGTTGTTCTGTGTAGATGTTCTCTTTCCAATAATATAATTCACTAGTAAGTTGGAGTTTTTGAAATTCCTTTGGAGAATGTATTTTTTAAAATCGAAACATTGGAAATATGCAAAAAAATCTGATATCAGATCTATGTTATCTAATACGCCTCGTGCGACGGTTTTAAATTTCGACTCACTGCCGCATTTGTGTGCTTAATTACTCCTTCAAAATAAACTTATCTATTAAATAAGAGTTTCATATGACTTTATATGAAGTTATTTTGAGACATGGCTTATCTGGCGATGCGAATAATACGGCGACGATATATCGGCATTGGCACTTTTTGCCAGTGTTGACAACGATGATATATATGTGTCTGGCAATAAAAGGGTTAAGACAAAAAAAAATATTCATTTCATATGTGGGAGATTGTCTGTCACGTTTTTCGTTGGGTTGTTTGAAATCGTTCAAGGGCGGTCGTCAACATAAAGCGATTCTCTACGACCCTGACACCGAACAAATATTCAACGATTTTCCTTAACAGGTGGTTTACATATATCACTGGCTGATAAAGGGAGTATCAGCTCTTTGCTCGTAATAGCCATCTCCCGAAAAAGTCTTCCAACTCCAGCAGAAATTTCATTACGATCCAAATTTTGCCAGGGGCTTATTTTGTTCGGCATTATCTCGTTTCGCAAGATACACGAAAGATAAAAGCAGCAATAAAGCACGTTTCAAACTTTGCGGAACTGCGTTTAATAGGAGATTCATTATAATTAGCGGAACGTATTTGACTTACATAACGTAATTTTGTAAGGGCGAAGTTCTCTTCGTTGGTTGAAACGAGGTATAATGTCGTCGATTGTATGTATTATTTTTTTTTTGCGTCTCTCTATTGCGAACTTCTCCCGATGCTGTTCATGTTTTGAGTACACATTTTCAATCTAATTGAATTATCGTCTTCCATAAATACTGAAGTGGATTCGAGTGGTTTTTGCGATTTTACACGCCACAAGGGTCACGGATCTAACTGAAAGACAAACAAATTTGCGACCGATGATTTGAAATCATATGACGGACTTCCAGTTCTTCTTGTGATGTTGAATTTTATAATTGTGGTTTTGTTGTGCGATGGGATTTTATAAGCAGTCGTGTTTTGAAATCGCCTTTGATTCGATCAGTCAATTGACTTTTTTGGACATCGTCATAATATTATTTTACTTGAAATCCTTTGCATTTATCTAGATATTTTCTCGATATTTCTGGATTTGAATTTATATGATTCCATACGTTTTTGATGATTTTATCGGCATTATTACGCCGTAAAATACTTTATAGTATAATTGCTTTGTGGTTAAACGCACTTCCTCGTCATTATTCTAAAACATTTAGTTGTATAATGAAGTATAAAGGTTGAAGATGATTTAATTTCATTCTAGTAAATATCTCGTATTGTCAGGTCCAAGCAAAAAACGCCATGCACATCGGCCGATGCCGTCACAAATCCATAGATTGCCAAAGTGATGCAAACGAAATGATAAACACACCACTTTTCAGCGTTGTAGCAATATTTTGATATTTTATAGAAAAATAATATCCTTGACATTTAAACCAATGTTTACCTGAAGGGTTATTTTGAATCATAATCGATCAAAATGAATTATCTATAAATCATCCGGGTTGAAGATTTTTAAGGTGACTGTTCGATTCTGTTTTTATGATCCAATGTTCACCTGTATGGTAGTACGGTCGTCTATTTGCGAGCGAATTCCAGTGATTCAGAAAGAGTATTTTTACACGTTGATCTCGGATATAGCCTGCCTGAAAAAATGACCGAATATTGTGCACTATCGACAGTGTTTATTTATTTTTGTACAAGCTTCATACACGCTGCGACGGTCCTGACAGATAAAAGGATTTGTACGGATGATAAGTGGCGGACAAGCAAATATAGCATATAAGATTTTGATGATTTTAAATAAGTTCACCACTCAAAGGTTTAAAAGTCGTCGATGACTTTTCCGTTCTGTAACGTATTTTCTTCAATTGTCCACATTCAAGCGTTTGTTAAGTAATTAGCGACAGTTCGCGAGGCACCTTAAATCCGTATGAAATCATTTGGTCAATGCTATTAATAAAATTCGATTGAAAATTTGCTGAACGTGCATCTAACGATATTGTAGTTTAAGCGGCTAATGATGTATTAAGACGCGGCTATAAATATTGAAATTTTTACAGCTTGACATTTTTAGTACTTAAACGTTAATGAATGAATTATATGTATTAAAATGGAGGACTTTTTCGATGAGAATAATTTATTTTTACATTTTTTTCGCATTTACATCATGGAAAATTAAGCATTTATTCTGAAATGGAATGTAAATTTTCCGAACACCGATGAAAATACCATCCAGATTTATAGGTTCCCTGACAAAATTATATTTACATAATTCTTACATTCAGGAGGAAATTCTCTAAATTAATGAGAATTAAGAACGTGTTTGTGCGTGGAAACAATTTCGTTAATTCAGAATATGAAAAAATAAAATTTCATGACGCAGAATATTGCAATAATACACAGCTTTAAGACCAATCAATTTCGTTTTTATTGAATAACATATCGATATTAATTTTCCAACAAGTGATCAATTAACAATTTTTTTTATAAACGTTGTGCAAAAAACTACAACAATAGCTGCGGAATAAAATAGCAGACGTAGAAAACACTGATAAATAGTACGATTCTCTAATCTGCCTAGTTGTTTAAATATTTACCTTTATAAATATGCGTTTTAAAAAATATTTAAATTAATTGCCACTGAAGAAGAACTGAACATGGTAAAAATATGCATTTATATCTTCGTACAAACACAGGACACAATCTTTTTATTGGCTTTTTATTTGTAGCGTATCTTAGTTATTTTTAAAGTTGATGTGTTTTTTCAACTATTTTTAGATAGAAATTATACTTCTTTGTTTGTTTTTGCTTGAGAACGTTTTCAAATTGTCACTTAAAATACTAAATTGTCAGTATTTGATGAAACTTTTGTAAGAAGGAAAGTCAATAATTAGCTGTGATATAATTAAAATAATAATATGCTTGAAACTCTCGCGCGGTAGAAGTGTAATTTCTTGGCTAATAGGAAAAGTTGATTCGTTGAAGTTGATGTATTTGTGTAATACATTTTAAAATAGGCAAGTTGCTGGTCTAGTAGTTTGTTTATGCTATAAACACACACACACACATACATTAGAGGTGGTGCGGCGCATGCGCGTAACGTCTCTATGACGTATTCAACGGGCACGGATATACGACAAATGATTTTCTTTCTCTTTCTGATCAACAGCCGCTTGTAGTTTCATTTCTCGTGACGTTCAAGCCAATATGCCTCAACGCGCTTATACAAGTTCCATTTCAATAAATATATATAATTTTGGTTGACAATGGGCAGAACATATGGCAGGGTGAACTGATGAAAGATAGCATCATAATGCGTGGATCAAATCTGAAAAATATGCGAGCTGTAGAATTTTTATGCTGCAGCTGACTTCATCGAGCTGATGGCGATCGTTGCTTGCTGTTTTTGCTCATTTTTAAAATTGAAAAAAGCGATATGGTGTTTTTACCTATACATGTTGGATTAGAGATAAATTTTATGATAGGTGTGTTCAATATTTTTTTATTGTTTGGCAAGGAAGGCCATCATTATATAAGCCAGCACTCTGCATAATTTATTGTTTTCTATTTGTGTTGCCTTCACCGTTTTATTGCTGTTCAAATTTCTGCAAAACACTGCTTTCCTGGCGATGTTACAAAAGAAGCACGTGCAGCTAAATTAACGATTGGCTTCAAAAATTATTTTTACGACCCAAATATTGTGCAAAACCGAAGTAGTTAGAGCTTAGCTTTGGAATGTACATGCAGCCAATCCCCGTTTAACGCGGAATTCCTACAACACGGTTTCCTACAACTCATTACGCTACCGGTATGTAAATGTTTTCAGATTTTGGAGTGAATTAATCTTATAACTTCATTCATTAAAGAAATAAGGTCATCAGCATTGAATTGATGCTGGAAAAATTAATGACCAGAGCTTGTTGAAGATGGGAATTAAAAATGGCTTCACGATATGAATGTCGAAAATATTCAAGAATTACTGAAGAAATGCATTTGAAATAATCCAACATTCACGGGAAAATATTAGAGATAAAAACGATGGAGTTGTTAAACATTTTACTCAAACAAACATAAAGAAAGATATACACAAAGTCGAATAATTGGAGTTATATTTTTCAAGCGAAGATCTTTCCAATGAAAGAGTTATAAATATAAGGGTAAATTGCATATGTGATAAAGGGAATTTATAAAGATATCTCAATCAAATCGAAAATTTGAGATTTTTTTGAAAAAAATGAGCATTAAATCCAAAATGTTAATGAGGAAAAGTCCGAAATTGAGAATATTTTTTCAACAAGAAAACGCTCTTCGTAAACGGTGTTTAGAAGTGATAATGAAGAAAACCATGTGCAACATTAGCACTTTGCGGTCCGGGGTGTTTCGGGCTAAACTTCGCCCAAAGTCCGGGCGTGTTTCGCAAAATATGCATAAATCGCAATAAAACGACATAACAGTAGCTTTTAATCTGCGGCGCGAGTACCAGCGAGATAAAATGCAAAATAAATTCTTTATGACATAAATTATATGAATGGTTGTTCCGTTGAACTTGGTTCTTGTTTTAGAGGATAATAGAAAAACATCATAAAAGCTAGTCATGTTATTAGCTAATGAGGACATAACAATTTAAATTCAGATTCTTAGAAGAAAAAATCAATCTAAAAAAAAGAGAAAAAAAATCACAAAGCTATATTAATAGAAATGTCGTTTTGATCGAAATTTAAATATAGCTTGGGATATTGCAAAAATTATTCAAAAATGACGTTATCTCGCCTTGTTAGTATTACAACTATCTGGTTACTAAATTCAAACGTATAAGGGCCTAAACCTTTTTTTGTGCGGTAGATGCGTTCCGCAGAAAATCGCACAAAAAAGCCATGACTTGCATAGAAAAAGTGAAAATGCGTTCCATGGATTTTAAAAACCGCATAACTTTGAAATAGCTATATAAAATATATCCAAAATCGCACAAAAAAGTTAATAAAAAAACTGGAAAACAATAAGGCAATTAAAAAATAACATTTTTCGTAACATTTAAAGGACGTCTTACATCATTGGTAAAATTTTAAGGATTTCCGACAATTGGCATCTTAAATGCCAAATATCCACTAGAGAAATACTAATCATTTTAATTACAAACTATCATCGCATTCATAATTAGTAATGATGTCACTATAGTCCTTAACTCAAATAAAATAAATCACAAAATGGCGACTCCGTAAGTAGTTGCAATTTTGGAAATTCCTTTGGATAATGTATCTTTAACCTCCTAGCGATAGCAGATGTAATATGATTTAAAAAGAAAAAATGGTTTTAAAAAACCGCATAACTTGGAAATCGCATAAAAAAGTCGTACAAAGAGAAGTTATAAGTGTATATATAAAACTAAATCTATAATTATAAGTAAGGATAAAGAAGATTGGCAATCGTAGCAAATAAGACTGTGATACAAACATACACCTTGGAAAAAATGGAAGTATTCGAAAGACGATATTCCATCAGTCTATCGTTCTGTATAAAAAATATATTTAAATTGTTTATTAGAAAGTATTCTACGGATATTTATTAAAAAAAAATCTCCAACGTATTTGTAATTTTTTCTTTGTGCAACTTCTATATTTTGACGACGAGTGACATTTACATATGTTTTATACAACTAAAATACTTACACATATGTGTACTGACATCCCTTGAAAGAAATTTAACTCTATATCAAGTTCGTACGACATTTTTTCAAGCAAAAATGCATATATTTTATCACGCGTAAATTCGCGTACGGTCCGTAAAGAGTTTATGTAATGCTTTTGATCACTATTGCTTCGATAAACATATATTTCGTAGATTTTTATAACCCAACCCCATTTGATTTCGAATAATACAAATTTATTTTAAATCATTTTCTGTGTTACAAATACGTCACAAAATAGACAAAGCGGTTAGCGAGGTAAATTGCAAAAGCTTCATAGATTCTTTGTTATAGACATTTTTGACATTAAACTTGTTCATTCCTGTTTTAAAGCATGAATTTCTTTGTTCTATCTTTAGAATTTACTGTGGTATTATCCTTTTCGAGTGTTCGTAACTTATTACAGGTAAAAATGTATATTTGGCAATCTGGGATGCGTTTGTTAACCAGGTAACTTTTCTATTGTTAACATGTGTAACAATATTGAAGATGAACCACGAAGAAGCAATGCAATTCTTAGAATATATATTCATATTATTTATTTTGCTAGCTAACCTTCGAACTAATAAAATAAAAACATTTGGCTTGATTGGATGATCGAGTGCTTTTGAAACAATATATGCTATTGAAACCGCGTAAATCGAGGTATTTAAATTGTAAAATATTTCAAGAAACTCATACAGAATACAAAGTATATACAAAGATATTTATTTATTTATTCTGTTTTTAGTGTTGTACTTATTGACTATCTCTGTTGCAAACTGTGTGACTAATATTTGCATTTTCTATCTTTGTGAATTTCTTTGTATGGTGTGTAAATATATCTGAGATTGCGTTGAAATTTTCAAGCTTGTTCAGTGTTTTGGGTCGATATTTATGATATTATTTTTTTGGCTGATTGTTTGCCATCAGTCCTAATAAAACACTGCTAAATTTAGATTTGGTTATGGGATTTAATAGCGTGCTAATTAAATCTTCCACGATTACCTCATAGGCGGTTAATTCTTCAAATATTATTATCATTTAGATCTTAAATATTAACTCACAATTCATCAAATGTGAGAAATTTTTAGCGAAAAATTTTTCGTTTTTATGTTATTATCTAGGGCAGGGCTACCATTTATGCATAGCAATACTTAAACGAATATTTTTGCTCATCAACATCGATAAGCTAACCAATTAATATATTTCTTAAATCACTTTATCTATTACCATATACAGTAGCTACTGCATTGTGCTTTTATTGTTCTCGTTTACAAATTTTATCAAAAGCCTTTGTTTAAACGATGTTTGAGTCATCGAAAAATATATTTCTATATCAAATTACCCAATGATGAGCTATCAAAGTCTTATATGACTGAAATAGAATGACCAGGTGGACATGTTATCAATTAGCATAATGAACTAAGACGGGGTTGTATTTGATGATTATCATTTTCAGTTGCATCTATTGCCACTTCAAATTCATTCTCGTTTACACTTAAACTTTTTATTTGTTTGGTAGATGCGTTCCGCGGAAAATCGCACAAAAATAGCTATGAGTTACATATTTGGATTTTAAAAACCGCATAACTTTGAAACAGCTATATAAAATATATACAAAATCGCATAAAAAAAGTTAATAAAAAAAAAACAGAAAAACTATAAAGCAATTAAAAAATAACATTTTTGGTAACATTTAAAGGACGTCTAGCATCATTGGTAAAATTTTAAGGATGTCTGGCATCTCAAATGCCAAATATCCACTAGAGAAATACTAATAATTTTAATTACAAACTATCATCGCTGTATCATCATTTTCGTTGCGATTTTCGATATGACTCAAAATCGCTCTCTTCTTCGAAAGAAAGCCTATGACTTCGGAAGATGTCAATATAGTCCCTAACTCAAAATAAATAAATTACAAAATGGCGTCAGTTAAAAAAAACACAGTCAAGTCATTTTTGGCCTTATTTTTTCAATGTTTATTTTTTTTTAAATAGTTAAAAAACAAATTTTGACATAGTTGGTGTTGATGATTTATTTCCTATTTTATCCGAAATATCTCAATACGTATTTTTTATGATATTTAAAAAAAAATCGCATAACTTCGAAATCGCACAAAAAGTGGATTGAGTGTATTTTCACATCCAAGTCTGAATCCAATAAAACCTCCCCTTTAAAGTTATTAATACTTGTTAGGTCATTCAAATGTGACGTTTTAATTGGGTACTAAAAAGTATTTGTAAGGCCACGTAAAAATATTCCACACACATCAATTGAGTGGTTACTCGGGTCTCGTATAACATGGTTATATAGTTCCGTCGTTTGATACAAATCCGCGTTATATAAGGTTTGAAGTTCATACAAAATTAGGGTTTGCGTTCCAAAAACATCGAAGTTTAATTTAAAAAAAAAAAACCGTCAATAATATATCTTATACTATTCATTCATGTTTTATTCTTTTTCGAGATCTGTTGTGGGTTTCCATCATCAGAGAACTCTGGAGTATTTCTGATTTTAGCCTTCAAAAATTCGATGATAAACGATTGTCTGCTTTTAGCGTATAAATATTTACGTATTACATTATAAGGTTCCAAAATCTATTGTAATTCTTACTTGAATTCTCACTCAACTTTCCATTATAGGATCATTTTCTATTAAAAAAATATCTAATTTAATTCAGTAAGAATTTAAAGTGAATCGAAGTAAATATTAAATTTTCATCTTGATCAATATATCCTAATATTTTTTCAAATGTTCGATAAATATGTCAATGTTGATTATTTAATTATGTATATTTCCCCCCTCAGACCGTATTATATGAAGTGTTTTGTAAAAAACATGTCACAATTTAGACAAACGTGTTGTATAAAGCCGTGTTATACGAGGCCAGAGTGTATTTTTTATACTTTGTTTTAAACAAGATTCGTTCAAATTTCAACTTAATTATGTAATCATGGGCATCTTTTTATGATGTATGTGTTTTATGAGAATTTGCCTTAACTCTTATGCAAATATAATGCTATCTTGTTTTGTCAACTTTTCTATTAATATTCCGCGCAAAAAATATTACATTTTGACTTTTGCCTCGAATTGTAGGTTTCAACGCGCTCTGTGTATTTTTCGTGAAAGCAAATGCAAATGTGTATTTTTAGTGCAGATTCACTGTTACACAACTGATTTGTTGCCACATGTGCTCGAACGTCTATCAAAAATACACAAAATTTCATCCAAACTTCAGAGTATGATTTTTTTGTTTTTACAAAAAGTGTTTACCCCTATCTCAATATACATTCATGCAAAAATTTGAAATGAAGGAAAAAACTGCGCTAATATTAATAGACCAAAGGCAAATCTCAATTCGTTATTTACAATACTTGTGCTATTCAACTATATCATTGCATTCGTTGATTGACAAAACCGTTCCATGCATGTTTAAAACCTCCATAAACGCTACTAAAAATATATGAGGGGTTTAATAACTTTTTAGAGCAATAAAACAAGCTCAGCAATAATAGCGTTGTTGCTTTTTATGAAGATTTTTATTTGGCATTACTTCTGGTAATCGATCAAAGATTTTATGGCAGTCGCTTATGGTTGTCGATGCTAATGGCTGTTAAATATATTTTCCTCAGAGCCAAAGCTCATGGCGTATTAAAATAGGAAATAACATCATTCAACGATATCTGTGTAAATCATTGCAAGCCATAACATGAGCACATATTTCATTTTGCTACCATTAAAATAATAAAACTTTTGAATTCGAATAAAACATCATGCATTATAATTTCTGATTTCGCCACGAATAGAAACAATCTTAACAATTTTTGGCCGGGAAATTGCGGCCCCAATCTAATTATTAATATCAAGCCTTTCAAACCGGAGAACATACACGCTACGCTCTAATGTTAAACCACTTTTCTATAAGCTCCGCCGCAGCGTTTAACAAGCTTGATAATGAACCAGTTTACTTCTAAAGGAGTAGATTTTACAAAAGATTGGTGATACTCGACTAATAACGTCACTCCAGAACATTCAAGAGGGAATAATAAAATTGGTCAACGATAAGAATTATGCAAGTGTCTTAATTATCTAAACAAACGCCTGCTCTCAAGACAACACGAACGAAAGTCGTCTTATCTTTGTTGAAAGAGATTAATAGCTTATCCGACGATAGCTATTTCAGTTAATTAACCTATATTTTACGACGATTAAAAGATTCTTTAGAATACAATTATTTGTTGAATAGTAAGTATGAACATTTGCGAGTTTCTATAAAAAAAAAATTAAAAATACATTGAGAATGTTTAGATGTGTACCCTTTACGACACGACTGCCATCGATGCACGATGATCCAGTCCGATAGGGTTAATATTGTGTGTGCTCTTTTCATCCTTTTATCTTTTCATCCGTCGTATCAGATGTATGCGATCTTCATAGATTTTTTTTAAATAAAATAACTGATTTTTCATTACCTTCCATGTATAATTTAGTTAGGATAGGATTTTTTGAATAGAAATCTCCCAATTTATTGTTAGGACGCTTTTTTTTAATAATCTGGATATGAGCCCCAGAATCTCTTGTAGTAAGAGCCTAGAATTTTACTTATTATTCCCAATATTTGGTATTTAACGCGCTACCCAGAACAAATTACATTCATCAATTGAAATGATTTTTGCTGCATGCTAGAAAGCAGACATTTTACATACATATTTTCCTAGCGAATATTGCTATTTATTATGCTTGTGGTACGGTACTAAAAATACGCATAAATTATATACTTTCCGGATGCATCATTTTCATCATATGTATCGACATCTATCCGTTTAGTCTTAAACGTGTGCATAAATGAATCGTTCTTGTTTGCAGCGAAAAAATCACCGCCTCATTTAACTTTGAAGGAAGACAGAATATCATTATTTGCGATCGATCATATCATAAAGTGTCATATAGAACTCTTAAAATCTGATGACGGATATGGTGTCATAATAAGAAAAAAATGTTATTTAGATGCAACGTCACTTGTTTGTGTGATTATATGGTCACGCTCATCTTTACCACTGTCTATTTATTTCATTACCACGTTTCCAAATTCAAAGTATTTTGTAGTCGTTTTAGATGTATTGGATCTATACTCAAATTTCTTTTTTTTTCCTGTCTGCAATTGCGACTTACAGAAAAGTGATTTAGGAATGTAAGTTCGAAATTTAGTTAGATTCACAATATAAATATTTTTTCTTGTCCCCATAATTATTGTTTTCTCGTATTTATTAGAAAAATACTTTAGTTACTTTAAAAATCTTCAAAAGAACTTATATTGAAAAATTAAGGATGTGATAATTGAGAGAGCTAAAAATCTTGTTATTTTATTACTAGGTTTACCAAATATTCTCAATATTTATTTCCAACAATGCGTATATTCGTATATTGTGTGCTATCGACAGTGTTTATTTATTTATGTACAAGCTTCATACACGCTGCGACGACCCTGACAGATAAGTCAATTTGTACGAATGATAAGTGGCAGACATGCAAATATAGCATCTAAGATTTTGATGATTTTAAATTAGTTTACTACTCAAAGGGTTAATATCTAATTCCAATAATGCCCTTCAAATTGACGGGCATAGAAAAATACAATTTATTTCATTTCAAATCAATTTAGTTATGGAGGTTAAATCAACAACTACACGAAATTCAATAATGCACTAAATGTAAAGTTTTTCTCCTGGACTAAACGTCTACCCCTGCACTGATCTGGAAGTATTTTCAAATTTTATGTAATATATTTCATTTTAAAATTGTCTGTTAGCCAAAATTTCATACCAAATTTATGTGACTTATTTGGCAAATGTTGTGTATATCGGCATTGAGTCGGAATGGATTGTTCTTAGAATTTAAGGATTTTCCAAGATAACTTTGAAATTGCTTTTGAAAAATAAGGAAACCTCATTTCCTTATCTTTGAAACTTGTACCAGAGCGATCTCCAAATTATTCCAAGCGTCATATTGACGGGTATGGTTTGAAATAAGTACACATCATACGTAATTTCTAAATTAGAGGGACATAAATTTGGGTATATATTCGTATCGTTTCCATTAATAATAATCAGAAATAATGTTAGCATTAAGGGTTTTTGTAATTTCGCTCATGAAATTCATATTCGAGGGCAGCAAATCTATCGTGTCCATTGTGTTTTAATATTTGAATGATGCTATTAATGCTGTTCGCAGACGATGGCTATTTTTAAGATGTTTGATATATCGCCGTAAGTAATTGGTGTTAATGATCTGTTTTTATTTTTTGTAGGTTTTCGGAACAACGGAACTACCGGACAAACCCATCATGTTGCCACCCTTCGTCGAATCGACCCACTGCTTGGGTTACCATCTGACCCGAAAAGGTCGAGCCGTTGCCGACAGGGTGGTGTCCGTACTAGGCTACGCCTGCCCCGACATCACCTTCAGCCCTTCTCTCTACCCAGTCACTGCCATCTTGCTGCACTTCATGCCAGGTCAGTGAAATCCATTCTGCATTACTTGCCAGGGGAAAATATGAGCAGGGTCTATTATCAAGAATTCGCTATTAATACGATGTTCATCGAGAATACGCTCATTGTTGTATTACGTCTAAAGCAGCTTTCGTAATGCTCCGTACTTTATTTATAGCACTCAGAGGCGTAAACAAAGTTTTATTCTATTGTAACGTCAGTAATAGAAACTATGCGTCATTGTAGATTGTTTGCAACGATGGAACTTCCGATTCTGTCAGAAGACGTCTATCATGGCTATTTATGAACCATGCACTTGTGTTACAATAAAGTGCTTTTTCTTATTCGATATATATTTCATCTCGTTGGTAGGTGTAATAGGTGTAACTTCACGAAGACTACCGCTTAACATCTTCATTCTTATTGATTCAGTTAACAATATTAATGTACTATATTCGTTGTCCAATGTAGGCGATTTCCCAGGGATAAAGAAGATTTATGTGTGGGCTTCTACTTTTGTTTATTTTGAAATGAGATTATTTTAATATAATTATCACTATTTATAGATGGCCCTGCCCAGTATTATTTATTTCAGTCTTCCAAATTTATTGATTATTTTTTCCCTCATAACCTGGATTGAAATCCAAACCTTCTTAATGAGAGTACAAAGAATAACTTATTATACCTTCTCTTGATTTAATTGTTGAATTTGATGAAATTTGTATTTGAAAATTTGCGGTCGAAAAAGGACGCATGTTTTGCAACGTTTTTTTTAAATATGAAATATATTGAAGTTATATGAACTTTTTTTGTGCGATTTCGAAGCTATGCGGTTTTCAATTTTTTGAGGTTAAGCAATTTTTTATTTTTTTAAAATATCAAAATTTATTTTTTAACTATTCAAAAAATATTAAAACTATGATAAAATAAGATCAAAAAATGACTGAACTGAATTTTTTTCAAACAGTCACCATTTTGTGATTGATTTTTTTTTGAGTTAGGGACTGTAGTGAAATTCAGCATTCAAAAATTAATAAAACACGAATCCTGATGGAAGATTATTTCACTTTTGAAACGCTGAATATACAATGGCTAGGAAACAAAGGCTTTAGAATTTTAAACATCCTTCATGCAAATTCACGCCACATTTTTCACAAATTTTGTCAGCTGAAATAATCCAAAATGAAATTCAGCGGTCCCAAAATTATAGCTCGTGAACTATTGCTCGTCATGCCAACCCGTGGTCCATCTAACCTTATTGTGATAATCATCTTCTGGATGATACATTCAACAATGCAGACATCGATGCTGATGAGTTCTTGTCATGATTGTGCACTTTATTAAGTTTACATAATTAAATCTTCTTAATGAAGCAACCCCACAACGAGAAAAACTTAGCCAAAACTGCAATACACATTAAGGGTGGAAAGGGGACTGAAAATAATGTAAAATGATCAAGAAATATATTCTAGATTTGTTAAACATATTTTGTTAATAAATCGGGTTCTGATGTTCATATTGCAATGCATTTTTTTTGAACATATAATAATAATATTGTTTTCAATGCAAACAATTTTTTTATGATAGGAAAAAATACATAATTTCAAATAATAGCAGTCTTTATGTTCGTAATTGTATTAACTTGCTGTGAATTGTGCCATAAACCATTGTGTCCGAAAATTTAACTGTCTCGGTTGCCAAATTGCCCTCCATTGAATTAAGTAGATAACATTTTGCGAACAATTGGAAGATTTTGCTTTTTTCTTTATGTTCGAAATTCGAGCAAATCCGATTAATTTTGAGGGTTACTTTTATATATATATATTAATTTGGCTTAATATTAACGTCGGGGGGTTTCTATTCTTTGGAAGATTGAAATTTAACCACTACTATATTCGAATGATATAAATATTTATCACATGCAATCGTTAAAACATCACAGATGGCATAATGTAAAAATGTTTATAATACCAATCACCTAATTTCGCACGAGTCTCGTAATTTTCTCGGAATGACATTGAACGTTTCAGGATTTTACAGTGTGTTTTCTCTTGCGGGCGGATGTGAACATTGTATACAAAACTTCGGCGAACCGCAAGCTTTTGATGATTTGGCATTAAATTATTTTAAAATTTTATTTGACAAAATATCGCGCGAAATTTATATACAGATTTCAAACTGCATTAGCCTTCCTTTGATCTATCGCTGTTCGAGGAATTTGCGTTCTGGCAAATCTTCAAGAACTTTTGATGAATTTGCATCGATTTATGTCCGTTAATCGTCTTTAATTTATGTGTCAAAAAACCTCTCATGTTAGATCAAAATACTCAAATATGAAATTGACGGCAATCAATACCATTTAGTAGAACTGTTGTCGCATAAATACATTTATTCTCTGAATAGATTTATTTTCATCCATTGATCTTTTTCGGCTTATGTGTGAAATATTGCTGAAATTTCTCAATACAAAGTATTCATGGAGTTTCTACTTTCTGTTAAAGTTACTGTAAACTGAATGTTTGCTTCGGGTTATATTTCTTATCTCAAGTACTTGTCCCTATAAGTTTGATTTTTTTTCAAGCTTTTATTATCTTTGTTATACAATCGCATATAGACTATATTTATTTTACCTATTCCTGCCGTATAATTTTATTAAATTTATTAAAAGTATTAATTTTCCACTTCTTCCTATTTTATAAATCAACAATTAAAAGAAATACAATATAACCCAAATTTATCGACTAATATTGATATGTGTATTGTATGTGTATAATGAATCGATTTCATGTGTATTGTTTATGTTTACTTGAGGAAATTATCGAATATTTTGAGCTATCGACAGTTATTATTTATTTAACTCGTTCGACGCTGCGTTCATCAGACAATGCGCGTCTCCGAAGTCCGAGTCTCCGAAAAACGAATCCAGCGTCTCATTGTTGTGTATTTCTATAACGACTTGCAAGTGTTAATTTTACGAACGTCTTTCTACAATGTCTTCCAGATGACAACTGTCTAAATATCTTTCGAGATCGATCTCGAAACTTGCATTTCTACCCTTGCCTGTTCGCATTTGCTTATATTCACTTTGTTTTTGTTAATTTGATTAATGACAGGGTCAAGTTTATCGATTTATCGAGAAGATGTGCCACGTGTCGTCCGTGCTTATCCCGTACGTTATAATATCGCATAGCTATTCCTTCTGTTTATGCTCCGACTATCGAATTTGGGCCTTTGTGAGAAACAACACCGATTCATGTTGGGCGACAAGAGTGTTAAATATAAGCTTTATACGCACTGCTGCGGTTCTGACAGATAAGTGGATTTGTACGTGTAAGAGTTTTATTTCTTTAATCTTGATCTGTGTATATAACACCTAAGTACCATTCAGGAATGGCCTTATTATCCCAGTATCAATATATATATATATATATACACATATTAATATATTGAGTTTTTCAGATATATATACATATTAATTAAGCTTTTAAATTTATATGATGGTATATAGTTATTGTTAATACATTTTTATGCTATCTAATCAATGCTTTCGACATTCCCTGCGTGGCTTATCATTGATGTTAAAAATGCTCCATTCTACAACCAATTATAGTCAAAGATGTTTAATGATCTATCATTATCATATTACAAATTTACATTCTGACCATAGTTTTAATTATGCTTTGATTAGCTCATCGTACATAAATTGCAGTGCCATCTTTTATGCCGTGTGCGTGTTATAACACTTTTTGTTGTTTATATCACATGCATGTTGTTGATGTTTTATGTGCATTTTATTTGAGGAAAACAAAGCATGGCTCTCAAACATTAAATAGTCGTCCAGCAGGTTGGACTGTCACATGTTGCTAAAATTAATGTAGGAAGGTGTTGTTTGCAAGAGAGTTTATGCTCTTAACCTTTGCATTGACGTTGCAATTATTGATGGCAACTAGTTTGAGCAGGAAACTCAGAATATCAACAACGACCATAATATGCTTAATTTATTTATAGCGCTTACATTGTGATTCAATCTGATCGTGGTAAATATGCAATATGCTTTGTTGTTATTTTAAGCATCCAAGACGCACTTTAATATAGCCTTCGCCTTTAGGGCTTTTCTCAAGGATTTTTCAGCATTTTGGAACAAAAATAGAAATGTTCTTTCTTGGATTTCGTCAAGAGTGACCGCCTATTTCGGAGATCCTCAAGCATTTTGATTGTCGACTCTGATCGTATTGCTCGTTTGTCAATCATGACTGATAAGATACGTTAGTTTCAATGACGGTGCTATTATGTCACATGAATTTCATTCGTCTGTTGAAGAGTATTCAAGATTCGTCCTCGACTTCTCAATATTTATTGACAATATTAACAATTGACCCTCTTCAACCGCGAACCGGAATTTTCGGACGAGGCTGAAAGTTCACGTCTTTAACCAGATATAATTCGCTGCATCATTTTCAGCGTGGCAAGCGCTTTTTCATTATTATTTTTTGAGAAGTGCGCGATTGCAATTTGTAAGTATTTGACCCATTTCCGATATGAATTTTTATCTGTGTCATCGATAACACTTTCATGGGACACTCGAACTGTAAGATTCAGACGGAGATTCTTTCAGCACATGCATATTCAACAGTTTACGTATTTTATGTTAGTGCTTAATTGAATGGGCGTTGCTTTGAACGAACGCTGAATGAGATATATTTTTTTATTGACCTCGGAACCATAATTGCAGCTTGCACTTAATAATGATACAGAAAACGCTTACGATAAACAACATCAACAATAATTGCTGTCTTGTTCATTTGTTGACATTTTTTCATACTGTTTATCGTACGTTGGTGATGCATGTTTTTTATTTTTGAAAAAAAATATAATCAAAACGCCGCAAGATATAGCAAATAAACGATCGAACATTTTGGGCACGATTGTAAAATTTGAATTGTTGTAATGTTTTTTACGCGTTCGCAGTCAACAGTCTTGAATGGTCCGTGACGCAAATGCAACTGCATAGTATTTTTTAAACTGATGCAGGATTAATGGTCACATTCATACTTAATTTGTTGCTATTGTTCATTTTTGATGCAATATTAATTTGCATACTATTTATGTTATACATTTTTTCATTGTTACGGACGTCAATCGACGTTTTTTTGAATTAGACGCCAGAGATTTTGTCTGTGAACCTTGTATTTTTTTATATTCAATATCAATTCATGGGAAAGCGTCACGTCATTTCGCCCCCCTCCCTTAGACTAAAAAAAGGTTAGCCTTTGAGGGAGCTTCCGTACAGATCATAGAAAATGCCACAAAAAGCCCCAAAAGAGGACGGAGTGGCCACAAGGTTTGTGTGTCTAACCAGTCCGCTTTTCGGACCGCTGACGTGACGAATGAGCGCCTCGCGATCGGACGCCATACCTGACCATGTCTACAAAACGATTGCGAACTTTCATTACAAAACGAAGTTGTCCGAAGAAGACTGCGGACTTTAAGCTAGCTTCGTTTTAAAGCTAATTTTAGCTCTAAAACAAAACTAGAGATTCCACCCTTCCGGCTTACTAGCACTTGCTTGCTCTGCTAGCTTGAAAACCAGCCACACCTCCCTTGTTCATGTTAAAAAAACATTACCTGTGGCTTTTGGGCTTCTCTGACACCTTCGATATCACAATGGTAATATAGTGCAAAAACATTTTCTGCAGCACAGGTGAAAGAAAAATATCATACTAAATATAGATTTTTCCAAGCATATGATACGAAAGGATATTTTACTACAAAGGTAAAAATACAGGCCAACATGAAAAATATGATAAAATAGTTTATGGATTGGAATGAAAAATAATTTCCTTACGGAATATGAAGAAAAACGTAATTTCTGCTTTTTGCGCTCAATTATTATCATGACCAGAATTTTCAATTCAAAGGCACCCTTCGATATGCTCACCCATCGGGCCCCCTGGGTTGAGCACAAAAAGCTCTAAAAGAGGATGGAGTGGTTTGTATGTTCAATCGGTCCACTTTTCGGACCGCTGATATGACAATCGAACGCCTCGCGATCGGATGTCATACATGAACATATCTACAGAACGATTACAAACTCTCATTATGAAACGAAGTTGTCTGAAGAAGACCGATCGGGTGGGTTTTTTAAATTTGTACAAGTCCAGTTGCGTCCGTGGCGGACGCCTGCTTTGCCACGCCCTTGTTACGATCCTGTCGATGATATCAATTCGATGTTCAATGCTTAATAATTGAAAACTATTTGTATTCAAATTGCAATGATATTTGCACACGATACTAGGCAAGAACCCCACAATTCATATATATAAATGCTGACGCTTAAATTGAATTTTACACAGTATAATATGCGCTGTTATGTCAAAGTTTTCAGCCCGTTGGAGTGCTGTCGAATGCAGAACAAAATATAACGCGAACTCGAATTGGCAAGAGAACGCCGCAATAACATCAGCCGTCGCCTGCACAAATGAATCATTCCGCATGCATGTATTGTTTATTCAGTAATGACCTTATTAAATCAATGTATCGTCTTGACCTCAAAATATGAAAGCATGAAGGATGATCATCGTCGACAATTTCATAACGTCCTTTGACGAAATTTATTCAATTTACCGTGTATACGTTCACATGGTATTATTTTAGAATCATGCCGATACATTGGTTGAGTTCGCTCCGAACAACTGTTTTCGTCGGATCGACGTTACTATGAAATGCTATCATTAAATTGTAATTTTATAACAGCGTTGTGTTGCGCGAATGTTTACATGGATAACATGCCATCTTGCATTAATTATGTTCTCTTTTAAATTTATGCAATGTAAGTATGATTTTATGGTGTTCTTTACACTTGAAATGTTTGATGTCGTTAGTGGAGCGAATTAACTAGATGCCATGCCCCATATCCAAGAATATGCTATCATAATTCTTTTAATTGCCTTATGCAAAATACGCGATGACTTCACGGGTTCAAATTAATTGACATTCGAATTCTTCGTGTTGATGTTATGAATGATAATAAAGACCTGAAATTAACCGTGTACTTAATTAGTGGCCTGTGAGTGAAGGGATGATTCATCGCGACGTTTATATTTGAGTTTTTCGCCTATGACCATATGAATAGAATGAGTTTTTAAGGGTTCTATTGGTATTACAATTTGCAACATTGATATCGTTCAAACTTTTATCTTTTGCTTCAATCAATTGAACGAAGCTGCTAAATTATGCATTGCCCGCGTTTGTAAATGGCATTACATAAAACAGCTTGATTAGTGCTATTGTTTTATAATGTATGCAAATTTCCCCTCTTAATTTAATATTCCATTTCGAAGCATAGGTCAGTTTGTAGTCAAAGTATATATGGATTATTTGCATATGTCAGCGAGATACCACCCCGTGTTTATCTGGTACGATTGTTAGATAAATATGCATGACATGTAATCTCAGATATTGCAGTACGATTGAATTGTATGGGTATTTTTAGACACAATTAAGAAGTGCAATGATACCTATCAATTATTCAATATGTATCTGCGATTTTAATCTTTTGACTGTGCCAAAGTTCGCTCATGTCTGACGTGATGTATTACGAAATGAGCTGTCACCAGTGTGAGATAATTGAGAAGGCGTTTTCTATTCATTCAAGACATTTTTTCTTCGTTTCGATGAAAGAAATCTATTAGCGATAGCGCAATATTTACATAGAACCGTGTCGTTTCCGATGTTTTTCCTGTATCTTATCATATATTCATTTAATCACTTAAATACTGTCTGAGAGCGATCTCGCTAAACGATTATGATGATCGATCTAATATGAACGAGATTAATGCGTAATTGTTGTACGAAATTCGTTATTAGGTTTATTTTCCGACATCGGTTCCACAAACAGCAAATAACGATGAGAGAAAAATAAAATCGCAACGATAATAACATTATCTTCTATTGTTTTTTATATTGTTCTAGTTTGGTTGAGTTATAAAGTTAAATCTTAAAAAGAAAAAGTTTTTCCATTTTCGATAATGTATTGGACGCTTGGGATATACCATTTGTATCTAGTCCGCTGTCATGTAAGAAAAACATGATTGGTTTGTTTACTTCAAGAAGTCTTTATCAGTAAATCGATCATATTTTTTGCTATTTATTAGACTATTGTTGAAGATAAATTTGTGCAAAGGGAGACTAGTCAACCATAAAAAGGGTCGATATATCGGCTAAGATTCTAAAAAAGAAATATTTTTTTAAATTAATTTATGCTTAGAATTTGATTTGATTGGATATTTATTATCGACCCAGTTCGAATGTCGGACCATTAAAATTTTCTTATTAACACTTTCGTGGCCATCATCACGGGTTTGACCATTGGCGGCCACACGATGCCTCATATGCATCACGATCGCGCCAACCGTCCATATTAGGGAATCCCGAACAGTTTTAGATGCTCATAAATCCCGGCACTAGTAAACGTAATCTCGAAGAATTCGGGATTGAAATTTTTATCTAACAGAAATAGTAAACCTCACCAGCACGACGAAGGCTACTAAATCGAGGCGACGCCTAGGGGCAGTAACTGTCTAATCTATGTATACATATATGTTTTTTAAATTTTTATATTAACCTTTCCCTACCGGTGATGTATTTACTACACCTCGACTCTAATAATGGGAAAATCGATATGAAATATAATAGATACGGGGTTCAGATTTTTTGTATTCCTCCGTAATATAATAGCAAATCACATCAAAGTATTACAATATATAAGTATTCATCTGCAGTGACGAAAATAAATAATTTGTCGGTAAATCGGGAATTTTGCGAGTTTTAGTCTGTGTCTCAGCAAAAAAGAATTTGATATACTTTTTTGGTAGCCAGGAAAGATTGCCTGGCTACCAAAATCAGACCCAAACTAAATAACGAAACACCCGATGCTTTAATGTTACTTCGGACAAATAATAATATAGAATTTTTTAGTGTTTTATTCATCTATTTTTGAATTGTATTTTTATCTTTTCTTACATAAATAAAATTATTTCGTCTTCATATTATTTTTTATATTAAATAAATGGACTGATGCTACATCTATTTGAAGTAGTACGTTCAATACTCTGATTCTTTGATGTGGCCACGATAGTGTTAAAAAAGTTGCATAAGCGTCTTTTGACATTTTTATCATGGGGGCTGCTGGGCGTTCAAAAACTACGATCTTTTTAATATCAAGCGCATAAAAAGATATTTTATATATAAATAATTAACCTAAGCTTTTTTTTTTTAAACAAACATGATATATGTAATACATGTTTTAACTAGGGACGAAAACTTATAATGGCCAAAGAAAAAAAATCTATGTCCTGTGCAAAATTATAGAGAATAACTACAAAATATGGGTTAGATCAGTGTTCCCCAACCGGTAATTCGCGGCCCAGCGCCGGGCCGCAAACAGTGTGCCAAATTTTAAAAAATTCAGTCAGTTTCCCTCTAAAAGAAAAGTAAACTCGTATATATGACGGACCTTAACCTTTCTCTCCAGAGATTTTTTACAAACATTTTTAAATAGAGAAATAAGGTCGATGCATTTAAAAAGAAACTGGTTCTTTGGAATTGTCGCGTATAAGAGGATTTAGAAACGTTTCCACTTTTGCAAGAATTTTTCATTACTGCTGAAGTTGACAGGAAAGGCTTTTTAAATGTAACGAGTAAACATTTGAAGGCATTGATACTAAAATTGAATCGCTATTATTACGAAAATGAGGATCCTTACAAAGGAAATTTTTGGATTAATAATCCCTTCATGGAGGACTTTATTTCATCTACTCTTGCGAGTAGAAAAAAAGAACAATGAATAGAGATGTCTTCGGATGCCACTCTGATATCCAGACACAAAATATTAACATTGCCTCAGTTTTGAATATCTGTGGAAGATTAATATCCATTTTTATTCATGTGGAATCTAAATGATTTATTGAATTTAATGAAAAATATTCCACCCAGATTTTCATTTTACTTTTGATGAGATTTCAGCAATCCCACAGACATTGATTTAGACACACATTGAAATATACCTAAATTGATAATAATTAGGTTTGATAAGAAATCGCACATTCATTGATTTTTATCGTATGTTAATTAATTAGTACTATGACTATGTGGATTTGGTATCGGATTGATAAGACATTAGCCTCTAGTTGTCTATGTGCGTGATTGATCATTTTAGCACATCTTGTTAGTCATATATATATATGTATATGATTTAAAGGGCTCATTTTTTTTAATATTATCTATGATGATAATATGTAGTGATACAAAATTTTAATTTTTGCAAGGTTTGTGTTCGTATATACGTACGTTCGTTAAGCCGGAATAAAATATACAATAAGTATGGCGTATTAAATATTAGAAATCGTTGCATTTGATTTGCCTTAAAAATAATCGTTGTGGTACTCAGGTTTTATAAGAAAAATATTGTGTGCTCAAATAGGTACTGCACGTTCTTATCTGCATAGTACATATTTATCCGTAAGTTTACCCTTATCGGTAGATAATGGGCGTTTGTGCAAATATTATATGTAGTGACAGAACATAATATTGACAGATATAGGGTTAAACATACTTTTGCGTTCAATTTTTTTCGAAGTCGTCTTCTACAAAGGCGGTGTTGCCGAGGAGCAAAGAAATCGATGCACTCAGGCAGCTTATCAGTTAAGAGGACTCTCGAGGCGAGTAGGTGGAACTTCTTCGGTGGCAATGTCAATCGAATCGATTAGAATTGTTTTGGATTGTTTCGTAGGGTATTTAAATATCTTGGACGATAATGCTAGGGGGGATTCTGCGGATGCAGCGTGATGAGATTTAGACGGGATCCATTTGTCGGGCTGTTCGAAATTTAAATATAGCCGATTGGCCAATTAAATTGACAACTAATTCAGTGTGTGGAGAGTGTGTGATTACAGCAATTGGGTCCCAGCTTTGTTGAGGGCAGTTGCAGAACAGTCTGCTGCCGACGTAGTTACGGGGGCCTAATTCGGACGGATGTCGTCTGCTGTGGTCGTGGCCAGCTTAACTAACGACGATCGCCGGTTTATTGCTGCGTGGCTACACTTACTTAAATTGTGATTAATGGTGTTTGTGTCATTCTCCTCCTCTTGCCTCCTGTGCCGCCTGCCCACCCATCGCCGTTTTACCATAAATTTATTGCGTAGCAAAGGCGCTTTCCCGGGACTCGTCCTGCCTTATTGTCCTTCGATTTATCTGACATTGTTATGCGATTCACGTTATATCTCCACAGCGAAAAAGTGTCAACTCGTAACTTTGTCCCGAACGACGGAGAACCCTGTCGAAAAAGAGAAAACTTTCTGGATGAAAATGTCAGCGTACATGCAAAATGGAGGCTTTAACTTTTCAGGAGCACTTCTTTTTTAACGAACAGAATAAATTTGATACAAATATATTATTATATACATACATATTTAAATATATTAATCCTTTGCAATTTTAAAAAATGCATCAGACTTTGGTGCTATACAAGTGAAATTTCCTAATTTTTTAAGAAAAGTTGATTTTATGCATTGCTTTTTTCCATTTGTTAACAGAAACTGTTAGCTAAAATATGAAGCTGTGTTTTGTATAATATATAATAAAATAGGCGAGCTACTGGTCTAGTGGTTGCTTTATGCTACGTACACACACATACATAAGTGGGACTAGATGGACTATAAATGATGCTTTGTCCTATTACGCCTATAGAAGTTTAACTTCAAAGGTTGATTTCGACCTCAGTTATAGACCTCAGATAACCCACTTTGTGCGGTTATTGAACTTCAAATTCACACTCAAGGTAGTAGAATCGATGATAGAATTAATTTACACTGGAACAAAATCTATCTCAACATATAAGACATAGGGGTTAAAAATACTGCTATATAAATTCGAAGCACAATTAAAAAAATGTACTTTTTAGACATGTATGATACATCTGCCCCCACACACATTCAGTATAAATTCAGTTCAATTTTGTATAAAAGGGCACTTATCTGTACCATACATTTTTTAATTTTTACTAGATCAATACCATAAATATTTTATGGGGTCTTTAAAAATATTCGCACATTTAAAAAATTTGAACTAATATATTCTATCTACATCTGGGTGTCATAAATTTTATTATCGTCGTTTTGTCTGAGTATTTTTTCCTCGACGAGATTGAATCCTTGACATTTATTTATTGTTTTTATATATGCATTTCTATATAAATATTTGTCATATTTATTATGAGCCAGATATTAAAATGGTCTTAATCAAGAATTTTATCATCTTTAATGCGACGTTCAAAAACAACCCAATTAATTAATGTTGGACTCTCTTCATCATTTGGAGGAATTCAAAATATAAAGAATTGGCATATGTTTAAGAATAAATATCAGATGCTCGATAACATTATAATACATTCGCTTTAATCCTCTTGGGATCGTATTTTTATAGGAAGTAGGATAAATCTGAATTTTAGATCTGAAAGACGTGCACGCTTATTTGGATTTATCTAGGATCAAACGGGATAAATTCAAAGTTAAAGATGATCTATTATTTATTTAGCATTAATATATTTGTGATTATTTGATAGTATAAATATAGTATTTAATGATCAAGCATTCTGATTGACATTAATTGCTCGTAATAAATGATACTCGATGATGATTACGATTTTTATAGATAAATATTACTATATCGTATTTTACTATAAAATTTATTATTTATACTTTGAAATCTTTTTACAAAATTACTAAACGATAATTTTTGCATCAGATTTTTGCTCGTTATAAACGTGAAATATTTAAATTTTGCTTTTTATAATGCACGATTTGTAATACTCTAAACCTACAGCGATTTTCATTGCCGATATATTAGTTAATAAACAAAAATGATGAAGTTCATAGATATAAATTCTATTAATTTAAATTTTTACGTGTGCATATATTTCTCGTTTTACTATCTTTATATGGACCAATTTGCTGTGTGATTTGGGGGATTTTTGTATACATTTTATGAACGAATGCTCGTTTTATGCTGTGTACTAAGTAACATAATATTCCGTTGACACATGTTAAAAGCACAATAAAACTCAATAATAAACCGTACCCGAATAGTATTTTTCGCCATGATAAAATCGTTTCATCTCACGACGACATTGTCCACAAAGTCTTGATAACGAGAATAACAATTTTGGACGCTATTTTACGAAACGTTTTTGTTTCGCAGTACATACACCTTCATGGTAATTTGCGATGAATAAATTTGTTTTTATGGAGGACAAAGCTTGATGTATACATGTCGTGTGGATATGGATCAGCATTTTGGCAATGATTTTTTGTGTCATTTATCATAATGAATATTATCAATGTAAGCCTTTTCCAAGTAATGTTATTGTTGTTGGCTACTTGTTGCATTTATTATTTGGAACGTTGCTTTGTTTGGTATGATATTCCTTGCTGATGGCTGCTTGTTTGTATTTTCATTTGACCTCCGTCAAATCTATTCAAATTCGCGATGAATAAGGTCCTTCCTCTTTTCCATCTCCTCCTACATGTGATGATCGGTCCCGTAATTGACCATCATTAACATTTGTCTCTCTGGCACTACTCAACATTGCATAATTGCATCGAGATCGGCATCATGCGTATTTCTGGGTGATTTATGAGCGACGTTCGATCTCGTCGTGACCTTCTTAACGTCGTTTTTTTCGAAAATGGGTGTCCCTTGCTAGAATTCGACCAAGATATGCGATGTCTAGGCTTGGTTTTAATGTTCTTATGAATATGCAATCAATCGTGCCAAGGCTGCACAGCTGACTGCGGTTGAGATTGGTTTATCATTTTCGGATCTTTGCGATGAGTTCCATATGCTGACCGCGTTGCCCAATCGATCTATATTTATCAATGTATGGCATTTCTGTGAAATTTAGATTACATTTAATACGCGACGACGAGGACATATTAATGTAGCAACCTTTGCCGTCGTCTCAGAATCAAATACCTGAAATATCTCGGGTCAAAATGTCCTTTGATTCCCAATCCGATTTCTTATTTCATCGCATTTTTTCTCTATATAAGCCCTTTATGAATATAATCCGGGTCTTTCTGCGGAATACAATTTTTGATTCAATTGACCTCCGCAATCTTTGCTCAAACATGATTTTAGCAAATATATTTTTAAAATGACGAGCCGCTCAAAATTGTTCAAATGTTTTCCAAATGATTCTTTTCGCTCCGTTTTTTGTCGAATCCAACCCATTCAGACTTAAAGAGAAAGTATTCCTATTATATTTGATAATGTATAAGTATGGATTTTATTGAAAGAAAAAGTAAAACAAAAAAAAGCATTTGAACAGTTTTGTTCAGTACTTTGTCTGGCTACCTTTTGCATTAATTACGGCTTGCAATCGACTGGGCATCGAGGAAATGAGCTTCTAACATTGTTCCGTAGTGACGTTGTCCCATTCCTTTTGGAACCGATTCCAAAGCTCCGCACAAGAAGACGCTTGGGTTGGATTTCGAGCCAGGACTAATCTTTTTTGTTTGCCCCTTTTGTTCCGCACCCTCCAGAGAAGGCGAGGTTTTCGCAGGAAGATCAGCTTCGGACTACGTGCACCCGAAGGTGCGACGGAAAGAGAAAGACAAAGGTTATGCTTAATTCAAAGGAAATACTATCGCGGGTTCACTGTCACCGACGAATCCAACCTCAGTTTGAAGGGGGCTGCAGCAGATGACGGACTGCAGGGGCTGCCTCTTCCCCATGGTACTCGTATCGTTTCGGTCATTTGTAGTACCTAGCCACGGAGACGAGTCGTTATCCCCTGTATGCCAAGAGTGTTGAGGATAGTGGTGAGCCTTTGACACAGTCTCCTTCAACTACTGTAATCGGCTGTTCTGCACACCCCTTTATGGGTACGCAGCACAGGGTGACCTGCGTATCCAACTCATGTTAGCTGGGCTACCTCAGCTGCATAACTTTGGCGCACCTCTACTACACATCATTACCACAGGGGTTCAGCCGTTGCACGCGGGAACGGACAGTGTGCCTGAGGTCTCTTCCTTGTTGGAATATAATCATTTTTTTTTCCAATCCATAAAATCGAACTGTTTCTTCCAAGTCGCTTACCAGAATATTTTTGTCGAGCTTGTTGCACTCTATTGGAGTACAGTAGCTGGAGCCAAATCAAAACATGTCCAAACCATGATTCGTCCGCCTCTGTGCTTGATAATTGGTTGAGTTGACTTGCTCTCGGGACTTCTTCCGACCTTGAAACAGTTCTACTGCAAATCATCCGATAGGATACGGTTAACCTTCATTTCATCTGACCAGATAACCCGTTTCCAATCTTCTAAAGTCCAGTTGATGTAGATTTTTTCAATTTCAAGCCTCTTCCGGCAAGGTTGCAAAGTTAGAAGTGGCTTTTACCCCTTTTAACAGAGAGATAACCAGCAGACTTGAGCGACCTTGCAACTGTCATTCAACTGACGTCTACTTGGAGAAATTCCTTGACTTTGACAATTTGGTCGGTCACTCGACACACTTAACGCAGTCTTCCTCATTTGTTCATCGGACAGGCCTTTGCGAATAGTACTGATTGAGCCAACGCTGACTCCTGTGCGATCCATGATGATTCGGTAGGGCATATTGGAACGCAGCAGGGTCTCGACTTAACTTTTTTGCCGTTGCTGAGAGGCTTCATCGATCAGAGGATTGTGGAAAAATGATTCTTAGTTGTGTAATATTTCCTTAAATATACGCCGGTACTGACAAAAAAAGGTTAGATTTATCCGGTGAATATCGACAGAAAAACCTGTTTGCACAAAACTGTTCAAATGCCTTTTTCCATTTTTTGTCTTACTTTTTCTCTCAGTGAAATTCATTCTTATAAATTATCAAATAAAATAGACATACTAACTTTTAAAGTCTAAATGGGTGTGATTCGACTAAAGACGAAGCGAAAAGAAACGTTTGAAAAACATTTGAACCTTTTGTTTATTTTCAGCTTCTCCGTTATATAACTTTTCATTTTACAGCCAATTTTTCAACAAGTATTGTTAGAATATTATATGCAAAGTATATAACCATATAAATTAAGGCTTAAATTATAGCGATTGAATTATTTGAGAGTTGCTTTAAGCTAAGGATTTCCAGCAACAAGAAACAAATCTTAGGTCTCTCCGGATATACGATAGCAATTAGGACTTACGCTATAATTTTGAATATTAATTTACTCGTTATGTCTATGAGGAGTTATAGCATATTTGATTTAATCGAAGATCTAATTAGTTGATCGTATTGATCATACTAATATAATTTCGATCTGTTTAAAAATGGTATAGATTCGTGCTTAGGCTCTGTAAAATAATGATCCATTTTATAATGTTTGTGTACAAGGATTATGCAATGAAAATGAAAAACTTTTTGAAATTATTTCTATTAAATTCTTATCATACGCATTGAATTTCATACAGTTTCTTATCTTTGTACGGCTTAACTAAAATAATTATAAATGTTTGTTTACTTTTAATTAATGACATGGGTGAGCTCATTGCTTGTTTAATCGCCAACAACAATAGTATAGTATGGTTCAAAACGATGCAAAATTTTCATTTAATTATTATAATGTGTTTAACATCAACGAAAAGTTTAGGATTCAGTCGTAAATAATTATAGTTTGTGGACGCTATAATTATTGATTTAATAATACATATTTTTCCTGTGTCTGATAATGATAGTATTTACTATTTGAATCACATTGTGAAATATGCAATCATAGCGATTAAGCAAATAAACTGTTAAAATGGATTAATTACACGGCAGTTATCTACGGCATATGTGGCATAATTAATTTGCTTTATGATTTTGCTCATCTATTTTCTGTATGCGATAATCGAGCCATGGGCAATAAGCTCAACACTCATGGGCGGCGAAATTATTAATCCGCCTACTCGACTTCGAAATCGAGCTTTGACGGGCTGTCTAGTTCTGCTCTGTCCGAATATAAATTCTTCACCTCTTGCTTCATCCTTTGATGGACTATTTTTGATCCGGAATGATGCCATTCAAGCATCGTATGATGTATTTTATCGATCGTTAATTGTACAATTATTAGTCGCGCCATGGCTTGTTCCTATTCTCTCTATGAAGAATTCGAGCCCGCTCTTATCTTTATGGGTAAATATCGATAAACCTTCTGAATATATTCGAACGCTGTGAACGTTGCATATCTGCTGTTTGAACATAGTTTGTAAACATATAGATATCAATTAATACGACCGTCTCTATTGTTTCAAAAGCGTCCCCATATTGATCAGATACCATGTCGCAAGATTCATTTAAACATTTCCAGCTATCTATCCAGCGCTCGCTATTGAATAAATGTACATGAAAATTATGTTTTAAATCAATTCATTCCTCCCTATTTTGCATGATTGGCTCTGGACAATACAGGCTTCACCAGATCAATTGTTATTAATTAAAAAAGTCATACATTTGTAAATGTTTAATATTTCAACTTGAAAAATTTAGGCTACATTATAAAATATTCTAAATTATTATTGTTTTTGATATAGTGAATTTTGGTTTGGACGATGGTGGTGAGTTGACAAAAGCATTTTTATAAGAAAATTTAAATTTTCACGGTGGTAAGTCTTGTTTGAATGTTAAAAGTTTGTGTACATAGTCTTGGCTTAAAATCACAAGCGGAGAGCAAACTTCGGCGTTCACTCGGTCTCAAATTATGACCATGTCAAGTTCTTGTTTTATCGTGTTTATTCTCTGTTTTGAATTATTAATAAATGTCGCTTTCTTATCGCTGGTGAATATTGTTCTTAGATCATCTTAGTTTTTAATTGAGCTCAAAAATATCGATCTTCATCGAAGAGCTTCCATCCATGCTTGCTTACAACCTCCAAACCCAATAGATTTTGTCATTTTAACAATATTACGATTTGTATTTATTTTAAATTCCCAAATTATCGCTATGCAGGAATGTTTAACTTCTGTTCATGAAATGATCACAAATCCCAGCTATCATCGATACTATTTTTCTTGGCTCTATAAACTGGACCTCGTTAAAGTCATGCGTCCATTCAAATAAGATCATAATTAAATATGCAAACAAATAAAAACACCCATGCAATTAATTAGTCAGCCACACGTTCGTATTTGCCTTTGGCAAATAGCGAACTAATTGAGTACTAAAATTATTTATGTTGTCATATGTCTACGTTAAATGGTGCTTTTACTTAACGAAAAAGAAAATTAATAGAAAACGTCGAATACAATTACGAACACGAATGATAAAAAGTCCAAAGCCCGCGTGTGTGTGCACGCAATTACTTTTTTCATTAGGTAATGGCATCCAAATACTTTTTTGCTATAATTGAATTCGTGCATCTATGCGTAATCAACTTGAATAATTAAATAGGGTTGTTTTCTGGGTATAATGTACCAACTGTGTGCGTGTGTAACTCATCCTATACATATTAGAAACACCAGTACAAATCCACTTATCTGTCAGAACCGTCGCAGCGTGTATGAAGCTTGTACATATATAAATAATCACTGTCGATAGCACACACTATTCGATCATTTCTTTAAGTAAACATGCCTTCATTGTTTGGTCGAATAAAAAGTGTTTATACTAATTCGTTACAAAAAAATTACAACTTTTTTAATGGTAACAAAACATACATGTTTCCTGAACCGTGTCTCGATACAATTTTGATTACTTTCCGGTCCCACTAATATTTTCGAGGACTTGATACAGATTGCCTAGAGATTGTCTTAAAATTGGACAATTTATATTTAATCAGAAGTTATTGCTGAAAAGAAACTTGATATGATTATCAAAATAGAAAAATATCGCTTTTATCATAAGTTATGATGGTTTTTAAAAGTATAACTTGTGCTTCATTTATCCCGCAGGCATTTTTCTATCATAGTCCGCTAGATTTGAAAGCCATTTATCTCCATAGCGTCTTCACTTTTGCATTGGTTCCAAGTGGACAATCAAATAGGAACTCTTATCTGATAACATCGAATTGAATATATTTCACAAAGCCTTTGCGCTCCTTTATGCATCTATCGATCGACAGTCGTGTGTTCCACAAGACCTGCATATGTTTTTAGTTTTTACTGTTCGTGCATAACAAAATACGTGGTTGTTTTTGAACTTGTTGAAATCAGACACCATCCAAACAATTTAATTCTATTGAACTTTCTTGCTGCGTGTCGCAATTCGTCATATGGATGCTATACGTTGCTCTCATCACGTACCAAGTGATCCGTGAATATTTCTACTCTGTGAAACTCATTCGCTTGTCTTTTACGTCCATGCGATCGATATAATCGATATTCGTCTTAACGAGGCTAAAACCTGGTATGGGGCCATTATACATTCATCTCGTTAAAACGTCTTTCGCATTGTTTGGTCGAAATTTTGAATTCTTCCGGTGCATACAGTCTAAAGGCGGCAGTGGCTCGCTTTTCACTATTATATACACGTTTTGGAGAGTCCCATTTTTTTTTTGCAATTCTGAACGGTTCCTTTGGTGCTCTGCTGTTATGCAAAAACGTATGCAAATCGAGCCTTTCAGTTGTACAAAGAGTCGCTTTAATGAATATTCCAATCGATAATTGTTTTCGGAGCTTTGTTTTTCGCAGAAAAAATGTCGAGTGTCCTTTGTGTTTGTCAATTTTCTCGTTACGTTAATTTTATCATTCCTCCTTTTCGTCTTATTCAAACAGCCGACTCTTTTATCTGGGCTAGATTTGCTATGCAATTTTGTTTTGTTCGAGTTACCTTGTCGTTTGGTCTGTATTAATTACTTTTGAGTGTCATGTCCCCCAAATAACGCAATTTCTAGACTCTGATAGCTGTATGGCTGTAGAAAAAGCTATAATTTTGTTCGTAGTGCTGACATGATATAGTCGTTCTGATTAATAATAGGAACGGCCAGATGAAGCGTCGTCTACTCGGTAATACCAGTAGAGCTCGTTAAACATTTATTATATTAAGATGTTTAGTAAATTGAAGGTCGAGAGGTTTTCTACAGCTTATCAAATTATAGGAATGGTTTTAGTTGTCACGCAATTCTCTTTATTGAAAGTAATAGCAGTTGCTTATTTTTTGGGATGGACTTTATTATATATTCTTCAAGATAAATAGATAAAGATAAATATCCAAAAGATTATGCCTCCAAGCTGTAAGAGGATGAGTATATATTGTTGTGATGGCAGAAGAAATTCTATGGTCTTCAGCATTGATTCTTTACCTTTCAAATAAACTTGTAAATGTTTGATGAAGATTTGCATGTGGCTTCAATACGATGATGACTATATTTATATATATAATAATCATTTACAATTATTGCATAGAATTTATTGCTTCAACAATAAGAAATGTGGTTAAAGTTTTTTTTAAAGAATTTATCGTTTGAGGACGTTGCAGCTGTTTGTTTTTCTGCAACTCACTTTATTTCGAGATCCATTATAATCTCAATGGCAGAATCTTTCAAATCTCTTCAAATTTTTAAAAAACAAATTATCAACCAAGCTGTAAGTCTAATCTATAAACATATACCAGAGTGATTTCTTGCTACTTGAATGGAAATATCTTAGCAGATATTTAGTTTTTTTTACATTGGATTAAAATAAGGCGTAAGTTCAAAATAACGTAAATCGAAATGGCGCATATTGAAAAAGAACAATACTTTCACATTCTCATATATTTGCATTCCAGAAAGGCCTTTCCAGTAGAATCCAAAAGGTCATCTAGAGTAGTTTTCCACTGTCTTCCGAAGAAAACTACTCAGTCTTTACAAACCTCCTACACTCCCTATAGAGATGGTTATGCTACCTTCAATATCGAGCGAATGAGGAGGTGAATGTATGATACAGATGAGATGGATGTAACCTCTTCCTGTGATTGGATATTGTAGAGGCCCATAGTTCTGCAGTGGACCGTTTGTGGCTGCACTAGGATGATGATGATATATTTTCCTACTCGGCTTACCTGAATTTTAGCTTTCATCATAGTAGACCATTAGGGGTTCCAAATATTTGTAAAATCAATTATTCGAATAAACAATATGAAATTGGTAAAATATTCGAATATTTTAGATATATACGAGGGTGATTCAAATATAGCCCGGAACACAGATCTAATCATAGCCATGGTTGAAGAAAACCAGCGATATACTGTTCGCGAAATAGCTAACAAGTTAGAAATTCCACGGACGTCCGTCCATAATCATTTGACAAAATTGGGCTACATCAATCGTTCAGATGTGTGGTTTCCTCATGAACTGACTAACTCAAATAAACTTCAGCGTATTTCAACATGCGATCTTCTTCTCCAACGACATAATAGCCAACCTTTCTTGAAGAGACTTGTCACTGGAGATGAAAGTTGGATACTCTATGAGAATATCCAACGTAAACTGTAGCTAAACCTGGCCTACATCCAAACAAAGTTTTGCTATGCATTTGGCGGGACTGGAAGGGGGTAGTTTATTATGAGCTACTTCAGCAAGGTGAAACGATCAATTCAACAAAATATTGTTTCCAACTAGACAATCTAAAGGATGCAATTGCCAGAAAACGGCCAGAATTAGCGAACAGACGAGGCGTTGTTTTTCATCACGATAACGCCAGGCCTCATGTGTCTTTGCTCGTCAGAAATAAATTATTATCATTTGACTGGGATGTTTTACCTCATCCTCCATACTCTCCGGACATTGCCCCTTCAGATTATTATTTATTTCTTTCATTGAAAAATTCTTTACGTTATAAAAATTTTAATTCAAAAAATGATATAAAAACGTACCTTAATCAATATTTTGTCAACAAACCTGGGAAATTTAGGCAAGAAGGCATTATGAGGCTTCCGGAGAGACGAAGAAACGTAATAGGACAGATTTAAATGAAAACGAAAGACACTTATGGGACACCCTAATATTTGTTATTCAAGTTTTTTAAATAAAAATTGATAAACACCTACAGTTATCAGTGTAGCATTGTTAGCACTTTTTTATTTTTTTGCATTCCTTTGTTGCAATTTCTATTGGCAGAAGAACATCGAGCATTTCAAGTCCGATTTTGAATCCTTTAAACTGATCAAAAGACATTCAAAACAAATAGAACAAGCCTTTATTGTTGTCCATTTAAATTTTACAATATTATATATGCATCTGTGCTCGACATCATTTCAATGATGCTATAAACTCAGATACTCCGAATGAGATTTGGTTTCTTAACTAAGAAGCTTTATATGTCGGATTATGGAGTTTAATATCGAAGGTGACGAACCTGTACGAGTTTTCATTTCTATCCAAATATGTATTGCTTCTCGATTGGGAGATATTGAGTGTGTTTCGATTGCCTGAAAAACTTCATCAGTTTGTGTTACATTTTTGATGAAATGAATCTATTAGCATGACTTATCAAAGTACGATTAATACTAAATAGTACACGAAACCCTCGACGATGACAAAATTAATATGTGATATATATACTATGAAATATTTGTATCACAACGGTCAATGCCTTTATTTGAAAATACAATGTCAGCGAAATTTGATATAAGCACAGATGCTGAATTATTTCTAAATGTAACTGAGCAATAATTTGATACGGATTTTTTTTAATGGAAATAGTGCACAGATATACAGACAGACATACATACGTTCAATTTTATGTATACAGTGATATAAACTGTTCTGATGTGTTGTGCTGTTTTATTGATCGTGACTTTAGAAAGCGACGAAGGCTTTAGTCCTGCCATATTTACCGTATTCGGACAGGAACTCTCGTGCAATATTTACCCTTTGAAAGTTTTTCTCGATATTTGAATATGAATGCAGGCTTCATTTAAAGGCATATATCCCACACCCGTAAGAAGTTCATTTATTTGATTGAATTGCAGTATTTTACCATTTGATCCGCTCTATATAAATCCGTCCCGTCTTCTCCAACTTTAACCGGATCGAATTATTAATTATGCTGATGATGACTTATAACATCTTTCAACGAAGATTTATAGTTGATTAGTTATGCCTAAGTTGGAATAATTTAAGTGTTAACATGTGATCGTAATTGTTTTATTTTTAGCAAACGGTGCCTTGATTGAAATGCCCCCATCAACCTTTCCTCGCATATTGTACGAATACTAATTGCCATAAATGGCCCGTAACCCTTCAAATGAAACAACAACTAAAATAGCTTTTTTGCATGCCGATTTATTATGCGCTCGCATCAATGTGCCTGCCATGTTAGTCATTTTTTTATACCGCAAACAACTATTTTCGGCTGCATTTATTAGGAGCTATTTGCATAGTCAAAAATAGCTAATGCGATTTATTAAGACTGTGTGTATGCCAATAAACACGTTCTCGATAATGTACGAACGCGAATCGGAATCATTCGATTTGAGGAACGCTTAGAATTGTATGCTCAGTTCATTTTTACGATGTTTGAATCGTTTTGCGCAAAATTGTATGGTGGAATTAATAAATACGCGATTGATTCATTATAATAACTTTCGACATGCGATGAAACCCTTTTTATTACGCTGGGGAACGAAAGCAATTTTCTTTTTCCTCTACCGCATATTGCAGGGGAAATCCTATCAAATGGCTTCAATATCATCAAAGGCTACTTACTTTTGATATTTTTTCTTCAGTTATTTTTCATTATAATGAGGAGCTAATAATGTATTTTTTTCCTATTGCGGATAGCATATATTTAAAATAATTGATAACGAATTGCATACTTCAAACGTCTCATTTAATATTAGATCTGCTTAAATATCGGTTCTTTGAATGATACAACCCATAAAGGTTTTTTCAATAAAATATTTGAATGCTCATATTTTTTATGCTTAATATATTATTACAAAATGTAATTTCTATCGTTAGATATAAATTTTCTCCACCTATTCGGTAACATTTAAATGCCTCTATCATAAAACATCACGGGCTTTGAACGATATTCTTAAAGTCCATTTTTATCATCATCGTTTGCTTTGTAATTTTTCCCATAAAAAAATGGTACATAGATCTAAAAAGATGGAAATCCAACGGAGCGATGTCTGGAGAATAAGGAGAATGTCGAATTGTCTTCCATCCAAGGTTGCTTTTTTTTCCCGCGCTATTTGCGCCGTACACTTTAAATATCGACCAGTACATCGCAAATACTTTAAAATAAATCGATCCATTGTAAATTGGGTTGTTAAATTTGAATTTTAAAAATCATAATTCATTCTCGATGAGTATGAATGAGTAATAAAACGAAAAGCATTTTGGGTTCTATTATTATGTATTAATATTTTAAACAATTCGATCTGTCCATGTTCATGGAAATACTCTTCTTTATTTAGCATTTAATTATAATTACGTACGAATATGAAAAATAACATAGTGATTTTTTCGTGTGTAGTTTTTTTAATAATCATAAATTTAAAAAAATAATTGCACAATTAGTTCAGTTATGACTCAGTGATCAGTTAATCCTTTTTTTTAAATTACATGATGATAGAATACTAATGTCCTTTGATTGCATGAAATTGAGGATCGTAAGTCGGGAGACTTCATTGGCGTGATTCAAGAGTAATTTATCTGCAGTGCATGGCTCAAGGCTGATCTTTACCTTGCACGGTAGGATGATCGCGTATTTGCGAGCGAATTCCAGTGATTCAAAAAGAGCACTTTTATACGTTGAGCTCGGAGAGAGACAGATACTGATAAAACGTAGCGCAGTTCGGTAACTATGCATGGGAGACAGAGACGGAGAGCTTCTTGCGTACATCGCACGATTGTGTTTATTTATTTAACTCGTTCGTCGCTGTATCCACCAGATATGCGTGTCTCCGAAGTCCGAGGCTCCAAAAAGGGAATCCAGCGTCTTATTGTTACGTATTTCTATAACGATTTGCAAATGTTAACCACAATTTATTTTATAGACGAATATAAGTAGTGTCTGTGGCCAATTTTTCTTTAACAGCACGAATAAAAAATCCCATACGCTTCGTCTCAAGATTATTTCTGTTTCATTCACTTTCAATATCGATATATTTTTATTGAATTCTTCCATACTGTTTTAAGTTTATTTTTAGTCGTAAAATATTAGTTCTATTTTTAAAAGGTTTCTTCACGAAATGAATATAATATTGCATGTATCATAACTACGTCAATGCCTATGATTTATATCCCGAAGAAAAAAATATCTCAATCATTACGTCGAGATATAAATTTATATGTTTATGAGGTGCTGAATATTTTTCAGATGTATTCGGATTGATTAGATAATAGTTTCTTTGGGTTTCATTACTTTATACTATTATTTGGAATACGCTTATATCATCCTGTAATTTTCGTATGCGTCATCCCGTTTTTATACAGCCACATGACGTCTGTTCAGTTGATGTATCTTGAAACCCTCAATATTTCCACAATCTGATAGGTAACGTACATGTTTAGGAATATGTTACTATATATATGTTTTGGCATTAAATATGTATAGTTGATTTTTCACCCATTTTTGCGTTAGATTATTATCAAATACGAAAAAAAATCCAACTGGATTTTGCCCTCCATATGAAAATGGTACATAAATATTGACAAATCTACCCCTTTATGATAAATAGTCAATTTTTCATCTGTATATGTACTAAATTGTCTTCAAATGGTGTGCCGTGTATGAAAATAAAATATCGTCTCGGAAAGTCTCAAATAATTCCGGGAATTCAGGCCTTATTGAAATACATCGTAGACAGTAACGTAGTGTTCGGCATTTTCCGAAGGAAATCTAATCATGCGTGGCCGATTTCCAATTTAGTTCATTCAATGGAAGAATTCGCGACATAGACTTTGATAAACATTTTCCGATTTTTTATGCTGTATATGGTGTTTTATTCGGACTAAAAAACGTATATATTCGCTAAAAAAAACGATGTCCATTAGTGCAAAAACGTGTAATCATGACAGTCATGTTCGTTCCTTCGTCGATTCATAAAAATGTTCGACTATAATTATTTATGAACGCTTTTTTAGTACAAGGTCCTCAATTGATCGAATATTTTGACGAAATTCATATTTGAACTATACGATGTACAACAAAATTTGGCAGGAAATTCGTATGGACGAATCCGTGTTTAACGCTCTCCGATTGATAAAAATGATTTTGAATCAAACAGTCCCCTATCGTTTCTCAAGTACGTCGTATATTTAACTACATGCTAAATACCTCCGAGTCAACAATTGCAAGTCTACCTATTGCATACATGGCAATCATGTGTAATCATTTAATTTATTTATGATTTTAATCGTGCAAATCGTTATAAATTATTTCAGTTATAGATGTCAAGCGGGAGCGACGATTTTCAAAGCCGATTTCGTCCCTTATTTGGTTAAATTATAGACATCGGATGCCCATTTTGGAATAAATTCGGATATAAGAATTCCAGCCTCGTTATCCAAATCATAAATAACGTTAATAATGAGATATTTGTGCTTGTGAGTGAATTTATTGATGTATATCTCCATGAGCCACCGAGGCGAGCATGTCTAATACAGGGATGATCGCGTATTTGTGAGCGAATTCCAGTGATTTAGAAATAGCACTTTTGTACGTTGAGCTTGAAGACAGAGATTTTGTGGACGACATGTTGGGCGACGAGAGTGTTAAACTGATTGTTCATAGGCCTTCCGCAACACTTGTCTATCCAGTTTAATTCTTTGAGTAGTGAGCTAATTTAAAATCTTCATTGTCTTAGATGCTATATTTGCTTGTCCCGCCACTTATCATTCGTACAAATCCACTTATTTTTCAGGACCGCAGCAGCGCGTATGGAGCTTATATTTAACACTCTCGTCGCCCAACATGAATCGGCGTTGTTTCTTACGAGGCCCAAATTCGATAGATAAGGGTGGGAATAAAAGTTTCGAGGTCGAACGTTAAAATTTACATTTGCATGTCGTTATAGAAATACGTATGAATGAGACGCTGGATTCGCTTTTCAGAGACTCTGACTTCGCATATCTGGTGGACGCAGCGACGAACGAGTTGAATAAATAGACACTGTTGATAGCACAAAATATTCGGTCATTTCTTCAAATAAACATAAACAATAACCTTGAAATTGATTCATTATATCATATACACATCAATATTAGTCGATAAATTTGGGTTAACGATCTATAAAATCGTGCGATGTACGCAGGATGCTCTCCGTCTCTGTCTCACATGCGCAGTTATCGAACTGCGCTACATTTTATCCGTGTCTTTCCGAGCTCAATGTACAAGAGTGCTCTTTCTAAATCATTGGAATTCGCTCGCAAATACGCGATCATCCTACAATACAGATGAAATATGAGCGTTTTTCTTAATAAATAATGAGTATTAAAATTATGAAATATATAAATAAATATATGTATTGTAAATATGATATTATGTTCAAAATCATGTAGAAATTTGATGATTTGGATTATCCGCGTTTGTCCCACCCGGCAGTCTCCGGATAATCAAGAGTCTGCTGTATTGCCTTGTATTGTAATCGTCATAGTTTTGACATTATCGATAACATAATAAAATAAACTGCCAAATTCCATGATTAACATTTATATTTAATGAGGTTCATGATGCGTTTGACATAAACCACACGTAGGGACTTAATTTTATTTAACCTTTTGAGGAGTTCAGTCGCGTATTTGCGATCGAATACAGTATTTTTGCCATGATTTTGATTACTGATTATTTTTATTGCCATCGATAGCTTCGTCTGGTTATCGCCAATTGCAACGATTGTCTTCTACTCAATAAGATTTTTTTTATAGTGATTTTATCATTATCAAGACTTTTTTGATGAATCCGTGTAAAAACAGATGAACTTAAAACCGTTGATTCTTCGCAGTTCATTTATCTGCAGAAGCAACTGCATCATATTTATTTTCGTGACATATGACACGTCTTCGTTCATTATCTCATAGTTCTCTGAATCAAATGTAAAATGTTGTTAGCTACCACATTATCTAGAGTTGATGGTTTAAAGTTAATAGGTTTTTTAAATTATTAAAACAAAATGTTCTTGTCAGTTAAACATATAATGTATAACGAGCTTCATTGTTATTTATGCCAAATTTTCAATGTATTCCTATTTATTGTTGCTGTAATGAATATAATTGTGATTTTAAGTAGCAGAGGAATGAGATTTTCATAGCAACGATAAGGGGAATAAATTTATCCTATCGGTTGACGTAAACACGCATGTTTGCACACAAGAGCACAAAGATATTTGTCTACTTTTTGTATTTGGCTAAAACACAGTAGATAAGACAAAAGGTTATGCTTCGGCTTTAAAATGTTATGCGAAGCTTTCCTTGACACACAATTACGTTCTTGAAATATTTTCCATAATAGATTTGAAAATAACACCCGATGAAATACTGCTCCATCGCTGTTCCGAGCGAATTCAATTGAATTTATTTCGGTTTGAAAATGTATATCGGAATGGTTGGGGCTTTCAATACAACCTCTCATTTGTGGGGCACATATTGAATTATGTAAAACTGGAGCATGAGCGGCGTATTTCAATACAATTGGGTCAATCATTCTTGACGCTGGATTCAATATTGAGCCGATGCAGTCGAACGAACTGTCGGTGGATTATTGGGAAATAATTGTGAAGCTTACGTATTGATGAAATATCGAGGGTACAATGTAAGTTGATTGATCGAGTGAAGACGACTTTGCTATAAGTTATTCATGTCACGCTCCTGAAGTAATCTGCGATAAGATAGAATCGCTTTATAACCCACACGTAGAGAGGGTCTGAATGAACCTAGGTCGCAATAAGCTGTGGGCGTTTTATTATTGACCTTGTCGATATTTAACTTACGTCAAAATTTTCCGCATGGAAGACGTTTATTTATGGCTTATCTAGAATATTTTCTGCAATGTGAAGTGATCTCGTTGAATTTACATTATTCATTCATAGCCGCATAAAAGTGTTCCATCTCGCTGTCAAACAGGAAGAGTACTTGAATCGGTTCACTGTTTCAAACCGATGTTGACATACTCAAATTCTTTTCATTCTCGAATATACCATTGAAGTTGAAAGCATAACAGGGAAAACGAATGCATTGACATCTAGATGTTATAGCAATCGATATTTTGCAACCCTTTGTTTGATGTCTCTGTCAATGAAATATTCAAGGATTTTGCATGGAATATGCAGTATGGATGTTATTAGCTCGAAAAACTCCCTGCAACAGTAATTAATCCTCTTATCCACAATGGTATAGATCAGGGATCGGCAGTTTGTCGAATGAAAAGAGCCAAATTTTCATGAAAACCGGAAAACAAAGGTATCAAAGAGCCGCATATATGTACAGTGTCGATTATCCGAATGCGGATTATCCGTGCTTGAAAATTATTAGTTGTTTTTTTTTTAATTAATTTAATTTAATGAAAGCAAAAATTCGCTCTTGGACATACATCGTCCAAAGAAATATAATTATTTTGTGTTACGAAAACACATCAGGAACTCATAAGATGAAACTTTTGGTGATTAGGAAAGCAAATAATCTCGATATTTTAAGGGAAATCTACCTGTCGATTATTACAGCCAGAAAGAGGATTTTTGAAGATTGGCCCAAAAGAAAATACAGAAGTATTCATTATGAATTTATGAAACCTGGCGAAACAATAACTGCGGATTTGTATTGGAAAGTATGAACAAAAAATTGAGAGTCAAACGTCGAGAATTAATCAGGAATAATTTAGTGATTCTGCAACACGACAATGCATTAGGCGAAGAAGACGACTGAAGAAATCAGGGAATCAAAGTGGGAAGAACTTCCACACCTTCCATATTCACCAAACCTGGCTCCGATCAATCATAATCTTTTTCGATATTTGGCACACTCGTTGAAGGATAAACGCTTTCGAAATGCAACTAAAGTCGAAAATCATATTTGTACATATTTCGACTCAAAACCAGAAGAATTTTGCAAAAGAGGAATTAAAAACTCAAAAACCTTTGGGAAATAGTAGGTAATAATAAAGAAAATTATATTTTCGTAAAAAAAAATGATGGCAAAGACATCTAATATATTCGAAACCAAGCAGAAATTTGATGATTTGGATTATCCGTGTTTTCCACTTATTCATGCATCTTCACTTCCCAGCATTAGTCCGGATAATCGAGAGTCTACTATAATATACACTTGGGTCTGCTTTTTAGCGATATATACGATTCACGGAGAGTCGCATAAAAAATACTTGAACTACGTGTAAAACTGAGGGATAGGTTCCAATATTTTTAAAAATCGCATAACTTCAAATCAAAGTGATAGAATGCATGAAAAATCGCATAAAAAAAGTTTATAAATAATTCATATAAATAGAAACATAATACATATTTATCTTAGAATTGCTTTATTAACACACACATTACCGTGAAAATCGAGAGCTTTCCCACATAATCACAAACGACATTTTACACCCCCATTTTTATAGACCTTTGATTTGTGCATTTGTTAAAGATTCAACTGATTGAGTAATATAAACATTGTGCATCCAATCAATTGTGTTTAATATCGAATGTATGACGAGGCGAATGTCCTAAATGGATTGAATTGTATAGTATTTATATATCTTTGTCGAATACTCACACGGAGCTGAGTAGATTGGATTTACCCACATTTTAATTATATATTCATGTTCTATCCTACATAAACTTGCATACAGAGGGTTGATTATTATAATTCGAACTATTTTCGCATTTATATACAAGCGGGATCGTATTTAAGAAGATAGCTTATATTAGACGCGAGTACAATTATAATGATCGATATTTTTAGAGTGTGTTTAAAATAGAAAACATTTTTTCAATGGCGTACGTGTTGCTTTCGTACTGTCCAAGATAGTCGGCTCACACATCTCATTGAATTTATGACATATTCGGTTCTCAGAATATAAGAATTAGTTACTAGAAGCCTAAAAATGGAATATTGCAGTCCGATAAATTTACAAAATATAAATACGTGAGTCATTTTTGCGTGAGCTCATTTCATCGCTCAGTTAGCTTATCGTTTTGTAATAGGTATATTGATAAGATTGTCACAACATTTTTTCTAATTTTCTACAAATCGTACCCGAACCGTGCACGAACCATTGTTTCGCAATTTTAAACTGAAGGGTGGTAGTGTAATAATTTTGGAAAATATTTTTATAAACTCTCTGTTTGACATCTCTTTGTTTTACTTTTTTTCATTTAAACTTAACATAAAACATTTCAATTGTATGAATGATAAATTTACGCCCTCTCGACTTTCATCCCTTGTGGTTAATATTTCGTTTCGATGCTCTGCGCTTAAAAGGACACATCGGCATCGTGTATATATGATGCAGTCATGTTGCCAATAATAATTATTACGCGATTCTGCGATTTTAAGTATGCAGATTCGACCAAAGTCGTCCATGCCAGAATATGCGTTTTAACATCCGATTTTCCCGTTAATTTGCCAATTGGTTGAGCTTATTTCCGTTCAATGCTATCATAGATATTTGCATAGTTTATCCGCTCTTGTGTGTAAATTATGGCTAAAAATATAATATTGTAACTTCACTTGGTGAATGGCGAATAAAATTAATTTAGGGCGCTGCGAATTTTCATTGGTCCTTTTTATACAACGTTCCAAAGAATCGTCTTATATCAATGACATGTGGCATTGAAAGTCCTCCTGGGTTTTTCTGATCAAATAGAGCGGATGACTTATTCAAATAGAATCTGCTCGTGCATATCTTCCGAGTAATTGAAAGCAGTTTGTGATCAATTTGTGGTTTGTACATGACATCAGTCAGCGATCGCCAAATAGGGATCACTAGGGTAGGAAATAAGAATAAATAATGCGAGATGATTTAAAATTCATATTTAACTTTGTCACACATCCAGAATTAATTAATGATGGATCATTTTTATTATTCTCAAGTGCAAGAAATCTCCTCTTGGAGTGTTTGTCAGCTCTAATTAATTACGAGTCGTATTTTGCTTTCATCCTCATCGTTTGCGACGCGCAAACACGTTCTAATTAATTAGTATTGGACTCAATGAAAGACAATATAGATTCATTATCCGATGCAGGTAACATTTTTCTTTATGAATCAGCAGTAATAAATATTTTCGTTTGCGGCGTGGGATAAATCCGAATGTCGCACTTGAAAGGCATGCATCGACATTTTCAAGACATTCCAAATTATCAGGACTGACCTGATATATGATTAAAGTTTTTGTCCGTATTCAATCATTAGCCATGATTTATCGGATTAATATGATCGATGTTATTTAGGTATTGTAAAATTTTGTAATGTTGTGTTGAATTTTGTAACTATCCGAAATTAATTTTGAATGGGTCGCTTTCGTATCCTAGTATATCTGTTCGAATTGAATTCCATTGTTCAGTATTATGGAGAAGTGCTTTGTGGAAGACCACAAACGAGATTAATTCATGGCCTTTGACGAGGAGCTAACTATCGTCAGTGGTGTGCTACCAATATTATTAATTGCTGTGGCAACAAGGTAGCGATAATTTATTTCATGCATTAGAAATAGTGTAAGAGCTTAATGGGTGTTGGACAATGATTGATGGGTGTCATATTCCATTTTGTACATTTATATTTGATGAGAAAATATGACGCAATTTGTCAGAATTTCACATTCAAGAGTTCTAGCGCTGGTGAAAATGTCGAGGAGTTTCTATTATATCCGGCTGAGCCCTTAGGCTTTTTGCACCTGTGGCATGACTCAGATTTATTTTCTCTGTGTCTGCTGCGGGCTCTTCCTTAATTGCTTTATTAGGTAATGTTTTTTGTTATTTGGAGCGAAAAGGACGAAAAAAGTATCCTTTTCAGCAACAGATTTTTCTTGGATTTTTTCGTTCTTGCGACGTTAATGTTCTTTGAATCCAAGTTGAAATTGAATAATTGCTTACAAATAAGTGGTCTTCTCGTTAAAATATGTCCAGCTGTCTGTGGGTGTTCAACAGGTGAGTCACAAACGGCTTGCTCGTGACCGTCAGTTATTTTGGAGCACATTGCTGCCGACGACTCGACTTGACTGCTGCAGCACTAGGTGAAGGTCTCGTGGCGGCCTTACGGTGCTTGCATTTTTCTTATTTTTAAGACTCGCTCTTGCAGTTGCATTCCGTTGAAGGTTTGCTCTTTTTAACAGCGAATGCGACCGTCGAGTCCATGGTCCCTCGGAAATCTCATGATGCACCATGAATGTTACCAAACCCAAACGAAAAAGAGCGTCGAAGCAATATTCAATGTCCTTTCATTTGGCTATCGCCATTGCTATCCTTTTATTTTTGCCGCCAGCCAAAACAGTATTCGATTGCATCGGACCAATAAACGGATCATAAGATACTGAACGTCAATAGATAGGAAGATAAAATGAAATTGGTCTCGTCAATCGGCATTGTATTTCGATTTGTAAACATCAATTTGCAAGATATATTTGCTATAAATTATATTTTCATTTGGTTTTCCAACGTATATCATAATTATTATCACATTTTATTACGGTATCTGCCTTTTAAAATATAAATAATATCAATATCTAATGTCAAGGCCTTCTTATTATCGAATATCAAAAAATATCAACTGATAAGGACACGAGCAGACGGCGAAGAAAATGGACATAAAGAGGTTAGATATAAATTTGATAAAAGCAATCTCATATTTAACACCTTATAGACCCACGAAAGATCCACGTAGGATTGTCATAAAACTGTTAAAATGTGATCCAGCTGTGTCCATTATCGACATATATCAATAGGGCCGTAACAAGAGGGTGGCAAAGCAGGCGCCCGCCATGGGCGCAAATGGGCTTGTGGCACAAAACGCAGAATACCGACCCGGTCAAAAGTTGCACATGGTTTTTATTTTACTCGGCCATTCTAATTTACACGAATCAATACTGATTGACTATGTCCGTTTTTATAATATATGCTAAGATGTGTCATCCATTTTTTCTTCGTTATCGCTCGCAACTAAAACTCACAATAAACTCGCAATAAAATAAAGACAACAATGTTTTCGACCGATTGCAAATTTTAAACACCCCATCCGATAAGTCTTCTTCTGACAACTTCGTTTTGTAATGAGAGTTCGTAATCGTTCTTTAGACATTCGTCATGTCAGCGGTCGGAAAAGTGGACCGGTTGGAAAAACAGATCTCGTGGCCGCTTTTAGGGCTTTCTGCAGATATACAAGTCCGCACTAGCGCGGGATCGGTTCTTAAGGTGTTAATAACATAAATAAAATCTAATACATTTAAACCTATTGTTTGGATATAATTATCTTACTACCTAAAAATCCTATTCAAATAATCTTATATTGATGTAATCACGCGCGGAAAGACAATAAAATGCTTCGTATTTGCAAAGAGACAATATTTTAATGTTTATATCCAAGGTTATAAATTGACTCTCTGTACAGTGAACCACTAAAATGCATTGACACTATTAACACTTTGTATGCGGGGTTATTGGGTCGCCTATTCAATTAATGCTTCGAGGTATCAAGATCATGTAACGTGGTTTTTATTTTGGATAGCCGCACGCAATTAATTATATATCATTTTTTAGTTCTCAAACTGAACATATTGTACGAAATAAGGGTGTGCATGAGTAATATCAACTAGATGATAAGTGTAGGGAAAAACATATTTAAATCTTAAAAATTGGACATTCCAGTTAATAGATAGCCGTCTAAAATCTAATATTGAGGTACGAAATATATTTCATCGTAATTTTGGTCTTGCGTTTTTAACGTTTAGTATTTACGCAAAATAATGACAGTGGATAATGTTGATTCTCTGCTCCCGCAAGCAATGTGTTAATAGTGTTGTCTCTCAAGGGCCATATATGAGATTATTGCTTGTAAGTGCGTTTGTCTTTGTTTCTACATATGGAACATAGCCTTAGATATTCTACATTTGTCTATATAAGAACGATATAGTTAGATGTATTTAACATTCGTTCGCTGAGGATTGAAGCCTGAAAAAGCTCTTGATTTTGACTGTATCACACACATTCAGATCATTCTGATAAAATGTATCAGAATTAATGTAAAGCTTGACTTTTAATTGATAAATGATGGACGATCGTTTTAAGCTAGTGCTTCTTGGAGACCGGATATTTTTGTGCAGTTTGGCACTTCATCTTTTCTAATCACCACTTGCGACCTTCTATTGTACATAAACAATTTTTCATCGGGATTAATCATCAGTCAGAGGAGGAATAATATTGTTTTTTGCAGATGGCAGAAGCACGACGACATTGTGATATGATCCATGCGCAATTAAGTTTCCCCCGTTACTTTTCCAGCTTTCCGAGCGAAATCTTTCCCGACAATTGATAATTGAAATAATAATCTTATTTATCTTCTCCCGTTTCTCGCTCCGAGCTTATCCCGGCTTAAATGCCACAAACATAGATGTTCAATTATCAACGAGATTAGTGCGTATTTATACGTCGCGCCCGATGAATAATTGCTCCAGCTCTTAGCAAATACATTTCTCCTCCTGAATATTTGATCAAATGAAACTCCAGACCATATTTGATGAGACATTAGGTGTCTATAAATACTATGGTTGTGTTGAAACGGATTAATCGACGTATGATGCGACATTATTACGCGATATAGCCGTTGCTATGTTCCGAACTGGTTTGTACCGAGATAATTTATCAGATGGCTTAGTAGTTTATTATTTTCTAGATTGTTTCATTGCTGTCTCAAGCTGAAGAGTTATGGTACTTATTTTTAGGTACATAAATAAACAATTGCGCTTGACAATGGCCAAAAATAAAATTTTCACCGTTCGAGTCGCTTTTATTGCCTGTCGTTGTTTATCTTTCGTATTCAATGTGTAACATTAAAATACCATTTATGTGTTACAATAAATTGCGTTCATTTGAGCGTTTTTGCCATTGAATATTCCGTATTGTATGGATTAATCTTGCATGAATGATTATTTATTCAAAGAATATTCCATGCCATGAGTTATTGTCGTATATCCTTTATTTATCTTATTTTATAATTTAAAAAAGGTTCTTTTTATCGTCCATTTTTTACAAAGTAGTTCACTTCGCAGTTTTCCCTCGGGCTGTACTTGGATTGTGCTCTAGCGAAATTATACGCCGTCTGAATATCCACTTTTATTCCTTTTTATTTAAACAAAAATATGTATTTTCAAACGGGAAAATATTTCAAACAATGGTTCCTGGAATAAAGTATAAAAATTAAATAACGAGCATAAAAAATAGGGCTGATTTTGATTATAAGGCTCCATTAAAACAAATTTCCACAATGTTAATATGTATGAAGCTTTTATTTTTGAATTTGCGCTGGATGTGATTTCAAAGAAATTGTGTACATAATTGGGCAGCTTTTAAGAAATTATTAAATTTTCATTGGGCTTACATAGGCTATTTAAATAAATGATTATATACAATTGGGAAAATATTCTTAATGTTTATAAATTATAATCTAACGAATGTACAGTTTTTTTGCTATTTGTTCAGTTATTAGTATCCCACTGTTACTTGCTATCTCTTACATAGTCAACCCTACCAAACAATATGGAATATGATGAACCTTACCGGTTAGGAGCCAAGAAGCTTTCGGAAAAGAACAACGACAAGAAGAACAATAGAAGGCCTTGAGGAGAGGCATATGAAAAACCTAACTTTTTTTGCAGCACAGGCAAATGAAAAATTTAGGAATTTCCAAACATATGATGCAAAAAGGATTTCTTACGACTTAGGCTAGAATGCAGGCCAGCATAAGAAATATGATAAAATATTTCATGGAGCATAAAATTTCTTAACGAAACATGAAAAAAACGCGATTTCTTGTACTAAACCTAAAAAGATTTCTTGTACTAAAACTTGTACTAAACTTATTACTTCAATTAGGATTTATTTTGTGGGCACCTCTGTCGTGTAAATTAATTATTTTGGCGACCCTATTCTGTTATTCGCACGCTCTTTTCTTAATTAATTCTTTTGCGCTTGCCTAGACGAAGAAATCCAGTGGTGTCAGTTTTGGAGACCATGCGAGCTACGGAATAGGGCAAATCCTCGGATAAAGAAATCCATTGGTGTCAGATCTGTCGTGCGAACCACCAAATGATAATATTTCGACAACCCAGACACTTATGACACTTAAGACAGCAAAATACCCCCTAATCCCTAAAAAAAATTTTTTTTGGTCCATATGTCAAATATCCTGTATAATTCGTAATAAACTTCAATGATCAATCATAATAATTTGATTGAATATAATAGATCGTTTCATGTTTGTTTTGGATGTTTATTTTGTGAGAGTTCCCCTCAGACACGCGATTTAATACAATTTTCAATATGATTGTCAATATTGTGTTGTTGTTTTTGTATTGTAAATGTATGAAGATGTCTGTCGTTTGTGTCGCGTGTATGCGCATTAATCAGGTGACTCTGAACCTTGGCAATCAAAGGTTAATTTACCGATGCAGTCGTTGAAATTATACATTTCTAAGCCGTGTTTAATTTCATAAAATTACATAATTTAAAGGGGGTGCGATTAAATTACGTTGAAAACCACCGGCATCCGCTTTCGCAGCATATTTCAATTAATGCAGATTCAATTACGAATCTTTTTATTTCGCCTCTTGATTTTCAACGGCCGAAAAACGTAAGCCGGAGTATAATTTACCAATTTCAAATTTACACCCCATTATATTTGGAATTTTTCTTCTTATTTTGCTAAAGTTGTTTCATCGAGTTTGGAAACTGAGGGCAGGAAATTTAATCTGAAGGTATCTCGCGTAAATTTCTCCAGAGATTCGATTCTAAATTGCGTTATTATCGCCCAAGGAATGTTTTTCTCTGCCGTTTATCGTTTGTATGACGGCTTTTCGCGTTGTTTGACATCGAATGCCAAAAGTTGACACTAGATAAAAATGTATAAATGTACGCCGATTCGCTATAAATAAATGCTATTAGTGTTCTCTAAAGAAATTGACATTCAGTTCGCGTTGTATTGTGATAGTGTTTGATTAAAGTAGGCACTAGTATTAAAACTTGGAATAAATATTTATATATTTGCGATGTGTAAGTGTAAAAACATGAGTATGCCAGACAAGCACTCATAGTATGATAAACGTATTTTGCAACATTCGGCGTTATCGCAGTCGACCATGTGCTTCGATAATAAACAACTGAATCATCGACCTCAATATCAATCATTTCCATATTTTCAATTGATCGGAGCTTACCGTATGGAAATCCAAGAAAAAATGCTATCCATTATGTCGAATTGAAATTGTGTCAATTTATCGTGGAGTGCTTCGAATATTATTCAGCATGTAGGCGCAACATAACGGTGGATGAATATTAAATAGAAAAAGAGAGATGGGTGATTTTGGTTGAATATAGAAGGGTTTTTAAACAGGGTGCGCTGAAATTTAATATTTTTCCCGAAGGTCGCACTTGAAGCCTTCCTCAAAATGTACATTTTTGCTCAAGAATATTGATGTTACAACAAAAATTTTGCGCAATCTATTCGTGCGATTTAGATATAATGTCCCGATAGCATTAGGGAACGTGTTTCGGTGCTATCTTTATGTGATGGCCGAACATAACCGGAACTTTCATGTATGGTGTGTCTGAAAGACGTGCGGTGGAAAGAAGGAGCACTTTGCGCGAAATTGGTTTAGCTCCTTCCACTTGCCTCACTCTCTCGGCCTAATTTGATTCAAAATAATGGAAGCACTCTTCAAATATTTTGCCCCAAGCACTTGACTATACGTTGTCAATTTCAATTATATTCTTTTTTAAAAAAGAACAGATTGTTTGATTGAAAATTTACTTAATTTTCCGTGCTTCTTCTTGCTGTTATATATTAAATCGTTTTTTATACCATCATTAAATGTATGTTTTTAACCATCTTGAAAACTCTGTAAGGAACGAAATAAGTAGTAATCAGATGGTGCCAAGTCTGGTAATTATGGGGGATGCTGAATCGTGTCCACCCAAGTGAATTAACGAGTGATTTTAGCGGTATGAGGCCGCGTGTTGATGTGTTAAGGTATACCGTGTGACGGTTAATTAAAACAGGCCTCCTTTTTCAATTCATTTTTTCAGCCATGATTATTTCTCTGGATTTCAGCAATTCGTACGAGTTGCCAAGACGAACAGCGAAATGAGGTAACCACCCCAGAGATTGTAAAGAAAATCCACAAAATGGTATTGGATGACCGTCGACTGTAAGCGCGCGAGCTAACAGATCATAGAAGGCCCCGGGTACGCATTTAAATTGCCGCAAAAAGCCCTAAAAGAGTGGCCACAAAATCTGTGGGTCCAACTGGTCCGCTTTTCGAATCGCTGACATGACGAATGTACGCCTCGCGATCGAACGCCATACCCGAACGTGCCCACGGAACGATTACGAATTCTCATTACAAAACGAAGTTATCCGAAGGAGACTGATCCGGATGGGTTGTTTAAATTTTACAATCGATCGAAAATATTGTTGTATTTATGTTGATTAGACAACTCTGAGTCAAAAACGAACGAAGTCAATCAGTGTTGATTCATGAAAAGTAGAATGGTCAAGTAAAATAAAAACCATGTGCAACTTTCGACTGGGTCAGTATTCTGCGTTTTGCGCCCCAAGTCCAGTTGCGCCCGTGGCGAGCGCCTGTTTTGTCATCCTCTGGTTACGGCCCTGCTTATTGTAGTACATAACCCATTTCTCGTCTGCAGTCACCATATATTCTAAGAACAGCATTTTAGTTTATTCCTCGGGGAAAGCTTCATACATGCATAAGAGCACCACTTTATTCTCTTCACTTAATACGTGCCGTACTCATATGCTTTGTTTCTACTGTTTGCCGATGTTTTGTAAACTTTTTTAAGCACCGAAACATGAATATCCATTCTTCTTTCTTTCTTCGTTATTTATTTAATGAAAATCTTTGGATTGGCTTCAATTTCTGAAGCTATGCGATCCTAATCGATAACTGTAAGAGATACATTTGTTGGTTTGATCTACTAAGGAAAAATTGCGCGATTTAAAATTTCTTAACCATTTCTAGCATTTTTAACCAACATAGCACAAACAAAAAATAGTTTACTCATTAACCTCATGACCATCAAAGTTACTCATTAAAAACACACCCTTTTATCTGGGTACCCGTTTTAGATGATTATATAGCACGAATTAATACGTATTTTTTAATTCCATCCACTCATTATAGCTGAGGTTTTTCCACCTGGGTACAGTATCTTAATTAGAGAGCATATGGCCGCAAATATTTAGCGAAAGCATAAGAAGCACCTTCGATTGGATGAATTGGCTAAGAAACGCTATATCGCCGATCTTAATGGTTTTGCAGAATAATTTATTTTAATTCAAGCATTTGGACCTGATTTAGTAACATGAAACACGCTTAATATAACACACAATTTAAAATGGTGAACAATTGTATTGTTGTGCTATATTCAAACAAAATTATGGTTGTATTTTGGAAAACTATTAAAGTCGAAAAAATATATTCTGCCAAGTTGCGTAATTCGATTATTTTTGTATAATAAATTGGCTCAGGATGATATTAATAGTATTAAAATGAAAACGCGCTTATTCCGCACTAGAAAATAGTGATAAATTGCTTTATTGTTGTATATAAATTAATTCAACCTTATCGTTAGTCATAAATATATTATCCAGGCCTGTATCATTACACACTCTCGATTAGAAAACAAATACCGCAGATTAATTCTAGCAAATTGGTCGATTAAATACTTATAATAATTTTGGCCGTACGCTTGTGTTGACGGATGTATGGAATACAGCTGTGATATTTTTATCAACAAATACAAATGTTGTTTATGAAATATCATATATTATTTATCATGCATTAATGTTTTTCTTCAATAACCTCCAATCTGTTTTTATCTATTCTAAGGCAGGGCTATTTTCTTATATTGACCTATCGTCAGATACGTTTATTCTGCATGATGATAAAATTAATATGAGGCGTTAGGTATTAAATCGTGAATGATGTGATACCGGAAAATATATTTCGAAGGCTGATGCAAAATTATGTCATTTACGATTGTGAAATCGTTCATAAATTTGCTATTTTAACGTCGTTTAAGAATAAATTACAAACGATTTGCGGTCGATATTAAACATCATTTGTTGTTATATTACGGTTATTAATGAAATTCTCATCCTTTAGATTTGAATAAACATACCATTCCAATAGCTTGGATAAGTCCCGAGCACACCTTTGTTGTCATGTTCGCATGGTTATGCTCAAACGTGGCATATGCTCGATCGACTCTCACGACAGTTTTATTCAGTTTTAATAGGAAATTATAACAAGTAAATGGACGTATATTTAGTCATGAATTCGTATATATATTAGTGGTTATAGACAGACAAAGGACATATTAACCTGTGCCCTTTTCTCAGCGATCCTCATAACGCAATGCTCCCAAATTATACACAAATACGACCTGTGGATAAGCAAGCGTAAATTTCATTGTGAATTAATTAGTTGTAAAATCCTGCGTTACATCTAATACCCATCGCGTAAATAAAGCTCTCCTTCCTTCCAGAACTTACATGTTATTCAACTGATCTCGACTCGCTGGGCAATTTTTCCGCACGGCTTATTTCGCTTTTGTTCCGAATCCAGACGAGAAAGTTGATATTATATTTTGGCAATTTTACATTTCTCTTACAATTTATCACTTTTGATTAGGGCTGAAAATTCGTGCATTTAAAATCTGAAACTCGAGGGCCACTTTGTACTTTTGCGTAATCTCGGAGAGGCAACTCTATTAATCACCGTTCGAAAAGTTCAATTTAATTTATTATGATGGCCTTTATCTGCGAACTCACGCATCAATTCAACCCCGTCCATATTCCAATAGACGTTATAATAGATTGTCCAGTCGGAAATGTCGTTTATTAAATGAGTTTTAAATAGTGAAAAGACGGTTGTTTCTTCTCTTTAACAACCAACCCGATCAGTCTTCTTCGGACAACTTCGTCTTGTAATGAGAGTTCGTAATCGTTCTGTAGGTATGGCGTCCATTTACGAGGCGTCGATTCGTCATGTCAGCGATCCGAAAAGTGGACCAGTTAGATTCACAGATTTTGTGGCCATTTTCGGGGATAAATTCGTACCTGGGATCTTCTATGATTTGTACGATCACGGAAGCCTTTTAGTTTTAGTTTGGCCACTCGAATTTGAGAATGAGTACTTTGCGGACATGGATATTAAATTCAGACTTTCTATCAAGCTTTGAACTTTTGTTGAGCGGGTTGAGATGATCTTGAATAACGGGACCAATAAATAGCTTGAGTCAGTGGAGTGTCACCATAATCCTTTGTCTCAGATATGAAGCGATTGACCGTGAATATGTTCAAATTGGATTTAATTTTATAATATTTAATTGAACCCAGACTAAATGTATATAAATATAATGATACTAACCTGACTGTCTCATTAACTCAAAACAACATGAACGTAAGCGTTTAAGCTTATTTTTTTTTGTTCTTCATTATAAAATAATCCTTTTTATGTACCTTTGTTAAGGGACTTATATTTTTAGTCGGACAACTACATTTGTAAATAACATCCTTAATCCTTGACATTTGTGAGCTCCACGTAACGGAAAATCCAAAAATGTGACTTCCACAAATTACGGTTGTGTGTATACGTTGTTTTTTTTTTTATTGGGACGAAATTTAATTTATAAAATGAAACACACTCCATTACTGTAGTGATCCCCGGAGAGCAGCGGTCTTAATTCCTGAATAAGGTTTCTGATTAAAACGAATTACATTTTTCCCAGGGCGACGCAATTGCTTTCCCGATTGTTGAATTATTTGAATTGTGTTTTTAACATTTATTTGTTTCGTTTCCGATTCAATTCATTAAATTGCGAATTTATAAACGTGTGTTTCTTTTATGTCGTTAATATTTCCATGGGAACGCTCTGAAAATAAATACATAAGAGTTTGTGTATTTTTATTGGACATTTTGTCTAAATTCAGATGGCAATTTGAGTGCGTAATTTAATCGTTCCCTCAAAGTCATACATAATTAACAGGCTCGATTCTATCGAATCAAACAGGATCCATTGGATGTCGACAAGTACATATCATATTATTATCACACCGAACGAGACGTACAGGTTGAATGTTGGCACTGTGTATTCGAGTACGAGTAATTTAGTTCAAGTACAATTGTATAAGGGCCAACCTCTTGAGTTGCTCTCAAATTACAAGGATCAACAATTTTGTGTTGTTAGACAAAGACCACGTCTTCCGTTTATTATTCATTGTTCGTTGCAAGTTAAAGTTCTTCGTGCTATGTAGAGTTTTAGTTTTCTTTGTAGTTATCTCAAATTGAGAATGGATTGTGAGTTGTTTTATGTAGCTCAATATAGAATGTATTGCGTGGGATCGTCGCCAAAGGGTTTCCGGAGCTTTGTAGAGAGCTTTTATTCCCCCAGCTACGTTCGTTTCCTCTACATAAAATATATTTATTTCATCAACGTCTGCGAGAGTAGATATAAGAGTTACTTGGATTTCTTCCTGTAAAGTTGGACGAAGACATTTCAATTCATTGGAAATACTTGGGGCGAGTTAACTTACAAGTCGTGCATTTCAAAGAAACTTTACGTAGTCTTTTTCATTAGCGCTGAGTGCCTTTCGTAAACATTATTTTAAAGTGTATTTGCTTTGGATATACCTGCTGGAAAACGATACTGATACGTAAGCTAACACCTTCCGAGTTTTCCGTGGATCGATACTTTCTGCTTCCCCGTTCTAGAGAACTTGCTGGGGGTGGTTTCTTCCCCCGACGTATGAGAAGCACGCAATCGAGCCTGGCTCACGTGTCGTAAAACCCCGTGACGCTTATTTCACTGATATTTTTTCTACGGTCAACCGTATTTCATTTCAAAAACTCAAAGTAACTAATCCAAGTTGATTTTTTCCCCCGAAAGTATTATATACATTCTCGGATTTTTTTGTTCGATCAACAAGCATAGATATATGATGTTATTTCCTAATTGGATTCGCTTGAGTATTTTTCGACGTTTATACGAATTGCTAAATTCATCTTTGCTCTCATTCAAGTTGAATAAAAAAGGAGCTTAATTAAAGCTTTCAACTTCATTATTCGCAGCGGAGAAAACTACCCCCTTTGTCCACAGGGCATTGTTCGCTTGTCGGAGATTTTTTCTGTGTTCTAATACACGGGGAAAAAAGTAGGTCATGAGCTCACTAATGTAAAATTATATCGCAAATAAAAATTTCCATATCGTGCTGAATTAACGCGTAAAAAAAGTTTCCTTGTTTAAAAGGACGCGTCCTCTTTGTTAAGGAGCAAAGATGACGGAGTTCGAATATTGAAAGGCTTTATTTAATAAGAAGTTTACTCCGTCAATTAAGTTGTCTTTGGTTTTCATCCCGAGGAAGGATATCAATTTTATACGATCTTCCGGGGGGAATTCCACCCGTCCAAGACTTCATGAATATTTTCGTTTGCAAATTAAAAGTATATACAGGACGCAAAATATTACAAGAGGGTGATATTTTATATTCAACGAATGCCGATGGATCATGTTTAAAATTCCGAGATTGAAGTGTCCGCCCATAATCAGATTCATGGGGCCTCCTCTCGTATTGCGTTTCTTAAATAAAAATAATATTTGAGCCATTCGCCGTACAATATTTGCATAATATAATACACCGGTTGAATTATTTGTATCTTGGTTATCAACAAAGACAACCGCTTCTGGATATTCGTTCATTGTCTCGGTCGCCAAATTCAACAGCTTAAATCAACAGGTTCTGCCATGGAATGGCCCGTTCTAAATAATCTGCTTCGCATATATCATATTATTTAATTTTCTCTCTTGATAAAAATGCGATCGTGGGGGAGTAAATGGCTCTGTTTGAATTATATATTGTTATGTTAATTTGTACTGTGTATCAACTGACGTTCACGGAAAACCGACCTCAATGGGCTTTAATAAAGGAGATATTTATAGCTTAATAAATCAAGCAGGAAGATTCCTTACCTAAAACTAGATTTATGTCTAGGACAAAGACGTGGGTGTTTTTAAGATCATTGTTGATATAACAAATCAATTGACGCTTTATATTAAATTCACCATATCAACATTTATTCCAAAGGACTCTCGATTGCCATATTAACCTGTATGGTAGGATGATCGCGTATTTGCGAGCAAATTCCAGTGATCCAGAAAGAGCACTCTTGTACATTAAGCTCGGAGATAGACAAAGACGGATAAAATGTTTTGCAGTTCGGTAACAGTGAATGGGAGACAGAGACGGAGAGCTTCCTGCGTACATCGCACGATTGTACAGATCGTTAATCTAAATTCATCGATTAATAATGATCATTGAATGATGTAATTAATCAATTTCAAGTTTATGTTTATTTGATGAAATGACCAAATGTTTATTTAACTCTTTCATCGCTGCGTCCACTAGATACGCGCGTCTCCGAAATGCGAATCCAGCGTCCCATTGTTACTTTACCTTTGCACTCCGAACCATCCTACACTAGCAACTCGGCGCTATTTTGTCGTAGAAACGTACATTTACGAACCCTCATTTTATACAGTATAGTTTTGATACCAAGTATTATAATGATATTGAACTTGTATGAATTTGTAGACATCGAGAAATATATGTATATTTGCAAAAAAATCAATATTTCATTTCTTATAATTGTGTACAGTATGAAAAGCTTAGAAGCACTCCCCAGTATGGATTACAAGCTGATTTGCGCACGATTGACAATAATAAGTAGTTTAAAGCCTTTTTTTCTTTTGAGATACAGTAAATCATGTAAAAGTTGACAATACACATTTCCAGTTCCCCAAAAAATAATTTTCTCCACCGTTTCAATGACTTTCGCAGTAAACAATACGTCGGAGCATATTGACCCATACAATCCACAGCATCCATATTTGGATCCATGTGTAATCTTAAACCATTTTAGATAGCTATTTTTTCTGTTTACGCTCCGACTATCGAATTTGAGCCCCCGTGAGAAACAGCATCGATTCACGTTGGGCGACGAGAGTGTTAAATATAAGCTTCATACGCGCTGTTGCGGTCCAGATAGATGACTGGATTTGTACGGATGATAAGTGGCAGACGAGCAAATATAGCATCTAAGACTATGAAGATTTTAAATTAGCTCCCTACTCAAGGGGTTAAATTGAGGGCATCGGCTTTGAATGTAAAAATATTATTCAAACACTTTATCAAAATTTTAAATTTGCAAATTATGACTCTAATTATTATGCAACTAATACCGCATAGTTTCTCCATTCGAATTTGTAAGTTTAAATTACTGTTTGACACTTGGATTCTCGTTGGAAGTTCTTGATTATTTTGCCCCGAAGTTCACATTATGTTCATTTAAGGTCGATAAGGTTAACTAGTAATAACGAAATTTCGCCCTTATATGTGAGATTTTACGCTATTTGAGCGTGTGATTTTTGTCTCTTCAAAAGACAATTGACGGGAAATGATGAAAAGGGGGCGGCGGGAGAATCGCCCGAAGGCTCTCGCGGAAAACAAGCGTTGCGAATAAAAATTCGCTGTATAAAACTTATGTTTCGTCATTGTTATATAAGGTTTGCGACAAACGGTGTCAGATTGGCTCATGTTTACATTTCTAGTCTGCCTGGATAAAAAGAAATACTAGACAATGAAAAAAGGAGCATTTCACTGACCCCTAAGTAAGATGTCGTAAAATATGCTCACCGTACGAGAGAACATTTTTTCAACCCCGTTTCATGGTTATTATAATTGTAAATATTTCCTATGCGTGCTTTGTTTTTCTTCTTCATTTTGTTGTGGGGCATTTCATTTATGTTCCTCATTGTATTATTCTTACTCCCAACTCATCTACTATTCTTCTTCGTTTGATATTGAAATGTAAATTGTGGGCCAGAGATAAGAATGAAAGCGTTTTTTTTTGTATGGGATTGTTTGCCCTCTGAGATTTTCGTACAATGCGTTCCTGTCCATTGAGAGTTTGTATACGAGACGGACGTGTAAGAAATATTTAAGAATATTTTAATAGATTTATATATCGAGTGGATCTTTTGTTAGAGAGTTGAATGTATAATTTGCAAATCGCGAAGAATGGGCACACTCTTGGCATATTTAAAAATCGAACCGCACCGCGGAATGCTTGAAAAAATGACTTCGGAAAAATCATTCGAAAATTCCAAAAATCTGTTTATTCATCGCATGATACTGTTTTCGCTCAAATATTATTGCTGCGGATTTATGACGAGAGGTCGAAAAAGGTTGCCTTTATTTGAGTTTGAATGTCCTCATTGACTAGTAGATGTGTGTGTATACCAGGATCGATCAAATATAAACGAGACCTAAACTAACACAGAGTAATACTGATTTGCATAACTCCACAGTAATGGCGAGAGCCGAAATTGCAGTCAATTTCTTTAATGAGGATCATTTGGAGAGTTGTGCAAAACAATATTAAGCGTGACGAATGATTTTGATCACCATTTGAGAAGAAATGTGTTATTGTGCGGCTAAAACAATAAGCAATTTTGAGCGTTTTCACGGAAACATGACAGACATACTTCAAATATAATAGTTAGAAGTTTTATTAATTTGTATAATATTTAGACCAAATGTCAATTTTTATATAATTGTTTGGAATTGCATTTATATTAACACATTACAGTCCGGGTGTTCCGCACTAAACTTCACACGGAGTCCGATAAAATGCAAAAGTGATACTTTTTGACTTGAAATGTATGAACAGGCATTGATTGAATGGCACATAAACACACTAACAAAACATAAGGACAACATTCAGTCAGTGTATCGTTCTATATAAAAATTATACAGTAGACTCTCGATTATCCGTGCTAATGTTGGGTAGAAAGAAGGAATTTTAATACTCATTATTAATTAAGAAAAAACGCTCATAGTTAAGCATATAAGTGGCCGTTAGTAGTTAGTACTAAGCGTTATCAAAATATCTATGAGTATATTTAAAAAATCTGTAATTTTTGTTTGTTTTTGATATTTTTTGAACATATTTCTAATATCATTTTGAATTTTTCTTAAAACTCTCATTTGTATTCGAATCCCTTTTTGTTCAGCGTAATCTAGCAATGTTTCAATATAATTCAACACCGTTATATGACTAGGGAACCCAATCCCAAAAATTCCTTTTTGCTGGGACACGGACTAAAACTCCTTTGTGTTTAGACGTATTAAAACTCGCAAAATTCCCGATTTACCGACAAATTATTTATTTCCGTCGCTGCAGATGAATACTTTTATACTATAATACTTTGGTGTGATTCGTAATTATATTACGGAAGAATACAACAATTCTGAACCCCGTATCTATTATATTTCATATCGATATTCCCATTATTAGAGTCGAGGTGTAGTAAATACATCACCGGTAGGGAAAGGTTAATATAACAATTTGAAAAACATGTATGTACTTTATATATGTATACATACATAGATTAGACAATTACTGCCCCTAGGCGTCGCCTAAGCTCGCCAATTAGTAGTTACGCCACTGTTTCTAAGCGTCCAGATTTCAGCGGGAACGTCTCGATTTTTTAATCTAAAGTAAAGTCACGGACTATAAAGAGTTAAAAAAATATTTTTTAATGAAACAAATGTTTATATTTTTGACAACATTAAAGATCTTTCTCTGTTAAAACCCTTGAATAGACTCTTTATTATCCGGACTAAATCGGAAGGGGATGGATAAGTGAAAATCTTGGATAATCCAAGCAATACATTTAAATCGTATTTAATCAATATAAATTGTATCGCTTATAGCTAACTGATCGTAGCTTTATTTTGAATATTTTTGGATGCAATTGATCCAAGCAATTAAGTGTAAATATATATGAGCGCTGTATAATGTGGATTTATTTCTAATTTATTACACATTCTGTTGATTATCCCTCTGTATTACTCACAAGTAATCTCAAATAATATATATATGGGGATACATGAGATATTTAAGACGTTTGGAGGCTTTATGTGCGATTTTTTTATTGTTGTACTATTTTTGCTTATTTCATATTTAAATCAAAATGGCCATCGCCAAAGGTTAAATATTGCACATGTTTTATATGCATTTAAAAACAAGTCGACGTGGTTTTTCTTTTTCACGCGCAGAATTATAATATTTCAACCAAACGTTCTCAAATATAGAGCTCTGAGTAATGAGATGTTTTATTATTGCAGTTTCGGTTTTATTTTTTTTTTTGCAAATCGTACACTGCCAAGTCATTAAACACTCGTGAATCATGCAATAAATTTAAACCCCCGTTGCACGTGAACAATTCGCATAATCGCGATTCGACTCGACAAACCCCCTCGACAATTTTCATTATTTTTAGCGTCGTAAGAACGAATTGTATTTTTTTATTAGAACAAATAAGAGTCTGCGTTGAATCTCTTTTTTATGTTTCTCTACGGCGCACTAAGTTTATTAATTTGGGATTTGCGATCTCCCGGGAAGCATAAAGATCGCCCCGATCGTATTTGAAACATAATTTATTATCAGATATATGAGATCCTGATGTATAAAAAGATCTCCGCATCAAAGAGATTTATTGCGTTAATATTTCCGAGTACTTTTTTAGGACATATTTCAAATGCGGAAGGCGTTGAGATGAATTGTTAAAGCAACACTATTAGGGGTCGTAATTTTAAACTTTGTCTATGAACATGGGCGTGTTTCATCCCCGTTGAAAAGCTACGAAATTGCTTTCAGTCCAGCAAACAGGCGATATTTATGACTTTGGTGTAAGACGATTATGAACTTTGATTAAAAACACCCCATTTACTATAACTTATTACCGCTTCAATAAAATATTTTTATTTTTATTAAGGGAGGCAATACCTTTAGACGTTCGAAAATGAGTCATTTTTCATGATTTTTTGACATTAATTTACTACAACCTTAAAGTGCTAATTTACTTTATTTTTTTACAGTTATAATGTATTCCATTAGGCGCCTTTTCTCGTAACATCAAACGGCTCTCCACTTGTCGAAGGTTTCCTGTTGAAATGAAATCAAAAATAGTTATTTTTTTGATCATTTTTACCCCAAAAAAGTAATTTATTTACACGAAAACCTTAAAACTTTAGCTTAGTTGACTAGATAATTTTATAGTGAGAAACATCCCAAAATTTCAGTCAGATCGATCAATAACTTTTTAAGCTACTATTTTTACTACCAAGTGATCTTTATAGGAGACTTTTCTATGGATTTTAATGTGATTATTTCCTATTGCCGTCTTACAGATCCAAGAAATCATATTAAATTTAAATCGAAATCCATTGATAATATTAATACTCTTGATCTTCCAAATTTGTTGGTATGGGGATTGTTTTTCTCTAGAATTTAGATTTGAAGCCGAACCTTTGTTACATGGGTCAAAGAACTAATCCATTATACCAACACTTGATCTAAGTAATTTTAGCACTGCATTTATTTTGTACGAGTACGACGTTTCTGGAACGTGGTTTCATATTAATGATATTAAATTCTCTGAATGACGTCATAGTGTATGAAAAATCGATACGACGCGTTTTTGCGTCATCTGTCTCTGTACATTTATTAAGTCAACGTGATCTATTTATCATAGCGTAATGGAAATATGTATCCTCCTGTATAAAGACTTATAGAAGAACGAAATTTCTCTTTATTTTTGCAGAGATATTGCCGCCGGCTTCTTTATTTTCTTTGAAATGAAAAATTAATTCGCAAGTCAAACATCCTATTCCTATAGGGTGAGAAAATTTAATTATTCCGACTTTGATCGCTTTCCAAGGGCCAAGAAAATAATAGAAATACCACTCAAAAAATATTATTTTTTAATTCAACACATGTTTGCATAATGGAAAATTATGTGATTTAATTTTTCATCGATCTGAAATGAAAACGTTTGAACTTGAAAGCTGTCGATGACTTAATAATTATGTTGCAAATCTTGCTAATGTTCGTTTAAACAGTGTGCTATGAAAGTATAGTCAGCTTATTATCATCATTGTTATATATTGATCATCAAATAAACTTGAATAGATTAAATGAAACTGATGGATATCTGTGTGTGCGTGATGTTCATGATTTTATATTCATATTTCTTGGGGTTTTGCAACGGCGAGGAAATTGAAAATTAAGGGTTGTTTGAGAAAACATGAATCGTAATTGCATTTCCACTGTCGGATGCTTCGTAATAATAAATGAAAATCTCTATACTAATTTAGAGCGTTCTTCAGACGTGATTACATAGCTGCATTCAGTCAATTTCCCACATCTACATCGGTATTTGGATCTGGTCTGTCAATTAGTCGAGTTGTTCCATCTTGAGATGGAATTCGTTATAAATAAACTTTAGTTGAGTCCGTGGGCTTCGTCAAATTATTCGCACCGCGCACTTTGAATGCTAATTCTTTCCAATTAGACCAAACGTAGGTGGATCACGATTCGCGTATCAAAAATGTAATTGAAAGAACGAGGACAGGAGCAGTAATCGTTGCCTTGCCTCTATTCGGCGTCGTAAATTTTCTTGGATCTCTTTATGTAAGAGAAGATCTTGAGATCCAACACATTAAAACATTAAATATGATTTACGATGAAAAGCTTCAGAATTGTATCTCGCTGTATTCCCACAGGGAGAGAGCACTCTTTTTTCAAACGCCTTTGAATTGATACGTTTCAATCCGAAGTTCATTATGTGATAAAATACACCCTGTATTATTTATTTATGAAATAACATTTATATTGAAGATCCGTTTCGATTTCCATTTGGCATTTAAAATAAGCTGTTGTAGTGAATTTTAGGGATGTCTGCGTAATTTCTACCCCGTAGGGATTGAGGTCGAGGAATCGCCTCCAATTCAAATGTGCGATCCACCACTTAAATATATAAACAAATATCGCCCAATTGATAAAATATAATATGATTTCGATGCCGCCCTCCCTTGGGATTAGCAATTTTCGAATTTTACGTGGCCTAAATTATACAGAAATGAATTCTTCCACGACGGGTAAATAAAACTTTTTGGCTCGTCTCAAAGAAGGGATAATTTAAAAGGGTTAATTGAATTTGATCGAAAGTTTTTGTCTCTCGAATTCGAGCGATTCGAAAATTTGAATAAAGCCCAATTATGCCCAATAATTATACACCCTGGTCGCTATATTTTGAATGTTTGTCATAAGCGGTGATTTAATAATCGTTTTAATTTTAATATTCAAGGATGCGAGTTTAGCTATGTAAATCTAAGATCAACATCATCACAGATTGATTGCATGCAGTCTATGTCAGGATTAGGACCTCTTGATTAACCATCTATCAATGGAATACAATGGAAAACTACTCAAGACGACCATATTGATTTCTGGAATATACAGAGATCTGTCCCTTCATTCCATATGAGGGCAATAACTGAAATGCATGATATTTTAATGTTGCCATATGGTCACGCTGTAAAAATATGAATCAATAATTTTAAATCGTTCGTAATTCATTCGCATATTATCTTTAATCTGGTTTGATAAGTTTGTATTGATATAAGCCCCTTTTCAGCGCGATCAAAGTGGCAATTGTTGTTATGATAAGGGCAGCAGTTTGATTAATTATCCTATTGATTTTCCAAGGATCGAAACGTTCACTATTTATGATAATGTTGTATGGCCGGGCTATAGGGTGGTAGGGGCATTTCGAACTTTGAGAGCATAAATTCTGCAATGCGACCATTTAAATCCTAATGAAGGGCTTCCCAATTCCAAGGTTGTGACCCAAACTTGGATTGCGTGGGCCTTCTGACAGGTCCCCCTGAATAATCGTACAAATTTCGTCGCTAAATCTCCACTCACCCTTGGGTGCGCCGAGCAGACATTCGGGTCGTAAGAAGATTGCGATTTCAATTAATAAATGTTCTTATCGCTGTAAGATTGCTAGCACTTGCAATATACGTCGACGTGATTGAGTGTGGGGGTGAAATAAGTATCGTTTTGTCGATTTGATTTTGGAGGACATCCAAACGTTGTTCAGTTATTTTTGTTGTTATTCGTATTGTCATTTGCTGAATCACGCATCTGTGAAAAACGAATCTGCTTGTGTACTATCTTCATTCACTGGTTCCAGTCACAGCTAGTTACACATACGGATTTGGTTTTTTTATTTTTTGGGGGGGAATTATTATAGAATGGCGCAACGATACGTTATCTAATATGCGAGCAAAGACTTTGTCGTAGGATATTATCCATTTTACAACGATGCATTCTTTCAATTAGCGACCATAAAATTCTTTCTTACGTATGAAGAGATAAAGCACGTGATTCAATTCGCTCACGCCCACTCTTCAATGCTTATCTCCATGGAACTCAACACATGAAGACCGACACACGCTCCGATCCAATTTTCTGGAGCGAAATCCCTTGAAAATGAAAAGGATTGGTTAAAACCTGGCGATTTGGCCCGACCTGAAAATTATAGCCAATTTGGTTGGCTAATTGCCGTGCGACCCGAGAGCTGCCTCTGGAAGAGTGCTCCCTCAGAGACGTCCTATTTGTCTCCACCTCGGTGATATTATATTTGTTTAATAAGTTGCGAACAAACCCCTTTATGCTAATGCGGCTTGGATGTTAGCTAATTTTTGCTCGAAATTAAAATCGATTTTGTGTCATCGGTTGCAATTTCGTTATACGGAGATATGTTCTAAATTAAGAACGAACCCCTATTTAATACCTTAACGGGGGATGGTCGCTTCTATAAAATTGGGTTAATTATATCAAAGCGCACCCCTTGAAAACCCACTCCTTGACGTTTAGCCCTCTTTAACGACGCCTGGAGTCTCATTAAGCTACATTATGTCGTCATCATCGCTTTTGATTGAGATTTTTCTCCAAATAAAATTCTCAATAAATTAATAACGGTTCTCGTTGTATTGTAGGTCTTAAGAACATTTTGATTGGAAATTGTGCAACCATTTCTTAAACGATTTTTAAATTGAAACTTCTATGGGTGTGATAGGGTAAATTGGCTTGAACGTCACGAAATGTGTAACTCCAAGCGGAAATTGGTCTGAAAGAGAGGGAGAATCGTTGTACTGTTTCTATCCAGGAGCTAAACCAGGAGCATGCCTACTTTATTATTCACTAGTGATTTCCCGACATGCGTTGCAATGCCACGTCTCGCATAACACACTGCGTACACAAACAATATTTTTACTATGCCTATGTTATTCCCACAAGTGTAAACAATAATTTGACAAAGTTTTATTGCAATCGGATGAACGGTATGGCAGCGCATTAAATACAGACAAACAAACATTGATTTTTATATATTAAATAGACCAATGCCTATGTTACTCGCGCAATCCTTAGCAATAAGTGGATGAAGTTTTATCGCAATCTGATGAACGGTATGGCAGCGCATTACATACGAACAAACATAGATTAGTTTTTATATATTAGACCAGTGATTCTCAACCTTTTTGAAGTCACGGTGCACTTTTGATCATGGAAAAAAGTGGCGGTGCACCAGAATTAAGAAGTCTAAAAAATTTGTATGCATAGACATAATTTTTTCATATATTTTCTTTTTAAGTCAAATCATATAAGAAATGTTTTACATTGAAAATATATTAAGTTAGTTAATTTTTCTCTAGAAACAATTTTATATTTATACACGTTTTATTAAAAATATTTGCTCTCTAAATGGCATATCTAGGATTGGGGGGGGGGGGGGGAGTGTTTTTTTCCCGTTGTCCACCCAAAATTATGTCCCTGCTTAACACAATAGAAGTTATATTAATATGATCAATCAAAAATAACTTTTTAAAATGAAAAAATATATTTTCATTTTTTGCACGTTGCTTAGAAAGAAGCAAATTTCGTTTATTCCAGGAGTATAAATATAAATATTATTGATATACTTGATTTGTAGAGATGACGCTATCTAATACGATGTGCAGTTCTTCGCTAGCGCGGCAACGGTCCTTAAGGTGTTAAGAGTTCAAAAGCATCGACCTTTAGCTTAATTATATCGATTAAATATGTATAAACCTCCATTTCTATTGAATTGATGAAAATAGCAATGTTTCCATGGAGTATGAGAGCACGAATACAAAGGAAGCTTTGCCGAGATTCGATGTGCTATAAATCCCCGAATCTCTCATATTATAATGGCGCTATTTGGTAGTGATTTTCCGAAAAACGTATCGCTTTTATGTAATAAAATATTGCGAAATGGAGCCATGATAATGTATTGCTTTAGCAAAAATCGACATTCGATAGCGCACCATTAACAGACTGATTGTTCTTCGATCATCATGTAATGGATATGTTTTTCTTTCGCCACACTCATTATAATCAAAGTGTTCGATATTCTCTGTTACTTGCGTACGAATAGTAAACTGAAGGCGATCGTCCATTTCGAATTAGATATTCGTCAGATTGAGCCTGGGGACAGGATGTCCAATAAGCCGCATCCATTCGAGATGGAAATTGATGTTGGCTTGTTTTAAAATATGCATGCGAGTCATTATGGTCGTTGCGGTCTGGATTTTATTTTATATTTTTGAATCTCCATGACGAACCACAATCGCACAGATAGTCGGAGCGGTCTGATGATGATTCTCGTAGTCTTTAAAAGATTTGATTTGGCGGCCTTGTGCTTCGTGGCCAAGTGCCAGTCGCCGTTGCCGAAGCGCGATGCAATTATATGCATCCATCTGAATCTTTGCCAATACTTACATATTTACTTTTTCATTGCCCGTTACATAAAGCGGTGTTTATTCCCGTGATTTGAGATTGCTGATATTTTTTCGCTCCTCGAATTATCCGCCCGGTGTGTCATCGAGCGAATCTTAGATTTTATCCAAGAGCTTCGGGTATTTCTCTGATGTTAATGCAAAATTCCATCCCGACTATATTTAGTGTAGAGTGCATATTGTGCAGACATGATCTACCCTAAAAGTTAGACTCGCCGACGTTAAATGGAAGATTATATCGAGCCATGCCAAAAATGCGTACGACTACAGCAGTAATTTGTCTGTAAAAGTATTTTTAGATAGGAGACTTCGTTTTATAGACCCATTTTGAAATCGGATGGCAATCTTCATGGCAATAAAATTTTTCCTCGAAGAACAATTATCTGTTTGTCTCCTCCTTGATATAATGCATCCCTTTATAGTCTGAATATTTGGCATCCTAACAAAAATAACATTAAATTTAACTAATAAATCTACGAAAACGAAGATGGGAGGTCCTACCCATTTGAGAAAAATACTGAATGGGAAAAAGCCATATCTTATTTATCTAATTGAAAATAATCCATTTAATATGAGAAAAATGATTCAGATAAAATTAACTACCTTTATTGTCAATTTCCGTTAAGATATCACCTCAATATTATATTTAACATGTCATGTAACATATACAGGGTGTTTTGCACATTTTTTGGGGGTTAACACATAGGCTCAATGTCATAAGTGTCAAGGGCTGTCGAAATATATATCCAGAATTTCACCATTAAACCACCATAACTTTTAAATCTGTAGTGGTAATAGCACGAAATAACTGTGTTTGTATTTTGGAATGTATTTTTTGAATCTAAATAAATCATCATTTTATGCAATTGGTTTAAAGAAAATCAGTTCTGAGCTTCAAGTCACAAAAATGTGCGAACGAATGTCATTTTCTTTGTCGTGTAAATTGGTTATTTTGGCAGCCCTATTTCGTGGCTCGCACGGTCTCCAGATCTGACACCACTGGATTTGCATGGGGATGTGCCTAGGGAATTGAAATTTTTATCTAACAGAAATCGTACACCTCACCAACACGATGAGGGCTACTAAATCGAGACATTCCCGACGAAATGTGGACGCTTGGAAACAGTGGCGTAATTACTAATTGGCGAACTTAGGCGACGCCTAGGGGCAGTGACTGTCTAATCTATGTTTACATATATGGCGTACATGTATGTTTTTCAAATTGTTATATTTACCTTCCCCACCGGTGATGTATTTACTACACCTCGACGAATAATGGGAATATCGATATGGAATATAATAGATACGGGCTTCAGAATTTTTGTATTCCTCCGTAATATAATTACGAATCACATCAAAGTATTATAGGAAGTAAGTATTCATCTGCAGCGACGGAAATAAATAATTTTTCGGGAAATCGAAAATTTTGCGAGTTTAACTCCGTGTCTCATCAGAAAGGAATTTTATCAGTCACATTGATGTTATTATACGAAAATGAGGGCTTTTGCGGACATCAACTCGAACTAGCATTTAAATATCTGATGACGATCTTTCCTGTTACTTCAGGCATATTTTCAATATATAATAATATTTTTTTTTGTATGACTACAGTTTTAAAATTATGATGATTTAAAGGTAAGTTTTGTTATTTTGTTACTGAACATTATTTTTATTATTTTTAGATTTGACCGTTAAATTGAATTTTAGGTCGGTTTGATTTACGCGATTTTTCAACTTAATCGTGTTAATCGAACGCTGCTTTAATGGAAAGTGTTTCGCGCCTACGAAACAAATATTTTCGTCCTCCAATTTCACGGCTCAATTATCACGTTATAATAGGTTTCTATAAATGTTTCCGTGTTATAAAGTTACGGCATATTGAAAATTGGTCGTGATAATTTCGCCAATTTCTTATAATTAGTGGAATTTTATTCAAAGAATTGCTTTAATTCGATCCATTTGTTTCACTATCATCTTTTCCCAATAGGAAAATATTGTGTTTGTGTTATATTTTGTATTTATTGAAGTGGTAAATTCGACAAAGGGTTTTTATATAATCGCATTGATTTCGTTTGATTACTGAGAAACAGACGAAATTTGTATCCCATTATAAAACGTGCGTGGATGTAATTATTTCATATTTGGGATTTTTTTTCTGCCTACTGTATGTTTACTTTTGGTATGTAAAATTAATTATTTATAAACAGATTGCCTTGAGTGAGGAATACATTCGTTTCTGTTAAAGCGTTTATCAGTTAGTTCGCGTTGCAAAATTAATTTTATTTGAAGCCCTACAAGGTTCAATAAATGCATTATATTGAATAAGTAAAGATGTTGAAACTTTGGCATACAAGCAACAAACAAAACAAGCGTATTGATGGAAACATCCATCAATGATTTGAAGCAGAGTGTGGCCATGAAATAGCAATGATTTGTTCAGATCATCAAATGATATCTAATGCATATATTGTAATATTGATATGAATTCAATTAAAAAAAAGAAGATTTTGTTGATGTTTACTATATGTGTTCTCATCCCGGTTGCAATCTGCTTATTCCTCTTTATTGGGTTTCTTGATGCATATTTACAAATTCATAAATTGTTTTAAATCTTCAGTCTTATTTGTATCGTATAGTGTAGTAGAATCGTTGTAAACGTACGCTTGGATCAGTTCTTCGTTTTGCTTATTCGTGTCCATGGTCACGTAGTAGTAGAATATGATCATTCATGAAGTGTCTCAATTGTAAGTCTGAATTATAAAATAGAATTGTGAACGACGACTGGATTTGTTAGATGCGATCTGATAATAGTCTAAAATTCAAAGCATGTGGAATTCTGCGCGAACGTTGACTTGGTTGCCGTATCCAAGTTTACGCCTCCGCACTTGTTTTGCACCAGTTTTCAATGTCATGGTCGACTGGGTCATCAGCATGTTCAGGTGCGCCGCTTCGACGATCTTTTCCCACCTGGTCGTGGTCTAAAAACAAAATTCCCGTCATCGGCTCATAACCACATCCAATTGAGTTGATTGATAATGGGCACAGACAGATGGACTGTGCGCTGCTTTATCTTCCAGACAGCGTTTTGACGTTGCGGAATTTCCGTCCTCGCGGAATCCATCAGTCTTCCAAGAGAGCCTTATAAATATAATACGAGCCAATATCCACGGCGTTCACGAAAATAAGATATTTGCCCCCGGGACAACTTCGTATTCAAAATTCGCACGAAACATGCTCCGCGTTGTTCATTATTCTTCGTCATTGCTGTTGTCACATGTCCACCTTTTCCGAAGTGAACAATCACAACAACGAAAAAATAGTCTCCGCGATAAACCATCAATGCTTCGATCAACGATGACAGTTTGCCATATCGAATTTCGCTTTATTTAACCGGGAACCGTTGAAATAAAAGCGAAAAATCAATTTCACGTCTTCGGGGATCCATTGATCCAATTTACAATAACATCTCTTATAGTATTATAAAAGTTATTTTTCGATCAATTTTGACATCCAAATTGGATTATATGGATTCGTTTAGTATTTTTCCATCGGAAGAGCTGACTAATCGTTCTTTGTTTTTCGGGTGGCAATCTGGCTTTTTACGCAATCGATTGTTTTCGTCGTAAAACTGCAAGCCATATGATATGTGGATTCCCGTGTTAATTCCGCTAATGTGGTTTCAACATTGGTCGTTGCTAATTCTCACTATAAACAAGACTAATTTTATGATATATAAAGATCATAATCAGGCATGGTTTTTAGAACCTTTTTTTAGTATAATTTTATTTTGAATTATGTTTAATAATCAATTTAATGCGGTGCTTGAAATTGCATGCTATTAGCCAGCCTCAAAATTCGCTGGAGAGTTTTTGTTAACGCCAACCTCATATCATTCTCAACGTTTAACATAGTTCTTTCTTTAGTTTTTAAACGAAGAAGTGTTGAAAATCCACTCTCACAGGGATATGTACACACAAATGAAACTGAAATCTCGAAAGGCAAGCAACGTCACATTTGGGTATGAATGATACATACTACAGCAGAATTGTGTGAGCAATTTTTTTATTAAATAACGTGTCGGGGAAACATTCCGCAAATCCAAGAATTCTTCGGGAATGCTGGCTAAATTAAGGGAAGCAGATAATGGATTTCGTGTCAATGTAGTTTCTTCTTATTTCAGCTCAGGAAAGTAACGCTGAAGTTCGTTTTCATGGGATTCGAGATGCCCAATGATCTCCTCCTTCAAATTTTCATTAATTCAGATTCATCTAGCACACCGCAGAGTTTCTCAAACATGGCGATGTTTCCAAGATTCATTTTTCTTCGCCAGTTTTACAGCTTGGTTAAAAATGCCTCGAGATTATCGTGAAATGTGATGTTCCAGGTTAAGTCTATTTTGCTGTTCTAATATATCTGCTAGATATGCTACTCTTTTCAACTAAGCTTTGTTGTTGAAGTATACCAAAAGGTCTTGTTTCCTATTCAATGGCGCAAATCAAAACCCCGGTAGGAAATCAGTCAATTGATTGTTAGTATAAACCCATCTTATAATATTTTCCCGTGGATTTTGTGTGGTGATTTCCCATTGTCTTCCGAGTATGTTAAACCAAGGATAAACGAATTCGAACAGGAAATTTGTCCAGGATATCGCGCGCCAGTGAATTGCAAAGCTATCATCCTTTTAGCTGAAATCACTATTAGCACCTATTTCTGGGTTTTGCCAAATTTCTATACTGAATTATCGATTTATGTAAATTATACGTAATTGTTATAACAAGTTCAAAGAATACGAAGATTGCCTATAAATTCTTGGATTTCTAGTAGATATGCTTTCAATAAATAATAATACAATCTTTTTTCGCTGAAAATGATCATAGTTTAATATTCAAGCTTAGCAATTTTATATAGGAAATGTTTATTTTTAACATAAAATCCTGAATTTTCATGATGTCAAGTTCGATGTGCTAGTAAAATTGAAATAAGTGGCTCTCATACATATTTTTATACACACAATGTAGGTCGTCATTCTAACCCTTTCAAGGAAAGGAGAGTTTGAGCTCTGTGTACTCCAGGAAATAATTTTCAGCTAATTTATAGTTCCAGTTTCTAACCCCTCTAATTTATAAATACAACAAGCCACTAGAGAACTAGGATTGCTTCAAAATTCATTAAAAAATGAAGTCACGTTCATTTTAATTGTATCATAAATTCACCCAGCCATATTTTGATACGAAATTCGGATGGTTATTGAATGCAAGATAGTGTTGACTATTTTGTGTTTTAAGATGTCATCGATATCTAGAATTTTGATATGATCTCAGTGCTTTTATATTTTTAAAATGCTCAACTAATTCATCTATAAATAATCGCATGAACACCACTCCTAAAACCATCATCTGCCCTTTAGCAATATTGATCGTACTCTTTATTAACACATGAGATTTGCGATTTGGGCTCATTCTACATGAATAATTCATATGTAATTCAATGCAGCCTTGTTTGATTCACAAACAACGCTCATATGTCGTACGACGAACCCTAATCAATCTTATTTGTGCTAGGTTTTCAGCTTTAATTAAATGATTTTGATTGTAAGGCATGGAAATACATTTTTAATTTATTTATAATTCAAAAACTACAGCTATTTTGCCTTAATTCCACACGACTATTTTATTGAATTTAAAAAAATAATAATGTGTATGTATAAAAATGTTTCTAATTCAATGAATTTTTTAAATGTGTTTTCTCACCCCATTGAATGTCCTGTCGAGATAAAACCATTTTATCACATAATCTAAAAATAATCCAAGCGTTCCGAACGAGGGTCTTAATGGACCCTTAGTCGTTTCCAGCACCCTTTACAAATATTCGGCTATACAACCCAAAATTTTCTTTCAACGATATTTTGAATCGTATTTGCGTAAACGTCGAGTCAAACAACCGGCAGATTTAGATTGTGCCTCTAAAAAAACATGATTTTTTTTTTACAATCCAATCCATCAATAGTATTCACAGCATACTGCGCAATGTAACCATCAAACATCGTATATTTTGCAATAAAAACGTTCATTGTGGCTGTAAAATTATTGCATAAAAGCAAAGAAGTTTACCATGTAGACGTTTTGCATTGAGATTGTTTACGATCTGATCTTTTATAACGCTCAACAGTAGTTTTCTTTGTTAACTTGTTTATGTGCGCTTCTAAATGACAAATAGATCCAAAACAAGGTGTTATATTATTTATTAGCTCGTTTTCTTCTTAACGCCCTTCGGAGGTGAGTTATTTGCCGTTTTTTTCTTTACAACGGGTAAAAATGATGCACATAAAAATCGCACGCAAGCAAAATTTCATATATAAAAATCAATGTTTGTTTGTTCATATTTTATGTGCTGCCATACCGTTCATCCGATTGCGATGAAACTTCGAGAAGTTATCGTGCGCTCCTTTGTGAACGTAACAGGATTAGTACAAGTATTATTTGTGTACGCAATTTGGCGCATATTGGTCTTGAGATAGGGGGAGACATGAAAGACAGCGACTGATTGGATTGGGGGATCATTTAATATTGATCCCATTTCTTGCGCTGCTTCATGATCTGTTCCGGGTTACTCCGGACTAGCCACACAGAGAGTGTCTTCCAATGAACGCAACGCGTAGAGCGTCCAAGCACCCACCTCTTTTGTTCCGTGCCCTCCAGAGGTAGCGAGGTTTCCGCAGGAAGACCAACTTCAGACTAAGTGCACCCGAAGGTGTGATGAAGGAGGAAGGACAGAGGTTAAGCTAAATTCAAGGGATACTATCGGGGGTTCACTGTCACCACGAATCCAACCTCAGTTTGAAGGGGGTTGCAGCAGATGACCTACTATAGGGGCTACCCCTTTACCATGGTACTAGTATCGGTTCGGTCATTTGTAGTACCTAGTCATGGAGACGAGTCGTTGTTCGAACAACCTAAAACCTTTCTCCCCTGTATGCCTAGGCTGTTGAGGATAGTGGTGAGCATTTGATGCAGTCTCCACCAACTACTGTAATCGGCTGTTCCACACACCTCTTTATGGGTACGCAGCACAGGGTGACATGCGTACCCAACTCATGTTAGCTGGGCTACTCCACATCATTACTCCAGAGGTTCAACCGTTGCCCACGGGCTTAAGATTGGCTCCCCCTCCCCCCAGGGTTTTAGGGTGGGCATCGTGGAGCCTAACACCCATCCGGGATAGAGGGAGACAGTCAATCTTCTGCTTTTGGATGCTTTTGGATTCTAGCCCTTCGGTCCGCGTTACACGTAACCTGAAGCAATAAACCACGTACTGCGTTTCTTTTCAAATAATTACTAAGCGCGTATGGCATTGCAACGCATGCTGGTTATTCGCTAGTATTATAGTAGGATGTAAGTGATTGATCGGAAATATTATACCCTTTTATAATAAGAGTCCAGAGTTTAATCCACTATACCGATACTTGGTCATGCATATAATATTGTATGTTAATAATATGAGATTTTTCAGTTCAATAACATCTGTTTTCAAGAGGAAGCAGATTCTTAGTGTGTTATTGTTATTATTATCGCGAGCTTACTCTCAATAGTGCTTTTTAATATTGGCCTTATGTATTTATTTTGAAAAAACGTCGGATTTTCAGACGTTTCAAGTTCGGGATCCATCAAACGCTGCGAAAATATATTGGGCAAACGTAAATAGAAAATTCTTCAGATACAAATTGTATAGGCGTTGTGTCTGAAAAAAATATTTTTTCAGACTCTCGGATGCAGTCGGCCACGATCTTGATAATTCGGTACAGTTGACTTCATTGTTTTTGTTTATATAAGATCGAATGTGGTAACACAATGGAGATTATTTCGGTCTTAATTCAGCTGTTCTGGTGTTGGCATTCAAAAATACTGTTTACTGGATGTAAATAATTTTGACATGCACTGATCTGGGTTTGTTCATTTTCTTGTTTATCCAATTACTCATCATCTGAAATAACACCGAGGCTCTTCTGGTGGTTCTTTTATCCCGCAACATTGTTGATGTGTACGATTAATGACGAACACAAGACAACGAAGAAAGAAAACCCACGTATAACGCGATATTCCTACAATGCGATTCGAAAATTATGGCTTGCAAATTAAAACATATATACATAATTCAATTCTAATACGTATTTATTCGAAAAATAGGTGGTTTTTTTGTGTGTCCCAATGATATTTTTTTATAAAATAATCAGATCTGAAATGTCAAAATGAAAAATAAACATGTACCAAATAATCCGATATTAAGGACTTGTATTTTATTCATAAAAGAAAGAAAGTCTTTAGGCCGCGTTTGTATAATAAATAGGCTTTTAGAGGGAATTTATTCATGAAATTGAAATAAAAATGTTATTTGTTCTTGGTTATTGTTTCCATGGTCGTGGCTCCTGAATTATAATACTTTCTTCATATTGATTTATGACTTAAAGATGATGCCTATCGTTGCCATGTAGACCTCCTCGTTTCTAAAATTTGGAAATTAAAACTGGAAAGGAAAGCACGCGGAATGTCTTATACATGTTGGCGAATTATTTTAATATATAATAACTATAAATAATATATAGATATAAGAAATATCCTCGGCTATTAAATTAAATTTGGGATGTAAATTTATGTTATACAAGGTACGAAGATCATACAAAATGTTCCAAAAATATACATTGAAGTTAAATTATATATATACTTTATTTTTTTAATTAATAAAAATTTCAATAAAACTGCTTTAATAACATGGACAATTTGCCATCACTAGTATTTAAAATCCTAATTAATCTTCTACTTGATAGCCTCGTTGAAATTTTAAAACTGTATTTAATGATTCCTCCTTAGATGTTTAGAAAAAAATCATCACCCAGTTTCAAACTTTCACTTATTTTGGCAGATTCTATATCGGTCAACGGAATTTCTCTTCGGACTTTTGTATTATCTAACGAGAATCGCTTCTTAATATTTTCTAACTAATGTTAATTAGTATAAAAATCGTGGAATGATCGTTGTTCTTCAGTTGGCAGTTGATCGTTTCTGTTTAACAATTTTTCCACCCAAACGTATGTTTTTGTCAATGTAGTCCTCTATGCAGATCATATGAGCTTTTTCAATCATTTATGTTATTATTGGGAGTGTAAGAGCAATATATTTTATTTGACCTGTTTTTACAAATATACTCTATTTCTATTTCTGCACCAATAAAGAAATATAACAATTCACTTTAACCCCTGAAAGAGGTAAGACACAGAGTTGTGTCCGAATTCCAGTGATTCAAAAGAGCATTCTTAGATGTTGAACTCGGAGACAGACAGAGACGGAGAGAGTATCTTGCAGGTCCGAGATTGTCAATAAGAGACAGAGACAGAATGAGTATCGTGCGATTGTATAGATCGTTAACCCAAATTTATCGACTAATAATGATATTTAAGAGTATTATTAATGCTTACGCAAATAAATGATCAAATATTGTGAGCTATTGGCAGTGTTTATTTATTTATGTACAAGCTTCATACACGTTGCAATAGTGCTGATAGATAAGCGGATTTGTACGGATGATAAGTGGCGGATATACAAATATAGCATCTATGTTTATGATGATTTAAAATTAGCTCACTACTCAAAGGGTTAGTTTCTTGATAGATTATTTTAAGGGCTAAAACCAGAAATACTCAACAATTCTCTGATGATTTAAATATAAAATGGAAAATATATTATGAAAGTACCCCCCCCCCCCCCCCAGTATACGAGAACCGTATGTAAGCTAATTAAATGTTTGTATCGAATTTGTATACATACGAATTTGATTCGATTGTGGTATCTTTTATTTATTTATTTCCATTTTTTATTTATCTCCATTCACAGTCGAATTTCAGATGTTTCAGGAAAGATGTTCATGGTAGATTAAGATACATCGCTTCGCACAAGACTCTCATTATAATTAGATATCCTGTTTAGTGACGTTCCCGTAATTAGACGAAACTCCACTTGTTGTAACATCTTCTATAATTAGCGTTCGTTTTAATATGCCGAAAATCCGCAAAGGAGGCGTCGGAAGGATTCTCATATTCGGGAGGTGATCCTGGATGGGCGGTTGTAATTGATGCGAGTGTCCTAGCACTGCAAGATGTTTTCATCTACTTCTTGGCCACGAATCAAAATTCACTCGTGGCTGCCACGCGGCTGATAAAATATTTATTTTAGACTTTCGAGTGATTTGGCCGATGAGGGCACGTGCCACGGCGGTTCGGTGCTAAAATTGCATACGACCCGCGATACAAGCTATGAATTTATTTGCATTCTGGAAAGAGCTGTTAATAGCTTATTTACCGAGATATAATTGGAGCTTTGCATTTTCATCGTCCAAAGCTTCCCTCAGTCAGATCGACCGTAATAAAATCTCGAATAGAATTTTGCATTAAATTGTATATATCATGTTTTCATCAAAGCAGAACAGGGATGTCCGACTCGAGGATTTGCAAATATAGTGCAGTAAAATATTTTAATGATACATTTTTAACTATCTATATTTTGACTGATACTATTTAGTAAGTAAATAGATGGTAATCGGAAGAAATAATCGTTGAAGAGGCTCGTCGTTCAAGTCTTTCAATCAGGGTTTTCTTTCTGGAAACCAACTCAAAGCTTATTCATTCCGTGGCATTACTTATTTGAAATGTTATCGAAATCAACATTGGAATTTAGTATCCTACTGCCATATATAATATTATACATAGAAAATTTACCTAGGCATAGGAAGTTTAGATGCGATAATTTCCTATTGATTTCCACATAAAGTTAAATTAGGATATATCCACATGATTAAACATTCCACCTGCATTCCTACAATTTCGACGAAATAACTTATTTTATAGTAAATCTGGACGATAACATCTGTTTATTCGTAGAAAATTAATTTTCCGTTTTTGATCATATGATTAGAAGAAAAAAATATTGCTTTAAACGGTATTTTAAGTCTTAAAGTTTACATTTCCATTAAAGCTTCGTATTAAAAATGTTTAAATGAACTGTCATGTTTGCTAGATTCCATAACTATTTTTTATCAAACAGTCCAAGAAAAAAAAATCCTTTATCTTTAACAAACATGTCAATCTCTGTGAAACATTCAGATGCTTTGAATTTATTTCACTCTTCTCGATCCTTTACATGCTGATCTTGTTCGTTACTCTACTTTGCACAGGACAAACGCCATCAATAATTGCAAATACACAAATTTACAACCAAAAAATCGGCATCCATAATGCCAATGAGCGAACAAACAAATTGTTCGAATTATTAAAAATATAAAGCTCGATACATATTGGTTTATAAATCGATTGCGTGGGTCGATTTCGACCCGCAGGTCATATTTTGGACACCTTTTCTCTATAGACACAGAATCATGGTATCAGCAGGTATTGGGGTTTTGAGCTTGTTGTTTTTTTCCCAAGGGTGGATCCTCTCGTTTTGGCCGGATACGTCGGTTTGCTGTCGGTCTTCTAAACTTTCGCGCTGAGAATATGAAATTCATATATGCTATCAAAAGCAATGGACCTAAAATAATATCAGTTTGGAAATGCTTTAGTTCCTTTTACTTTATATAAACAGGAGTTGGAAAATTCCGAAAGATAAATACGCATAGAAAACGCCTAGGAGGCAGCTCTGCGTAATTTTATTCATGTCCTCAGTGTTTAGTTTTATATCCAAATTTACCCGGGAAATCAGGGTAAATTTGGATTGTAACGATTCATCAAAAATATTAACCTTTTCGATCTCAACCCTCTTCGGGGGCAACATTTTGGTGCTTCTCTTATCTTTGGACAAATAATGCTTTTTCATATAATAGCCATTTTAAACTTCACAACGTTTTCCTTCATGAATCTCACCAAATTCAGATATATTTTTGATTTGGATCATATTATATATTAGGTTCTCCCGAAAGAAATCAATCATTTACGCACTCTCTTGTTTAAGTTCAGTTTGTGTCCAAACACGCTAAAGTAAACATCTCTTTTTTGTCTCATGTTTTAGGGTTTGTCAGCTTTATTTTGTTGTGTCATAAATCTTATTTTAAACTGAGAATTTATATCCTATCCTCTATATTGGCCGGATTTAGCACCTTTTTATTTTAGCACGTACCTTATCCGATCGATTAGAGTAGTGGTCCCCAAGCTTATTATGTCTATGGACCCCTTCTATAGCAAAACCTTGATTACGAACCCTCAAGTTCAATATCTATTTGTATTATATATATATATATATAAAGTAGTACGGGAACGCAATTAACAGCTTCTGTGCATTGACCCACGATGCAGGATTTACAATTGGTATCTGTTTATGTTACCAACATTTGTGGTATTCTTGTTCAAACGTTGATTTAAGTTCCCCATTTGTGGATAAATCAATAAATCGCTCCTGTATTCGTATGGATTTAGTTTATTGGAGTCTATTTGTAAAATAGTCCAACTAATCGGGGATAACCAAGTGAAGAATGTCTTCAAATCAAAATAAAATTTGGGATTCTCCTCAGCTAATATATATAATCGATTTCTTTCGGGATAACCTAATATATCAAGGAAATACGAATAATTTTATATTGAGGCTGTCATTCAGCAAATTTAAATAATCAACTATTGGACAAATAAACAGGCATCGCTCAATGTTTCTCAACCCTGTGATTACTTGTCGTCTTGTTCGGACGAAAACAGATGCAACATAGTCATTCCGTGAAGTAAGCTCTATTTTTACCCCAGTATCAGTAGTAAACAAATGTCGAGATCTATCGGTGGAGACTGTAGACTCCGAAATCGATGACGACCAATCGATTGGTGACGTAGAGTTGGTCCGGCGGATGCTGCGCGCACCATTCAAAATGGAATAATTATATTTGGATATTTGCCAATTTTTACGCGTTAACCTGTTAACAAGCTCCGCTGAAAGCTCGACGTGCTCCCGCCACCGTTAGAGCTTTTTTATTTCGCAATATTAATGCCAGGCATATAAATATTATTGCCGCTGGTTTGTCACACTCGAAATTGAGCCGAGCGCGGTGTATTCCGTAACCGCAGTCAGCTTATGCCAATTTGCGCGCTGATGCTGCGAACTCTAATCTCGATGGAACTCTTCGGGGATTTATGGAGAGTGCCATAATTGGTAATTCGCTCACAAACCACTCTACCGACAATAACTCAATCACATTTCTCTTTAATGGAACATCTGGGAACTAAGCTTCTCTATGATCAAATATAATACATGCAGACTTATAAGAGGCTGCTTGCCGGAGATTCACAAATTTGCTTGTAGAAATTACGTGGGTTCAAATAAATCCATCGTGATGATGGTAAATCATACAATTTCTACGCCGAGCACTACAAATTTATAATTTCAATAATAATTAAAGCAAATTAAAGCCGAATTAAGATCCTTGAATGTCTTAAGCATTAACTAGTTTTGGTATATATGGCCCCCCTTATATAAAACAATACAAATTTATTCATCGAAAATTCGAAATTAAACAAAACTTCCAGTAAGAAGGAAAATAATGTGTATTTCTGTATGCTTCCATTTTATATATGGCTTAATCATTTCCTCGTACATTTTTTCCTTGCAAAGTCTTTGATCAGAACTTCATAATCAACCTTACGCAACAAATTTACTTCTGTACATAATATAGATGGCCTGTCTTGTTGCATAGTTGTTTTGAAGAGATCTTTAATGTATTTAGACTGAGAAAATGAATGCTCAGCTGTTCGAAATATATATTTGAAGGACAATGTCTACTTTCGGAAAGCAACACTCAAAATTGTCTTTTAAAATTATTTGAGCATGACTGAATCTTTTCTTCATCTCTCCGGAAGCCTCATAATGCCTTCTTGCCAAAATTTCCCAGGTTTGTTGGCAAAATATTGATCAAGGTACATTTTTATATCATTTTTTGAATTAAATTTTTTACCACGTAAAGCATTTTTCAATGAAAGAAATAAATAATAATCTGAAGGGGCAATGCCCAGAGAGTATGGAGGATGAGGTAAAACATTCCAGTCAAACGATAATAATTTATTTCTGACGAGCAAAGACACACGAGGCTTGGCGTTATCGTGATGAAAAACAGCGCCTCGTCTGTTCGCTAATTCTGGCCGTTTTCTGGCAATTGCATCCTTTAGATTGTCTAGTTGGAAATAATATTTTGTTGAAATGATCGTTTCACCTTGCTGAAGTAGCTCATAATAAACTACCCCCTTCCAGTCCCACCAAATGCATAGGAAAACTTTTTTTGGGTGTAGGCCAGGTTTAGCTACAGTTAAAGCTTCTGTACCCTTGGTGCAAGACCGTTTACGTTGGATATTCTCATAGAGTATCCAACTTTCATCTCCAGTGACAAGTCTCTTCAAGAAAGGTTGGTTATTATGTCGTTGGAGAAGAAGATCGCATGTTGAAATACGCTGAAGTTTATTTGAGTCAGTCAGTTCATGATGAAGCCACACGTCTGAACGATTGATGTAGCCCAATTTTGTCAGATGATTATGGACGGATGTTCGTGGAATTTCCAACTTGTTAGCTATTTCGCGAACAGTATATCGCGAGTTTTCTTCAACCATGGCTATGATTAGATCTGTGTTCATTTGCGAAAGAAACTTATGGGACAACCTAATAGTAAATACTATTATAATGTATGTTTTAAAATACTATGATAGATAGTGTCTAGAAGCTACGTTGCTTCCGTGATCGTACAGATCATATAAAATGCCGCAAAAAGCTCTAAAAGAGGACGGAGTGGCCGTAAGGTTTGTATGCTCAATCGGTCCGCTTTTCGGACCGCTGATATGACGAATGAGCGGCTCGCGATCGGATGCCATACCTGAACACAACGAAGAAAAGAGGGATTAGACAACTTAGTATATATTATAAAGACGGACATTATTATTACATACATACATACATTTTTAAATTTGACCCATGTTAGCCTTTTGAGCTTGATGACTCTGTGGTACAACATTTAAATAATAAAATCTTTCTACTTTTTATTTTCTTATCTTTGCATCGCTGAAATGTATCTCTGGTATTTAGATATACTTGTGGTATATATCTATAATTGGGTAGATTCTTTCTAATATCTTTGCGAGTTGTAGCTGCCTTGTAATCAACATCTGCTAATAGTTGGACAGCTAATGATACACACAAATCTGCATATGTTTTTAAGTTCACATCCTCCAAAATATTATTTGTTTTCCTTCTGGCTATATGGGATTTCAAAGTAATATTTCGCATGTGCCTCTCCATCTTGTATCGAAGAAGGATTTTTTATAAAATATTTAGTCATTTTTTTTGAAAATAATAGTCTTCAAGTCCAACTTTTAAGTATAAAACTTTTCTGATCGATATTTGATATCGATATGGTATTGAATTAAAAGACAAATTAAAATAGCCAGAAGATTTAATTTTGCCAATCATGAACGCATGGAGCTTTTGTGCTTAGATAAGTTCGTCGTAGGAGATTTTTGACAAATAAGAAGAATTCCCTTTTGCTTTTGCCAGCTTCTAATCTACAAGCACAGTGTGCTTTATTTTATATGATGTTATAAAAGAGAAGACTTTATAAGTAGATCTTATTCATTTTATAATTTAAACTTAGTTATTTAAATGATCCTCTCGTTTATGCCTTAAGAATTTGCTTATGGGTTAATCCAGTACTGCAGAAAAGATCACGTTGAAAAAATGCATTCGGCAAAACAGTAGCGTCAATCTGAAAATCATCCATGTGATCTGCGGCATGAAGTGAGTCGCGGTCAAAAGATTTAAATAGCTGACGTGCCAAGGTGCTCACATCAATGAAATGTATTCAGACAAGACGAGCACATTCACATACATAGATTGCACTTTGGATCATATACGAGATCATGTTCTTAAAATCAGATTTATATCAGCGTTCGTTTAATGTCAGTTTTAGATAAAATGAATACATGCAGATATTTTTATAGCAAAATCAAAATATGCATTAATTTACTATTTTGATCGCTTAAAAGACTTTATTATGATAATCGGCATCATTTAGGAATTATATTTTTATCTAAATTAAATTGCAATACGAAGGCGGCGTTATTAAATGAAATCGACTAATAGAGCATATAAAAGAGTATAATGTGGGTTATTGGCATTTAGACGTACAAAACACTTCTTATTTTGTCAGTTTCAAGATAAAATAAAAGCGCATTTCTTTAAAAGAGGTTTAATTATGCAAAATAGCACGGTTTTCCATGCTAAAATTTCAATTTGATACACATATGCTAATTTATTATCATTGAGCGAAATAATGAAAAATTCCAATGCTAGTTTCGTTTTTCTTGATTGTAAACAATATGCAATGCAATACTGTAACACATTACTTATGACGATATAAGAATATGAATTTGCTTTTACATAAATTATCATCTATTATTCAAATTTGATTGTTTGAAAATATAAATACATGCAAGTTTTTTTAAAAAAATGTTTTTTACTCCGTCTGATTGTTATAAATTTTCTTGCAATAAATTAATGTTGTTTTTTTGTTTGTTTGTTATAGAGGAAGAATGTTATCACTGTATGGCGAGTCTTGTTGCATCAAAGGAAAAAATGTTCATCACACAAACTAAACTGTTATATGAAGTTACCTGGAAAACTGTTATGCAGATTGCCAAAAAGCATGCGGTACGATATTTATTTTATTTATATTTCATAAATATTTGATCTATTTAAATCATAATTTTTGTAATGATATAAAATTTCAGAAATCAGCATGGGTTCATATTTCTCGATTATGTGCAAATCGTGTCGAGCGATTATATACGGATTGGGAATGGTGGATTTTAGCCGGTCTGCCTTTTCCACATCTGGTTCGTGTGATGGATTGCTTTTTCCATGAAGGAATTAAGGTAAGATTTAAAATTGATTACGTTAAATACCGAAGTTGCCATTATATTTATTATAAATATATTTTTAGGTATTGTATAGAGTGGCAATGGCTATATTAATATTATTCCACAAGTATCTAACCAATCAGAATTCCGAGTGGAGCGAGGAGTTGACCAAAAATGGTGTCGAAACTACTTTGAATAAGTTTTGTAGAACGATGCCCGTATCTCCGACAAAACTCCTCCGTACCGCTTTTAGTATAAGAGCATTAAGGTAACGCCGTGTTCATATTATTGATATACGTATTTATTTAAATAATGCATAATTTAAATGTTTGTGATTTTAGTTCTCAATATATATCACGCGTTTTTATCAAGACGGAAATGTTGCTCAAATCACAACAAATTTTAAGTGGATCTCGGCAGCTTGTTAGATCACGATCTTCAGACAATTTGCCCACTAGTCAGTCACAAGTCAACATACAAATGATGTCCCATACGCTTACAATAAGAGAGGTAGTTATTTCAACCGCATATTTTACATTAAGTATTGGAAAATTGAAAATTCAATTTTCTCAAATTCATAAAAATGCTGCAAATATGATGTTTTTTAATGATAATTTTCCAGTGTTTCTCATTGTTATTTTTTTAATTGATATTATTTAATTTTATTTTACAATATGTGAAAGTAGAAAATTTGATTTTACAGAGGTTGTCTGACGACACGTGTAAACAAATGGTATTGTATTTCAAATAAATATTTATGCTTGAATATGAGTGTATGATCATAAACCTACATACTAATATTGATGTTCTATTTTTCATAATACTGATTTTTTTATTATTTTTCATCCCTTATCGATAAATAATTTATAACATTTTGCATTCTAACGATGTCTTTAAACTAAATATTTTAATTTATACACATTGATAGTATCACTTTTTAAAATTTTGATAGAACTAAACTGTATATGTTATATTATTGTGCTGCTGTCGATCTGTAGGGTTCTCACTCTCCTGGGCCACGTGCCCTTTCTATGGGTGTTTTCCCTATACACTCTATTAAGTCGCAGATACTCGACCAGCAGGAAGTAAGTCCTTATGGAGTTTTGTATAGATGGTGCACCATTAGATGTCTTTATATCGACTACATATTATTTCTATTATTTGCACCTTTTGATCAGTTTTCATCCATAGAATTTGGACGATCGAATAATAATAATTATGCAACTTGAATTATATTCCGCATTGATTTGTTTGATTTTATTCAACGCTTATCTTAGAATATTTGCTATAATCAATGTTCGATGTTATAATTTTGATACTAATTGGCTTCTTTAATTAAGTTTTTAGAGACATAAAACAATCTGCTATATTACTCTATATGATTTGTATTTTAGATTCCAAAAATAATATAAGCGATATTGCATATCTTTCTACTCTGTTGTCATAGATGATGTAATATCAAACAAAGCGATTAAGATGACCGTGATATTTTATCCGATATACACGTTCTGACTGCGTGTAATGAACATTGATATATATTAAACTAATAGAATACATAAATTCTTTAATATATATATGCGTATTTATGCTTTTTCTGTTTAAATGTTCGCACTTTTAGTTCATTCATCGTTATATTTTAGTTGAACTTCAGATTTAAACACATTCAATTGCATGTATGTGATTTTGTTTTGTAAATTGAAAATATATGTGTTGTATTGGCATGAGTATAGAATATGTTTTTAGGCAAATAGTATTCCATATACGCACGTAATGCGTAAAAGAATTTAATTAAAAATCAACCATTTGTTCATTTCATTTATAAAACCTTTACCCTGCAATTCAAATTAAATTCATAATTATATTGAAATATCTACCCTCCAATAGTTTATAAATTAAGGGGTCATCTCACTTTATCGCAACAAAAAAATGAAGTCATCCATAATTTTGGCGAAGAAATTCAGATTATTTCAATGGTTTACAGCTAATTCGCGTAATACGCTCGAAGCAATCACTCCGTCCAGATTGCACCCCAACGGCTCTGAAACCACTACGGCCACAGGCTCGCCCTTATACCTGCTTTTGTTTGCGACTCACTTGTCATTTTTATGTTTTAAAAATGATATAATATATATATATATATATATATTTAATTACGATTTTACATAATAAATCTCAAAAAGATTAATTTCATTATACGGTGTATTTACTTTGAAAAAAATTGTTAAGAATTGCCTATTTTGGCCGTCAAAGTAAGATGACCCCTTAATTACTGTCCTTTAGATTCAATTTGCTTAGATTTTAGATCGTCAATCAATAAATCGATTCTTTTCGATGTTATTATACCGAAGTATGAGAGTTGACTCAATCCATAATTAGCATTTTAGTAAACAAGTGCCTAATATGCTTCCATGATTTTTTGATTTGTTGTATAATATATAAGAAACAATTAAAATAATATTTTTCCAGATGTTCCACAATGTGTATTAAATATCCTTTCATATATACAAAGTAATTGATTTTTTACGAGATCACATATAAAAGGCTATTATTTATTCCAGCTGTTCACTTTATGGTCTTGGCTTCCTGTAAGAATCACAATGTATCAACCTGTATTACTTTATACAACTGAAGAGCATGGATGCTCACTAACGACCTTTTATGTTCGTGTGGAGCAACACGAACCTACTCTGCTTATGATTAAAACTTGCAACAATGAGGTACGTTTATAAATTACGCTCAATACATCGTCGTTATCAAATTACATTTTTAAATATGCAAACTTATGAATTTGTAGGTGTTTGGCGCATATTGTTCATCGCGTTGGTATGAACGCAACATGAAAGACGATCGTGGAAATCGTCAAGCATATTTTGGCACTGGAGAGACGTTTCTATTTTCTCTTTATCCCGACCGTGCAAAATATCCCTGGGTTGGTTGTGCCGAAGGTTCCGATAAAGTTGGACACGGTGCTGAACTATTCATGGCTGCTGATTCTAAAATGATTACTATCGGAGGAGGGTATGTATAAATTTGTAACCGTATATATCATGCATAAATATTTTATAAAATATATTTTGCATTTATAGCGACGGTCAGGCTATATGGATGGATGAAAATATACGCTATGGAAAAACTGATCGCTGTCAGACCTTCAACAATCCGCCTTTGTGCCCGAGCGGAGATTTTGAGATCAGAGTGCTGGAAGTTTACGGGTTTTCCGGAGCCTAAAAATCAAGCAAATGTGTTCATCACAAGTATTAATAGAGTATGTTTGTGCTTATACATATTTAATGCATATCTAAATTTATGCAAATGTAGGTTTGAATGAAAAATTAAATTTTTTAAGAACACACATTTAAAAAATAATAATTAAGGTTATCAAAAAAGTGCGTTAATGTTTGGTGATGCAAAGTAAGAATAAACGTTTCTCGGGTGGTTTAATATCAAAACATATTTTTCAAATTGAGACACAATCGAATGCTCTATTATAAGATGCATTGAAATGATACGCTGGCACTTTGTTATTTTCATTGGATAAAATCATAGCTATGGTGATTCGCTTGATAATGTTAATAAATAATGCTATTGTTAATTTACATGTTTTCTGCTTCAATTATGAAATAAAATAGTGTTTAATGATAAATTTTGCTTCGGCTTCCTAATATCTCAAAAATGTCTACTTACAGAATACATCAATGATTCTTATAGTCATTTTTCGGACACCGTTTGAAATTTGACGATCCAAATTTATCCAGTATAATTTTTGAAATTCTCATTAAAAAAATTGACTAGTTCTGTAGAAGTTATTTGAATCAATATTTTGTAAACTTGCTTGATAGGTTCTACTCTCAAAATGAATTTGTTGTTGATTTTTCTGTGATAAAAAATCTATTATATTTTTGTTATTTTTTAGATATAACATAAATCTTCAATCTGTGTTTCTGAAAATCACTTATTCATTGTGAAGTATTGTCAGTATAAAGCTAGTAATAGTGAGTATTCGCAAATGTGATAGAAGTTGGTTTCAAATATATGTTATTTAATATCTACGTAGAGTTCATGGCAAATTGAGAATATTTATGCCACGGCATGCATTTTTTTTTGTTTTATATTGAATTTCAAATCTATATTGTGATAGTTTTAAATCAAAGTTTTGATCAAATTAGTGTTTATGGAGATGATAAAGCCAAAAATACATATCGTCGGATTTATGAATACTTAAACTTTTCTATTGAAATAGATTTTCAATTAAAAAAAACAGCATCAGATTATAAATATTATGAAAAACCAGATCAATTCAATTGCTTGAATTCTTTAAATTATCAAAGATCAGTTAACCTTATCGGACCGGAAATCGTGAGACAGACGGGTGTCCTGCGTCTCATCATATTCGGAATCTCTATCGTCAGATAAGCTATTAAGCTTTTTCTATAAAAATAAGACAACTTTAATTCGTGTTGTCTTGAGAGCAGGCGTTTGTTTTGATAAATAAGATACTCGCATCATTTTTATTGTTGACCAATTTTGTTATTCTCCCTTGACTGTTCTGGAGTAGCGTCATGAGCTGAGTATCACCACTTCTTTGCAAAATCTATTCCTTCAGAAGTAAACTGGCAGGTTTGCACGGTAACCCTGTCCTTTTATTTTTGCAACACATTAATAGGCAAAAATAGCTGAATGCTCTCTTCGTTTGAAAGTATATATCTGTTAATATGAATTTAATAATTTGGAAGCAGTTCCAAATAGAAAATAATTTATGTTCTCATCGCGCACACAAAAAATCCTTTCTTGGTTGTTATCAATTTCTCTCGTTTTCTATTTTTATTAGTGCCATAAATCAATAATTTCTTCTCTATTAATGTGTTCCAAGAAAGGTTGTTTTTTTGTTGTGATAGATGTCGGACACGTGCATTAATTCATTGTAGTCAATTTAAAACATAAATTTAATTAACAAATCTGCAAAGATTTGAATTTATCTGCTTTGTGATCTAAGCACGCGTGTATTTTTGGCATTATCAATATTTATACATCATTAAATCATGAATTGATGAATAATTATTAATTAATTATATTTGTTGTGTATTCAGTTAGATTTTTGTTTTTGTAATAGATAATTGTTTTAATCCTCGAAATGAGCCGTTAATCATAGTACACGCAGACAACATTAACTAACATTTGGGGAGATTCTCGGGAGAGAATGAAAAACTATGATGAATAATTTTAATTAATAAAGCAAATCCCAAAATATGTTAGGCTATACGGTGTTACAAATGTGTGTAGAGTATGTTACGTTTCTTATTTTGTTTTTATGCGTAAATGAGTATATATTACTTATCGATGTAATCCAAATTTAAATCTATTAGATCTTATTCTAATAAAACCTTAGAAGTTGTATTCATACAAGACCATGTAACAAATACAAAAAATACTCTAAGCTTAAGAACATATGTGTATTAAATGTAATAATATAACAAATATTTAAACAAAAATAATTAAACTTTGTGTTTATTATGATAGTATAATATTTGTTGTATATTTTTTCATTCAATATTTGAATATTTGCTGTACATATCCATGTCTATTTATCACTATTTTACCTATGCTATCAATGAAATTGAAAAATACTTTTGTTATGTCGGTATAAAGTGCATATGTATTTTCAAATTTTGGAAAGGACACGTCTTAGATTTTTTGTTGTTGTTAAGACCAGATTAAGTTTAGAACTGTTTGTTGAGTTTCGAACTCTGTAATTAATTTTATTGTGTTTCGTTTTCAAAATTTGAAATTCGTGAATAAATCGTCCCTAAGATTTTTTTTAAAGACTGATGTAGATTTATAAATAAGAATTATAATATCTATTTATTGAACCTGATTTCTAACAAATAGCAATTCTTAAATATATATTTTTTCTTTTTTAAAGGTAATTTTCTAATGACCTTTACCATTTTCATATTTTGACAAAATAAAAGTACAAGCTTGATCTTAATTTCATAACAAATATTCTCAAACGACAGAACAAATATTATAAGGAAGCATCTTTTTATTTACAAATAAAAGCTTCCCGATTATAAATAACATGCTTGTTTCAAAGGGAAACAAGGTATTGTTTATGCATTTTTTTTTATATATATACATTCAAGGTGGGATTTTGAAAAAATACATTGGCGTGAATAAAAGTTACGAGTACAAATCCATGTCTGAATATGAGATTGGCGGTTACATTTTATGTATGTATGCTGTGAAGACGATGAAAATGATTCATTTTAATAATAATTTGTGAGAGTAGGCTGAATTTGTACTACGAGATAGCTGAATAATCAAAGATTACATACTTTATTTTGTTTGTCCGTATATTTCAAAGATTATTAAAAGTTTTAATATAAAGACAAGTAAATACGAGCAAAATCAACTGCTCTTGCGTACAATAAAATAATGATAAAATGATTAAAACCTTACTATAAATAATTACGTTTCTTATTTTACGTGGAATCTCAGAATGCATATGCCATACTACTATCTTGTTTAATTTTTTGTGTAGTATGAACTAGATTTTTATAAACACCTTCCAAATATTCTGTGTCATCAGATTTTTTGGTTTTGTTTCATACTTCATAAAATACGCCTAGAAGGAAGATTTTTTTTCAACGAGTGAATGAAAAGTCATTTCGATAGTGTCGATAAATGATGTTTTAATGTAAATATTATATATTTACATCTTATGTTTGTTATATTGATAGTTAATTGATTTCTAATAAGAACATTGTGATAATCATTTAATATTGCTTGATTACACATATTTTGTTAACATAGTTAAGTTACCTTATTATAATTTTCATAATATTGTGTATAGTCTAGTCTTAAATTTTGTTTCTTTAAAAATAAAATATTTTTGTTACGACATACGACTCAAATTTATATTCCTTCATTTATGATTATTTATATTATATTAGCAATTCCAATATCAATTTGCCGTGGGCGCTTTTTAGCCTCCGGCGAATAATGTTACAAAGTAATTAGACGTGTATAGATTTCAATGTATATACATTTAAACGAATATATTGACATCTAAGTTGTACAAAAGAATATCATATGTTAATAATTGCATGTAAAATTTATCCATAGATAGCTAACCACATTTGGAATATATTCTTCCAAGCAAATAATTATTTATTAGTAAATGTTTGACAATGGTTTAGATGCGATATTATATTTATTGTAAGCATCAATGTTATATTTGTAATACGAGTTTTCAGTGTTGTTAATTACAAAAAAAAAAAATCTACATTCGATTAGCTTTATCGTATCACACTAGACATCCTGTTTTTATTTCACAGGATGAAATAATAAATATTATCTTGTTCCATATATGTGTTATGTTGCTTATATTATGTAGAAAATATATTAATGCCTGATAATGGGTGTTTTATTACAATACTTAATTATTTTAGATATTGTTCCGGCTCTATCAAATTGAATGCATGAGGCATTAATCTTAATAGTTTGGCCGTTGAAAGATCAAATTTACAATCATCATCATCATAGTGCAGCCACAAACAGTCCACTGCAGAACTATGTGCCTCTTCAATATCCATTCACAGGAAGGGGTTACATCCATCTCATCTGTATCATACATTCGCATCCTCATTTGCTCAATATTGAAAGTAGCATTACCTCCAAGTTTCATTTTGAACCTCCGCCCAATGGGTTTCCTGAATGAACGTATTGACGAACGCTTTCCCGGCCGTCTCTATAAGTGATGCTTAAATGCATCTCGGATTTGCAATCTATAATAATACAGCAAAACTTGTATTTAACGTCACAGGAAAATTAAGCGCAAAAGAAATTTTAAATACAGCAAATGCAGCACTATCCATGGGTTAGTATTAAAAAAAGTAACGAACAAAATTTGGCTCACTACTCAAAAAGCATCTCCAAAGCCGTAAGCTTTTATTTTTTTAATTTTATATAAACAATCTATCCTCTGAAAGGTATTTAGTTCTTTTAACGTTTATATTGCTGGCTCGTGTAGGTCTTCATTCATTAATAAGGACCTTATGTTCATTCATTTGAATATTTTTTTCTAGGTCATGGACCATATATCTTTTCAGCCTACGCGTCTCGGAGGTTTGGTTAGTTAGCTCTTCGACCAGGCGGTCGGGGTGTTTTTAGTCTTTGTTTATATTTTGACCATAGCTCTCAATCTCCTGTTTGATTGTAGATATATTTAGTTCTCTGTGTATGATGTCGTTTGTCACATATCATGGAGCGTTGCCTATAGTACGCAACACTTTGGACTGAAAGCGTTGGAGAATGTCAATATTGGAGGTCGATTCAGTATCCCAGATGATGATGTGCGTTTTCCACGTAAAGCGTCTGTCTAAATGCATACCGAGATATTTTACTACATCTGCTTGTGGCAGTGCGCAGTCATTTAGTGAGACAGGAGGACATGTCTTGTTTCTGTTGGTGAAAGTAACATGAGTACATTTGTTTTCATTAGCCTTTATGCCCCACTTCTTGAGCCATAGTTGAGATGCTGTTGCGGAGTCGTTATGCGAAGTTAGAAGAGCTATATCGTCAGCGAAGGTAGCAGTTATTGTAGTGTCTGTTGTCGGAATGTCGGCTGTGTATAAAAGATATAGAACTGGATCAATTACGCTACCTTGAGGGACGCCGGAATTTATATTGTGCATTGTGGTGGCTTCATCTTCGTATTTGGTATAGAATGTTCTATTTGTCAGGTATGATTTGAGTATGAAGAAGTAATTCGTGGGTAGTGGTTTTCCAATTTTATGTAACAAACCCGGATGCCACACTTTGTCAAAAGCCTGAGTTATGTTCAGGAATGCTGCCGAGCAATATTTTCCATCTTCTAAGCCCTTGTGGATTCTATTAAAGATCCTGTGGATTTGTTTGAAATTGGTGATTATTGCCTCAGTAGTTTTTCAAAAGTTTTGGAAATTATTGGGAGTAAGCTGATCGATCTGTATGATTTGGCGTCATGTATATCTTTGCCGGGCTTGGGGATTAAAATAATCTTAACCACTTTCCATTGCGGGGGAAAATAGCCCATTTCTAGTACTGCATTGAATGTTTGTACCGAGAACTTAAATCCTTTGGTAGGAAGTTCCATTACCATTCTTCCCGTACATTGAGCATTTAAAGAAAAACGTTTTCTTTAAATTGTTAACAGTTGGTAACATAATTTTCACATTAAATATGATATCATCTTGAGTGTTTAACACGAGATAATATCTTAATACATAGCCAAGGTGTGTTGTGTTTTGAAATGGAAATTTGTAAAATGACCGCATAATGCAGACGTAAACATACAAATTTGGATGCAATTTTTCAGCATTAGGGAATTCAGCGATTAACAAAAATATGTTAGGCTCTGCAAATCTTGATTAAAAATTAAAGATGGAATTAAATTTTTCACACTGGAAAATAAAAACAAATTAAATATAATTTTGAGAATAAATGCAAGCTTGCATTAATTAGTTATTATTTTTAAAGGACAGAATCCTTTTCAATATAATCATATTAAATTTGTTATTTTTATAGACCAAAGCTAAATTTAAAAATTTAAAACAAAATATTCATTTGTTACATTCAACGCAATAAACGAGTTATCTGTTTGCTTTTATTTTAAAAACACACAGATGTATTTATTGTAGTACTGGTTGTTTTATTAAAATGGATTCCAGAAAATCCAGAAATTTCATGGATTTTGTGTATAATCCGATTGATAAGACGGTATTCGGACGAACGGCTTCGAGTTGGGGTAAATAAAAACAAAGTAAAATCTTATTTGGTTTTGATCGTATACTATCTTATATGTGTATTTATTTTAGGAAAACTATTAATATATCATATAACATTTCTCGTAATATTGTTTGGATTTTTCTTTCTATTGATGATGGCATCGTTAAGCATAATGGTTCTGCTCAAGGAACCCTTCTATAATAAACAGAAGTTGGGGCTGGATACGCCTTTCGTTGGTAATTTGGCATTATATTATATTTTTAATTAAAATTTCGCATGAATTCCGAGTAAATAATTCGAATATCGTAGGCAAAAGTAGTTGGAACTTTCTTAAAAACAATATTTTCTTTTTTTTAAAATTGCAGCAATATCGACATTTCCAATGGCCAACTTAAAGTCGCCAATAATATCAGTAGCAAAAATTGAAAAAAATGCTTATTTAAAATACATTGATATTATTCAAACGAGATTAAGTAGTAAGTATTGTCTATTTATTACAATGTGGTTCTTTTTTTAAACCATTTTGAGTTTTTATTAATTCTATGCATTATATATTTATAGATTATACATCAGTAAACGTTGTTCATTGTGATGATTATAACCTTCGACCTGATTATAGAAATTTAAAATCTCATAAGGTAATAATTTTTGGACGGCATAGTAACGAGATGATTTAATCTGTTAAGAACTTTGCATAGGGTCAATCAATAAGAACGCTCAATTTTTTGCTCAAGGTTTTGCTTGATGGCACTTATTCGGGAGGTTGAATTTTTGAAGAAGTCTAAAGGCATTCATTCATTCAAAAATGGGTCACATTGAAAATTTGATGATTTCCACACGTTATATAATAAATCTGATAGGCGTTACTTTAACAACACAGCCATTATAAACTAATAAATTTCAATAGTTCCTATTGAAAGACCCTATGTATCAATCTTAATTTTTGTGATTATTTCAGTATATTAAACGTTTTTTCGATTCTCTTTCTAATAATATGACCAAGGCAAGAGATATAAGCACAAAAGATAGATTTATGGTAACGAAATTATATGAAAACTCGACAACTTCATCAACAAAAATGATCAATAATATAAATAAGGATGAACGGATTAATAATGTACCATGTGCTTTTTCTATTACGTCATTGGGACCTTGCGCAGAATATCCATACGGTTATAATACATGGAAACCGTGTTTCTATTTGAAAGTTAATAAAGTTTTCAGATTGAAATCTATTCCTTACAATAAGAGTTCAATCCTTCCTAAAAATATGCCAAACGAAGTGAAACATCTTATAAAAACTTCGGATAAATCGGTGGGTATTTATATAGTTTCTTGTTTTAACATTAGGGCTGTTAATATAAATATTGCATGCATTTTTCAATTTGAAGAAATTCTGGATACACTGTGAAGGAAATGATATATGGGATAAACACAACCTTGGAAATATACTATACTATCCCGAACAAGTATATTTTGTTAATTTATTATTATTCATTTTGGTCTTGTCTTTTAATTTTCTGTCGATAAAAAAATTGTTTTTATATTTTAGAGTTTTGAAACATTATATTTTCCATATACTGGGAATAAACAATATCAATCTCCGTTGGTAGGTATTCAGCTTACAGATTTTAAACGTGAGTGAAACTCTGTATTAAATTTGTAATAATATATTCTTATCAATTAAAATATTTCTGAATGTAAATAAATACATATATGTATTTTTAGGGAATGTTAAAATAAATATAAGATGTTTTTTGTGGTTACAAGAATTATCTGCTGTGGAAACCACTCTTCAAATATTCTTTGGGAATTAAAATAACTTTCTACACAACCTCAGAATTAAATTAAGGCATAGTTTAAGTGTTAATATTTATCTGTATTGTCTGAATATTTCCTTCTTTATGAATAATAAAACGTTAACAATTTTGAAATATATTGTATCATTCCTTGGCTTATCAGAAATATTATATAGCCCAGCCCAGCGTAGCCGAGGTCTCCCGACGGGTCTACTGCCACTCAGTTGGAAGTCTAAGACGGCTCGGGGGATTCGATGTGGACGACATCCGTGCCACATGATCTGCCCAATGGAGACGGCGGGTTCGGACGAAGCTAGTAATAGTCGTCTCGCCGTACATGTCCATGACCTCGTGATTGAACCTCATGGTTTCAGAACCTGAAGTTTCATTCCGGAGAGGTCCAAACATTTTGAAATCATATACAATTTTAAAACTATCAATGTTTTCTAATAATACATACGAAAAATGAGATGGGATTAAATCTGTAAGAAATTGAAAGAACATTGTTAATTTCAATGGAATTTATTTTGTTAATTATTATAAATTTAAGTACTATTTTTTTCAAATAATTAATACAGACACGGTTCAATAGTTACAAAATTTTTCAAATTATTTAAGCATATAGTATGTCTTTTATCAATTGATGATTGGAAAAATACAGTTTTAATTTCTTAAATATTTTTTACGTTACAAAACGGTATGGATAAAATTGTTACACATTTAAAAATAGTAATTTATATGGATTTGTCTAATCTAATATTCCACAACTAATCACTGAGTTATCAAATGTACAATTCATCCCCTAAGATTGATTTTTAAAAACCATCTTTAATTAACTACTTTATATTTCTTTAAAAACGCTATAAAATAAATCATTATTTTTACATCATTTGTGAATTATGAATTATAACATATAAATTAAATACAAAAGTAATTCTCTTACAATTTGAAAGCAAGTTTGTATGAAATTTTCAAAACGAACTATACGCTAAAAATGATTTTAAGAAAACAGCATTTATTATTTGCTGAAAATTAATTTAGCTAACGTAAAATTTTAATACATAAAGGAACGATACTACTAAGTTTGACAACAGCTTAAGGTGTGTCTGCATAAGTTCTCAATACTACAGCTATCAATAATAATAAATTTGTGAAAATTATGCATACATTACAATTAAATTAAGTATTTCAATGCATCCATTTAAGATAAAATGCTTTTAAACCATTAAATACATCATCAATTCATACATTTATTCAAAAGCATATTTCTAATGTATATTTAAAATTTTACATGAATTTTAATAAAACAGCCTTAGTTAAAATATTCTATGTCAAATATGCAACGTTCATGAAAAATATAACAAACTGTAACCCTTCGAGCGTATCACATTGAAGTAGAGGGTCGTATAAAGTTAAAAATAAATAAAAGATCATCATAAAGATACACCGATCACGCATTACATTGACGGATTGATTGATTTAAATCTTATTTACATAGCGGTACAAGTGTGGCATTTCAACGAACGATATGTAGGGCAGCGTTAATTCAATGCATGAATTTATAAGTGTTAATTCAACGCATTAAAATTATGATTTGAGTATCTCAAACAGAACTATTTGCAATGAAAATTGTATCCAACGACGATCGTTTTAATTATATGAACATCTGGACACCAGTATAAAATAATCAATTTGGTGCATACAATTTTATATAAATAATAATCAGCCTTTAGAGGATCGTTATCATCGTTTGTGTCTGTCTAATACTACATAGCAATGATATAATACTAAAAAATAATAACTAACATTTAAAAAATAAATATGATATATGTACAGTGAGTGATAACAATACACGCTAGATATAAATTATTTTTTTAAGGCTTTCATTATATAATATTTCATCAACATGCTAGTATACTAATATAAACATTGACGAAGTTCATCAGCACCATATAATGTATTTAGCAATAAAATACATTTTTGTAAAGGCGAATATGATCTCAAAAGGATATTTTTGCGAATTTAATATAATATTAGCTAAAATCATTTTCAGTGACTAGAATGATTTAATATAAAATGCACAATTTTTTATAAATCATGACACATAAAAATTGAAAACCTTGTAAAAATTATATAGCTAAATTCGATAAGACCTGATACTTATCATCGTTGGGTAAAAGAGTATATTTTTGTGCCGGTCCATCAAGTACGAGAACAAAAAATACCTCCTCCACGTATGGTTAGTCTATCATCAGCTCGAAATGAACAGAGCCTTCACGATCCCTCTGTCCTCCGGTGTATCTGATGTTTTTGGCCCACGCTCGGCACTCAACGTTGATGATACGATTCTCTGCAATGAGTAAAAAAATGTCTTCATTATGCAATCCATGCTTGGTAACTATGTAAATGTAGTCAATAATTCAGATGCAGCTACAACCACTCTTGATACATCTATAGGGCCATATTTGAATAGATGGCCCTGAATCAATAATGTTTTTAAATCAATAAAGGAAAAAATCTGTTGACTTTGATGAATTTAAATGGCCATAGTCAAAATGTCTATTTGGTTGTAATCTTAAATTAATATTTATTTTTATAAATTGTATCGAATTGATAAATCATGTTGATATATTTTAATGCAAAATACTATATATTAATTAATAAAATCCAAACAATTCATGGTGTTTTCTATCGTGTAAAATATGATTACATGTCATCTGAAAATAATTTCAGCTCAAGAACTGTGGACGTGAATACTGAATTAGCAAGATAAAAATATAATCAGACCCTATCTATTTGTGACAATTTATTTTAATCTGACAAAATCGAATCGGTTCGCTCAGTATTTTCCTCGACGTGTTATTCTAGATCAGCTGTTTAAAATGTTTATCGAATGCTTACGTGGTGGATGCTGTATTTGTATCGCGACGACTGGACTCAGATATCCTTCGGCGTTCGTATAAGGGAAATAATATCCAGCTAATCCTTGATCAGGTAAATATCTGATTTTTCCAGCATCCAGGAGCTCTTTGTCGATGGGATTCTCGCCATTGCACGATATCCACACTTGCTTCCTCTGAAAAATATAATTAAATCATATTATAGTCTGCATTTCTTGGCCTTCTACTTTGGCCATGTCGATTATCACTTTTCGACAGCGATCTTTGTCTAGGAAATTTATGCAATCTAACAAACCACGTCGTCGATTTGATCCAAGGAAATTTATCTAGACGATCAAACTATTCAGATAAAAGCCTGCCTATCGACGTTGTTTACCAGCGTCATGACACTTATAATAAAATGGGTCGATTTACGTCAATCATTGAGAGGCTTTACTGTAAATACGTATGAAATGATTCAAACGTCGAGATAATGAAACCTGTGATTTTGCTGCTATCTTTAAGATTGATCAAATATAAGCTTTCATTGATTTCTGAATTAAATCTAAATCGGTCTAATTAATTGAAGTACATAGTTAATGCGAAATTTCAATCTAATTCAACGACGACCAGGCTCACATAATTGTCAATCATGAATCTCAACATCTTCCGGTATTTAAGATCGATGTGCTATCAAGCATCAGATATTTTACCTTAATTTCAGGCAATGAAGCGATGTGATTTTTCAAGTCTATTGGCATATCTGGAGGCAGAGCAGTTGGATCGTCGTAGTATTCAGGCTCCCATCCATAAATCTGCAATAAGAATAAAACTGTGAACGTCACCGATTCTGAAACAGTTCTTTAACACTTCCAGCATTTCACAAAGAGAAAAATTGTATGCTCTGGCAATTTGATAGATTACTCTACGGGTGCGAAGTATGAATATTCAATACATCCTGAGTCATTTCAGCTTCGGAGTATCTCCACCTTTTCCGAAGCTTTTGTAATAGTCGCCTATTGTACGTAAAAGTGATGTTAATTTAAACGGAAAACACAAGTTAGACCATGTTGCTAACCAGAATGTTTATCCGTGAAAATTGGCAAAACAAAAAAAAAGAAGAAACCAACACTGCGGACATATTTGCGATTATGCAACGACCAATTGTTATTGATTTTATTTATTATTGACATTTTCCAAGTTTGCTCAAACAGTGACTTTAATCATCCTTCTAGCTTGGATACTATTCATTTGAATGTATCTGCTAAACAAATATGATATTCACAACATACAAGATGCGCCAGATCAAGTGTTACTGAATTAGAGCCACATTATGCAGACGTTAATAAAATCGAACATGTTCATATTTTACGAAATGATTGATGCCTTTGACCCGAATGATTTAGTCTTGAAGAAATATTCAAGGTCTGCAATGAAATTGTTTATGTGACTTTTAACATCATTCCGCGGTATATTTGTGCGTGTAATTTTCATGCCCTGCTTCAAAAAACATGAGCGATTAACGATGACCTGAGTAGGGTCTCGCTTTCTCATGGCCACTCGTTGATCAGAATTATTAACGATGTTTCATCTTCCACCAAAAAGAGCTATTTTACTGATTATTTGTTCGCTTTTATTTCATTTGAAGATGCTATCAGTATCATCAAAGCGATAAATGATACGATACATAGTTATTTTACTCAACTTCATATATATGTTTAAACTCATGAAAAATCCGGTTGGAACCAGCTAAATATAAAGCAATCACACTGTTGTTTTTTTATTATTTTTAAATTAGATCAGAATGATTTATACGACTTATATTAAATTTAAGACTTAGATTTAAAAGCGCTCTATTAACAATAACACAATTGCAATAGAATGGATTTAGTAATACTTGATCTGGCGCATTTTATATTTATATTTGCACTAATTTGTTTTAATAATGACATGAATTACAGGCATGTCATTAATAAATAAATAGAGACCCTGAATAACCCTAAAATTTTCAACAAATCTTATTTATTGGAATTCCATTGAAATCAATATTAATTGAGGAAAATTTAAGTAATTTAAAATTTAAATGCCATAATTATCAAGTGAACAAGTATGATCGCTTATCCATGAATGGAAAACGTTGAAATCTATCGTAAGAATAAGTTCTACAGAAGACTGATTGTGGTCATTCCATAATTATGATACGTAGAAGAGACATTACAGACTAAGACTTTAGCGAAATAATTTCGTCATATTCGCAACAAAAAATAGGTTTTCAGCACAATGCTATTAGAAAATAGATTTTAATATTAATTCACAAATAAATTTGATAAAATTCCATTTTTTTAAATATATTATAGATCGTTTTAAACCAATATTTTGTATATTGCATTGGAAAGACGCTGTTTATTATTTCTTAAAATTGATCTAAATTATACATATTTTTTACTTGATATATCGCCGATCTGTTGGCGATAGTTACGAAAAACTAGGCCGTTCGCTAAGGGTTAAATTGATAACATAAAAACTTGAGTGACCATATAAATCGTGTCGAGCGATTCTGATATTGAGTGTTGATCAATAAATTTATCAATAGTCTATATTTTTCAATAGCACGTCTGGGACAACATACACAAGTATCAAAGATGGTTGTAAAATTGATATAAATCATATATTTTTTGATTACCTATGAAATATCAGTTGATATCTATAATATATATTAAAAAAATGATTCATGCTAAAATGCACAAATAGCATGAATATAATGCATGCACGTTTTAACTTATATTTTGGATCTAATCTATCCTATGTTAGGCTAGATTATAAATTGCATCCGATTAGAGTAGTATAATTAAATTTTAAACAAACCTTATTTAACTTGAGGAAGAAGCATGGAGAGCTTTGAGGGTAAGAATAGTTCTTTTCAGGGGTGCAAGGATCCCAATTTGTGACGTTTACTGCGCATACTTTTCCTGCAGGCGGTGGTGAACCATAATCACATTGGACTTGATTTTGTCCATGTCCAGGTAGTTTTTCATTATCCAAATATACTGTCATTACAATTAAAAAAATGTATCATCTTTTAACAGAAAGTTTCAATCACAAATTATTTAAGAAACGTTATCTTACGTTCTAGGAAGTCGTCCAGTAAATTCGACCATCTTTCAATTTGAGATTCATTCTTTGCGTCGTACCAAATGAGGGATCCTTCTTCTGTTCTTTCAGAAAGAGGCCTAAATCCGACTCCAGGACTTGATCCTTTAATATAATGCATATATTAAATAATGGAAAATGTTATTAAGGTTAGTAGTTATTAGGTAAGTAGGTCAAATAATTATTTTTACCTATGAGGGATTCGTCAAGCTTCCATTTCGGCTCATAAGGGTCAATCGTCGACATCATCACCTTCATGCAAATCGAGAAAAGTCCGATGAGGCCAGAGTAGAAGACCAGGTAGAAGAATATAATTTGTGCTGTAACAATATATATAAAATCGATTAATTTCCATACTCGATCAAGTGCATCGTAGATCGACGATTACATCCCACGCGATTAAATAAAGCAATTAGTTTCAACTGGATTAATCTAGCAGAAAAAATCTATCAGGCAACCACAATCAAAGAGCTGCGAACACATATCGCATCTTTGATGTGATATCGTCGATACAAACTAATCAACACGATTCAGGAATGATAAAGGATGACGTAAATTCGACCAACGACAAAAGCTTTGTTTTAATCAGATCGCATCGTCTGTGTGCCGCCAATCTTTGACTATACGCAAGAAAATTAGTTATGTCACAGAAGACCGAACACAGCTCATTCTCAAATTCGTCAAATGCAAATTACAAAAAAACTCCAATCGAATGATTCCCCGCCGTCTGAAATGATCCCGAGATTGAAAACAAGGGCAAAAGTGAGCACTCAATAAAAAGCACTTAACACATACACCTTAATGAGTCGAGAACGTTCAAGACTTTGCAATTGAATCAGCCATCGCACGGCCAAATCTCGTGTTATTTCACAATAATAAAATATATCGAAAGAATTAACATGTCGGCAAGTACATCTACTCAGAATCAGTTAATACCGGAACATACCTATTATGTCCGGAGGATGAGGAAAATTTCGATATTCATTGACCTAAAAAACTGATGCCTTAATGGCTCAAATTATAAGGAAATATAATATGTTTTTATTATCATTCGAATTTTCAATAATTATATACTAATTTACAACAATAATTAATGTCTTCTTCTTGAGGTTCCGATGTAGAGACTTTTCTAGGAAAATAATTTTTCATGTGGTGAATTGCATTCTACGTGTGGAGTTAGGATATGATTATTTGAATAGGAATTTTAATCTCAGTATTTACTTTTTCAGACCAACGAAACCAAGACAAATCTGAATCGAGACGATCGATCGGAAATATTAATACTTCTGATCGCTTAAATTTGTTGGTATGAGATGGATTTTTCTTCCGATTTTATTAAAATGTATGGACATTAATTTGAATAGAATTACAAGCAGAAAGATTAAAATTAAATCAATGTTGGTTAAATTTATTGAACTGAAGATGAAATTATGCCGCTAAGGACATCAACAATTCTAAATGGAGCCCAAAATGGTTTTCGTTTTATTGCTTGATCGTTTTTGGAGATTAGTTGCACTTAGGCTGCTGCACTTTTAAATAATATTTTGTGCCCTTTCGATGACTATACTCATCAAGAATAAATTGTAATTTTTAAAATCCAAATTTAACGACCCAATTTACAATGGATCGATTTTCGCCAAGTGTCATTTTCAATCATTTTCTCAAAAAATAGACTACAACGCGCGCCACTAAAAATATTTTCGATATACTGGGCGATATTTTAAGTATTCGTAAATGTCAAAATTGGTTCCAGAAATTTCGATCCGGAAACTTTGATTTAAAAAATTATCGGCCAATCTCGGATATTCATGGTCGAGTGTTCAAAGAAATCTGGAAAAAATCGGGAAGGTGTGAAGACAAGGAAGTTGCTAAAAGGCATTTATATTTTAAGCGAGCCTTAATGTATTCGTATTCGGCTCCTAACAGTGATATTATTCGTTAGTATAATTTCCCCTACTGCAATATATTAGGGTGTCCCATAAATTTCTTTCGTTTTCATATTAAGAAAAAAATAAACAATAATTTGTATTACATCAAAATTTATTGAATAATATATGATCCATTCCGTTCTATTATCTTTCTCTATCTCGCCGGAAGCCTCATAATGATTTCTTGCCAAAATTTCCCAGGTTTGTTGGCAAAATATTGATCAAGGTACATTTTTATATCATTTTTTGATTTAATTTTTTTACCAAGTAAAGATTTTTTCAATGAAATCTTGTTGAATTGATCGCTGTGGTGAAAAACTTGCTGAAGTATAAACTACCCCCTTCCAGTCCCACCAAATGCATAGCAAAACTTTTTTTGGATGTAGGCCAGGTTTAGTTACAGTTAAAGCTTCTGTACCCTTGATACAAGACCGTTTACGTTGAATATTCTCATAGAGTATCCAACTATCATCTACAGTGACAAGTCTCTTCAAAAAAGGTTGGCTATTATGTCGTTGGAGAAGAAGATCGCATGTTGAAATACGCTGAAGTTTATTTGAGTCAGTCAGTTCATGAGGAAGCCACACATCTGAACGATAGATGTAGCTCAACTTTGTCAGATGATTATGGAGGGATGTTCGTGAAATTTCTAACTTGTTAGCTATTTCGCGAACAGTATATCGCGGGTTTTCTTCAACGATGGCTATGATTAGATTTGTGTTCATTTGCGAAAGAAACTCATTAGTTAATAATATTAAAATTGCAAATTTAATTGAATTAGAGCTTTAATAATTATTTCTTTAAAAACATCTTATTTTCATCTATTAACACTTTGCTGATATTTTGATTTAAGACGCATGTTTTTGAAATAATATACGATTTCATCGAAAAACCCAGAATTCATTAGAACAAAACGATTCTTTCATTGTAAGTATTATTAGTGTTGATGTGCAAACAAAGCCTTCAGTGACAAAACCCTTGGAAAATGCATTTGACAATAGCTCCGATGCAAATCAATAATTGCTATGTTTAAAAAGCGAAGCGTCACTTTTTTCGACGACATTCAACGAATTCGTCGCTTCATAACGAAATTGCATTGCGACGCATGTCGATTAGCAACGAGCTCGCGGAATGCACAAGTGCACTGAATAACTACATAACATTATCATTTTCAATGTCAATATTTGCAATTAGCATAAGCCGTTTAGTCTTCGATGAGAGCAAACGGCACATCGAATAATTACGAACTGTCAATCGAAATTCAATGTCTCCGACGCCGAAGAACCATTCAAAGGCGAACCAAACGTGCTAACACATCAGCACTATGCAATTAACATTTTATGATTTGAATCCTTAACCTTTTAACTGCCAGACAACTGCATTTGCGTACAAATGCGACGCGCCGGTGAGTCGTTGGCATTTAACAGGTTAATATTATCGACCACATGCTATATTTTATCAGCAAATTTCGCCGAGGCGTTGACCCAATCGACAAATTTTGTACGGCTCGATCCGTATATCCCGGATCTTCGACGCTTTGGCATCCACGTGATCTTAGGCGTTTATTTACCGATACAAAATTTATTCACTTTGTAAATGTTTCACATTAATTTAGTTTTTTAGTTATGTGACGTATCATGAGTTTTGGCGTCATCGTGACTTTTTTTAACATCTTTAATCAGGAAGATCGTCAGCGCCTTAATGACGCTCCCACATTTTAATGACGCCAGGTGTAAATTGAGAAGACACGCGTATAAATGCATCCAAGTGCTCACTTAATAGGCATCATTAGGCTGCTGAAAAGGCTATTACAATTTACGGGGCTTTAAATTGTATTTGTCAGTAAAGTCATCGTAAACAATTTAACTCTAAGGGAATTAGGCATGATTTTGATTGAACTATAATTTGGAGCGATATTTATGCCAGAAGTTCAAAAATTTCTTTCGGTGCTAAACAATCAAATAGGTTATTAGAAGACTCATTTGAGGCAAAGAGGAATATTCCGATGATAATCTATCATTTGTCTCTTTTATGACTTCATATTTTAATTGTACAGCGTCTTTCAATAAGGACGCTTCATTTTTAAATGTAAATAAAACAATGTGTGTGTAAGATATTCACTCATTTTTTTAATGATTAAAAACAGTATTTAATGGCATTAATCATGAAATATTATTTCGTTTCCTTGTGGGGCTGTATATCTTAAAATAATGCAAAACACGCCGAAGACATACTATCATGGATCGTTTACTGGGTTAAGGTGAAGGCATATGGCGATGAATGTTGAAGACAGAAGGCGAATGCAAGTGCATCTCTAATACATAGTTATTTTCCAAATAACAAAGCATAAAAAAAGATATCGATAAATTCTAAGTGATCTTTATTAAAGTTGGCCACATGATGACAAAATGAACAGATTTTTTTTAATTTTTCGAGTGGATCGCCTTGATCCAGGTTTATCCAGTTTTTCAAATTTGAAAAAAGGGCTAACACTTTATGGTCCGTGTACCACGCTAAATTTTGCCCGGAGTTCAGATGAGTTTCGCAAAAACAAGAATCAATTAGGTCATCTGAGACTAAAATGATGAGGATGAGACGATTGGCATTATTTTTCCACCACCTCGGATACGAACTCGACAGGGAGGTGTGGCTGAGGATCACATTTTTAAAAACACATACCCCATGAAAAACCATGTAAAAATGGTTGACAATGGTCCCATAAAAGGGATTGCTGAAAACCACATCAGAAAAATATAAATATATTTTTTCGCATCATTAAAATCATTTGATTTATCTTCAGAACGTGCAAATTCAAAGGTCACCGGGGAACCACTGCGAAACTTGCAATGCCAAAATGAATATGCATTTCGAAACGCAAAAAAATCATCTCTACAGAAGTCTGATCATAATGCACTATTAGCATATTTGACACTACTTTAAATCGAACTGATAACAAGAAAAATAATGTTAAAAATTAACACCCGACTGCGAAATTTGCGCTTATTACTCTGTTTACTCTGCATATTACTGTGAAAAAAAATGAAAATGCAGGGAGTATTTTTTTTTTACAATAACAGAGCATCCAACGGATATCGTGGTATCCCACAGACATATGCCAGCAAACAAGCAACTCTATTCTGATTTAGACGATTTATGTAAATATGCACACTGTGTTTATGTAAACATTAATTATTCTTCGTCATCTTATCAACATGAATTGTTACCAAGGAAGGTGACTTAGGCTCGCTTCTATTTACACAATTATATGCGATTAGAATCGTTATAATCATCGTAGTTAATGGAAACTTTCAGCGAGTACATTTCGTCAAACTGTTGACTGAGGATTGTCCCAACCTTCAGCGTGTCAAACTTTAGCATTTTCTGAATAATTGACAAAATCGGATATATGAACAGCCTTCAATATAGCCAACGTATGAAACGTTATGTTATTGATTAACCATTGAGATAACCCGCCAAGGGAGATTACCTGTAACAAGTCAACAACGTCAAACTATCATATATTCTACTTTACATAAAATATTAGTCTTATATTATCTGTTATCTGTTTGCTTTCTATTGATACCCTATTACACAAAGTTGGTAGTGTTTTCATGTTGAATATAGATTCTTTGAAATTTTGCACATATTACTAATGATAGTTAATTAAAAATTATGTATGACAATGAAATCATCCAAATAAAATATCCATGCGCAATTTTAGCCCCTAAAAACCTTAATTTTAAAAATAAAACTAATTCCTGAATTATTAAAAGCTTAATGGATAAACTACTCTCAAAGCTTAAAACATAGTTCAATTAATATTAATTGGATAGGAAAAGCTCAATATTTGGATCATTTCGACAGATATTAAATATCGATATGACATAAAGGCTTTTAAAATAACTTTACCATTAAAAATTTTGAAATTTGAAAGTTCACAATCGGAGTGCCTTTTGAATCGATCGTCTGTTTTCTCTGAGTTAGTGTTTGATTAAGGAGTTATCACATTTTTTTCGTCTAAATTGGACTTTGTTCGCGGCACATATGTTGGGAAATCCTGTGCTAGTCATGGACAAGGTAAAAATTTATCATGAAAATGTAGATAGTCAGAGCATTATTGATGCTAGACAAACTGACGTCGCTACAAACTGGCTTCTCGCACAAAGCATTTTTTAAAAGTCATATTTGGATTAATAAATTCGTAGGATTTTTTTCAATTTGAAACATTATTCTATAATTTGGGTCCGTTTTTCCGAAATCTGATGATGTTTTATACTATTTACGATTAATTTTATCGATGAAATTCAAATCCAGGATGCTAGATTAGAGGGTGGAGAATTGATGAGTTCAAATTCAAATTTATGCTAGGAAAAATTTCTCTGCAACTAAGTTACAGAAGAAGTCCGAGAAGAGTCAATCCAACAATGGCAGAAACACTGGGACACCGGAACCAAGGGAAGGTGGACATACCAATTGATCCCAGCGATACAAAAATGGACCCAGATTCTGACGGGACCACTGCAGCGAGGATCTGCGAGGAAATTTGAGGCGTGGGCAGATCATAGGCTAGAATTAGCGAAAAAAATTGGAGAAACCCCAACTATATCCAATATGGTCACCACAATGACCAGAACGATGAAAAGTGGGAAGCGTGGACAAATTTCGCTAATGAGGTCATGCGGAAGAAAGAAAACGGAGAAAGAACTAGAAGAGTGAACACCGGTTCGTAAAAAAACAAACTCACTTCCTTGAAGCAACGCGAAAGCGGATTTTAAGGGGGTCGGTGGAGAAAAAAGGGTGGAGGTTTTAGTGGGTAAGAATCCCACACTACCATGGTTTTTAATCATGGTGTCTTGTTGAAGATTTCCTCCTCCCAAGAGGAAAAAAAGGATAGAGAGTATTGATATTTTTATTTTTTTAAAATAAATTCAATACGTGTTGACATATTATTCAATATGTACAATATTGTTCCTTTGAACATAACATTTCCTAAATTAAAACAAAATATTTCTATATATATTTTAAAATTATTGTATGTCTGTTTGTCTGTTCTTTGTACAATCTTACTTACACCACACTACAATTAAATTTAATTATCTTAAAAAATGTAATTCACTACATGCACGAATGTGGTAATTTATTTGCTCAAGCGACGAAAAGTAATATTCATATGATCCAAATTATAAATGCACCCCCTCATGATATTGAAGAGAGCATGATATTTCGAGCTTCGTATTGTAACGTAAACCCCTTGCTGACACAAGGCGTTCCGCTGTCTTCGTCGCTGCGATTTGATAACCGCGTTCTTCAGACGCGAGATTCGCACCGGAGAGGCGCTCAAAACCGCGAGTGATCTCTTCAAAACGACCCCACTACGGTGATGTCGTTCTGGTTCTGATTAACGACGGAGGTCAGGATTCTTTAACAGTTTCTAAGACAGGATACAGGAACAGGAGCTCCGCAGGGAGATTAAATTGATGGACAAAATGCTGGCGCAACGTATGCATTGGAAGACAAATAAACGAAGCAGACGATGTTTATGAGTGGACACGAGAGAAAGGCGGAAAGTAATCAGGCTAATTCTGCGGATGCTCTTTACATGGCAAGTCCCGATAACCAACTGCTGAAAACCGCTCGTACTGGGGCGAACGACCCTATCTTTCCACACCCTCAGACGCTTTGGTGTCCAAAAAATGCATCAATAAGACGTCTTGGCGAGGATTACTTATCATTTCGTGGTTATCCTCAGGGTCAGGCCCGTCAAAACTCCAGGGTTTAAATAGCCCCCGGTTCCACGAATTAGGCCACGGCCGCATTCCCAGCTCCCATCATAATTAATTCTGAAATATTGCGCAATTTTTTGGCTCAATTCAACGGCAGTATACTCCAATAAAAGGTTTATACCAGTAGTCGCAATCCATTGTGGATTGCATCTCGACAAAAAAAATCTCCTAGTTTGATAATAATGAATACCGCGAAGCCAGTATATAATATACGGATACGAGAATATTTGTATAATAAATAACGTATAATTGATCAAATTGATGTTTTGGAGTCGTTTCACTACAGAATTTGTGGTGATAATGAATTCAATTTTTACAATTTGTACACTCAACCCTAAGGTCACCGAGAGCCGAATTACGATAACATGCCTCCGATAAATGGGTCAGTGGGTCACTGTTAAGGTAATGCACTTAATGAAGACATAGTTCGTTGGACATCGAAGAGACTTCGGATGGTGTACGCGAAAACATTAAACGGGTCGTTGCAAAATTTTATACGCACTCCAATGACGATTTATAGCGGAACAATCGCAGATTCTCGGAAGAATTTTCTCTTTTTTCAGCGTGCGCCAATTTCCACGAATTTTCCGTCCGTGTTTGACAGCATCTGTCTTCCGCCAATGAAAATGTGTACTCACACTAACGAGTGCAATAAAGCCGATGTTGACAATTGATCAGGCATTTTTCCACGTATTGGCCGCCATGTTTGTGGTATTTGCTGAACAAATTTACCGAAAGGGCAATGTGGATGTACTCTAAGTACCGGCTTTAGCGATATTTGCGCATAGCATGTTATTGTGATATTTTCTGTTTGGTATTTCGCTTTGATGCTGATTATCACCCTGTCAAGGTCTAGATCTCTTCCTTCTGCACGATTATAAAATAAGATCTGGGTCATGTCATCGATCATATAGAGCTATGACGCTATTATAATATTTTATTCGACTAAATTAAGCAATACAATCTGTATTCCAACAATAAGACAGCACAATACAAATTTGGACTTTATATATTTGAACAGTTGAAAATTCAGAAATGCATAATGAGATGTGAGTAATCATTTGATATTCAAATTCCTTAAATTATGAATGAACAATACGATTATTAACAAAGCTGTATATTTCCAGTTGAAACCGAAATATAAATCACCATTTGTCCAAAGAAATCCATGCTCGAATCAAAAGACAAAAATTATACTCAATTCTCAATTTACGCGGTTTTGATTTTAAATATAATTTCGAATTACATTTAGTCTGGATTTGATTTTGGAAGCCAGGCAACTTGCTGCTGAAAATGCACGCTCAGCCTCCATACTCGTTGGAAGTATTGTCATCAGATATTTAAATGCTAATTAAATATCTAAGTAAAATTCCTTTCTGCTGAGACACGGACTAAAACTCAAAAAAATCCCGATTTCCCGGCAAATTATTTATTTCCGTCGCTGCAGATGAATACTTATATGCTATAATACTTTGATGTGATTCCCAATTATATTACAGAGGAACACAAAAATTCTGAGCCCCATATCTATTATATTTCATATCGATATTCCCATTATTAGAGTCGACGTGTAGTAAATACATCACCGTTAGGAAAAGGTTAATATAACAATTTGAAAAATATGTATGTATACATAAATTAGATAGTTACTGCCCCTAGGCGTCGCCTAAGCTCGCCAATAAGTAGTTACGCCACTGTTTCCAAGCATCCAGATTTCGGCAGAAATGTCTCGATTTAGTAGCCTTCATCGTGTTGGTGAGGTGTACGATTTCTGTTAAATAAAAATTTTAATCCCGAATTTTTTGGTATTACGTTTACTAATCCCGGGATTCATGCGCACATAAAACTGTCCGGGATCCCGGGATTGGATGAGTGACTTTTAGTTAGTTAGATTTACAACAAAAATATAATTTCAATAATGATGATAATTTCAGCGTTCATGACATTCCTAACAGGATAATCTATTATATCGTCTCCTACATAAAAAATATTTACATTAATAATTTTATCTTTAATATTTTTTTGGAGCAATCTCCTAATTATACGCGATATTTCAAATCCCGGGACCAATCTCACAATTAATTTGTATGGGTTCCATATTTCATTTTATGCGATTCGCGCGCCTTGCACATTCACTCCAATCAAATAAATATTTAACAGCCTCTGTTCTATTCATGCAGTAATCAAAAAGAGCAGCACGAAGGGGTCAATTGCCCCCTTACCAATACAAATCCAATTAGTTGTATCTTTCGGCATTGTTAATATCAGCGAATAATACAATAGAAGAGCACATTTTAAAAACGATTCGCTAATTTTTCTAGTGACGTCCCTTGTCATTTTATAATTCATCGAACTGCTAATTACAATAATTGGTAAAATACATCGTAAACAACATTATCGCATACTGAGTATGTTATTCCGTCGAATCGCCAAGATTACATCCTTTCAAAAGACTGAGAGGCTGATTAACATTTTTGCTTCTTCGACACTTACATAACGCAGACGAATCTGCCGAAGAAGTGACGCAGAATATAACGAATCGCAATGATGTACGCAATAATCATTTTCAGATCTACAAATAAATACATTTTGTAGCCAAAAGATAACGCGATTTACAATATTCGCTAAATTAGCCTCACAGCAGTGATAAGTGAAACGAAGAAGAAAGATTCGCGATGTCCTCACGAGCAACTTTATCACGCGCAATGCCTCAATGAATCATCCAATGCGGTTTTTTTTGGTTGCAACGATGAAACGTCTGGTTTTTTGTAGGCATTTAATATGTAAAAAAATGTCTAGTTTCAAGATTGATGGCTGAGTGTTAATCAAAGTTGAAGATATGCGCTGAAACTAGTTTTTTGACCGACGATCATTTTTATAGGAAGCATGATTAGCGTTCAATATCAAGCAAGACTTAGGATGCAAAATGAAATTTAGTGTTTATAAATATTTATACTTCGATATTTAAATTAGATAAAACTGCGTCTTTATTATATAACAAATCGATCATAGATACAATTTTACAAAATGAAATATGGATTTGTCTGAAACATAAAAACTAAAAACCTGATCTTCCAAATAGGAGCACTGAGATATAAAAACTCGGTCTGTATGGAAGGTTTTGTCTGAGACTTAATGATTCTATGGCGTGGGCGATTAACCATCCCCACGTAATAGCGCTGGTAACAGCGACATCTTCCATCTCTTTTCAGGTGCAATGTGTTATTTTAACAGCATCATCTCTTGTGGCCCTGCGGAGACATTGCACCTGCATACCGACTGATCAATTCTTGCGCGTGCACCGTTCCCGGTTGGGAAGTGACGCGCAAGAGGCGGGAGTCGGCAGAGTCGTCGCTTAGCCTTGGCTGCGGGAGGTCGTCCTTCCTGCAGCCAGCCCTCCCCTGCAGTTATTTAGAGAAGAGAGTCTTTCTATTTGACGCCCGTGTATCCATTCGTCCAACAACATCACGGCCCAATAGAAGAACGGACCCTTGTGCTAACGCGCCCTTGCCTCAACGTTAAAATTCCATTAATTTCTTATTGAGAGAAAATTTTGGCTAAAGTTGTAATTTTGACATTGTATGAGTTGCACATTGTTACTCAACCACTCTACTTTACACGAACCAACACTGTTTGACTGTCCGTTTTTATAATACATACTAAGTTATCCAATCCCTCTTTTTTTCGTTGTCGTTATGTTCAGTTATAGTATCCGATCGCGTGGCGCTCATTCATCATATCAGCAGTCTGAAAAGCGGACCGATTGAGCATACAAATCTTATGGCTACTCCGTCCTCTTTTAGGACTTTTTGCGGTATAGGGATAAAAACCGTAACCGAACCGATATAAATGATAGGAACGTAACCGAGTCAAAATAATATTTTTTCCACAAAATACAAAATTCATTTTAATTTATCATAATCATACGATTGTGGTTAAACGCAGTGCAAATTTACATTTTGTGTGATATTTTCCTGAATTTAAATCTAGATTACGAATTCCTTAAATTTATTGAATCATATCCATATTTGTTTTGTAAATGCAAAAAAAATCATTATTATAGCATTGTGTTGTTATCCCGATTTACGTCTTAGTCCCGATGGAAATGAAATTTTTGCGTATATAAAAGTCAATTATTTAAAAAGGCCCATTCAAAAAATCAGTGTATTATAATGATGCTAGTTAATTTATTACAACTGGTTGACATTTAGGAAAATTCAAATGTATTAATATATCAGACATGGCGATTCGGTGCTAAATAAGTGGATACTCGCGCTTATAACACGCGAAAATCTCAATGCATCAGATGAAATGTTGTATTAATTTGAAGCGAAGATTGTTGAGATTTTTATTCATCGTCTGCTGATGATTAAACAGATAATGGCGATCATTGCAGCAGAATTGCAGTGTATGCGAATTTGAAAAAAAAACCCAATGCTACAATGACTAATCGTCGAATCGTAAAATTCTCGTATGTATTATCCTTGTTTTTCATCTTACAAATTCTTATTTTTATTATTCCCCACAAGAACAACACCATTTGGTGTTTATCTTAGGAATGCTGACATTGCTGAGACTTTCGTCTAAAGTCCGTCTGCCGCAACGGTTGCAAATATTATTATAAATTAGGTTAGTCTAAATTAGGTCAGCATGAGAACGGTTTTATTTCGGATAATTAAATTTGATTTTTATACACGAACATAAGGATTAAATCGTTCAACGTACTTAATTTAGGTTTAAATACTCGAACGACTCTTATATGATAAGATTAAGAGCATATTCAACATGTATCAATACGGTCAAGAAATGTCGACATATCGACTGATTCGTTGGTGATTGCTTTGATATAAATACTTCATATAATACTCAGCTACTTGGTGGTTAATCAGTATTAATTGGGCTTTTAAATCTCATCTTGGAGTAGCGTACGTCATTTTTAATGGATTAGTATTATCTATATCAAGTGTTGATATAATGGATTTAAAAAAGTAAGTGATTGGCTATGAGTGACTGGATTTGCAATAGAAATTAAATTATTCATAGATCTTCTCCGATCTAAAATTTCTATGCAAATAATATTATCCTAGCTCCACCATATAGGAAAACACCGCATGAAACATTCCTTCTCTAAAAGAGTTTCCTCCGGAGATCCGATGACAGATATGGCACTCTAAGAAGAGAAGTACGTTAATGTTGTAGACAAATTCAATTGATAAAATTTATGTAAATCGATGCCAATTGCAAATTTTTTGTATGAATATCACAATAAAAATTTCTATAATACAACAAGGAAAAAAGGTGAAATTTAAATACAAGAGAAGGGCAAATGCGAAACGTGTTCAACCTTTGCGGTTAATCACGTGTCGCAATAATAATCGAAAACAACAAAGTTTTGCAATAGTAAGATTTCAAATGGCAATAAAGATCTGAAAATTATCAAAAAGGAGCAACGATGATGCCAACAAAATTTGCTCAAGATATCTCACATTTAATAATCTTTCTGCAAATAACCGGTTACCGGGTGGATACCTTCTTTATTGCATTCAATATTTATTCAACAGATAATAAGAATAAGACAATGAGATATAACACGAGAACCTATCAGGGGAAGAATATCTCCAAGAGGAACTTCTTTTCGTATTGTGATATGAAATAAAGAACATGCCCGCAATGACGATTCTATAATATGTGAATCACGCATTTCTCGTGATGACAATCCTTTAATCTAAAACAAATATAATTATTGCGCAGCACGTAACACTTCGAAATAGATCGACTGAACATAATAATAAAAATTCAGAAATTCATTTAACTTTTGTGCTAAAACAAACTCCCGCGCGCTACTATAATGTGTATTTAGTACACCATATGAAATTATGAAACCCCTTTATATTTCATATTGATAGATTGTGGCTCTATACTCCATATTTAAGGAGAAATCATCAGATTCGAATGTCAATAGATGAAATAAACAGACCGATAAAGATGTTTCAGGATATCATTTTTCGTTATCTGAACAAGGTTATCAAAGCGAATCTTTGCTGGTGCTATGTTCATCTCGATGGGCTTATTTATATGAGTTATATCTTTATTGCTGAGTGTCCGATTTCAAGGTGAAATATATTGTAACTTATTTTTATCGTTGGTTATCCTGTGGGATTTATTTAAGAGACATTTTTTCCTGGTCGAGGGTCGCGACTTATTTTAACAGTTCCTGATGGCGCCGCATTTAATTCGTCATACAGAATCGAATCATTTAATATGGCTATGGATTCCAAAAATTTCGTTCGGGGAAGTGAATTCTTACGAATGATAAAATTTTCACTGGTGTCAGAAGTATGACCATGTACTTAAGCACTCAACCAAAAATCTTTTTCAACATGTTGAAATTATTTTATACATTCAAATAAGTTGGATTATATTCGTTTTGCTCGTTAAATTTGATTCAAGAATATTCATTCAATCATTTTGTCAATCAATATCTATATTTTTGATCATAGCATTATGACCGTGAAAGCAAAAAATATAACATCGATGACGTTGTTAATTTTCGTAACCAAATGCTATGTTATTAAAACAATCGATTAAAAATCAAGATTGTAAATGATCAAAAATATATATTAAATATACGTCATACTGATAAATCCACGTGCGTAATCAAGATACTGTAATATTTGACATCGTGTGTGTCGATGTCGATAAATTATTTGATTCCAATCGATGTCTATTTTAGTATTTACATTTGACAAATCTAAAACACACTCGACTATTTATAGGTGAGATAGTAATAATGCCGCTTTTGATAGTTTTTAAAGATTTTGGTTGCATAAATATATAACAATTGAGTTTTTCATGATCGATAGGCGCTCAAATAAACTCGCTCTGGTAGCTCGTAGCATTCGCACATTATAACGCTTTCGCGGACACGTCTTCAATTACAATCATTCTGTGTTTGTTGCATGGAGAGAGAGAGAGAGAGAGGGATTTGGCTGCGGAAAGGACGTCTTCCTGCAGCCAAGGCCAAACGCTTACTCTTATCGACTACGGCCTCCTGCGCGTCTTTACCCAACCGGTCGGTAATTACAGGTGCAATATCCCCGCAGCGCCACAGAAGATGGCGCTGTTAAACATCAAATTGCACCTAAAGAGAGAAAATTGCATCGATAATTGATAACGAAAGTGTTAAATATTAATTGCAAATTTGAGCATTGAATGTAGCCATTATAACTGAATGGGTATTGTTATACGTCGATGATAACAGTGTTTGGAAAATTGCATACATTCTGCCTTATATGTGCGTCCCTGGTGGAATGTCACGATCGAAGAAAACAGTTAAATGGCCGTTTTATTTGCTATGGCAATAAAAGTATTAAGTGTCGCAGATAAAGCAGTATTTCAATCACAAAGCTTAACAAACGGTCACCCGCGACGCTTTAAGGCGGCGACGTCAGATAAAGATCCGTGTTATCGGTATTTACTGGTTATTATTGAAAATCATTATCGTGCGAGAAATCAACGATCTTCCTATAGATTATATCTACGCACTGGTTTTATTTATTGAATCTATGACCAGATAGCTAATCTGTATGTCTACAGAAGCGCGCGTCACAGAGAAAGAGAAGATGATCGCCGTTGAATTTCTTCAGAAGAAGGGCGCTTTGATGCGATCGCTCGCCGCTAGAGCGCTCTGCGCTATATCAATAAAGATGGCGGGCATTAAAATGGCGCTAATTGCTCGTAACATAGCTTAAATGTGGAAATTTCATGTGCATATTTGAGCATCGATGATATCAGAAAACAAAATTATGGCGCATGATTGTAAAAACAAATAATTTAAAAAATTTTTCTATCGCATATCCGTACAATGATTTTACGCCCCATCGGCTTTGTAATGGAGTCGGCGAATATTGCGTTTTGTATTGTTGTAAATTGCGTAAAATTGTCGCACATTCAATAACACGCTCCTCGATTTTATGCAGATTTTACGACCGGCGCCATAAAAACGAACGCAAGAATATTTATATAAATTCAATCGAGTGTTAAAACTTTTACTACAAGTCGATCCCAGTTCAAAGGAAAATACAATAGGCAAATTTTGATTGCGAAAGAGCATGCGGAATCAGCTAGCATAGAACGTGTCTTATCTTATTTGCTATACTCTTAATCGCTTTTCTTGTCTAGAAACTTTTATTGCTTCTATGATCATGAGGCAATATAAACATTAACGCTCTGCCTGTGTGCAACGAGTGCTGCCTTTTTATTATCTACGTGAGCCCTATAAGGCCCAATGTAAAGGATGCCCGTTGAAATACTGATGAAGAACCAAACGGATGTACTACTAAATGTATTCGGCGGAAGTTCGATTTCATTGACTTCTATCTATCTAAGACTATTTTTTAAAAACTTTCCTATTTTTTATGCGTTATCAAACTGAATGAATCATCGATTATGTTTAAAAATAGTGGGGTCCCGTACAGTAGCTTCATAACAACGAGTACGCATTTCAACATGCTAGATTGTAAAAATATATAGGCAAAAAAATATACTCAGTAATCATACATTAACTATTTAAAACTACATGTTAAAGTTCAAAAACAACATCAGAAGTTTGGTTGATTTACAGATTTAAAGATGAAGATGATGAGTTTTGTCTGTGAACGCTCATCCAGGTGACCCCATCGGGTCACCTGGATGAACGTATCGAAGTGCGCCCTTACAGTTATCTTGATGTGAAATGTGGGTGGAATTTAAAGACTGAAAAAAAATATTAATATCAAAACCGAGCTAGATTATACTCTCGAGGAGTTTGCTCATTCGTTTACAACGAAAAGATGTTGAGTAGCAGAATTTAAACGAGGCCGTACGAACTGCCAAGACGAACAACGCAAATGAGGTAACCGCGCTGCAAAGGCGACTGAAAATTTGGACACTCAGGATAAAACACGGATCCATCACTTTAACAACAACGAGTGGCCACTTACGCTCTGAGCCCGGGGGAGAAACTAGCTATATTTTGTAAACTAATACATAAAATAAATTAGTAAGATAGATAAATATATAGATTTTATAGATGAAGGGAAGTAGTTGGTTTCATTCGTACCTTCATTTGGTCGGAGCCATTTATGTAAATTAACCTCGGGGGGGGGGGGGGGTTCCGTGAACGCACAGATCATAGAAGGCCCCGGATACGTATTTATTACCGAAAGACAGGTAAAAAATCCTAAAAGAGGACGGAGTGACTACTCTCTGATCTGTGTGCTCAATCGGTCCGCTTTTCGAATCGCTGATACGACGAATGATCGATTTCGTGCCCGAGCGTGATAAGATACAGTCATATTTCAATACGTCAGAATGTCACATTTAGTATTTGATTTGTAAGGGGATAGAAAGGAATAGAATTGCATTCATTTCGATGATTTTATAAGCGTTTAGGTCGAAAATTGATTTTTTTATTGAGAAAGGACTCGCAATATGAGTGGGCGGGTCATAACACAATATGAATGATGATTATGCATGCATAATCGCCATGTTGATGTTATCTTATCTTAAAAAAATATATTTTTGCCCTAATAAATTTAAGTGTTGGCACCTCAACGTATTCCGGCTCGATCCGGCCTGATCCAAATTCAAATTCAAAACCATCTAAGCCGAGTTGATAAGGTTTATGATGAATGCAATGATTCATCTTAATCCAATCAGAGAGGAAATCTGCGTTTGCTTTTGTTGAGATTTTATGATTTTTTCTTGGGTTGCCGCACGACGCGCGGCGTGCCTGGAGTGCTGACGCGTCTCGCGCGTCACACATTTTCCAAATTATTTATTCTTCAACTTTGCATTAATTAATGATTATTTCCCGATATTTATCCAGCATATTTACCGAATAATTAACGATTCGAATGGAATACTTGTAAATTGAGCCGTAAATAATCCAGTTGTTCAAATTTGTTTACTTCGTGATTCTAAGAGAGTGCAGCGTGACGCAACTGTCGATAAAATATGACACAAATTCTCGACGATCCGTAATTTAATCGTGATGACTTATATTCAATGTAAACATTGCTTCCTTGGTAACATTTTCGATCAATTCTAGCGGCTCTAATGAAGATTTCATCGTATCAAAGACCTGATCGCCTGATTTAAAAAGCGCTTTTTTTCGTTATGGTTGGTCATTAGAAGGTATTCCAAGGGTCATCTCATTATGCTGAATGCATTATCTGTATAAAAAATAGAAAAACTCTTAAGCCCTTTAACATAGCACCGATAAGGAATCCAACGACATTGAAATTCAATTAACTCCCAATCCCCCAAATAATCAATCAGCCTAGTCAAACCAGAAATGCAGCATGCTTTCTAGTCTGCTCTCGAGGATCAAGATTTTAAAATTGACCAAGCTATTGGAAATTAAGTTAAAAAAAGACAAAGAACAAAATATATGTTGAGCGCATCGACATAGAATCTCAGAAGCTGCTCGATCTATTGTTGACGCAAGGAGTGCTTCTTAAAATAAAGTCGAGCAAATCACACTAATCTCTCAGTCCAACAATTGCAATAATCTCGAAACCACAAAATAATAAACGAAAACCATCAACATAGAAACGCCCGCGTCTTTTGAGCGTCTTCGCCTACTAATCGAAATAATCAGATCGACTCGTTATCGTCATAGTACGTAGTGTTCCTCAGTCCGTATCTGAGGACTAAACCGTTTACCAATGTTTTCCCCCCCAACCAGAACACCAGAATTCCACTTTCATCCCGATAGCATCAACAGTCCTACGTAAAAAATCATACGAGGCTCCACAATCCACTATCGCGACATGTAGTGACTGCATACGATCGATATTTCGGGCGAAGATAACAAATAGTACCAACCGTCGAAAGCAAATTGATCGTATTATATAACTTTTAAACTATCGATATTAGATTGATAAATGCCTCGGAATCGATCAGTCGATCGCGGTCGATATGATCATCATATTTGATACGGTCTCTGCTATAATCTCGTATTATATATGATTTACGTCAATATTTATAAAGTAATATCTTGAGCGATTTTTTTTTAAATTGTGGTTTTAAATAAATTATGTTTACTATATACTATTTTATCAGATGCCATTTAAACATCAAATTCACACAATGAGAATGCTAGCATTTTAACAATGCTTTGAATTATACATTCAAAATTTTATTTAAAAACATACTGTGAGTCCGCATTACAAAATCAATTGCTAAAATGTACAGTCAATAAATTGAAATATTTTCGTCTTGGATGGCGTGACATTGGACCGCAAAGGGTTAAATTCTTTATAAAAAAAAAAGATGAGGATTTTCATGCAATACTGCTAATTTGGCAAAAATGGGCTTATAAAATGGAAAAAGCATAGAAATTTTCGCCGTTAATATTTTTCAGCGATAAAGTCCCCATTAATTTTTTATCAAATTTTATTGCACGTACAATTAGCTTGCAACACAATAAAATACACATTGACTGCTGTCGTCATCGCCGCCAAATATTAGGTGATGTTGGATTACAATAAGAGCCTAATTTTTAAGTAGGCTGTTTTGCATGTTTTCCTACTGTATTTCGGCGATTAGTCGATTTTTGTTGTTCCAATCGCAAGCGACCATTGAAGACGTTCTTTCCGAATGTCGAGCCATAAGTACGTGACTTGGATCGCAACTTTATACATCGAATATAAGCCGAGACACAACGGGTTGAAAATATTCCACATCGGAATATCCCAAGGAAATCGGATTGCAATCAGAACCTTCAGTCACAGCTTTGATGAATATCTAAGACTAATAAATCATCGAAGACGTGCCATAAACGCGCCGAAGTCGGATATTTACACAAATTCAATGAAAGCATTCGGCATATTGATAAGTGGCCATAAAAATAAATTACTCTCCGATTTGATAGATCGCAATCATTTTCATGGGCGTAATTAAATTTAACATTCCCTCCCAGACTAATCAAGAACCTCGGATTATTTGCGACTATCGGACCTTACGCCGATCTTTATTTGTTAAAATGATCGATCTACATTACGTCAATTCAATTCAATTAGATATATCCATAATAAGGTTTTAATCTATCATTGATTATACGACTTAAACGACGAAATTAATTTCTAACACTTGAAATTGAATGATACCTGTTGCATAATACAATCAACAAATTTGCAATCACTATACAAATTATCAAAATGTATCGATAGCGAAAATAGTTGTAAATCATATAAAAATTGGGATTCATTGTGCGATCATTTGATCATAAATTGTGATTTAATATCAAGGAAAATTAAGTTGGAAATTTAAAGAAAATATTACAGATTATTGCATACGAAATCAAAAAACCATCACAGATAATTCGTCTGATTGATTTGGAATTTGATTGAAAATTTTATATTGAAATAGGAAATCGTTGACAGCCAACGATGAATATTTATTTTAAATATATCGTGTATTAATAATATTCCAGTGAAATAGTTAGTCAATAGCCAAGTTATCATTTCAAGGTAAAATCAGATATTGCACAAATTTAACGATCTTTATGTGTTCGATCAGCACGTGTCTATAATATTTGGAAAAAAATAATATCAAATAATGTGGTTTGATGCACTTACCCCAGCTCTTCTTGGTTCTGCCCAAAAACGATCTCTGCTCAGAGTTGTAGATGGCCAGTCTGAATTTCGTCCATTTGCTGGTAGTATCTTGCTCCCTCATATAGGGGAAGGAATAATTCGTCTCTCCCTCCTCCTTGCCCTTTTCCATTATACCCTTCTGCATCTTGGCGGCTGTTCAGATGCAACTTTTCAGTGATGAATGTAGAAGTTTCGTTTGTTCAAAGAGAGCCTTATGCGCGATCGTCGATTAACAGAACGTCGTCGACGAGCTGTTAGAGTTGGCTACGTGCAGCTCTTCTGCCGGTCCGATTCCAACTGAACTCCTGGCCCGACTGCCGATCGAGGAGCTCTGATAACTTATATCAGCTGCCGGTGCTACAAGTTTGTTTTGATAAGAGATTTTCTTAGTAATCTGACTTGTCTAGTTAGCACGTGGTCGATGGCGGTCGACAGACATCGGAAGCTTTGCAATCTGCAATTCTAAGCAATTTATTATCGACTCTATAAATAAACAACAATCAAACATTCGATTGGGTTAGATCCACATACAAAATATCATCGCTTCTATTCATAAGATCGATATGAATTATTTGACAGGGATTACATGGCTTTCAAAGCGTAAATATTTCATTAAAATTTTAAAGCATATAAAAGAGCAGTTTTATGTCAGTAGATGAGTACAGCTCCTGATTGATTAAAGGATTTGGCAGAATTGTATGCAAAAAAGGTAAATTTGCGGTGAAATCTATAGCCTTGTAAAATAAGTTGTGATCAAATAAAATAAAGAACCTTCGTTCAATCACTATTCAATTCTATTATATATATAGAAGAAGTATGTAAAATATCAATATTGTATTCATTTTTGAGAAATCGTGTTCACTGACTTCAAAAATAGCGATTATAGTGCGATGCTCCCAGTCGTTCGAACAGGTCTAATCAAATGAATTTCCAAAGGCTCTCTCCTATAATTTTACTCTGATTGATTTGAATCTTTGGAAAAATGTTCTTGACATGTTGTACTCTTTGATTCGAATAATTTTATATTTAAACATAAAAAACCATCATGAAAATATGTTTCCAGTAACTAATGTAAGACCAATCAGAACCTAAATAATCAATAAAAATCATTATTCCATGGAGTTCTTCTATCCAATGTGTTGAATCAAACGATGAATTTTGTCCAGAAATTGGAGTTCATTGCGCGATAAGATAAATTGATCTGAATGAGACGAAAAGTGGAAGTCGAACGGAAAAAGATGGATAATCGTTCTTACTCTCTCCGTCTCTGTCACACACACACACAAACATAGAGACGTTAGCATGACCAGTAACACTTTTTATATATTACACAAACACAACTCAATATTTCAGCTGAATATTATCATTGTGTGAAAAGTGAAATGGAGAAAAATACAAGTATTTCGTGAAATGAGAGTGCGAGAGTGCCAAGAAAACAACAAGTAACTTGGAAAGAAGAATATTAAAATTTTTAACAGATGGATAAAAGTAATGCATAAAATCAACCTTTCCTAGAAGTTGATAAGTTTCATTTCTATGGCGCCAAAGTACACAAACGATTTTTTTTAAATCAAAGGGATAAATTTGGAAATCTGCCTTGTTGGTCCAATTTTTTTTAAAAAATCACTTTTGATATAAATGAAATTCGCAAAGTTATAAACCGAAGAGGAGAAGCTGCGTTATGCAAAGCTGAGGAGCGGAGGAATTTTAAATGCGTTTTCCTCGAAACTACTTTTTCCAAGCTCACGTAAATGCTCCCACGCGTCCTAAATAAGCATTCTTTATGAAATTTGGCAGGCATATGTATAATAATGTCTTCATCGTATAGACTACAATTAACCAAAAATATTAAAAAATGTTTATTTAATGAATAAAAAACTACAAAAAAATGTTGGTAAAAACACAAACTTTTTTTCGATCGCTCACTATTATTTTATTTTCCAATATTTCTTTTTAATTATAGGTCAAACTATGTACAATATTATTCAAAGTTCAAATATATTTAATTTTTCTGATGTAAATTATCTGTTCAGGACTTAGGACTTCCGTGGTGAAGAATGTCATACTTTATCAAATTTTAAAAAATATTTTTATTCTATAAAGATCGCCTAGTCAACACACTTAGTATAAACATTCTATATTTAATATTTGTCGCATTAAATATGAATGTTAAAAAATCGATCCCTTTTAGGCCCAACAAGGCAACTTTAAGATATATTATTTGATCTTAAACTTCTTTGTCGTTATGTTTATACATATGCTTTTATTCCAGACAGAGTGTGGGCTTTGCGCAATGCAATACAGTCCGAGGAAATAACGACCCGAAGAGCGATTAATTAAATTTCCGTTTTGCATTCCAAGACATTTTCGGTGTTAAAAATTATCCGGAAGAATCTCAATCGGTGGCAATAATATCAGACGAAATCCGCTGATTTAATAAAATGAATCAGCACTATGAATTTACGTTCGAATGCTCAAGCTTGAATGTACGCTTCGAATGTTATGTAAAGAAGAACAAGAAGAATCATCGTACAAAGCGCTTGTTTAAATTATTAGGCATACCCGGTTGTAATGTCGTTTTTTGTCAATGTAATTCAAAATATTCTGCCACCTTTTTTTACATCACAGTCACGCGTGAATGAATCTAAGCGAGCGGTTCGGAATGAGTTAATTTTGGATCGACGAATTGGGTTTGGATCATCCATTTTTATCAGTATCAAAGCAAGTTTAGCTCCGGCCGCAGCTCTGAATATTTTTTAAGAAACTCTTATCTTTAAAATAGTGTGGTCAAATTGTTTTCGTTCCATAGGTCAATACTGGTTTCCATACGACTTTTATTGACCGGAACACTGTTTTATAAATTTGAGTCTTGAGATGAATGGGTATTGTTAATATCAAATATAAATTTAATAATATTATTGAGATCAAATGTACTTGATGCGTTTTTAAGTCTGATGCTCATTGAATAAGAAAATATTTTGTGGATTTGGATAAAAGCATATTTGTTTCATATGCATTGAGAAAGCATTTGATGCAGTACGTTATATTGTACTTATTCAATCAAAAAATATCAAATACTTCTTAAAATCAATCTAATGAGTGAATGACATTTAAAAGTAGTAAAACTTGCATTAAATTAGTCATGATGCACGTTTGACTTTCATTATCAATTTGTCCTCGAAGTGAAATATAAGCAATATCATAGATTATCAATGACTTTCAGATCAACGCAATGAAAAAGTGCAAAAAACCACTTATATTTATGAGCCGTTAATCACAACGCGTTGTTGACATGATAATAATGAAGTGTCGCGTGGTCTCAATAATAAAACCTATGAGACCATATAGTACAGTGACATTATTTATGTAATTATTGCTATAAAGCTGCTTTTTTCTCATTTTGTCAGTTTTGATATTGTAAGTAAACAAAACGACAGTCTACCGCGATTATGTTGTTGCCGACATTTATGGCAATTATTAAGACCTGTAAATAAATATTATATACATATCCTATATCTACAAGACTGAAAATATATAAAGTATATAGCAATGCTTCGAAAATTGCAATATTTTAATCAAGTTCCCGCGCTATAATTTACAAGCCACATCTATCGAAGGTCCAGCCACTTTGTATCGAAAGTAGACGACGTTTATTTAATAATAAACAACATAAACTACTTGTAGACAAAAAAGCAGCAATGTACAATCATTCAGTGTTTGTATATTGTTATAAACGTCTGCAGATAGATCTAAAATTAGTGCATTTCGATATTAATTTTATAGTTGAAATTCAAACAGTCGATTATAAACATACCATTCAAACAGTCAATGTTTTCTTGCGATTGTAATTTGTATGGCGTGGTTAAAATCAGTATAGTAATGAGTAAAATACCGAGAACTCACTTGTAATCCTTCATTCGGTGACTCAATTTTTAATGGCACAATAATTAAATGCTGAGGTCACACACTGATCTTTCAACCTTTCGTATGTCACTTAATTTTTTAAATCATCGGCTTAAGTTTTTTCCACAACTATCTGGTGCCACTTGGACGCGTTTATCAAATATTGCATTGTAATTCGACGAATATAAACGTATTCTAATACAATGCAAATGCGCGCAAAAAGCACGTCTTTCCGTGTGCGAGATTATTTTTCTGAATGTTAGTGAAATGCTACAGGATTGCGGTCAATTTTTCTAATAATATACTTTTGCATGATAACAGTGATTTATCAGGGAAGTGGTTAGATTTGCGATATCATTGTGAATTGCTCGCTGGGTGTTTTTTACATTATCAAATTATAACAGCGTTTTTAAGCAGCGCCCGTTTCCTAATCGGGTGACATTTAGAAATACGATTCAAACAAATCTCAAATGCCCTAATTTCATTAGGTGTTATAATTGGATGGCTCTCAATTGCCAATTGTATTGGACGACGTATGCAATCGTTCGTTCTCGTATGAGTGTTCTCCCTAATTAATTATCATCTGGGGGGTTGAAGGGTGCTGATCAAATTATCAAAGGCGTGGTGTTAATGTAATTGATATTTGATTCCTTATTTTTTTCACATCCATTAGCCCTCTGAAATTACACGTTTAGTTATTGTGCGAATTCAAATAGGATATATCACGTATAACTCTATTTTCAATTGTATGGATATTCGTAACGATATAAAAATATAAATGCAGTAAGAAATGGAACAGGGATTTTTTGACATTTAGAAGCAAAAACAATTTAAATACATATTGGCTAAAATCCGTTAATATTAATTTGGCATTTGTTGGGGATACATCACTTTTAAGATCCTTTTATATTAGTAAGAACAAATGAGATCCTTAAGCTTTCAGGGGATATTGGGACGATCAAACAAATTTAAGATACATTTGGACTCATTTTAGCGATCAATTTCTTTATTTAGTTGCCTGCTAAATATAAAGACGCTAAAGAGATGACTATGAATCATTAAAAGTTGTACGATAATTATCATAAGAGTTATTCTGAAGTGATCACATATTATTGAACGTGCAACAAGGCATATCGTCGATAAAACCTACGAAAATGAATATTTTCTCATACATAATATTTCTGGCTGGCTGAGTTCAATGGATATCACCATTTAGAGTATATTTGATGTCAAGATGTCCGCTGAATATATTAGGGTTTGAATAGTTTGAATGTCACGTTCGTATCTAACAACTAGCATTATTTTTTTGGCCAGATTTAAATTCCATGAAATAACTATAGGATTCCTCACACAAAAGATACACAATATTAATACAAGAAAGGTTGAAGAAATTTCACTTCAAAACGCCTATAGTTTTTATGAAGAAGCAAAATAAATTCTGTATTTTAGCATTGAATAAATGTTTTATAAATAAATAATTAAAAATTGATTTCTATTTAACTTCAAATTATTAAATTTCATATAATACCTATGTGTGCAAAGTCTTTTGTCCAGAAGTGCATAAATTCGCTAATCTATATTCCATGGGGGATTCAATCCATGCGAATACAATTAAAAAATTCAACAAATTTAAGCATAACATTCGAAAATAAATTCTACGAATATTTAATAACATCAAAATGTAATTGAACAAACGAATATTTTCTTATTCAAAAAAATAATCGATTGGTCCTTAATGTTGAAGCCATTGAGCATTAATTCATAAAATAATATTCTCCTTATAATTTCTGAATATTAATAATATCGCTATAATCTTCGTAAATAATAAATATACTTATCTTACCATGTGCGTCTTAAATATAAGTTAGTAGGATTTTTTTGCTGAAGAAATTGTGAAAAAAAAACGATCCCAAATGAAAAAGTAAAACGTTTAAAGTGAAAAAATCCTACGAACTTATTGAGTGATTTGTTATATCTTTAGCATTAGAAGAAATGAAAAAATATGAACCCCGTATCTATTATATTTCATATCGATATTCCCATTATTAGAGTCGAGGTGTAGTAAATACATCACCGGTAGGGAAAGTACTCCAATTTTTTAAATACAATTAGAACTAATTAAATTCGTTCTTGGATCGATTAAGGGGGGAAACCAGTTTAGGAGGCAGATTTTTTCGTGATTTTTTTTAACAGGGAAGGAATAATTAGAATTTATTTAAACTTTGAGAATATCTTATTAATACTTTTAAATACATCTGAAAATTTTTTAAATTCATTTCCGCCGGAAATATCTGAGTTATAAGCTTCTGTAAATGGAAGGTCGCCATCAGAGTTTGCTATTGGCGGGAATTGTAAAAGTCACAATTTTTTTTAAAAATCAATACAGTATTTTGATTTTATTAATAATATATTTTTTTAAGAATATATACTCAGTTTTGATTAAAAAAATTAAAAATTACGTGTTTTAGGAGTGTCTTAACAAAATGTTACGATTTTTACCATTATTTTGCAACTTCTTTGCAATAAAAATCACATTTTAAACAATAATATTTTCCCAGAATTAGCTATATGTTCATTGGAATTAAGTATATAATCTTTATACAAATTTTTAAAATAATTGGTTAAGAACTTTTTGAGTTAGAGTTCCCGCCAGTTGAAAAAAAGTTTGAAAAAAATGTACTCCGTACTAATTGTCGCGTGTTCCAGCATCGATTTGCGTTCACTATAGTGCTCATAACATCGGAAAAAATCATAATTTTGTTGTGGAACTTTGAAAACATATTCTTGAATAGTTTTACTAATAATTTATAAAATTAAAAAAAAATCGATTTTTCAAACCGTCTAAACTGGTTTCCTCCCTTAATTCATTAGCACTGCTAAATGTCAAATCTGAGCATAGATCTTCAAATATAACAGGAATTCAACCCATGATACATCATGCTGTGCAGTTATCCAATCCTCAGTCCAGTTCTGCTGGTTTTTGAACGTTATGTACGAAATGTGCTAACATTTTTCAGATTGAATGAAAGACTTGTTGATTTCTTTCATCGGTTGCTAATAAAACGTGAGCGTCCATTTATCAATCTCGGTAAATATTGATTCACATCTATTGGTCAACAATATCAATTGTTTCCACAAAATTGGTCAAGGAAATTCTTCGCAAAATTCCCAAAGATAAACAACATTGTTCGTAAAAGAGCGTGATGCACTTCAGAGGAAGCAGTTGGCAAAAAAATTAGTGCTGCGATAAACTTTTTTATTCGTTGATTTTCATCGAATGTCAAAATTACTTAAATTAGAGTAACTTCGACATAAAAAACAACATTTTTCAACAAACAATACGACCACTCAAACACATATTAGAATCACTGCTTAAAAAAATAATATAGCAATAACGTTAGAACGTTTAGCATGTATTTCGCTGGCGAAAAATTCGGAATTGACCGGAATCATTTGGAGGATCTATCATAGATGATAAATCTAAGTTATTGCAAGCATGTAAATGCTTTACAATTTTGGAATGTATTAAAAATTAAGAAGATCTAAATATTGATAGTAATAGTAGAATCTATATGAGGGAAAGGCTTAGTTCAGGGATTTGTACATTTTTACTTTTTTAATTTCCTATTATGAATACATAATAGGATTTTCTAGAATTATTAGTTACAAAAAGAGAACTACTTATCGCCGCTTATCATCCGAACAAATCCACTTATCTGTCAGGATCGTCGCAGCGTGTATGAAGCTTGTATTTAAATAAATAAACACTGTCGATAGCATATAATATTCGGTCATTTCTTCAAGTAAACATAAACAATACACTTGAAATCGATTCATTATATCATTCATACATCATTATTAGTCAATAAATTTTGGTTAATGATCTATACAATCGTACGATGTACGCAAGATACTCTCTCCGTCTCTGTTTCTTTCCAAACTCAATGTGCAAAACACTCTACGTCTTTTGATGTCGTCGTCTACTCGATGTGTAAGAATGCTCTTTATGAGTCTCTGGAATTCGGACATAACTATGAATCTTACCTCTTTAAAGGGTTAAGGCTCTTTCAAAAAAAAAGCCTAGATCTATTATGTTGTGTTTTAAATAATTCCCAACCGGTTAAATGTTTATTTTCTAAGTGTTCCCACGGATACACAAATTACATATCCACATGGCGAGCGTATCACGCATTTATGAATCAAGACGTCAATGAGAGCCAGTTTTGTATCTTTAAAAAGTGTAATGGTGGAAATGTTAGGCCACCATGACAAAATAATTCTTATTTTATTCAATTAGTTATGAAATTTGGTTCACAATGTCATTAGTAATTTAATACATTATTAGGACCTTTTCGACCAATATTCAAGGAAATATCAGTTAGTTATTTAATAACCACAAGCTTGATATGAAATAAATTTGCTTTATTGCACATTGTAATCTTTGCATGCGCTTTTTGCAAGATAAACGACGGTTTTTTTCCTGCACGTGTGCATGCGCAAGCAGAGAAAAATATAGTCTTGGCCAAGGGAAGACGCGCTCTTCCCGCCGGCTTTTCTGATCTCGTAACTGTTCGCTATCTCTCGATCATAATAAAGACCTTGATGACTCTTGACCATTTTCTTTCTCTTCTACTGATATTTTCACGATCCGATAGTGAACGAAGCTACAGAGGCTCGTCCATCCTGAAGCATTAGAGGGGGTTAAGCTTTGGACCCTTGAGGGTCCCAGTTTAAGTAGCAGTATCATAATTTTATTATTGAGAATATTATAATAAATAAATATAATTACCAATTCAGAAAATGTATGTTTTCATATCTGCGTATCGATGATAATGGTGACATCTATGATTGATTTGAAAATTAATTTATATCGATAATGTCGTTAAAATTTTGCAAAAATTCGGCGTTGTATGGAATGTAAAATACTTTTTGATCGATAGGTTTTATCAATTTATGGACTGACGTTTTTAAGAAAATATAAAATAACGGTTCAATGCGACAGTGTTTTTCAGCATTTTTCTAATTGGGTTTCAACGCCTTTTCGTTTGTGTGATTGCCAAATTATCTACTGATTTACAAATTTGAAACTGGTTCAAACTCACAATTGAAATAATCGCAAAATCTTCAAAGACCTTGTGATATATTTTTCAATGATCGATCAAAGCATTCCGAGCGTACAATGTCAAAATTTAATGCATTAGGAACGTGTTTGCGGGTAAACGGTCTAATTAAAAATTTGACACACGGTGCTAAAATGCATTTGGATACTGTTGTCAACTTCCAAACGTCTAGCCTCACTTTCTTGCATAACTTTGTCGGCTTGGAAAAGTGAAAACATTGACTGTATTCAATGCCAAAGGAAGCATTCGAAATTGTAGTAATTCGTTTCTTTTTCGCAATTTTTCGTGCCATTTTTTAACACATATAAGGTCAAACTCTGTTTCTTTTCCTCCTCTAAATAAAACATTATTACACCGTTGGAAAATGTGAAAAACAATCAATTTTTCATCGTGTTCCATTTCAGTTTTTGCAGAATCAACGACCGCTCGATCGCATTGATCTTCTCAGAAGGAAATCGGAAATCGGATCTTTCAGATTCATTGAAATTTCTGTTATCAATATGTTCAACAGCTAATTTAATCGATGCTTTCATCAATAGCTTAATTCGAACTAAAAATTATAAAAATGCTTATTTCGTCTTGAAAAAGTGCTTGTCTTGTCTTCATTTCAATTTTGGTTGTGAAACAACCCCTAAAAAATTGAAAGTGGCCGAGAAAAATAATTTACGACATTGTATACTAATAATTTTGTTCAGGGTATATTGAAGATGTCATGAAAATTTAAAAGGGCTGTATGTGCTTTAATAAATTCCATTCTGGTAATCCATTCCTTGAATATGAAAGCTGAAGATGCAGACCTCCAACTGATCTCGGAACAATTTGCAAAAATATTGAATAATAGCAAATTAAACACTCTATGGCAAGGAAGCTTAACCGGTCGATCTTGAAGCGAAATTTGGTCGATCCCGAAATCATTCCGTGAATTTTGGAAAAATATATTATTTTATGTAAATATATTTAAATTATATCCTGACGATGGGACCATTCAGATTGACTTGTTTCTTGTTTATTTGCTAATTTAGGGTATTAACGAATGATCAAAGTAAGACCATGGTCACGACATTCTTTGACAACCGTTCTCAGGATTTTTTTGTAAACATCTTGATAATGTACATTCTTAGAATATTTAACATCAGATTTATTATAACATAGTATCTTTCAAAATTGTTAATCCATAAGACGTGTTCCAGTAATGACCTTCTTTGAAAAACTATCGCTTTAAGAAATACATACTATTTTGTTACTTGTTTCTGTTCAATTCCGTTGTATCTAATCATAATTCGCATTTGAGATAAATATTTTTAAGTTTGAAGAAAGGAAAACAAATCTAAAAAATAAAATTTTCTATAAGAATCACATTAGAAGCAAAAAAGGAAAATATTTTTTATAATCTAGATTTAAATGTAACCCTATGTAATAAAAGCACCCTCATTATAATAGCACTTGGTCTAGTTAAAACTGAAAACATGTATTTAAAATTATACAAATTTTCAAGTAACCTCTTGAAAATCAAATATCAAACTTTAAAAACAAAGCATTCTTCTAATAAGAGGAAGTGAAATTTGTACATGTGCTTTTATTTATTTTATATTTAACAATGCTAATATAAATGATCCAAAACCCAAAACGTTTTCTTGTATAAATCTTTAAAATAAATCAAAGATGATTATTGGTCCACCCAATGGGATTTATATTTGTGTACAATATTTCACATTTCAAAAAATGACCACAAATTGTTATAAGCTTAAATATATTAAATTAAAGAATGCCATATCAAATTTTCAAAATCAATTAATATCGGGTCGAATTATTGTCATAATTATATTTTCATCGATCGATCAGGAGTTCAAAGTACGCTTTTCCACGATCACCGATATCAGGAGCCCAGGCTTTGCAGACTATCCTTATAATAATACCAACTGAAAAAAGCGGTTGTTAATGGCTGTTGGAAAGTAATTATTAAATTTGGAAAGTAATTTCTTTCGTTCAATATAATTTTGGATTTCATGATTAAATTTCTGAGCACCAATACTTACTCATAGGTCTTTCAAAGTAAACTGCCATTAAAGGACTGGGATAACCATTGCTGTTTTCAGACGGAAAGAAATATCCAGGGAACCCTCTATGAGGGATGTATTGGATTGGTCCTATATTCTCTTTATCAGCTGGACTATCTCCTTCGCATGACACCCAAACACTGTTCAACTAAATAAAATACAACATAATAATATTATTTCGAATTCACATCCGCAAACTATTTTAAAAATGGCATAGTATTATTCGAGAATATTTTACATTTTTTGGATTATGCATATACTTAATATGGGCCTTAAGATCCGGTAGCATATCGTCAGGTAGTTCATCGGTATTATTATAATAATGTAATGTCTGGTCTTTGACCTCATTAAATTTGATGAATATACAAGGAGAAGATCTGTGGTAACCGTAGAAATTTTTACCAACACAGGGATTCCAAGTATTAACATCGATGTTACAAATTTCTCCCTTCTTTCGTGGATTATCGAATGTACATTCTTTAATGTTTGCACTGGGTATCAATGATGTATTCCTGTAAACTGATAATAAATGAATGTAGAGTATTCCAATGTCTCTCTGTAACATGAAAAAATAATTAAACCAATATATTTTATTCAGTTTGTGTTTATTTGTAAAATAAGATAGTTTCCCTATCGCACGATCCAAACATCTATTTTGGAATAATATCGAGAAATTATTGCGTGCTAATTTTTGTCAATCTTTATTTATAATACCGATTAAAAATTAATGAAAGTGCATAATTACCATCCAAAGAGGAATCAATCAATTTTGACCAATTCGAGTAGTTTTCCTCTGATGTTGAATTTAAGAGAATTAAAGGAACTTTTGATTCTTTATTAAGGTGCGGGATAAATTCCAAAAAAGATTCATCGTCGGCTGTTACAGATACAACAAAGAATAGAACGAAAAATATAAGCGTGAATGTGCACATTAGTCCGGATCCAATATAAAATTTGGGCCCTGAAAAGAAACAAGATTAAAATTTTAATCCAAAGAATTAAATATTATCATAATGTAAATATACGATGTAGCATGGATGAATTACCATCCTCATGCAATGGCGCTGTTACTCTGAGCAGATTATATTCGCCACATTAACCTTCTCTTTAGGCGCAATGTGTCAATTAAACAGCGCCATATTATGTGGCGCTGCGGACACATTGCGTCAGAAGGAACGATCCGATCTTGCGCGTGCATTGTTGCCAGTTGGCGGTAGTCGTGAGGAGCCGTCGGTTAGCCTTGGCTGCGGGAGGACGTCCTTCCCGCAGCCAAATCTCTCTCGTGGCTAATAAAGAATTAGCTTAAAAAAATGGTATTTCTGTTCGACGCTCTTACCCTCCCCCCCATCCTATTCATCCGGCTACATAACGGCCCTAAAGAAAAACGAACCCGGGGACTCTACAATAAAGCTTTTTTCAATACGTTAAAAAATGGGCATCCGATCACAGTTTTTTGGTTATTTTAGAGGCAAAGTTATAATTAAAATTTTACTTCTATCCGATATTTTGAGCTTCCCGTCGGGTTCACGTTCGCGGATTGATTGCCACAGTCGCCTTGGTAACGATTCTTGTGACTATTCTCCGTGCAGTGTCCAAAGCGCGATGTTGGTCAGTTTTGTGCCGTCGGTTGTTTGTAGGCTAGTTGCACTATCGGATTTTTTGGTATGGTCTTTGTTGCTTTGATTTTGATAAATTTGAAAGCCAAACTCCGGGTAATCTAGTGTCGTTTTCTCTTCGGATGATTGCGGAATTTCTTCGTTTTTCGATTTCCATCGTCTCTCTCACAATCTTGCCGAGGATTTCGTACCAGCAAAATCGGTAATAGTATGATGATAAAAGATTGTAGAGTTCCGCCATAGATGGCAACAATTATTTTTGGATTTATTAATATTGAATATTAATGAATTAATTATGTCGTGGGTTCCCTCTCAAATTTATTACTATGGTGAAATTTTTTAGTGATGAAATAACTATCAAAGTTTTGATTTGATAGTTATTTTTTATGTTTCCGAGTGATAAATAATTGATTATTCTGTATGTAAAAATCATAGGTCAAACAATATAATTTTTTCAGACTTTGGTCTGGCCATATTATCAGGTATACATTGGAAAAAATAAAATCTATGTAAGAAGTATTTTAAGGAAAGAGGAATCGTTTATATTACTACATTGATAATGATAATCATCATGAAAGAAAATAAAAAATCGAACCAAAATAACAGACTTCACTTAAATACAAACATCAAACAGCTCTATTAATTTCCAAAATTTCAATATATTAAATATGTATATTTAATAAAAACGATTTTATCGTTCGATTAATCCATCTTGGGCCTGGAAGATGACGCTTTTGGTCGTTGAACGTTATATTAAAAATATTGAAGCCCTTCAGACAGCTTTTGTGCATTGGTTTATAGATTTTAACGGAAAATAAAAAAATATTTAAATTATTTAAAAAAACTATTGACAGGATTTCTCTTCAGGATTCTAAAATTATTGCAATACTAACATGTTTTAAATCCTTATTTTAAATCCGACTGGTCTTTTAAAAAGTTTGGTGATCCTTGAGATAGACAAGGATCTACGCAATTACGGGGAGGAGGGAACTTTATTACATTTCAATCACTGATATTGAGTATTGGTAGCATAAAAATGCCTAAAGTCATATTCTCTGTTTGAACATCCTGTTATATTGTTTATGCGTAGAAATTATCTATAATACATGGCCATGTATTAAAAATATATTACTTAATAAGCAAATAAAAAAGCTGCCTTTATATAAGGAAATAGATAAATAGCTTTTATCTGTACAAATCCAAAATCAAGTTTTTGAAGAGGAAAACATATTGATATTATATAATAGTAATCAGTATTATATGTGTCCAAGATATTGAATGTTAAAATTTCCAATTTACATACCGAAATTATTTTTATTTCTGCACGAACGCAATTTTCCTTGAGAATTTGAGGGGGTCATTGTAAAAATCTTCTTCCTGCAGGAGCTAATTTCCTTGCAGCTGACGTGCGACCATCTTCCCAGTTCGACTTCAACTGATTTCCTGATTTGGCTGTCGATTGGAAAGACGAAATCAGCTATAGCTTTTGCTGTTTAACTAGCAGCCAGCAGGGGTAAGAAAACTTTTTCTATAAACAACAGTAATTTTTGTTTCAAGCAGACGTATTTTTTTAGTTCTTTAACACGGATTTTATGTGTGATGAGATAATAAAAGTGTAGTTTATTACCCACGTTTTTTGGTCATAAGATAATTCATTCAATGTGGAGTATTGCAACATCCGTCAAGTTCCCATAGCTTTTTCAGGAGTAGAATATTTTTAAGTGGTGGTGTTTCATTATTTTCTATATATCTTTTCTATATACATTTCTATTATGTTAATATTCGGTATTTATTTTGACAGATCCAGAAAATTATACCGAAGTAAATTTGGATCCAGACGATAAATCGGAAATATCTTTCAAATTTGTTGGTACGGTGAAAATAATTTTTACAATTTGGATTTGATCGCAAGCCTTTGTAATAAAAACACCCTCATTATAAGAACACTTAGTCCAGTTAAAACTAAAAACATGTATTTTAAATTATAAAAATGAAACTTTAAAAACAAAGCATTGTTCTAATAAGAGGACTTAAAATTTGTACATTTATTGTATATATATATTATCCACAACCATAATTGGAAATAAGTGTAAAGAGTATAAATCTCATAAACTTTAGGTATTTAACATATCATCATAAAAAGTTAATCAAATTTAAAATATACCCAAAACGTTTTGTTATATAAATCTTTAAATGTATAATATCAAAGATGATTTTTGGTCACCCCAATGGGATTAATATTTCTCTGCAAATTGTTTACATGTCAAAAAATGACCTTAAATTGTTATAAACTTAAATATATTTAATTGAAAAATGCTAAATAAAAACTACAAGTAATTTAGTCAAAAAACTCAAATTAATATTGCATCGAATTATTGTCTTATTAATATTTTCATTCCTCGATCAGAAGTTCAAAGTACGCTTTACCACGATCACCGATATCAGGAGCCCAGGCTTTGCAGACTATGTTTATAATAGTATCAACTGAAAATAACGGAAAATCTCATTAATGTATTTCAATAGTCATATATAAAAAATATTTTAATTTAGACGAGTTATTGGGCCTGTTAAGGGCTATTGGAAAGTAATTATTTTCTTTAAATATGATTTTGGTTTTCATGATGAAATTTCTGAATGACGGATATAAATATAATAGTATCAATTCCTAAATAATACTCACCCATAGGTCTTTCAAAGAAAACTGCCATTAAAGGACTGGGATAACCATTGCTGTTTTCAGACGGAAAGAAATATCCTGGGAACCCTCTATGAGGGATGTATTGGATTGGTCCTATATTATCTTTATCAGCTGGGTTAACTCCTTCGCAAGACACCCAAACACCGTTCATCTAAATAAAAAAAAACTACATAATAATATTATTTCAAAATCAAATACACAAACTATTTTAAAAATGTCATAGTATTATTGTATTCGAGAATATTTTACTTTTTTTGGATTACGTCTTAATGTATTCTGAATATGGACCTTAAGATCCTGTGGCATATCGTCAGGTAGTTCATCGGTACTATTATAATAATGTAATGTCTGGTCTTTGACCTCATTAAATTTGATGAATATACAAGGAGAAGATCTGTGGTAACTGTAGAAATTTTGTCTAATACAGGGATTCCAAATATTAACATCAACATTACAAATTTCTCCTTTCTTTCGTGGGTTATCGTATGTACAATCTTTAATGTGTGCACTGGGTATCAATGATGTATTCCTGTAAACTGATAATAAATTAATGTAGAGTATTCCAATATCTCTCTGTAACATGAAAAAATAATTAAACTAATATATTTTATACAGTTTGTGTGTATTTGTAAAATAAGATAGTTTCCCTGTCGCACGATCTAAATATCTAATTTGGAATAATATCGAGAAATTATTGCGTGCAAATTTTTGTCAATCTTAATTTATAATACCGATTAAAAATGGATGAAAGTGCATAATTACCATCCAAGGAAGAATCAATCAATTTTGACCAATTCGAGTAGTTTTCCTCTGATGTTGAATTTAAGTGGATAAAAGGAACTTTTGATTCTTTATTAAGGTGCGGGATGATTTCCAAAAAAGATTCGTCGTCGGCTGTTGCATATTCAACAAAGTATAGAACGAAAAATATAAGCGTGAATGTACACAATATTCCGGAGCCAATATAAAATTTGAGGCCTGAAAAGATACAAGATTAAAATTTGAAGAAAATTGAAAATTTGTTTTTCGATTTCTATCGCTTCTCTCACAATTCTGATGCTAAAGTTTTCTTTTATGCTCGCACCGGGAACTACACGCGTTTCATTTTTAATAGCATATCAGTAGGAATCATTGGACACAACATCTTCTCCGTAAAAATTTGCATTTCAAACTGTAGCTTCGGTGATATTATTCATCGTTTTTTTTTTAAATTAAAAACCTGGTACCGTTGCTTTAAAACCTTTTTGAATAGACGTCCAATAACTTACCAAAGTTTCATTGCAATCGGATGAACGGTATAGAAATCTATCTGGAACTTACATACTGCACGCACGCATTTATTTTTATATATATAAATTAAAAAAAACATATAATTATTTTAAATTACAATTCGTTAAAAATGGTCATTCGATTACGTTTTTTGGTTGCTTTAGAGGCAAAATTATAATTAAAATTTTATCTCTATCCGATATTTCGAACTTGCCGTTGGGTTCATGCTCGCGAACTGACTGCCATTGTCTTGGTATTACTTTTTGTGACTATTCTCCGTTCAGTGTTGCCAAAGCGCGATGTTGGACCGTTTTATGCTGTTGCTTGTTTGGTGGTTAGTTGCAATATCGAATTTTTTGGTACGGTCTTTGGTGCTTTGATTTTGATTAAATTGGAAGCCAAGCTCCGAAAGCGCTATTGCCGTCGTCTCTTTGGTTGATTGCAAAATTTATTCGTTTTTCGATTTCTATCGTTTCTCCTGCAATCTTAATCCCGACTTTTGTTTGTTGTTTTTGTACCAACAAAATCGATATTAGTAGACATCCGGTATAGATGACAACAACTATTTTTGGATTTATTAATGTTGAATGTTAATGAATTAATTATGTCGTAGTTACTCTTTCAAATTTATTGGTATGATGATTTTTTACCAAGACTTGGATTTGGATCTGAACTTTAATAATAAGAGCATACAAATACAATGTCTTAGATAATTCATGTACATACACTTGATATATATATGTGTATTATTTTCCATTATATTTGCACTTACAATTTGATTTGATGGTTGTTTTTTATACTTCTGAGTGATAAATAATTGATTATTCTGTATGTAAAAATCATAGGTCATATTGTAAGGAAAGAGGAATCGTTCATATTATTAAATTGATAGTGATAACTCATCATCAAAGAAAATAGCAAGTCGAACCTAGATGACAGCGTTCATTTAAATATAAACATCATACAGCTTTATTAATTTCCAAAATTTCAAGCAATATATTTAATATGTATATTTTATTAAACTGATTTCATCGTTCGATTTAGTCGTCTTAGACCTGGAAGAAGACGCTTTTGGTCGTTGAACGTTGCATTAAAAATATTGAAGCCCTTGAGATAGCTTTTGTGGATTGGTTTATAAATTTTAACGGAAAATTAAAGGTATTTAAATTATTTAAAATCCATTTGACAGGATTTGTTCATTTCAGTATTCTAACATGATTACAATACGAATATGTTTTAAAAAAATTCAATCCAACCCGTCTTTTAAAAAGTTTACTGATTCTTGAGATAGACAAGGATCCAGACAATTGAAGGGAGGAGAAAACTTTATTACATTTTTAACACTTTGAGAACCGCGCTTTTTGGTGTGAAAATGCTGTGGGGGCCGCTCGTTTTAGGCAAATTTCGCAAGAAATCAAGACCTTTATAATAATTTACATATCTTTTTAACCTATGAGTGTATATACGTAAAATTTTCAGGTTATGTTCTACATAATCAAAGGTATAGATATGTGATCTTCATTTTACAACTTTCAAGCAGTGGTTCTCAAACCAACGAAATACATTTTTTTTCTTTCTATAAATACTACTTGTTATTAATATTTCATTTAAAATTTATTTACTACATGAGGGTGATAATACTTCGCAATTTTATGGAAGGACCGCCACTGGATATGTATATATCCTTTACTTCAGGATCGTCCAACCTTTTTTGTCTTGGGAGCTACTTTTCAATTTAAAATTGTCTTAGGATCGACTTCTAATATGATTCTTATAGGAAATTTATTTTCTTTCTTCAACCTTAAAACTCAAATTTATATACCCTTTATATCTGTAGAGACATCTGTCAACGAATAGTGAAATATTAGTGTCGGTAACATTTTTTTTTATGATGTTGTAGGCCTACGTTTTTACGCCAAATGGCGTCAGCGGTTCATAACGGTTGGGGAATTTTTACGCCAAAAGGCGTCAGCGGGTCTCAAAGTGTTTTAATAACTGATATTCAGTGTTGGTAGAATAAAAATGCCTAAAGTCATATTCTCTGTTTGAACAGCCTGTTATATTGTTTATGCGTAGAAATTATCTACATGGCCATGTATTAAAAATATATTACTCAATAAGCAAGTAATAAAGCTGCCTTTATATAAGAAAATAGATAAATAGCTTTTATCTGTACAAATCCAAAATCAAGTTTTTGAAGAGGAAAAAATATTGATATTATATAATAGTAATCAGTATTATATGTGTCCAAGATATTGAATGTTAAAATTTCCAATTTACATACCGAAAATATTTTTATTTCTGCACGAACGCGATTTTTCTTGTGAATTTAAGGGGGCCATAGTAAAAATCTTCTTCCTGCAGGAGCTAGTTTCCTTCCAGCTGACGTGCAACTATCTTCCCAGTTCGGTTTCAACTGATTTCCTGATTTGGCTGTCGATTGGAAAGACGAAATCAGCTACAGCTTTTGCTGTTTAACTAGCAGCCAGCAGGGGTAAGAAAACTTTTTCTATAAACAACAGTAATTTTTTTTCAAGCAGACGTAATTTTTTAGTTCTTTAACACGGATTTTATGCGAGATGAGATATTAAAAGTGTAGTTTATTACCAACGTTTTTTGGTCATAAGATAATTCATTCAATGTGGAGTATTGCAACATCCGTCAAGTTCCCATAGCTTTTTCAGGAGTAGAATATTTTTAAGTGGTGGTGTTTCATTATTTTCTATATATCTTTTCTATATACATTTCTATTATGTTAATATTCGATATTTATTTTGACAGATCCAGAAAATTATACCGAAGTAAATTTGGATCCAGACGATAAATCGGAAATATCTTTCAAATTTGTTGGTACGGTGAAAATATTTTTTACAATTTGGATTTGATCGCAAGCCTTTGTAATAAAAACACCCTCATTATAAGAACACTTAGTCTAGTTAAAACTTAAAACATGTATTTTAAAAATTGCCATGTAACCTTTTGAAAATCAAATATCAAATTTTAAAAATAAAGCATTGTTTTAATAAGAGGACTTAAAATTTGTACATTTATTGTATATATAAAAATGTTAATATAAATTATCCAAAACCATAATTGGAAATAAGTGTAAAGAGTATAAATCTCATAAACTTTATGTATTTAACATATCATCGTAAAAAAATAATCAAATTTAAAATATACCCAAAACGTTATATAAAATCTTTAATTCTGATATTTTGTTATATAAATCTTTAAATGTATAATATCAAAGTTGATTATTGGTCACCTCAATGAGATTAATATTTCTCTGCAAATTGTTTACATGTAAAAAAATGACCATAAATTGTTTTAAACTTAAATATATTTAATTGAAAAATGCTATATAAAATTTTCAAAATAAAAATTACAAATAATACAGTCAAAAAACTCAAATTAATACTGCGTCGAATTATTGTCTTATTAATATTTTCATTCCTCGATCAGAAGTTCAAAGTACGCTTTACCACGATCACCGATATCAGGAGCCCAGGCTTTGCAGACTATGTTTATAATAGTATCAACTGAAAATAACGGAAAATCTCATTAATGTATTTCAATAGTCATATATAAAAAATATTTTAATTTAGACGAGTTATTGGGCCTGTTAAGGGCTATTGTAAAGTAATTATTTTCTTTAAATATGATTTTGGATTTCATGATGAAATTTCTGAATGATAGTATCAATTCCTAAATAATACTCACCCATAGGTCTTTCAAAGAAAACTGCCATTAAAGGACTGGGATAACCATCGCTGTTTTCAGATGGAAAGAAATATCCAGGAAACCCACTATGAGGGATGTATTGGATTGGTCCTATATTCTCTTCATCAGCTGGGTTAACTCCTTCGCATGACACCCAAACACTGTTCATCTAAATAAAAAAACAACACAATATTATTCTTTCGAAATCAAATCCGCACACTTTTTTAAAAATGGCATTGTATTATTATATTCGAGAATATTTTACTTTTGGTTTTTGTCTTAATGTATTCTGAATATAGGCCTTAAGATTTTGTGGCATATCGTCAGGTAGTTCATCGGTACTATTATAATAATGTAATGTCTGGTCTTTGACCTCATTAAATTTGATGAATATACAAGGAGAAGATGTGCGGTAACCGTAGAAATTTTTGCCAACACAGGGGTTCCAAGTATTAACATCGATGTTACAAATTTCTCCCTTCTTTCGTGGATTATCGAATGTACATTCTTTAATGTTTGCATTGGGTATCAATGATGTATTCCTGTAAACTGATAATAAATTAATGTAGAGTATTCCAATGTCTCTCTGTAACATGAAAAAATAATTAAACTAATATATTTTATACTGTTTGTGTGTATTTGTAAAATAAGATAGTTTCCCTGTCGCACGATCTAAACATCTAATTTGGAATAATATCAAGAAATTATTGCATGCAAATTTTTATCAATCTTAATTTATAATTCCGATTAAAAAGTAATGAATGTGCATAATTACCATCCAAGGAGGAATCAATAAATTTTGACCAATTCGTGTAGTTTTTCTCTGATGTTGACATTAAGTGGATAAAAGGAACTTTTGATTCTTTATTAAGGTGCGGGATGATTTCCAAAAAAGATTCATCGTCGGCTGTTGCATATACAACAAAGTATAGAACGAAAAATATAAGCGTGAATGTGCACAATATTCCGGAGCCAATATAAAATTTGAGACCTGAAAAGATACAAGATTAAAATTAAATATTATGATAATACTAGTGAGTGAGTACTCGGTAAGCCTTGCAATGCCATACTGATAAGTGTTTGTTTTAATTATGTTCATTGGAATGCTTTTATATATTTTTAATTACGGTAAAAACGGGTTTACGATCGTGTTTATCATTTCGTGCGACTTATGGACGCGAAATAACTGCCGGCGCCTTGGTGATGCTCCTTGTGAACATCCTCTCCACAGATTGTTTGCACTTTCAGATTTTTTGCTTGGTTATCGATGCTTTAATTTTCGATAAAATTGGTAGCCAAGTTCTGGGTATGCTAGTGCCGTCGTCGGAGTTTCTTCATTTTTCGATTTCCATCGCTTCTCTCGCAATTCTGATGCAGAAATTTCCGATAGTTGCTATGGTATTGTACCAGCGAAATTGATATCATGATCGTTCTTCATAACATATTCGTGTACTGCGGATTTGTAATTCAATTCCAAGACTGCGTTCTGATGCACTGTCACCCCGTGGGTGATATATTTATTGGTTTGTTCAATGTACGATATGACACAGGCAGAGCTTTCATCTCGCAAGCTCCCTGAATTTCGTTTTTCACTTTGTTCTTTTTATTGGACAGAAGACATCCTCGTCGTTGATCGACAATCTTGGATACAATACGTTAAAAATGGTCATTCAATTACGTTTTTTAAAAATTATAATTAAAATTTTTTATTCCGATATTTCGAACTTCCCGTTGGGTTCATGCTCGCGAATTGACTGCCATTGTCAATTGGTAATGCTTCTTGTGACCAGGGTCGTAACTAGAGCGTGGCAAAGCAGGCGCCTGCCACGGGCGCAACAGGGATTGGGGCGCAAAACGCAGGATACCGACCCGATTGAGAGAGTTGTACGTGATTTTTATTTTACTTGACCATTTTACTCTAAATGCATTAACACGTAAATTGACATAAGATTCGCAATGAGTCATTTTCGATATCTCTCATGGGGTTCCCGATTCTTCGTTTGGAGATAATATGTACATACTTGCTTCATTACTCATAATTGGCTCGAGATAGATAACACCATCGATGTCATTAATTCAAAGCAACATGATATAATAATTGATTAGCGATGCTTTATCTCCACTTTAGCGGTGATCCAATTTTATGGATAATCAGTGTTCCCGATGAAGCTCGTAAGAATTTTAAGTGTCGACCCGATTAGTCATTTTTGGATACCCGAAAAAAAGTGTTTCGGCGCTCGTTGTATCATCTCCTTATATTGCTTCATCAGCACCAACACCACCTACGCCCCTCGGCCAGTGCGCCCCTCGGCCAGTGCGCCCCTCGGCCAGTGCGCCCCTGCCTCATTTTCGTCCAAACGAAAAATACACGAGAAACACTAATAAGTAAGTAAATGTAAATTATGTCAATATTAGATGTTCTTACAATTTATTGCGGTTTTTTTCTCAATGCAATTTTTTTCAATTTCGATAACAGAGGTCGCGCGTTATCGTGCTGGAAAATAATGGTGCATCTATTCACCAAAGTTGGCTTCTCTTGATGTAAAGCGTCGGAGCGGGGGCGCTCTCGGGGCAGAGCCCCCGGGCGGCGCCCCGCTCCCACGCGCTCGTCGTGATGGTTGCACTAGCGCGCGAGTATTCTGTTTGAATTGCCTTTATATGACTCAAGATATAGGTGCATTAAAACATAATACATAAGTCCAAATTAATAAAAAAAATCAATAAAAAAATGTTCAATTTCTTATGTCCAACATGCATAGCATCTGCTTGCTGTTGCTTAATTATTTTTGCCTATTATTGTGTTGCGAAAATAAAAGGAATGAGTTGCTGTGCAAATCTGTCAGTTTACTTTTAAAGAAGTAGAAAGGGGGAATAAAAAAAAATGGTCAGCGATAAGAATGGTGCTCGTTAATTATCAAAATAAATGCCTGACTTCTGTGCTCCTTGTGAGCATCCTTCGTCCATTGCCGTTGCTTTGCGGTCTTTATTGGAGATTGTTTACACTTTCAGATCTTTTAGCTGGTCATTGGTGCTTTAATTTTCGGTAAAATTGGTAGCCAAAATCTAGGAATGCTAGTGCCGTCATATCGTCTGTTGATTGCAGAGTTTCTTCGTTTTTTGATCTCTTGTAATTTTGATGTTGACGTTTTTGACTGTTGCTATAGTTTATGTGCCGCAAAATTGATGTGATGATCGTTCTTCGTAACATATTCGGTTATTGCTGATTTGTAATCCAATTGCAAAACTGCTTTCTGATATCCTCTCACCCTGTGGGCGATCTATCTATTGGTTTGTTCAATGTACGACATGATGCAGGCTGCGCATTCGATCTCGTAAACCCCCTGATTTTCGTTTTTCACTTTTTTCTCTTTGTCGAATAGGAGGCTTCCTATATTTTTTCTCGTCCTAAAGATCGCGTTCATGTCGTGCTAATGAAGTGCTCTTGGATGCTTAAAAAAAAATCCGTATGGTGCGTAGCGTCTGGTAATAAATGATTTGGGCGTGAGCAGCCCACATACAGCTGTCCATGTGAGAAGCATGCACGCATGCCCTGTGTTTCCCTGTACTCTGTTGATGCTCGCACCGGAAACTGCACGCGCTTCAATACAAATAGCATATCAGTCGGAATAATTGGGACACATCTTCTTTCCATTTCAAACTGAAGCTTTGATGATATTATTCATCATCTTTTTATCTAAAAGTCTTGTACTGTTGCTACAATTTTAATTTATTTCAATTTAGTTGCCAATTTTCAGTGTTAAAATACACAATTCAAATATAATTTTTAAATAGAACGATGAACTAACTAAATGTTGCCTTTATTTTTTGTTCATGTGTTTGGGTGTCATTTGATAAATGCCTTTTTATATAATTCAAATCAAAAAGTTACTTTTTGCATTTTGTCGCGCTGATACACGCACCATACATTGAAAACCTCTGTTTTGTTTAAATATATCTGTGCAGTAAGATCTTTTGTAGGCACCACTAAAATTTCGTTTCAATCTATTGGCTGGTTTAAGAATTATATCAATTTTACGAAAGAAGTAGAGTTTCATGAATTTCTTACGAAATCGCCCGGACTTTCAGCGAAGCTTAGCGCGAAACGCACGGACTGTAAAGTATTAATGTTTTGTAAATTTAATTCTTCGTTTTCGCCGATAGTCATTTCTTCCCAAATATATTTTTCCGACAATTTTAGACTTTTTTATGCGTATTAGCATAAAAAAGCTTTGTTCTTTATAGAAAAATGAGGGATAAGTTCCATTATTTTTTAAAATGGCATAATATCAAAATCGCATAAGGAGATCCGCATAAAAACAGACCAAAGTAAAATATATTGGAAGTAGAATGCGATAAAACTTTTACTACTTTAGTACTTGATGTTTATAATATGTATGTACTTCAAGTCGGTATATCGCAAAAATCCAATTATTTATCAAAATTAATTTATCTTATTTTGAGAAGTTTGAGAGTTTTTGAGCCACCTAAGTTTGTTTTCATTTTGATGAGTTTCGTCGGTGTGAGATAAGATTTGAAGTGTCGGCGAAGACGGTATGCATGAACTTATTCTGGCGCAATAAGCAAGTATTATCTGCTAACACATGACGGTATTTGACGGTAACTGTGCATCGATGGGTTAAATGACATTTTCTCGAAACTGCATTTTCAAAAACGGCTGTTTTTGACTGACCCGGCTGAAGTTTTAGGTGGTTTCTCACTATAATATTGTAAAATTGTGGGTAAAATTTGTCAAGAATATATAAAAGTTTAATTAAAAAAACTACTTAGTTTTTAATTATATACTTTTATAGGTATATTCTGCTCCTGCACATAATAAAAATTAAAAAAAATTGTTTTCAGATCAATAGAAAAAATCCGACAAATTCTTGATATCAATAAAAAAAAAAACAGTCTAATGAAATATCTTATAACGACGCCATTTTGTTTATAACTAACATTAGCACTTTTTTTAATGTAGCAATGTTGTAATAAAATAATGTCAGAATATGAAGAAGGGCGCAATTTTGATTTTTGCCACGGGCGCATCATACCCTAGTTACGGCCCTGCTTGTGACTATTCTTAGTCCAGTGTTGCCAAAGCGCGATGTTGGACCGTTTTTTGCCGCCACTTGTTTGGTGGTTAGTTGTACTGCCGGACTTTTTAGTGTGGTCTCTAGTGTTTTGATTTTGATAAAATTGGAAGCCAAGCTCCGGGTACGCTTGTGCCGTTTTCTTTGGTTGATTGCGTTTTTTTTTTCGTTTTTCGATTTGGATTCGGATCTGAACTTTTATAATAAGAGTCCACTATACCAATACAATGTCTTAGATAATTTATGTACGAAGTTGCGTTTGGATCGGAGTCGAATGAAGACGTTATTTTGTGTGCTTCACGATTACGCTGCGCCTCGCCGTATAAATAGCGATCAAAATTTCATACATGCTGGGAGCATTGATGAGCGGATAATAGCTAATAAGTGGGAATTAGTGTAATTAAAGCACGCTGTGTATGGGTGTATACAAAAATATATATATAATTGTGACAACAATAAGATGACGTTCATCGGATACGTTCAAATGTATGCCACACAACAATTAAATTGTTGCAATTGAATTAATCAAGCTTAGTGTTGTATATTTACAAGGAGAAACAAGAATTTAGTAACATGGTTATCCAAGCTAATCCGGGAAAAGCGGCCAAGAGAATGGCTCCCCGAAGGGAAGAGGAGGATTTCCAACCCAAGGAAGTTGCGAGTCAACGTACACCTGCACTGGAGAACAATCCAAAACCATAAGCCCTCCCTGAGAGCACAAAAGTAATACCAGGGCAGAAGTAGATAAAAATCACCCGAGCCAAAAAACAAAAGCGAAACTGGAAGCAAAAATAACGAAACAACAACAAGAAAAAGAGCAGAAAATGCACAAAAAGTACTATAGACAAAAAAAACGCAGCGAGGCGGTAATCATCCCGTACCTTTGCGGAGGTCCTCAAAAAATTGTGAAAAGAGGTGGACATCTTCACAAAAGGATTCATTGTGAAGTCGATCCGGCGAACAAAAAACGGCAAACTTTTAATAGAAACCGCTAACAGAACGTCGGAGGTCTTGGCAGAAGCTATCAAAAAAGACCCTGGGTGATTCAGAAAATGTTAAACGCCTGTCCCAATGACTATCCTTGACATCAGGAGTATGGATGAAGCTACAGAGGAGTTTCAAATACACGAGGCGATCATAGTCGCCAACATATATATCCCCGATCATCACGATCAGTGAATAAAAACGCTGCCTGCAATCTATAGAAGATGACACCACGGATAACAGACGTGGATGCCTGATCGTAGCAGGGGATTTAAACGCAAAAGCAACAGACTGGGGTTCAAAAATCACCGACACACCCGGGATCCTCTTAGCCGAGACCATGGCACGGCTGAACATGATCACAATGAACCGAGGAAAAATAAATACCTTCCACAGAAGGGACACAGGATCGGTCATTGATGTAACCTTCGCCGATGAGCGAACAGCAGGCCGACACACACAGCGACCAACAGTATAACAGATTCTCTTTCCACGACACACAAAGAACTAGACACATGCCATCTCCTAATAAAAGATGGGCAACCAAAAAACTAGACCTTGAACTTTTAATAGAAATTCTAAATGACGATAAAGAAAGAGAAGCGCAAATATTTAATAATAAAGAAGCAATACAGTACATTGCGTCACTATACGACCGAATTATGTCGAGAAGATATAGAAGCCCTTCAAATAGCTTTTGTGGATTGGTTTTTAAATTTAATGGAAAATATTGAAATAATTTAAAAATTCAATTGACAGGATATCTTTCAGGATTCTAACAGGATTATAGTACGATTATGTTTTTAAAAATTTCAATCCAACCGTTTTTCAAAAAGTTTGTGACCTTTCAGGTAGACAAAGGATCTGGGCAATTGAAGGGAGGAGGAAACGTTATTACATTTCAATCACTGATATTGAGTGTTGGTAGCATAAAAATGCCTAAAGTCATATTCTCTGTTTAAACATCCTTTTATATTGTTTATGCGTAGAAATTATCTACATGGCCATGAATTAAAAATATATTACTCAATAAGCAAATAATAAAGCTGCCTTTATATAAGAAAATAGATAAATAGCTTTTATCTGTACAAATCCAAAATCAAGTTTTTGAAGAGGAAAAAATATTGATATTATATAATAGTAATCAGTATTATATGTGTCCAAGATATTGAATGTTAAAATTTCCAATTTACATACCGAAACTATTTTTATTTCTGCACGAACGCAATTTTCCTTGAGAATTTGAGGGGGCCATAGTAAAAATCTTCTTCCTGCAGGAGCTAATTTCCTTGCAGCTGACGTGCAACCATCTTCCCAGTTCAGCTTCAACTGAGTTCCTGATTTGGCTGTCAATTGGAAAGATGAAATCAGCTACAGTTTTTGCTGTTTAACTAGCAGTCAGCAGGGGTAAGAAAACTTTTTCTATAAACAACAGTAATTTTTTTTCAAACAGACGTATTTTTTTAGTTCTTTAACACGGATTTTATGTGAGATGAGATATTAAAAGTGTAGTTTATTACCAACGTTTTTTGGTCATAAGATAATTCATTCAATGTGGAGTATTGCAACATCCGCCAAGTTCCCATAGCTTTTTCAGGAGTAGAATATTTTTAAGTGGTGGTTTTCCATTATTTTCTATATATCTTTTCTATATACATTTTTATTATGTTAATATTCCGTATTTATTTTGACAGATCCATAAAATTATACCGAAGTAAATTTGGATCGAGACGATAAATCAGAAATATCTTTCAAATTTGTTATATGCTTAACATATCATCGTAAAAATGTTTTGTTATATAAATCTTTAAATGTATCTTCAAAGATGATTATTCGTCACCTCAATGGGATTTATATTTGCATACAATATTTCTCTGCAAATCGTTTACAATTCAAAAAAATATTTTTAATTGTTTGAAAGTTTAACTATATTTAAATAAAAAAATCATATCAAATTTACAAATAATACAGTTCAAAAACACAAATTAATGTTTTGTTGAATCGAGTGCCAAATTAATATTTTCATAAATTGACCAGAAGATCCAAGTACGCTTTTCCACGATCACCGATATCAGGAGCCCAAGCTTTGCAGACTACCCTTATAGTAACACCAACTAAAAAAATAAAAAACTCTCATTAATGTATTTTAATAGTCAAATGTTATCATTTATAATATGTTAATTCCAAATATTTTTTCAATGATTAGCACATTGTGCTACAGTCGTAGCTATATTTAAGTCTTTATTAATTTAGATAATTTGTCAGGCCTATTAATGGATATTGCAAGTATGTGGTTATTCGTTTAATTTGGATTTGGATTTCGCGATTATGAAATTTATGAATGACAGAAATCAATATAAAGTACCAATTCCAAAATAATACTCACCCAAAGGTTTTTCAAAGGATATTGCTATTAAAGGACTGAGATAACCATTCACATTTTCAGATGGGAAGAAATATCCAGGGAACCCTCTATAAGGGAAGTAATTGATTGGTCCTATATTCTCTTTATCAGCTGGGCTATCTCCTTCGCATGATACCCAAATACTGTGCATCTAAATAAATAAAACAAGATGATTTCGAAATTAAATTTGCACTATTTTAAAAATGACATAATATATATATTCGAGAATATTTTACATTTTTTGGCGATTGCGTGTTCTGAATATAGGCCTTAAGATCCTGTGGCATATCGTCAGGTAGTTCATCGGTATTTTTATAGTAATGTGGGGTCCAATTGTTGGGTTCATTAAATTTGAGGAATATACAAGGAGATGCCCTATGGTAGTTGTAATAATTTTCACTATTACAGTGATCCCAATTTTTAACATCAACATTACAAATTTCTCCATTCTTTGGTGGATTGTCGAACGTGCATTCTTTAATTCTTGTATTGGATTTCAATTTTGGATTCCTGTAAACTGATAATAAATTAATTTAGAATATCCCAAAATATTCGATCTGGCAAAGATGTTTCAAAATAAGCGGATCTTGATGAATTTTTCAATAAAAACAAGGCGATTAATTCATTTTGGCAGTAATAAAAGGACAGAGAATTGATTGAGAAAAGAATATTTGATTGAAAACAGATATGAGAAAGCGAGCTTTTGAAGCTTACTATGCTAATTATGACTGGAATTTTTTACCATATTAGAGTAGTCTATATAATATTAGTATAATTAATGGTGAGTCGTATGAATTCCTAACTTTTTGAGTGTGCTTCTCCTGCGGGTTACTGAGGTGATCGAATAGAAAGGCAATCATGACAATCTTCATTTTTTATAAGCAAAATTTAAAACATTTGGTTTCGAGTTGTATCCAATGGGAAAATAATGATTTTAATGAAAAGTGATTTTCTTCCATTAATGCATAGTATATTAATATGCATTCTTTGGTGTATCCCCGACTTACGCTCGATCTAAACATATAATATAATTTTGGAAGGCATCATATCGAGAAATTATTGCATTAAAATCTTAATTTATTACACCGATTAAAATAAATATAATTGCAAAATTACCATCCAAATGGGAACTAATCATTCTTGACCAATTAGTGTAGTTTTTCTTTGACATTGGCTTTACGTGGATGAAAGGATCATTTAATTTTTTATTAGGTTGGGGAAAGATTTCCAAAAAAAATTCATCGTCGGCTGTTGCAGATGATACAGAAAAGCTTAGGAAGAACGTTATAAACAGCGAAAATGTACATATTAGTCCGAAGCCAATGCCAAATTTGAGGCCTGAAAAGAAATAAGATAAATATTTTAATCCAAATAATTAAATATAATCAGAAAAAATATGTAATATATTGGATGGAAAATGAATAAACGATAATCGACGATCCAAAAAAAAAATAACAATAAAAATGTTAATTACAATAATTCGTAATCAAACTAGAGTTTTACGAACAATTATAAAAAGGCGATAATGTCTGTTGTTTGAAAATTACTGATTACGATTATTAATTTTTGCGAAGATAGAATAGAATTAGCTTACGTACGCCACGTTGGATTTGCCGAAATGGAAAAAAAATGTTTTGCGATTCAAACCACAATTTGATACTCATTTCTAAAGAAAAGATTTGTCCTGGAATCAATATCACAATATCTGTTCTAATGATGCCTCAACAATAATTTAATCGCATAAGGGCTTCACTACAAAAAATAATTAATCCGCAGTTAAATATATTTCATTGTCTTTTCCATAGGGAAAATATTAGTTCTAAGAGATTGCCGGAAGATTTAGATATTATTATGAAAGTAAATTTGCTTAACATGCTGAATATCTTGCAAGGTCGTAACCACACTGTAATTAGACTAATAGAGCAATTAAGAGCATTTCAAGGAAAATTGAAATTATGAAGAAAGAAAGTGGAAGAAATGAAGGTGGCTTTGGCAATCACTGTTATTGTAGTGTTCCTAGCATAAAAATGCCTGTGGTCATATTTCATTATCTGTTAGAATATCCTACTTTATATTGTTTATGCTTAAAAATGATCTACAATACAATTAAGTGATAAAGCTGCCAATATATAAGAGTGTAAATAAAAGGCGTTTATCTGAATAAATCCAAAATCATGCGCATGAGGAGCCAAAAATTTGAACTCTAAAGACTGCTTTTAGATTAGTTAATATAATTAGAATGGCAACATTGTTGTGATTTTAATACCATTAGCATTGTGCGTGTCCAAGATATCGAATGTTAAAATCTCAATTTTATAATATTTTTACACTAACCCGATTTTTCTTGAGAATTTGAGAGAGCCATAGTAAAATTTTCCTTCTTGCTGATGTTAATTTCCTTCCAGCTGGCGCGCAGCAATTATGCCAGTTCAGCTTCAACTGAGTTCCTGGTTTGACTGTTGATTGGAAAGACGAAATCAGCTACTGCTTTTGCTGTTTAAGCAGGGTCAGCAGGGATAAGAAACCTTTTTTTTTTATAAACAACAGCATTTTTAAGGAGGCGTAATTTTTTTCGTCCTTCAACACGGAAGTATCGAAATTGTGCTTAAGGCTTGTTTCGCATTAAATGTTCCACCAGGACATTAAATCATTTATTTAGATATTTAAGACAGCTGATTGATGAAGCTACGGCAACAAAATTAATTGAATCAATAGGTATATTGATTTAATTAATTTTGAACCATTATTTCTAGCTTTTCCTAGTTCTTGATCCCTTATAGTCGAGAACTTTTTGGAAAGGAGGACTTATTATCCGAAAAAAATATTGGATAATTAATGTTATAAACACAATGGCCATAGCAGTTACAAAGAATAAAAACCTGTGACCATCATCAAATGTATTCCATGACATTTTTTAAGTGTTTAACTACCCTTTGCTAGCTACAAAGTATTAAGTTTTCTTATCTCTATATATGGGCCCAGAAAAAGGTGTATGCCTGTTTTTTTCTTGAAGAAACCACATATACAAAGTTTCGTCCACTTCTGGATGTATAGCTCTGTTGAAAGTTTGCCTCTTGCCTGGCCCACAATCAATGGTGGAAAGGAACTTTTGAATGTTTTCGTTGATCATTTTGTATCATAAATTGTGGATCGTCCTACGCCGTACTTATTTGCCAACTTACAAAAATATTGATTACGATTTAGGCAGTTTTATATGTACTATACTTGTATTGAGATGTCGGACTATAGGGCGCCGGATTAGACTGAGATCGGATTACCACGGGTCCACTGTATAAAAAAAAATAGAAATCAATTTTTCATTGATATTCTTAGTCAAATTGTTTCTACGTAAGTCTTTTATTTGCAATAATTGTTATAAATAAAAATATTAGACGGATCTATGAAGAAAATAATTCTTCTAAAAGGAGTCCATGAAGCAGAATGGATGGGAGCCCCTAGTTTATCTAGATAGAATAGTATATATAATACGTTAAAAACTTTATTAGAATGCAAATGTTTAAGTCCATCCTTAGCGAAAGGTATGAATTCAATGCAAAATAATATTACGAAATTTAAAAAATCTTTGCAAATATTTTAAGTATTTACTAAATTATCTGATAAGAAAACATCATTATAATTAAATGATAGACTGCTTGGAGTAGTTTATTTTGATCCGCGTTATCAAATTTTATTTGCGACCTCGCAAAAAGTTCAAGTTTGTCTGCCATAAAAAATATTTGAAATAAATTATAATTTGCTAAAGTAATCAATTACAATCGTCAATAAACAATCACAAAAAACTAGCGAAATATCCTAAAAATAATTAAACGATTTAGATGATATTTTAAGAAGTAAAGAATTGGAAATAGTGACATAGTCTCTATGTCTATAGATGTGGATATTGAATTTCCAAATGTTGGATAACTAACTCCTAAAATAACCATTGAATCAGGGAATCCAATACTGGAATCCCAGACAGTTTTAGGTGCTCATGAATCCCGAGATTAGTAAACGTAATCCCGAAAAATTCGGGATTAAAATTTTTATCTAACAGAAATCGTACACCTCACCAGCACGATGAAGGCTACTAAATCGAGACATTCCCGCCGAAATCTGGACGCTTGGAAACAGTGGCATGACTACTAATGGGCTAGTCTAGGGGCAGTAATTGTCTAATCTATGTATACATATATGGAGTACATATATTTTTTTCAAATTGTTATATTAAACTTTCCCTACCGGTGATGTATTTAATACACCTCGACTCTAATAATGGTAATATCGATATGAAATATAATAGATACGGGGTTCAGAATTTTTGTATTACTCCGTAATATAATTATGAATCACATCAAGGTATTATAGCGTGTAAATATTAATTTGCAGCGACGGAAATAAATAACTTGCTGGGAAATCGGGAATTTTGCGAGTTTTAGTCCGAGTCTCAGCAAAAAGGAATTTTATCAGTCACATTGGTAGTGTTATGCGAAAATAGGGGCTCGCGGGGTATAATGCAATCCCGAAATCCAAGGATCGAAATTTTGGCTCGGGATTGGATTCCCTAATTACAATGGTTGTTTTAGGAGCTTCAGCAACAAATCCTAGTGTTGAAAGATACTTTTCTGATTTAAAGTTTATTCTATAGGTTATCAGAATTAGTTTAAATGAAAGAATGTGCCTAAAAAAATGTTTTTTTATTAATTAGAAATATGTTTTCCAGAGTTCACCAAATATAGTGTGTATCAAGAGCAAGTTTACATTAGTTACATGTGCCAGTGTGGTAATTTACTAAATAGGCCTTGTACCTCATGATCGTCGCCTAGTATCGAAAGGGTAAATAAATAATTTATTATATAATTCAATATTTCAATTATTTTCCCTTTCCGTCTTTTTGTGTCCGTCGTTTATTGGCTTTAAGATCATCATCAAAGCTAATGATACAGAGCGCTCCGTGTTCCGAGTGACCTCCGGTGCGATCTTTGCAGCCGAACAGCGTGATAATCGGCGATTGTCGTAGCGACGAAGGCAACGACGAGATAGTATATGTTCCATTATTAATCAACAAAAATTACATTGTCGCCTGTAAAAAAAATGGTAAGATATCTGAATAAGTCCAATTTTGTATTTTTCATGCCTACAGAGAGAAATAAAAGGTGAATTATTAATGAATTATATATTTGATGGGAGATGATTAAAATATTAAAAGATTTTTTCATAGATAGTCATATCATTTGACTGATCAATTTATTTTTCCTTTATTTTTAAAACAATTAAAAAAATCAGATTAATAATTAATTTTACTTTTATAAACATTTATTTCCTAAAAATTATTTTAAGATTTTTTCTAATTGTTAAATCTCTTAATATTTATAAAATTGATATATAATATATTATTCAACATCATCTCCAGAAATTTATTATCAAATTTAGTATGTAAATATAATTACTTATTAGCAGGTATCAAATAAAGCAAATCTGTATATTTTAATTATGCTGCCATATTCATGTTGAAATAAACTGGGTCTTCTGATAAATTGTGAGCCCAGGCTGAACATTTGACGTTGATGGATTTTCCAGCTGAAATATATATATATAGACATTTTCAAAACGGCCGGCATTAGCATAAAAAAATAACAATGTAAGCACGTAATAAGCTTACGTTGAAAATTAACTTTTGGCTGAAGAACAACGAGAGGATTTAAATAGCCTTCATGAATTTCACTTGAAAAAAAGTAGCTTGGAAATCCTCTCATATTGTTATAATTTATTTCTATGAGATTTTCTACGTCTTCAGGTTTTACTCCTTCACATGAAATCCAAACTGTGTTCATCTAATATTAAATATTAAAATAAAAATGCATTAACATGCTAATAAGATATTACATGTTTACGTGTTAATATTAAAACGTTACTTGATTAGGTTCGTTTTTATTTTTATTTTCAATGAACATCTTCAATTCCTTTGGCATATGAGGCGGTAAATATTCGGTAGAGTTATAACATTCAGGTACCCATCCATTGGTCTTGATAAGTTTTAAAAATATACAAGGTGCATTTGTATCATATCCATAGTACATATCGCTAACACACGGATTCAAGTTTTTTATATTAACGTCGCATACTTTTCCTTTCTGACGAGGATGTTCATAACTGCAATTCATCAAATTTTTCCCCCTTTTTAGTATTATATTATGATGTAAGTATTCTAAAAAACAATTCAAACTTTGATATTAAAAAAATATTATAACAATCTGTGTTGTATTTAAAGTATAAAAATGAATGCCGACCTTCCAAATAAGTGTCTATAATGTCTGTCCAGTATAAATATTTTTTTTGATTGTGCATTTTGTCATCGATGGGAGTATTTTTCGAGTCCAATTTAAGACATGGAAATATTTCCAGTGCTGGTCCATGATTTTTTTTATGTCCAGAAGAAGCCAAACTGGCGATAAAGATTATCATCAATGGTGTACCAAATATAAGCACAAATATGATACAAAATTTCCATGCTGTAAATTAATCATACGTACAATAAAAATGCATTCCAAGAGCTTTAATGCTAATGTATAAATTATTATTTGAAATAATATATCATTTTAAAACTCACATGAATTGTGATCTTGGTTACACAACGTAAAAGGCTTTCTAATTCGTGGATTGCTAAAAAACTCTCCAGCATGACCGTTAGAAAACATTTCCTGTACTTGTTCGTAATTTAAATTTCAATCACGTGTTATTACTTTGATTGAAAATTTTCTACTGGTTGTGAAGTCAATTTTATTATAGTTGTTTACGTTATCATTCTTAGAATGAATCATATTAACATTGTGGTAATTAAATCTAGCATAGAAATAGTGTATAATTGAATGTTTCATAGCTATTGTGCATTTATTGGTAATATTAATATCCTGTTTCAGGTGGCTTGTTGGTTTTGTATGCTTTTTTTTCTGAGGAATATATTTTATAAATTCCCAGTTGATTGATGATACATCAGTTGATATAATATAGATTTTAACTAATTGAATAACTGGTTTCTAATATTCTATATCTATTATATGAAACCGACAAAACAACCACAAATGATAAAATTTTCTTCATATTTCCACTATTTTTCAAGGACTAAAATATACAAATCAGATATTTTATCATGGTAAACTATTGCACATTAGTTCATTTATATTTGATGATGATTATTGATATTAACATGTTTGTTAAATGTTTTAATCATTTCATTGAATCAAGCCAGTATTTTGATTATCCTTCATGAACACTTTTGTTTCTTTAGACATTGTTTGCCATAAATTATATACTAATACAGCAGACCCACGTTAACCTAACAAACATTTAAACGGTAATCAAAAATTTATGAAAATAGTGAGGAATATATAGACAACACAAGGTTTTATATTATAGAATTAACGTCATAAACCCAATGACCATAGCAGTCATGAAGAATAAAAACCCATTATCGTCATCAAACGTATTCCATGACATTTTGGAAGCGTTTTAACTATCCCTTGCTAGTTAAAAAGCCTTCTTTTTTGTTAACTCCTTGTAAAACAACTTTGCTTTCATAGTTAAAATTTCTTTCCTGAAGAAACCACATATACAAAGCTTCCTACACCTCTGGATGTTTAGCTTTCTTGAAATTTGCCTCTCGCCTGGTTCATAATCAATGGAGACAAACTTTTGAATGTTCTCGCGGTTCTTTTCTGATGAAGCTTTATCATACATATATACTATATTTATAGGATATCAGACTACAAGGGCCGCTGGATTAGACTGGGGCCAGATCACCGCGGGTCTGCTGTATATGATATAGACCAGTGGAGGATAAACTTTTGATCACTACGGGGGAACGATGTGTTTTTAAATTATAGACGATGGTCTACCAACATCGTATGTGTTAAGTTAAGCCAAAAATATCATCAGAGATGTGTACATATCGGACAGGCGGGTGACTAGGATTAGTTATGCAGCTGACCAGTCGACACTTTGGCTACGCCTGATATAGATGATTGCAAAGACAATGCTTAGGATTTGGAGTGCATCAAATTTTTAAATTAGCATAATTTGGATTGTGATCGTCAGCTTTGGATCAGTTAAAAATTTTAAAACGAATCTCAACTATGTGGCAGTTTGGAAACAATTTTTAAATGTTGGCCTGTGCAAATAGACCTATAATATAAATATATGTATTTGGTATAACATATAACATATTTTTAACACATTATAACAGAATTACGACAAAAAGAGTATCAAATAGAAGGCCTTGAGGAGAGGCATATGAAAAACTTCACTTTTCAACGTTAACAGCATTGTCTTCCGTTAACTTCTATATCGTTTTGAAATCGCCGAACTGAGAGGGTCGACCTGAAATAGGAAAGCACTGTCTCGAATTCGCTCGGGTAAGTTGCACGTGGATGGGGAGACACCCTCGGTGGTATAGGAGCGAATCGAAAGGACAGACTGGACCCTTTGCACTCCAGTAGATTCAAAAAGGTCGTCTAGAGTAGTTTTCCACTGTCTCCCAAAGAAAACTATTCAGTCTTTACAAAGCTCTCACATTCCCTATTGAGATGGTTGCAAAAGCGTTCGTCAATACGTCCATTCAGGAGACCATTGGTTGAATGAATGATAAAGACGAGAGGAATGTAACCCTTTCCTGTGAATGAATATGGAAGAAGCCCATAGTTCAGCAGTGGCTGCACTATGATGATGATGATAACATAATCTTTAGGATCTAAGGATCTTTGGCTAATAGGAAGCGCCTGATATTTTTAAAAAAATGCAATATAAATAAAAGTAAAATCGAAAGTAGTTTTTTTTATTTATTGAAACATTGTTGTTTTTTTAATATCATTCAAAATCAAGCATATTTTTGTTTTAAAGGACACTTTATAATATAAATGGTTATAATTTCACAATAACATTTTAATATTGACTTGACAATCCTTTACGGGTTGCATCGTTTGTACTAATGGATTCATTTTCTCAGATTTGATATGTATTTTTACAATATATAGATAGTATAGTGCCAGTTAAAAAAATATGGCAAATCAGTTTCTTTATAAAATCCCCAAAAATAAGCTGATACATATTATGAGATTCTTAAATAATATCATCAGTTTAACTATGTACTTAACATACACGATGGGAAAATATTATATAGCTGTTTGATTTCATACACATTTATATGTACAAATATATATTTCTCTCCCGTAAATCGTCTACATTCATTCAGTAATATAACTATACATTATAAACATTACATCCTTATTTAAATCAACAATCTTGTACTAACATAAAAGTAATACTGTCCTACAATAAATTATTGAAATAACTTCATAAATTAACAAAGGCATTGAAAATCTAAGTCAAATTAAAAAGAAATAATAAAATGAAAAACTGATTTCTGCATCAGAAAATTAAATTATATTCTTAAATTATCTTTTACTTAAATGTAAGAAAAACACTAACAGAACAATCGTCTTTAAAACTATTAACTCTAAATAATTTTTGTCTGTCGAACATCAGTTCCGAAAACCTCATTATTATCTTAATAAATAATGTCAAATTTATTTTATTTGTATAAAGGCAACAATCCTTTCGGTATAAATTATTCATAACAATTACAGTGGAAAACATATTACACAAATTGGTGGACAATATAAAAATTATTTTAATAAATTAATGCGTAATCTCAAAATATTTTTACGGTCTTCTATATTTTCGCATTATATCATTAAACGAAATGATAAAAAATACACATTGTATTAAATGTTGATTCCAGAACAGCAATTTCAAATTATAAATGGTTGCAAATACAACTTTGTTTAGATATTTAAGAGCGATACAGCTCCTAAGCGGAACATGGAATTCAAAATAAGATATGCTATCGACGGGGGGATGGATGATATAGAACAGCTAGAATGATTTACTTAAATGTGACTATTTAGAAATACCCTTTTATATTGGTGTTCAAGTTAACGACAGACAGATCCATCGGTTCTTATTTTAAAAAAAATGAATTTTAGGTATATTTTCATACGGTATAATGACTTTATCGGACCAAAATTCAGTGGGAAATATTTAAAGGCACTAGGAGTTATTGAATTTGTCTCAATATTTAAGCATCTTCTGCATATGAGATGAGATAGCGAGCATATTTTTGTCGATTGATAACGAATGTTTTATTCAAATTATTTCCACTGTATTATTTATAGTCACATGTAATTGTCTTTAGTAATAAGCATAAGTTTCTATCAAAAATGATCATGAAATAAGAGCACCGAGAAACCCCAAAATAATATAAAAAAGTCATTCTACTTAATATTTTTCCATCATTACCAAAGAAGCAAAAATGTTGGAAACTGCAGTCTTAACGTCGCCAATTATGAGATTCATTTTTACGAGCAATGACTAGGTAATGACAAAAAAAACTAATTTCAAGGTGACTATTCAACATGGCATTTTATGAAATGAGAAATTAAATAAAAATGAAGACCTAGAGCTACTTACTATCTTCCGTAAAATTTTGGCAGTTTCGTAAAATTAGTTCAAAAATTTACAACCAAAGTTATCCTATTCTAATTAAATGTTTTAAGCTCTGTATATTTAACATAATATGAATACTAGATAAAAATGTAAAACCGTGTAGCATTTAATAGAAAATTTGAAAAGCATTAATGCTCAATGAGTGAAGAATTACAATTTAACAACTGATTATATTAATAAATCAATCACAAAAAATTCCTAATGTAACTAAAACAATGGAATAATTTATACAGTTTAAAGTAAATGGATGGCAATCACGAAATTAGTAAAAATGTCAGCAAAGCAATTTTCTAGTAGAGCTAAATACTAAAAAAAAGTATCCAAGATTTCCGATGATCTTTCACATATGCTATTTTAAAACTTTATTATTTATAAAACTTTAAGTAAGAGAAATATCTACATAAAAATGTGGAAGATATAAGTATCCAATATTATATTAGATGTAATCTACTACCGTTCATTGATATTACAGAAATTACGTAATTATATCTGCGTAGATGAGTATAAGAATAGCATTGAATGGTTTGATCCAATCAAAATTATTCCTATGATGATGTCCGATGTTATTGAGCGTGTAATTATCTAAAGTATTTTATTGTAGACAGAAATTGGCAGATTTTACACTCTTGCTAATCGATCATGAGTTCCAGATGAACGGATCCTAATCGGTCTTTTCTATTGTGTACGATGTTGCGAGCCCACGCTTTACATTCAATATTTATAAGAATACCATCTGAAAAGAGAAAAATTAATGTTATCAATTAAAAATTATTATGAATAAGTGTGTGGATGTAGAATTAGAACTTTTGTTAGATCAGATTGTAGAGAATTTGCATTTAGGAAGTGAGTTATGAGTCTTTTATACAAAAAATTGTCTGCATTTATTTATTCTCTTGCTGTGAGTAGGTAGACATTAATATTAATTATAGTCAGAGCCACAATTAACAGTGGATCAGATCGCAGAAAGGATGGATTAATCTCACGGAACAGTCTTTCGTCATTTAAAGGAGATTGGGAAAGTATCCAAGCTTGGAAAGTGGGTACCGCACCATGAATGCAGATGTTTACAGGGTCGTTTAAGCTTATAATTAATTAAAAAAAACCCACAATTGGTGAATATAAAGAGAGTTGTTTCGTTATGATAACGCTAGACCGCATACGGCTCGAATAACGCTGCCAAAAATTAATAAATTTAATTGGGAGTCTTAGCCACATCCTGCTTATTCCCCGGACATTACCCCTAGTGATTTTAACTTATTGCATGCCTTACAAAAAAATTGACTACGGAAATAGTTAAATTCTAAACAGGATATACAAAATGAACATTCAGGTTTTTTGCATCAAAATCTGTGTCTTTCTACGGCAATAGAATTAAAATGCTATGAGGAATTCTAGATAGTGGAGGAAAATATATCATTGATATAAATGTTAAATTGTGTTTTATTTATGCTATTTAAAAATTTGCCAAAAATGCGCACAAAATTTTGGACTGACCTGGTATAACGCTCTTACTAACAAAAATGATGGCTGTTGTTCAAGAGTTTTATTCTTGTTTGCTTGGTGGGAAATGTATGGTAATATGATTTAATATTGATAAAAATGTTTACTTACTATTTGGCCTTTTTAAGTTAATTGCAACTAAAGGACTGAGATAACCCTCAGAATTTTCATATGGATAAAAATATCCAGGGAATCCTCGCCTAGGAATATAATTTACCGTACCGATATTTTCAATATCGGCAGGATTTTCACCTTCGCATGAAACCCAAACAGTGTTTAACTGGAATTTAAAAATACGTACATTTTATAGTGACGAGCGATTATTAAAATTGTTTATAGTATTTCAACGATAGAGTATTATTTATTTACCTCTTCTGGTGCTGTCTCTTCCACGTGTTTAATATGCTGTTTAAGGTCTTCTGGCATATTATCCGGCAGATCTTTGGAATCATTGTAGTACTGAGGTATCCAACCGAATATTTTATTGAGTTTGAGGAATATGCAAGGTGATGATTTGTGATAGTCATAAGAGTTTTCTGTCAAGCACGGCGCCCATTTCTGCATATTGACTTCGCAGACCTGTCCCTTCTTAGGTGGCTTTTTGTACGAGCAATCATTGGCATTCTCGCCTTTTCCTGGGGTTAATCCTGGAGTTTTGTAAACTGAAAAGAATATAGATCTTGAGTAAAATAGTTATATGTGGGTATTGGTCGTTAACGAATTTATTGCATTTAATTTTGTTACCTTCTAAAAATTTATCAAGGGTTTCAGTCCAGTATTTATAGTCGGAATGCTTATACCAAATAAGCGTACTTTCAGCTTGGTCTTCTGGAGGCAGAGGACGGAAACCAAGACCGGGACTTGTGCCTATCAAGCTTTTGTCCAATTGCCATGTAGGTGTTCTGGGATCCAACGTTTGAAAGAATACCCACATGCATATTGCCACTAAAGCTGCCAGCACTCCATAGAATATTGAATAAAATAAACAAATCTTGGCTGAAATGAAAAAAAAAATGAAATTAAATGATTTGCATTTATATGTTGGTTTGCCAAATGTGGAACATATCTCAAAAATATGGATTTATTCTGTGATCGAATCGAAAAGATAGTTTTTTTAGAGCCCAGTACTATGATCATCAGTTTAATCATTTACGACGTAAGCAGTTTCAGTAAAAGTAATGTAAAATCGACATTTTGATTAATTTTAGAATTGCATACGTAAGAGCGAAGACGCGTTGCAGATGTGGCGTCACTGTGATGCAATGTCTGAATTGGACAGTGTAAAATATTTCACGTCATTACGAATGTTGCGAATTTTATAAATCTAACGCCTCCGACTTAGGAAATTCTAACTCGTCAGGTTGCCAAAAATAAAAACCGTATTCGACGGCTTATAATACTAAAAATACAGTAAAATTAAAAGATGGACGCACGTCATTGATGAACTTTGTGTGCGTGATCATTTCTTGGAAGTTGATGAAATTTGAACACATCAGATATTCCCGCCAATGCATTTTTGTGCAACTGATGCATGTATCATGCTGCCAGCATTTTTAAAATTATGAATGCAATATTTCTGATGAAGGCTACTAAATCGCCGAAATCTGGACGCTTGGAAACAGTGGCGTAACTACTAATTGACGAGCTTAGGCGACACCCAGGGGCAATGACTGTCTAATATATGTGTACATATACATACAGTACATATATGTTTTTCAAATTGTTATATTAATCTTTCCCTACCGGTGATGTATTTACTACTCCTCGACTCTAATAATGGTAATATCGATATGAAATATAATAGATACGGGCTTCAGAATTTTTGCATTTCTCCGTAATATAATTACGAATCACATGAAAGTATTATAGTATATAAGTATTCATCTGCAGCGACGGAAATAAAAAAATTGTCAGGAAATCGGGAATTTTGCGAGTTTTAATCCGTGTCTCAGCAAAAAGGAATTTTATCAGTCACATTGATGGTGTTATACGAAAATGGGGACTCATCTATTTTTAATACGATCACCTAGCGGATCACCTGGATGTATGTATCGAAGGGCCTTTTCGCGACCGTCTCGATATGGATTATGGCGAAAAACTACTCGAGACGACCTCGTTCATTTTATTGGAAAAGGTCTTCCAGAGTACAGAGTTCAGAATCTAGTGTAATAAGACTGAAATAATTTATGCAACACCATGAGCAGCTCACATGGCGAGCACACATCACTCTTGGCGATATTCACATGTTCAGTGTTTGGAATTTGAATACGAATTGTATGTAAAAAAATCAATGACAGCCTTGAGCCCAAAGAAAGAGACTTCAAATTCAATAACACAGCCGTGATGAAACGCTTTAAAACGTCTGAATATTTAAAGAGAATTTAAATTGCAAAGCAATTGAACATTCGTTGCATACCGGCGTTACAATATATCCATAAGACAACGCCCTTAAACCTGCAATGAATACCGGAGCAAATCGTTTGAATGGATTGATAAATATAGATCATTTTACATGGATTCTCAAATATCACTACTCAAAACAATTGTATTTATCGTTCATGTGACTAGGTTCCATATTTCTTTGTATAGTTAACGCTTTCGGAACGGAGAGCAGACATGCTATGTTCTAATGTAAATCCATTTTGTGTAACAAGCTTGATAATTAATATTTCTTAATATTCAACTTAATGCATGGCATCTGCTTTTTGTTGTTCAACTATTTTTGCCTATTAATATGTTGCGATAATAAAAGGACAGGGTTCCCGTGCAAGCCTGCCAATTTTCTTCTGAAGGAGTAAATTTTGCAAATGAGTGGTGATACTTGGTTGATGACGCCATTCCAGAACAGTCAAGGGGGAATAACAAAATTGATCGACAATATGAATGATGCGAGTATCTTATTCATCAAAACAAACGCCCGTTCTCCAGACAACGCGAACGATCGAACTTCGATTTCTAGACACTCATTCTTTTCTTAAACCTTGTTCGTAACAAAAATACTGTTAATTGTGAGCAGAAAGAAGTGCTTTTTGAAAAATATAGTATTGTAATTTGTGTGTACATTGAATAGTAGTGATAAAATGTTCAAACATAAATTTTAGTCCAGGTTTATTCAGTTATTTATTTTATATTTTATAAGCGTTCAATAAAAACAGACATGATTGGGTGTTTATTAATAAAATCGATTAATTCCGTTAGTATTTGTTTTCTGAGATCAAGAAAATCAGGCAAAACTTGGATCGAGACGATCAATTGAAAATACGAATAGTTCCAGGATCAAATCAAATATATTGACACTTGGACGTCTTACTAATTTTACAAAGAAAATTTTCAAAAAAGAAGGATTTTTGAATGCATATCGTTTTTGTGCAATATTAAGACGTAGAGCAATTACAAGAAGTTTCTAACTTTCCTGTTCGTTAAGATTTCTAGTACGTTCAGTTCAGATTTACAAAAGCGTGAAATACATGTGCAAATTTAGATCATTAGTTCGGAGCAAATCGAGACGAATGCGTGGTCTAAGAATACCCGTAAAACCAGGGGGAAAATCTTGACGTTAATATCAGAAATAGTTTACTATTCCCAGATGTATATTAATATTAGGTCAGTTGCGATGGTCATCGCTATAGCGATTTTATTCAGTTATAATAGAGTGGAACAGTCGTGTTTATGGATTCGACTTCCGTTGTTTTCATTGGCATTTTGCTGTCTGGATCTCTCAAATGATTCGATTTTACGCCATGACTCAAGCCGGGAATATGTTGGACCACAATAAAACTAAAAGTTGTGTATGATCGGTTCGTATACAGACCGTGGATAGTCGGCTGTAACTGAAGATACTACATACTAAATATTTCCGGTACTGTCCATTAACACCAGCGACTGTTATGCTTCAATTAGAATGGAGCTGTAAAATATTTTTGAAGTGTTTGACTCAAAAATTACAGCTTGATCGATTGCAAGTCTTTATTACACTCTACTTTCCCGGAAAACATATTAAAAGAATATTTTCGGTCAGTTTTGAGGACTCGATTAAATAATCTTTCAGTGCAATCTACAAATGTTCACATACTTAATGTCAAAATAAAAAGAAAATACATATTTTCATATATATACACTCAAACCTCTTTTTGTGCGACTTTTTTTGTGCGATTTCGAAGTTATGCGTTTTCTTTTTAGCATTTTTTTTCTTTTCTTTAAATTTTGAAAAAATACCGAAAATTTCACCTTTAAATAGTCATATTTTTTTAAATCTGTGAAACGTGTGAAACATAGCAAAGGATCCCCAAAAAATTTGACAGGTTCACGTGCAAAACACCTTATATATATATATTGTCGTTGCCAATGATATATATTTATCAATGGACCAAAAGGCGTTAAATTGGGTAAGATCCTGGACGCTTGTTATAAAGGTTCGAGTTAAAGTCTGGATTATGGGGGGAAAAAATCTTCGTACAAATAAATTTGATTAGGGGCGCTTTTGTGTGACTGGATTTGTAAATGTCATTAAAAAATAATGAAAAATTAACTCCTCACTCAAAGATCCTCTGCCATCTAAAATCCCTATTTTAATATAACCACACGTGAAAAGCAAAGGAAATCTTCTTGAGATCAATGGGAGAGATGCAGAGAATCACTATCATTCGCCGACATTCATTGAATACGAGAGAAAGTAATTTCTTCTTTGAAAATACTAAATATTAAAAGCGGAAAAAAAAATGATTTAACCTTTTAACTGCCAATGACTTATCAGCGCGTACAAATACGACGCGCCGGTGAGTCGTTGGCATTTAAAAGGTTAAAACTCTTTACAGTCGTACGAACTTGATGTACATTTTAATTTCTATCAAGGGATGCCTGTACACGCATGTGTTAATATTTTAGTCATGTAAAAAAAATGTAAATATCAACCATCTAAAAACAAAGCAAATTCTACCATATTTTTTTTACAACTACGTCAAATAATTTTTTTTTACAAAAACTTCATAGAATACGGACAAATACATAATTTAAATATAATTTTCATATAGAACGATGAACTGACTTAATGTTGTCCTTTCAATACATCAATATTTCCAGGGGTGTTCAAGTTTATTCTTAAATTCTTTCTCTATTTACGCTGGTACACGCACAGATTAAAAACCATTATTATATTGAAGCAGACATTTATCATGCGCACATTTATTTCGTACAATTTTATTTAATAATGTTTAAACGAGATACGTCTTAGCTTCTAGGAAAAGTTAAAATTGTTAGCTAAAATATGAAATTGTGTTTGTGTAATATATAATAAAATTGGCAAGCGTCTATTAAGCGTCTACGTTGTATGCGAAGAAGAGAGTAAAAACGATTTTCCTTCTCTTTCTAACCAACATCCGGTTGTTGGTAGCCTTATGCGCGTAACCTATGACATATACAACATAAAGACTATAAACGATTCTCTCTCTTTTTCTCCATTCTGTAGTAGCAAGCAATTTGCTAAGTAGAAGAAGATTGCCAATGTCGCACGTGTCATTTTCGTACCAATGCAGGACTGATATTGTGTGAAATAATATTAGGCAAGCAATATGAAATATTACCAATTATCTTGGGTTCAAATAAACAGGAGTTGTGGTTAACCACTATATTTTACAAGCATGTATTTGTTATGAAACCATATCAGAATGGTGGACAATTACTTCACTGAAGGGATTTTAAGAGTCTAATTATAATATATATATTTATTGGTGTAGATGAGATTTTTTTTAGTATAATATGGTATTATAATTAATGAGTGTCGTTAGATCACTTCAACATATTGATAATACACAATCGATTAGTATATGTGCGAATTGGGTAGTAGTGACCTTGAAATCCGATGAAGAAAATATACAAGATCCTAATAAGTATTTATTTTTGGCATATATTATCAATAGATGGCGCTGTGTCTATTGAATAACCATTGAATGGTTAAAAGAGGAATTAAAATGCTCAATTCAAATAAAATATGCATGGGGACTGTAGGTACTAAAGCGATTGTACAGGAATGTAATTAGCCAAATGTCCTATGTTCCAGAAATACGTAATGGTTTCCCAGTGGAATAAGACCGTTTTTGGGTCTTAATTAATTTAGGTATTATGTGTTCATATATCCCCAGGGTAGTTACGCATACTTTGGTGATCATGTTTTGGTGTGGCCTTAGCACAATGGTCGTGCTGCCTTATTCACCAGCGGCTTGTTGATTTTGCTTGGTACATAAATCGTTGCGAATTATAGGCGGCAGCATAGCCTGGACCTCTCGACCAGAACTACTCTCTGTGACACGAAGTTAATTTCAGACAGAAAGATGAAATGACAAAGTTCATGCTGAAGGAGGCGTGCAGCCACGCACAGTCCCAGAATAGCCGCGCTCTTGGCAGACCACTCTGACGCGACGGCCATAAAGCCGACACTGTGCCAAAGCCACTTTTATAACCCACCGAATGCCAGACCGTACTCGTACCATTTGACACGGTTTACGTTCTTGCCATTGACGTTAACGCAATTCACCAGCAGCAGACGATCCGTCCTGCAAGCCATCCTCTGTCCCACACCTCGAGCGGCCGCCCTGCCGGTGACCTTGGCACCAGTTTTTCGTCTAAAACACGTTTTTCCGGACTAGACATGCGGCGAAGATTACGTTATGACTAATCCGGCTCCAAAGATCTAAGAACTTTGACCCAATTGCGAGCATCAGGAAGGAGCTCGAGGACTGCGCGTCGAGCCCAAGAATAGCAGACAGGAAGATATGCATCTATGCCAGAACAAATTTGAATGACATGGTGCACTCGCGTTCATGTTATCAGACAATGACATCACTGCCGAATCTAACTGTGAAGATACAAACAATCACATTGTAAAAAAACCAATCAAACCCCACCAAAGCATGTTTGTAATAACACATATCTTGCGGAAAACTTATATCTTAGTCCTTGGAATACCACCAGAATAAATAGTACAATACGTCATATTCATTCAACGTAGGTAATGGTTGCTTCGGAGAGTATCTGAATCGAATCGGGAAAGAGTCCACATCTAAATACCGTGAGTGTTGACATGAAACAGACAGTGTGGAATACACCACACTTACAAACCCGCACTGGAATGAAGAGTATCGTAAATACCTGGGAGGACAAAAAGTCATCCCAGAGGATATTATAGAGTTCCTCCTAAGTACTGACGAAGAATGAAGAGCACTAATGGCTTTTATTGAAACATTACTACCGGCCAATACAACAACAACACGGGAACTCTCCTCTGACCCTGAGCTGTGTGTTGATCCCGCTATTCGGGACCATGCAAGCCAGCTGGCAAAGTCCACAGCATGGTGCAAAACCGTAAAAATTCTTAGGCTAGAATAAATATATAGATAAATACTGTTTAATATTATGAAATAAACGAAAAATAATTATATAAATTTATATTGTATATGATAGGGAGAAGTTTTGAATCAATCGCGGCCTTGAAAAAGAGTGCGAGTCTACTAACTGTTATCGGCGGCTGCATTTTTCCGCAAAACTTTTACAAAAAGTCCTGAATTTAGAGGAAGTAACCACAAGGTTTCCGTGTCCAACCGGTCCGATTTTCGGACCACTGACACAACGAAGTGAGCGCCTCGCGATCGGACGTCATGCCCGAACATGTCTCCAGAATATGGTTTGAGTTCATCGAAATCGCCCGTATCTCGTGAATTGAGACGAAAATGCCATTGAATAGAATGCAGGGAAGCGATAAAATGTCATGAAACGCCGCCCAGAGACAACAATGTGAAAACGTGTGGGCGCTGGAGAACCCAAAATCTCCCTATTCTGGTTTAGTCAGTAAACATCTGGCTCTCGTTTTCGGTTCGTACTGGAAGGGGTCTATGCAGATTAAAAGATTCCCGGGAATGCAAAAAAATGTAGTACAGTAGAACCTCCATTATCCGGACTAATTGGGGATGATAGTAGTCCGGATAACGAAAAATCCGGATAATCGAAAAAAATCATAACTGACAGGGAAAGACAGGAAAAGTATGAATAATTTTTATTCTTCTAGATTTATAAGATATATAAGATGTCCTGATTTAAATTCTTCTTGCTTGCTTACTGCCCGTAGACGCCACGTTGGCGTCATTTGATAAAATCAGAATATTTAAAACGACCATTATATTTTAAGCGTATGTATTAATAATATTATAGTGAATTTCAAAAAATATCATATTATTTATTATAGGAAATGCTCTCCGATTTGTTATTCGAAGAATAATAGCTTCCAGATGTGTAATATTCACAGAAATGTTTTGACATTCGGAGCTATTGTTTCAATTACTAACTACCTGGAGTGTTATAAAACAGATATTTTTTTAAATTCTATTTTATTTTTAAATGATCTGTCGGTTACGAAATTGTGATTTATTATCCACAAAGATTTTTTTAGTTTATCTGTGATCTTTTTTCAAGCGACTTTGTTTCAAAACTATTTTTCAGTGTTTTCAATTTTATTATTATATTATAAATCTCCCCCTATTTCTCTCCCTATCCTCTCCTTAAATAAATAGAGAACTCCAGAAATAAAGAAAGAATGTGAATCTTTAAATCAAAATTCAAAGAGAAGAGAAATTATGCTGCAACTTTGGAAATCATAAAAAGAAGGGATGTACGCATGAATTCCATCATATGTTACATAATTCTGATATTTCAGGTTTTCAGGAAGTGTAGAACAAATTGTTTGCTTTTCGTCTTTGGTCAACTGCATAAGGGTTGATAATCCATACGCAATTAATATGAATACATGCATCATTTAATTAGGACATTCCCTCAAAATATCATTCAGATTTGTCAATTGGAGCAAAAACGTATCTCCTAAATTTATCCTTAACAACTTTAGACTTTCGAAAGAATCATGTGATTATATTATTTGGACAACATCACCAAATGATTGTCTGATGTCAATCAAACAAGGAAGCATCTCGACTCTTACTTTAAAGTATTGTATTGGTTTCCATAGAAAAATCATACAAAATTGTTAGTCAGGGATGATAACCTAATTATAAATAGTGGCATATCCCATAAATTTGTGTTCATGAATATTTGCCAAATAATTAGTGCTTTGTATTGATAAAAACACCCCACGATAATATTAAAATATAAAACGATGTAATTTATTATGATTTTTATATAATTTTCATAATAAGCGTAGAATCGATTCCACATATATTTGGGGTTGCTTAATTTGAACGACAATTATTAAAAAAGTAGCACAACCCCTGCATCGCGTGCAACCCTCCATTTTCATTATATCTATAAAATGACGTGCTTATAGGAAAGGTGACTCAAACGAGGGAGGGAATCGAATATATATAGGAAATTTTTATCCTTATAAAATGTTCATATATCATAGGTAATTTAGGCAAAGGCACGTTAATAGATTTCAGTCATTAATCTTACAATTTTATGTTGTATAGCAATATATGTTTGAGAATTTTTTTACATTCATATTGTTTGAAATAAATCTATTTAAGTGAATGATTTATTGAATAATTATGTATGGCATACGTCTTATACATCAAGTAACATACAAGAATTATTTGTATGCAAGTCGCTTAGAATTAACAATGTCTCATTTCAACGGACAGCGCAGATAATTCGCTAGGAAAACATATTAGCATCGATACAATCGATGATTAAAATGGGACATTTTTCATAGGAAAATATAGGAAATGTCGTTTGATCGACACAAATTTTTATGGACGTCCATTTAACAGAATGGCGCCAAGTAAAGTTGAAGAAGTGACCATTGTTTTTGAAAGAAGACGACAACTGTAGTCGCGTAAGAAATATAAATTTATCCAGTTGGTTTTATTAATCATCTTTATTTGTATATAAAATAATGTCTGTATGTTCGAGTTTACAAGGCCAGTTCTTCTACAATTTTTTCAAGTTTTCTTCAAGCAGAGAACATCGCTCCAATGATATAAAACACGTGCTAAAAATTTGCATCATCGTCCAAATATCAAAGCATTAAATACCAATGTGAAGAAAAATGTTGATTTATTCTGCACTATATTGAAAATCGAACACCAAAACAATAACACTGAAAAACATCGAAGATTTTGATGATGAAAATGTTTTTTTCTGAAGTTTCGAAGCAAAATGTTTAATAATCAAAATCATCGACTTGTTTCGTTCCGCCTATATTTTATTACCGCTGATAAACACTGTTTATTAAAATATAAATCTGGCATATTCTTCGTATACATCAATACATGATAAGATTGCCACATTCGTTTAACAATTAAAAAATGATTTTAACATCGACCGTATTACTCTAAAAAATATATTCACATTGGATATAGAAATCCTAGAATTCTTCCAGAAAATTACCGTAAAACTTTCAATACAATTAGATTCCCATGTTTACGACACATTGCTCTTCGCGTGCAAATGCACACTAAAACATTTGAAAATTATTCACCGTCATGTAAAAAACATTTGTACAAAGTCAATATGTATTATGTACATACATATTGTCGATTTATTCTAGAATCTGCCAAGTGAATCGATGAAATACGTCAGTATTTAAGCCCCAAGCAAGGATGTTTAAATAAGATAAAAGGACAATTTAAGAATAAGGGATAAACGCCATGTGAGAGTCAAGCTCGACGGTTAGATTGCCTTCGATCTGTTTTGCAATTATATCATTGGGGCGTAAAAATGTCGGAATATTATCAGAAGAACGCTGTATTTATGATTCAGACGAGCCCTTCCGTATAAATTGAAGCCTTAAAAACGCTGTATATTTTACATCAAACTGGGTGTGGATTACAATGTAATCGATCGTTCTATGGCTGGAGGAAAATCGGAATAGATACACTCATTTTAATGAATCAATCATTCATTCATATTGCTGTATATTTAAGTCGTTGATTCCCTTCTTTGACTTCTCCAAGACATAAATATGATTAAACCCTTCTTATCTTCGAATTGATCCAATAGTCGTCGGGTCCAGCTCTATCGAGTGGAAACCCCAAGTGAAATACTTGGGGGTGACTTTAGATAGAAGACTGAGGTGGGGAGCACAGGTGTCGGTGACTCGTGCCCGCGGATTAGCAGCTATGGGGGCGCTGCACTCCATATTTCGTCGGCGCAGTGCTCTCTCGGCCTCTAACAAATTTTTATTATACAAAACGCTGATTCGACCTACACTCACATATGCCGCTCCCGTCTGGAGCAATATATGCAACACCAACTACAATAAACTTCAAATCGTACAAAACAAAGCCATAAAAATTGCTTTCAATACATTTCCATACACTAATCTTAAACGTTTTCACAATAAAATTAAGCTTCCTTTTATAAAGAATTTTTTTCATAAGCTAACACTCAATTTTTACTCAAAAATTCCAAATCACACCAATCATCTCATATCTACACTCGGCGAATATACCACTCAAAACAATAATTTTAGATACGTTCACAAAATGCCTAAACATATTTTACTATAGTTGATAGTCATGAATGCGCGACGTATGAAGGATATGATTGATTGATTAAATTATTTATTTTGTTTAGTTTGTAAGATAGTTTTTAAGGAATGTCGCAAAGGGGTTTTAAGTCTCCTATTTTTCCCCCTATATATATACAAAAATTAAATTAACTCTTATTATGTAAAATTTATTATAACTAAAATATATACTTGTAATTAAGATAAGGATAGTAATCTAAGACTTAAATTGTTAATCCATTTTTATGTAATTGTGTATATTGATACACCATTTTACCTTGTTATATTATATTTATTGAATAAAGGTTTATAAATAAATAAAAAACCCTTCTTAAAATGTTGGTTTTCTATTTCCAAATTTAGATACAAACATATGCAAATATGAAACAGAGCGATAATCAATGGTCATTTTATGAATAGGGATTTTTAAAAAGCAAGCAAGGAAACGAACATTTAGAGGGTGGAAATCGGTCAACGTACCATATACGTAAATACAGAGGGGTCATAATCCAGATTAATGATTTAGGTAGTGGTTATGGTCATATTAAGTTTGTAGCTTGGACAAAATATTGAATAAATTGGGCTTTTGGGAAATTGTATAAAAAAGTTAAAACGAGGATAATGAATTAAAAACGGCTATAAAAGGGGATGTTTCCCCAATATGGAGGACGATTATGGTTATATCAACCAAATGTTACAGTGGGTTAGATCCTGGATTTTTGCATAATATGAAGAATCGAGTTCAAATCTTGATTGTGAAGAAGAAAAAAATGTTAACAACAAATTCAGTTGCATCGAATAAGGTTTACCCTTATTTCTAAAAATAATGATGAATAAGCTACTCAATCCCATATTCTTCCTTATCTTAAATTCCTATTCAAATGATCCCACCCTAACATAACCACAGGTGGAAAACTATGAAAATGTTCTTTTACTCTAGAAAAGACTCCTTTGGAGTTCGTCTACATCTGAATTAATATGACACTTTAACACATTGCTTGCGGGAGCAGAACATCTGAATGACATGCACATGCACACGCTTATTTTGTAAAATATTATCAACTTTATATTCTGACGTGGTCATTTTTGCCATTAATCTTTCCTTTACTATGGTGTATTTACTACACTGAGTCGAGTTGTAGTAAAGTTGTATTTTAACAAGGAAATATACTGTTCCTTGTTTAAATTTGGTGTGTTTGTCTATAATATAAATTAACTACTACTTTTAATAAATTTATAAAAATATAAGGGATGATATATAATACAATAAAAAATATATTGAAAATGCAGATCATTGTGGCTACGTGTTGCGTGACCTTTATACCAAAGCATTCAATGCATGGCAAGCCAAACAATCCCGCAAGTTAAGTGTTAAAAAGAAAATTATAGTCAATATTAATACACAGCGATTACAGATTACAATCCTCAGAATTGAGACAAAGCTACTTGCATCAATGTTTCTTGAACTGTAACATTTTATTTTTTTAAAAAAGCGTGAAACTCTAGCGGGATAGAAGTGAAACTACTCATCCTAGGAAATTTTTTGCCAAGATTTTATGCTTGGATTTTTTTCCGTTTGTTAACGGAAATTTTCAGCTAAAAAATTCGCTATATGTTGTGTAATATATAATAAAATTGGCGCACTGCTCGCATAATGATTTCTTCACACACACATATAGTAGAGGCGGCTCGTGCGCATGCGCGTAGCACATCTATTATATATGCGACGGATACAGAGACTCTACAAACTGCCGCTTACAGTTTCATTTATTGTGATGTTTGAGGCAATTTGCCCTACCGCGTCTATAAAAGTTTCTCTTTACAAAAATAACAATAGCTATAAATACACACTCGTTACTAAGTTTCTTCGTGCAATTATTACATAAATACATCCAAGTAAAGCAAGAGCCGTAAGCAGTAAATGGATCAGTTGCGAGCCAAGTGTTACTAGTGCACATGTCATTCAATTTGACAGCCATTGTTGTCAAGTCTTTGAGCAAACGCGAAGCAGAAATTCCAATGAGAATGTGAAAATACTTTGAAACCCGGTGTTAAGATCTTAGAATGTCCATTACGTTTGAACTTGGGGGACGGTTAAAAATATGTTTTCCGCAGGCAAAACATCTCCAATTGGGCCAAGAGCATCTTAAAAATATTATTAGTATCAGTTAAAAGTGGAACATTATGAAATGTCAAATACACATGGCTTAGTGGGAGATATTTGGCATATATATAAACTAAAAATCGCCGTTCAGCCATTATAAATTATCTATGTACTTATCAAATTTTCATAGCAACGAACGAACAATTTTGATAAATTCTAATAACAGCAAATCACACATTTGATCCATAAAAGCAGTTAAAAATCGTACGTTCAACGGAGGCGATAAAGAGGCATTGTGTTTTCGGCGTTGTTGTTTCGTTCTTGGCGATTATTTTTAACAGTTAATTGTCAACTTTCCATTGTTGTTAAAGACGACCGTTAAATTGTTTCCTCTTCGGCGATGCGTTGGATTTTTAGCACCTCGTTATGTCGAGCATTGAAGATTGACCATGGATTTCTAAGTCCATTATAGAAAGCTTTAGTCATGGACAAACATACGAAAGCCTTTAAACAAGCAATCCAATATAAACAGCATGCTACGTTTCGCTATTCTTTTTAGCATCACAATGAAAAAGGTCTTTGAACTACTTTTAGCAGTTGGGATGAAATGGAACGTCCGGCTTTAAAGTGTTAAAGCATTTGATCGTAAAATTTTACGCCTTCGAATGACTTTGGTTCGAAACGAAAGATTTATCAGCAGAAACATAAAATTTTGTGTATTAATAGACAGCCATTCGATCGATTCCACACATGAGCTTAAAAGCAATTTTAAAATATCTAAAATTTCACTATGCCAACTATGTGAAATGTAAAAATAACGTATTGAGACAGATAGGAAAAAAATCTAGAAGCGATTTTTCGAGATCGGATTTTTCGTATTATGTAAAAGCTACGTGGAAATATTCACAGGTACGACCGAAAATTATGAATTTTGTCTAGGATTTAATTTAGATATAAATTATTAATTAAAATTGAACACGATTGTAGAAAAGAAAATGTTCAATGCACATCACGGATATAACGAGCATAAAATCGAACAATATAGTGATAAAATGAACGAAAACAAACCATTCAATTTGTTTCTAAGAACTGAAAATATTCCATGCAGATTTTTTATGATCATTGCTATAAACGGCGATTAATTGGAATCAACAAGGATCCAATGATTCAGAAAGAGCAACTCTCTGGAAACGTTTAGCTCGGGGAGAGACAGAGACGGAGAGCTTCCTGCGTATATCGCACGATTGTATAGATCGTTAACCCAAATCTATTGACTAATAATGATGTGTGAATTATATAATTAATCGATTTCAAGCGTATTGTTTATGTTTACTTGAAGAAATAATCGAATTGTTGCGATTCAACCCCTCGTCGTCTCCAGGGGCCCGCAATCATCGTCGTGGCTAACTCACGCAGTCCACCACGAGGGACGTCTCAAATTCCGAGGTTGGAAGCGCCCGTGCGCCTCTCATCTTGGCCTGAAGGGCCTCGCCGATAAGCGAAGGTCTCCGCCCTCAGTGGCGATGGGACCCCGCAGCCCCGACACGAACTCGCAGCATGTGCGACGGAAATTCGTATTTAACCTGCGCAGAGAGGGCGATTCTTTATCTCCCACCGCTCATTCGACGACAGCAAAAAGGAGGAATTCTCAAAAAGAGAGAGAACAAATTAAAACACGGTGAACTTTTAATATTCAAATTTATTCACCATTTTGTGACACGGTGACGATCACGATACAGAGGCTTACGGATGATGAGAACGTAGCGCAAAATTAGCACTTAATTGTATACAAATTTTTTCCCATGGAATTCCAACATTCATATAAAAAAATCAGTCGGAATGCATTACAAAAGTATGCACATAACGGTTATAACGAGCAACATGCAATATAAACGAGTTTGACTGTGTTTTATATTGATTTTTATAATTTTCTATGGAATTAATCGATGCAGACAGACAATTGCTTAAGACTGAAAAAAAGTTTATTTCTCAATTTTTAATCCAGTGTGATGATGACACTGGTTCTATAAGCAATCGAAACGCGTCGCTCTCAATGAAAACACTGCTAATAACAATTTGTTTTCGTTTCTTTGCGATTTAATAAAGTAGGATAGAGGGATAACATAAACATGTCCAATGAAAGAATTTAAATGACAGTGTTATTATAGAAATTGGAATAGATACGATGCTTACATCATTGGATAGAGGATCACATTAATAAAAAAAAGGAATAGAACCGACCTTTTATGGAATTGAACATTTTAATCGGTTATTTTCGGATGTTCTCCTGTGGAATTTCTTGTTGTTTTGATGTGGGGAAAAAAAGAGAAATATGATTGTTTGACCGTCACTGTATTTATAGTGCTTCTCACGTCAGAATCCGTATCCCAGCCTTCATGGAAAATGAGCGGGAGCGAAATTACGATCCGAGAAAAGATTCCAGCATTTTACTGTGTGACATCAAGTCTTGTCCCACATTCGACGATTAAATATAGACCAGACATCCTGACGTCATCTCCATTGACGTAGTCGCGATCGAAATCTCCAATAATTTAGCAGCTACGTACTATACGCTAGTGATCGAAGATGGGTGTACGGAGCTTCCATGGAACAATTGCGTAACTTCTGCAGATGTTGCGAAAGTATCAACAAACGAGGAGATGTTGGTCACGATAGCGTCATATTGGATGTTTACAAATTAATGACGTTCGTTCTACATTACTAGAAATTCGACGTTAAAAACTCCCTGTGGCGTCCTGTTTCGTTTCAGATTAGAAATAAAAAGGTCCATAGCAACGTTCGTCGGACGCTGATTTGCTTGGGGGAGTTGCGATAGTTCTGGTGATGGTAACTGTAATGAGATCTTCAATCAAAAAATGACAGCTGTGAAATGGATAGACGCATGTAGCTAAATATTTAAGCCAGCCTTGATTTTTATAAATACATTAATAGCATAATTTATTATGATACACGTCTTTCGGCTATGAAGCTTTTCTTCCCCAATAAATATTTAAATTTTCCTGTTATAATCATGAAGAATTATCAGTGTTGGACTTATTCGCCATTGTATTAGAAGTAGTATCGACTATGCCGATGATTTCAGGCTTAAATGGAATTTAAGCACAATAGTGGACTGATGTTACTTTACGCAGATGTTTATGTTACGCACGTAAACACACGTCAAGGGCGATGAACATATACATTATAATGAATATATTTAAGCAACCTGTACCATTTTACTTTGAACGTTCTATCCCCTATCGAAGGATATGTATCAGATATCAATCTGATTAATTGCTCAGGCTCCACTGTTTTTGCCAACTGAACAAAAAAGCCAACTGAATAACATCAAAGACAATCCGTATTGATTAAATTAGAGTAATTGTTTACGATGTTATATTTAATTTAAGTAATTGTGTGGCTGGAAGCTACCGTTTCCCCCCCCGAGTGTGCTTAAAGTACTCATTTTACAAATAAATTACAATTACATTTACAAAATTTCTCAATTCAAAAGTCGAATTATAATGTCTGATCAATCTATATTTTGAGTATAATTTGAAATATATCGTAATGTTTAATCTTTCCTTTTTCAAGAATCTTAACTAATTGTGCAGGAATATTGATGTCAAATATTTTATCATATTTACCAGTGAAAATGGATCAGTTATTCTTACATAGAAATGCTTTAGTTGTTACTGATTTTTTAAGGGACCTTTCAACCCTGTTGGACCTAAAAGTGATCGATTTTTTAGCATTTTTTATGCGAGTATTGAATAAAGAATTTTGATTTAGTGTGTTGACAAGACGATCTTTATTGAATAAAAAAATATTTTTTAAAGTTTGACAAAGTATGGTAGTGGGAGTGATGACATTCTTCACCACGGAAGTCTTAAGTCCTGAACAAGTGATTTGCAGCAAAAAATTTTAACATACTTTTACTTTGTATACTATTGTGTATAGTGTAGACTACAATTAAGAAAAAATATTGGAAAATAAATAAATAGTGAGCGATCGAAAAAAAAGTTTGTGTTTTTACCAAATTTTTTTGTAGTTTTTTGTTCATTAAATAAACACTTTTGAATATTTTTGGATAATTGTAGTCTATACGATGAAGACATTTATTTTACACGTGCCTGCCAAATTTAATAAAGAATGCTCATCTAGGGCGTGTGGGAGCACATCCATAAGCTTGGAAAAAGTAGTTTCGAGAAAAACGCGTTTAAAGTTTCTCCTCTCCTCAGCTTCGCGAAGCGCAACTTCTCCTTGTCGGCCAATAACTTTTGAACGTTGAAATTAATATACACGAAAAGAAAAAATAATGTTTTTTTAACCAAAAAGGTAGAAATGTCCCTTAAGCCATAGATCGTGTTCATCACCTTCTTAATGCAGGTGTCATGATTATCTACTTCTGGAATGAGATAAATAAGGCTTCCATTCAAATTTTAATACATAAGGAACTATACCAACATTCGACTCAATTATCTGGACAAAAACTATATAATTTACTAATTTGCACATGGAAAATTATGACCATTTTTGCTCACGTGCGTGATGGATTGCATATTACGAAGTTTACTAATTGTTTAATATCAGAAGATGAAAGCTCAGAGCAGTAAGTTAAGAAAAAATCAGGAAATACAGAAGTTGAAAGATGTGGTTCATACAAAGACGATCATTTTGAGAGCCAATTTCTGGTCCATTATTGTGTGAAGGAGCAATATTTTACGATACAAAATTAAATGGAGATTCCACCTTCAAAGAAAGTTCGGACTGGCTTGAAAAATTCAAAGGACGACATGGTATCAGGGAACTTGAAATTCATGAGGAAAAGCTTTCTGCTGACATACCTTCAGTAAACATATTCATTAAGACATTGAAGTTATTTGTGGAGAAGGAAAGATTCGACGAAGAGTTTATATACAATACTGATGAGACCGGTTTAAATTGAAAAAAAAACTACTCAACAAATCTTTAGCATCAAGATGTGAAAATACTTCACCTGGATACAAAACTCCATCCGTCCCACCCGTTTATAGAGAGTTTAAACCAGATCGATAAAATGGTTAGGATAAAATTTCTTCCACTAAATGTCACGTTGGTAATACAATGATGGACAGGGTGTAATAGAAACATTCCAACATTTACATAGAAATCAAATGCATCGACGATTAATGCTAGCAGATGAAAATAATGAAGAAGCAGTTATCAGCTTCCACAAGAAAATAAATTTAAAAGATAGTTGCACATCGCAGCAGATAGTTGGAATTCTTTAGATGCTTTGAAAAAATCATGGAACAAAATTTTGAATAGACTATCAGCAAGTTACAGTATCGCGATAGAAACTGATATAGGAGACATTGCGGAAGCAATAGAACAAATTTCTATATGTACTGAATGCGATTAAAGAAATATGTATCTTCCTTTAGAAGAACAGGATCCAGAATATGAAGAAGAGATTTGCGTGGGGGAGATATTGGTCCTACATATTCAGAAGCTTTTCAGTGTTTCATATTTTCCCTGTCGATTATGATTATTTTCGATTATCCGGACTCCTTTTCCTCAATTAGGTCCGGATAATCCTGTTAAATATTTCAATTCTGCTATTTGTTTCATAATTGGTATTGCTTACATTGTATATATAAAAAGTAAATGATTACCAATGTAATTTTAATTCTTCCCCAAGCTTAAACATCAATTTGGCTTAATGATGTCCGAAACTATCTTTTAATTTGTTTACATACTTTGATTGCTTCTATTTGAACGTAAATGTGTTGGGTTCAGATTATTCTGATTGCTGTGTTTTACAGCCGACAGGCATTCAATGCAATTACTCCTCGGTTCATATTTCCGAAAGACGAAGTAATAAAATATAATTAATTGAAGTTAGAAGCACTTAGAAGCACTTATCCTTCGTTTATATCGAGTTAATCTCTCAGCGACACGATATCGAATTTTCAATTGTGCAACGCGGATCAGAGACTTGATCATCAATTGTTCTTTCAATATGCAATTGCAGATGGGATTCTTAGAATGAGATCGAAAGTTGTACGTCAGTCTGATATTTCAATACGTGGTCTCGCTGGATTAATTCCTAGAAATGTTCAATGGAATCAGCTTTTTCGAATTGCAACGCTTCTCATAGATTTAAATGAATAAATAGAATAGACAGTGCCATCTATGAGCGAAAAATCAATTACGGAATTGCAACAATAATAACGTTAAGAGCGATATATTACATGTCAGTATCGCTATCTGATCATAGATTCCGTTCTGACGTTAATAGCTCTAGCGTCCCCAATACAACATCATTAGATTTTGACGATCTTAAGATCAAAATACTCCAAATTTAATTCGATTACATTATAATTTAAAATTGGCGTCGTTTTTAAAGCTCGAGACGTTAAATTTTATGGGTCGTTCAGATAATTTGAATAGCATCCAAAGAGTTGTACGATAGTGGCTCAACTGGTTAATCAACTTTGCTGCAAAAAAAATCTAGAACGAAAACATGAATCTTTGCAAACCTTCAATCGACTTGCACACATACAACATCGATCATTTTTATTTTTGTTCATTTCAATCCGTAAGAATTCAATGTCGCCATGTTTAGTATCGGCTGAAACTTGAATAAACATCGAAAATAGACGACAATACACAAGTGTTTTTAGACAATGCATGAATGAAACATTTCGTATACTCGTGTGTATTTTTAAGCATTCAACAGATTGTTGAATTCCTCAAAACAGCGCCTTCGATCGAAATTATACGGCGAAGCAACAGAATGATTTTTCGTTACATTTAGCATAATGATATAATTTATGAAATCATAAGCAACCAGAGAGAGGAAAATCAGTAGACGACTAACACGCAAATAGATTTTATTTCAATATGAAACAGGTGCAAAGATATCGATGTAGACTGTAGCAAACTAGATTTAACCCTTTTAGTGCCAAGCCAAAAGCTATACTCAAGCTATGAATGCCAAGTCAATTTGACGTAATTTGATAGGGTTTAAAAAAAATCAAGTGCTTTACAAGACCATACTTTAGTACAAAACATGTAGTATTTGATTGAAATTAATTAATTAGACAAAAGTAAATAACAATCCCATGAAATGCTACAAAACAAGTATTAGGTCAGTCCAAAAGTTCGTGCGCATTTTTGTTTTTTTTTTAATTGTAAATAAAACACAATTTAACATAAGATTTCAAAACTATCGAAATTTGTCGTCGCTTGATTAGCGTATTAGTCAATTTGTCACCAATTTCGTAAATATCAGATGCATATTAATACCAGTACCAGTGGAGTCAGAGCCACAATTAACAGTAGATCAGATCGCAGAATAGATGGATTTGTCTCATGAAACAGTTTTTCGTCATTTAAATGAGATTAGGAAAGTATCCAAGCTGGAAAAGTGGGTACCGCATGAGCTATCCAAAATTTACTTGGGTCTGTTTTTATGCGATAGATACGTTCCACGGGGAGTCGCATATAAAAAATCCGCATAAAAAAAGCTTTGAACTACATAGAAAACTGATGGATAGGTTCCATTATTCTTAAAAAATACATAACTTCAAATCAATGTAATGAAATGTAGCAAAAATCGCATTAAAAAAAATTTGCGAAGATTAACCAATATTTTTTTGGTTCCATGATTTTTGAAAACCGCATAACTTCAAAAACGCATAAAAATAGACCCAAGCGTATTTGGTGGGATATGTATGGCCTGATTTATTATGAAGTATTAGAATCAAATCAAACTATTATGGAGTTAAAAAGCTATTATTAAAAGCTATATGTAAAATTGATAAAAATGTTAAAAAAAAGTAAAAAGAAATGCGCACGAACATTTGGACTGACCTGATAATTCATAAAGTTATCATATAATTAGTATAACATCAACACTCTAGTATTATTATATTTCTATAAATATATTATTATATTCTATAAATGTTATAAACATTATTATTGTGTTTACAACAAATTATTTATTTCATCCTAAACATTTTGTAGTCACAAATCCGTTAATCATAATCAAAAGTATCACTAATAGATTTATTGTCATATTCAGTCGATGCGAATATTAATGTGCACTATAGCATACATAACGATATATCGTCGTTGGCACTTTGCGCTAATGTTGTCAACGACGATATAGCGTTGTCCGGCACCAAGAGGGTTAATTGAGGTTCTAGCTGTCATATATTTAACTTTTTATAAACGGCGCACTCAAATGGCTTAGAAACTGTAGCTATACTACATACGACCCAGAATTGAAATAAACTGGCTAAAAAAATTATATTATATAAGCTCTATCGCCTGTTTATCGCTTATAAGTCTGTGGGAACGCTCGAAAAATATAAATCACCCATTACAATGTTTATACCTGTAATTTAGTATCTGGATTTATAAATTAAGCATCTTGGGTTTAAAACTATATAAATATATATTAAAGTGATCGATATAAAGATGATTTCTACAATGAAAACAAAGTGGAATATGTTAAAAAATTCGTATATCAGAGATGCGGTTTTTAGTATTACGTCATTTAAACATTAAAAATGTATGATTATATACAGTAAGTTTTATAAATATCTGTATTTAATATTTTTTTGACCCAACGAGGAAAATTCATCAAAGGGGAATTAGACGAACGATGCAACTCATTATAGAATTTTATACCACATTTATCCTCTTTTCGTTCCAAGTAATCGATATACGTATTCAAACTATAGTATAGTGATACAAAAATAATAAAAAAATGTAGAAATAATCGATTAGCTGTCATTGATTTAACATTTTGCGGTCAGCTGCTGATTTAAATATGTCCTCCAGTAGAAATATAATACTTTCCAAATATATGCATTCGATAACAAAATGCAAAAAATAATTGATTTCTGAAGATAAAGATTGATCCAAAATACAAAAGATCTGATATTGATGTCGTTTTATAATTTTTCAAGATAAAAATGAAAAAAATACAATTGATTTATACAGCAATTTAAATGTTATGCAATAAGGTTGCATAAATGCATAATCACATCTCCGATGATCACCATAATGGATACGGAGATCACTATGAATCAACATCATCAGAACCAGTATAGGCCACCATTGACACCATCGTTTGACTCGGAGACCTCATCTGTCATAGTTCATAGCTGTGCTCGAGAATCAAAGAGATCAAGAACACTCGCAGCATTTGGCACGCGTCCCTTCTTCGAGATGATCTTATCCTCAAATCCAGACGAGAAATACGCCGACAACCTCTCGTCTGCTGCCATTTAAGCGGCGTCAATAACACGCCGGGATGCGAATTAAATTTTACTCGCATTGATTTCATTGAAGAAGTTAACACTCGAGAGCCCGAGCATAGTACGAGCCGTCGAATCGCCGTCCATTTCTGAGAATTCATACATGATTTATGCGATTTCGACATTTATTTGAACAGTTGGAGTGGCAAAGAGCCAAATAATCTAGTTTACAGAATGCAAGATTTAGAAAATCCAGATATGAATCCTCCGTGCTCATACACACATGTTTATACAAAATAAACTCGCGCCTTATAAAATATATTCCATCGACGTCTTAATATAATCGATAATTAATCCAGAAGATTATAGAGATCCATTGGGGTGACGGCTGAGATGATGTGTTGGAATCTATATAGTTGAAGTTATTTTTGATGAAAAAACACTGTGGTTATAAGAAAGCATTTTTCATTGAATATTTGCTGGTCGATATCATTAACCCCTTAAAGAGGTAAGACATAATGCTGTGTCTGTGTAGAGAGTATCTTGCGTACATCGTACGATTGTATATATCGTTAACCCAAATTTATCGACTAATAATGATATAATGAATCGATTTCAAGTGTATTGTTTATGTTTACTTGAAGAAATGACCGAATATTGTGTTCTATCGACAGTGTTTATTTAATGTACAAGCTTCATACAAGCTGCGACGGTTCTGAGAGATAAGTGAATTTAAATATGAATTAATTATTTGCGTGCCGAACCATTAGTTGTGACAATAATACTCATATAGATTTATGCATATGCTCTACAGCAGCGATTCTTAAACTGTGGTCCTCGGATCTTTGAGCGTGAAACTGTGGTATTTTCAAGCACACATATTCGCTACGAAAGGCTTGTGGTTTTATGGAACGGTACTACAAAAATCCATTTAAAAAATGTGGTTAAGGAAACTAATTTAATATATCAGATTATCTGATGTCATGGCGATTACAATTATATTATATTACAAGTATTCAAATCGAGCACGTTTCGTTATACATTGGCCTGCCTTATTCATAGCGATGAATAATTTGATTAGCACGCATGTTTTAAACAATTGTTCGTCATCATGAATCATTTCATTTTAACGCATCCTTCTTTAGATATAATAATCGACTTCGGCGCTATTCAATGTTTATTACGAGCTCGACAGTTTGGCAAGCACTGGCACAAACGCAATGCGTTTATGGTCGCAGTTTAACAGCTTATTGTTAAAACCACGATCAGCGAGGCATTGCATTGCAAAACGAATTAAATCGATACTCGAGCTCACGTACAAACGTATGGCCTTATGCTTTAAATTTGAGTTTTTCGAACCGTGGTGGTGTTTGCAAAATATGTGGGTCACTTTTTTTGCAACTTGTCGAATATAAAAGAGCAGCATGCTTTTACCACGACGATCAAGGTTCATTTCTTGGAAGATTGATGAATACGTATGGAAGACTGCATTGCAAATAGCAGAACTCGTTAAATGAGGACTTCATCTTAATCAAAAGGCATTGATGCAAGATGAAGAAGTTTTTTAATGTGAACGTGAATGATAAAAAAATCGCAATAATCGAAGAATAATTGAGAGACACAATAGATGCTAATCTATGAAAACATTTCATTTCGTTTCGATTAAGCTAAAAAAACAATCAAATGGGTGCCGCACGAATTGATTACCAGTCAGACTGAAACGCTTGGGAGCACGCTCAACCTTCCAACAAAATTATTTTATACCGATCCGGAATTGATTTATGAATTTATTTTTAAATTACAATCTGATGGAACAAATTTAGCACCTTATCAAGAATATATTTGAGAATTTCGCACCTTGCATAGTACGATATTTTCGTTGAAAAATGAAAAGACTCATGGCGTAAGGCAGTCTCGATGGGACAGCTCCATAAAGGGTTGGTGGACACAAGAACTTAGTACCAAAGCTGGAATTGTGGATGGCCAGGCAACATAGCCAAATGTGTTACCACCTAACCCAGATTCTCACCGGGCATGGCTGTTTTGGCAGCTACCTTAAGAGAATAGGAAAAGAGACAATGATGATGCTGCACACACAACATTCGTTTGTCCAGCGTGGAGCGTTGAAAGGGATACCCTATGCGAGGAGCTGGGAGCAAACTCGCTTTCGCCCAACATGATCCCTGCTGAAGGATATTAGGGCATGGAATGCATGATATATGTACACAAAGACACATCGCTGCCACCCATCCTAGTGCAATACTTGACCAGTAGCCGGGTGACAGCAGAAAAGGAGGGGGGGGGGGGGGTTTAGTAGGTAGAAATCCCACACTACCACGAAATAGTGGCATCTTTTGAAGATTTCCTCCCTTCGGGAATAAAATAGTTCGAAATCCTGTCATGAATTTCGGTCATCGAAAACATTTCACCATTTACGTTTGTTCTGAGTCTCATTTCTTCAGTTGTTCAGCCGTTCAACGTCCTCGTCAATATCATCAACCTAGGGTATTTGAGATCCGATTAGCTGCCATTTGGGTCTAAGTCTAAAACTCAGATGTAGTCTACCTAATTATTGATATGCCTAATGAAGCTAATTATCGACATGTCCATGACCTCTGATTAACCCAAAAATTGGTTTATCGAGGTGCATCAGTTTTTTGATTTGGTAGTCGACTTATTGTAAAGTGGGAGAAGTCTTCTTGAATACGATATCTTACTGGAATAATACCATCGACGTCGAGCATACTTCCAGTTCTGCAAAGGCAGTTGAAAACATTTCTTGATAGATATGCGACTTTCTTCTTACTTCCAGTATTTAAAGTGCTGGCGATTACAGTATTTTGACGCCAAGTTAACCCTTTCACACCAGAGAACATACACGCTACGTTCACTTTTCTGTCAGCTCTGCTGCAGCGGGTAACAAGCTTAATAATGAACTTTAACACTGTTCAACTTGTAGGTATCTGCTTTCTGTTGTTCAGCTATTTTTGCTTAATAATGTTGTGCGAAAATAAAGGACACGATTACCGTGCAAGCCTACCAGTTTACTTCTGAAGGAGTAGATTTTGCAAAGGAGTGGTGATATTCTGCTAATGACACCACTCCAGAATAGTCAAGGGGGAATAACAAAATTGGTCAATGATAAGAATGATGCGAGTATCTTAATTATTAAAACAAACGCCTGCTCTCAAGACAACACGAACAAAAGTCATCTTATCTTTGTTGAAAGAGCTTAATAGCTTATCCGACGATAGCGATTTCAGTGAATTATTTCTAAATTTTATGACGGTTGAAATATTCTTTAGAAAACGATTTTTGTTAAATAGTAAGTATGAATATTTACGAGTTTCTATATTGATAAAGTTTAGACGTGTGCATGTTGCAATACTTAATTAAATTCATCTTGAGCCCGAGACGAGAGGATTCGCATCTGTGTTTGATGATCACATTAAAGAATGCAACCGAAGACGATGATATTTTTTTTTAAATGATTAAAAACGTGCCAATGTTGATCAACAAACATGGAATTATTGCGCGAAAACGTTCATCAAACGTCAAACATTGGACTTCTTCAAAACTATGAAAAATTGCAACATTGCTTTCGACCAACAGTTGGACACATTAATTGATCAATTGCAACAAATAATATCAAAATTATAATTTGATCATTCAATGCCAAATATGCAGAAGTAAGCACGAGTCCAAAAATATGCAAACGTGACGAATTTGCGTCCAAAACTTTGCAAATAGTAATTTAGTAAGCGACATGTAAAAAAATGATTGGACTGAATATATTTTACACATTTGATTGCCTGCATATTTAACCCTTTTAATGCCGACTCAAAAAGCGCCATATGCAACGATATATCGTCGTTCGGCACAAAGAGCGTTTAACTAATATATTTAATTACACGTATACTACATGCAGTCCTGCAGGATCTGTTACGGGTTTTAAAAGGTAATAAAGATAGCGACTCACCAGTGAGTCGCTGCCTAAGGAAATTGCTTAATTCTAAGTGTAAATTTCAACGTTTTGGTTAGTAGCAAAGTTTTTTCCCCTATAAGCTTGAGATCTAAATTTTAGCCAAAGACATAAATAACCCAATGTAAACTGTTATGAAATGAAATAAACAGAAATGTTTAATAAGCTTTACGTCAAGCAATCAACGGCATCTGGAAATAAAATAAAGGTCATAATTACCAAAACAGTTTGCACCTCACCAGTAAATTAAAGCACAGAAACTGAACATAAACAATTTCAGAATTAATAGCCCTGGATGAATTTATAGAGCAGCATCTCGCTTTGGCCCTATGGGCCAGAAAGAGATGAACGCATTTTGAATGATAAAATAGATTTTAGGTGTTTCTCTATGTAAACGAAAGCATTGCTTTATTATTCAACAGTCATCTTCAACGTTTTCTCCCATACGTCCGTTTCGCTCGTGGTGATTCGTGGTTATTATAAAAGTGGGCATCGCAGGTTGCCATGTTTGGTTGGGATCAGGTATATCAGGTAGACTTTTATAACAAAGACGTTGCACCACCCGTCTAGCCAAACAAAGGTGTGCAACCCCAAACATAGGGGTGCACTAGAACTTGAAATAGTCGATAAGCCTTGCGTGACGATAAAATAGTTTTGGTGCAATGACCCCCCCATAACAACCCAAAGCGTACATAGGAAGGCATAATGCAATTTTAATCGATCAAATGCAAGAATTACACAATTTGCAAATTGTTCATGATTACCAATATGGAAGCAAAAAATGCACATAATTTTGCAAAAATTTATAATAATTCCAATTTGATTTCGATCGTTAACCACTTCGATGCTAATTTGTGAGTCCATTACAGAAGCTTGTGGTATTGAAGATTTTTTTTTCACCAAAAATTGAAAAGCCAATTTGGGTCATTATTGGGAAATTATCGTTAAATAGCATTCGGTCGTTATGAAATTGACACTTTGCTTGATTACTTCAAACGAAATGAAGCAATTCATTAGCATGAACGTCATTTAAGCCGGACGCATTTGACTACGACGAATTGTTTCAAAATTGATCAAAAGCATCAGGGTTGGCGGATCATAATCATCAGCAATAGCATTGAATGAATGATTTTAGCCCTCCAAAGTTGATCAAAGCATTCGCATTAGTTGAGAAAAAAGTGGCGTAAACCATTCGATGCCAAAGTGTTTTATGCAATTTTTTTTATAAGCACGAGCGATAAAAACTCGCATAAAAATGTACTATTTCTGGAGATTGAGCGTTTGTTTGACTCTTTGAGTGCCAAAATGCAATTAGCGCACTACTGGGCTTGGGCACAAAAAGACCAACAACCACATCATAAACTTGCATTCTAAAACAACTCCAATTATCGTCGATTGTAAAGCACCCAATGGACAATGAAACAATAAAGTTTTCAAATCATTAAAACTGGTGCATTTAATGCATGTTGGATTTTCTGTTTACGAACAAAACAAGCATATTACGGATATTACATTTGAAAATTCACTGTTTCGATATAGAAATGGATAATGTGGCAAGAAAAAGTGATTAGTATTTAATGGGGAGCTACACACAACATGCACAACAGTCATCGTAGTATACTTTCCAATTGGGGTGATGTTCCCCCTTGACAAATGAAGAATCAAACGAAGATAATGTATATGTTGCCCATAGACTCGACCAAATTGCTTCATTAAAATCGCAGGTCGCAGGGATCTGAAGGTTCTAAATTTGGGGTTATTATTCATTATTAATATTCAAAAACTCGAAAAGAATTCGCTCACGCTACAGTTTGCTGGTAGTTTTAAGATGACGATAGTTTTTGGACATCAAAAACAAATTAATTCTTTAAAATAAAAGGACAGGGTTACCGTGCAAGTCTGTCAGTTTACTTCTGAAGGATTAGATTTGGCAAAGGAGTGATGATATTCGGTTAATGACGCCATTCCAGAACAGTCAAGGAGGAATAACAAAATTGGTCGGCAATATGAATGATGCGAGTATCTTAATCATCAAAACAAACGCCTACTCTCAAGACAACACAAACGAAAGTATCTTTGTTGAAAGAGCTTAATAGCTTATCCGATGATAGCGATTTCAGTTAATAATACCTAAATGACGTTTAAAGATTATTTAGAATACGATTTTTTGTTGAGCTGGCAGCTAAAATAATTATTCATTGGTAAACCCCTGGAATCAATTGTTGTTGTGCTGTTTCTTTCCTACTTATGAAGGCTTATCTATACAGGTGAAGTTTCACTTTTTGTGACGTTCAAGCCAATTTACTCTACCGTGCCTTTAGAAGTTTCACTTCAAAAAGTTACCCTACAGATCGAAACTTTCCAATAACGATGGGTCTCTGGACGTTTGTCTGGATCTAACGATGGATCTGTAGGACTTCCTGAGTCTTCCATTTCAATTAATTCCGCAATCAAGCCATGTGACTCGTTATGAGATTATCGTATTCGCGTCGGGTCATTTTCATCCCACGCTGCTACAGTTATAACGCTAAATTGTGTAAAAGTCGATATGTTTTAAAGAGAATGATTTTGATGAAAAAAATATGGATTTGGTTTATGGTTCTGCATAAATTTTATAAATCATCATTATCCAATGGAGTCCATTGAAAAAATATACATACATTTGCATATGTTCCATGATCCATGTTTCGCAGCCATACGTTAACAATGGTAAAACAAATCGATGTTATAAATCGAATTATGTATTTTTAGCTGCAAACGCCATTTTCGTATTCTTTCAGCAGTTTATGGTAGTTTTTCAAAAAATGAATATTTGAGAGTTTGACGTCATTGACGATGCTCTTGGCAGGTTTCATCCATGCGTCAATATCGTCTATATTTCGTCAATGCGACACGAAGTCGTGGTTTATTCGGATCTAAAATTGAGAATCTTGGTCTCGAGTATGCCATATCTGCAATGTAACACGACCCATGTGGTGGAGCGCATGAATCATTATTTAGCGTATGTTTCTGCGTCATATGAGCAATATTTTATACCGAGTGTTATGGAAAGGAAAGTGTTTAAACCGTCTTTTTTGCAATTGTAAATAAATTCAGATGCAGCGCAAAAAGGAGATTTTATCAACAAAAAACGACCCAAAATTAGTGTATACAGATGTCGCATTATATAAATATTTTTTGTGTTTTAGTAGGTATCACTTCGTGGACGTATCTTTTATTTAATTTCAACATTAATTTTGTTATAGGTTTATCAAAATGTTTTATATCAAACTATGATTAAACTACTAGTCTATCATACTAGTTAAGATCGGTATTAATATTAGAGCAGCATCGCGTGCGTAACGATATATCGTCGTTAGCACTTTGCGCAAGTGTTGCCAACGACGATATATCGTTGTCCAGCATCGAGAGGGTTAATTGCGACATGTCAAAAGCGAAGTGAGCATAAGCCAGGTGTTGCGACGTTGCAAGAGCATTGAGGATGTTTGTTTTGAATTTGACTGAAGATCCATCCATACTCTTGATGGTGGACCTCGGGGGTTCGGAAACCAGTTCTGCCACTTTCCTCCTTCGCGACCCAACAATTCGCAGAACGTTAAAATCTCACCGAGAATTTATGCAGAACGAGCGTTTAGCGAATGGACGTTTCTAAATTCATATGTTTAAAATAATCTTATTCATACTTTGACCCATTTTGATCTAACCTTGGTGGCTGACGATAAACTCGCCGAACGTCTGGAAGTGTTTTTACGAGAGTTTTACTCAATATATATAGATCTATTATATAAAAGCATTTAATTGTATACAAATCCTCAAAGAAAGTGTCGTTCGAACGCTTTTAAACGGTCATAACAGCTTATTATATCACCGCGAATGCATCACGAAAGCAGTGACTACGTCGATGTTCATTTGTTTGAATTATATTTGAATAAATCCGCGCCAGTTCTAAAGTGACGTTTGTACGCTCGGATCTGACAGCTCTTTTGGCGACCATGCGCCGGCGATCGCGCAAATTTCGACGACGGCCGCAACGACATTTGAGGTTATTTTCGAAGCGTCTGGTCGAAAACAATGTTGTTATTAGCCGCACCCTGCGTGGTCAAGGCAACGCATCCATTGATTATTTGGCTTTTCGAACACCTCTGCAACAAAACAAAGCGGACTCTGCGCGAGCGTCGCTGATCGAAGACTCGAAAACGGGGACAAGATTTGAACAATTGAATTGTTGTTTAATTTATGCTTGTTTACGTTCTCACCTGCCACGCCCGCGACCGCTCGGTGTCAAACGGAGGACTCACACCTTAACGGTCTTCGTGACAGGCGTACAACAACAACTCGACGGAATGACCACCTTCATTAGCATTCCTGACGACGTCTTCGACGACTTCGCCAAGAATAACCGACCGTTCAACACAGTATTCCGACAAAATGCAACCAAAACCACCCATCCGAAGAGCTCATACCGTTTGCGCTTTCGCCATATTTGCGTCCGTCCCTCTCGCACTTGTTTATTCCCGTTTAAAGTTTCCCCGCGCAAAGTGGCGTAGCACTCGCAGTTTGTCGGAGGACGACGCGAAAGAACTATGTTAGGTTTGTGTTAAAAATGACGGCACGCCCGGAGGCATGTCTTCTTCTGTTAGCACTGCACTTTTCGTTAGGTTGTCTTACCCCAGCTTGCGCCGTTGCGGCCGAGGACGAGTCCGGTTTCCGAATTGTAGAGGAAACTGAGGAAAGATTGAGTTTCGGCCTTTCTGTAGCCGAATTCCTCGGGAGGTGTAGTGTCGTAGGACTTCGACATGTCTGCCTCACTCAGCGCCCACCTCACGACTCATGCGGCCACCAAGCGCTTCCCCACCAGCGTTCGGCGCTAAGGTTACACATTGCACATCAACACGAGCACATCACTTTCCTCAACATGAACTAATCAAATTTATTCAATAAATTATTTTGAATCATTTTATTTATATCAAAAATATGATTTATTTTTGATGAAATATTCAATCAATTTTTAGTCTCAAATTGAGCTTTATGCAATAAATACGCTCCATAAAAATCATTTAAATTAATATTTAATATATAAACTTAAATTTGATATAAATATAAATCAAATTCAAAATGATTGTACTTCAAAACTATTTAATTGTAATTATTATCGTTTGCTTGCTGATGACTATAGTTAAAGTGCTGATGACGATAAATCGCGAAACAATTTATCTGCTCCCATTGAAAAAAGGCTCGGATATGTACAATAAATTTAAATTACATTTCGTTGTCTTTATAGTACGTTGATTTTTAGAGTATCATTATTATTGTTGTATTATTATCATTGTTATTATTGTTATTATTATATTTAATAATACTATTAAAAAAAACACGATTAAATAATAGTCACAATGTTGTATTTATACAACTATACAAAGCATAAGTTAACTTCCCAATCAATGAGAAGAAGAGCAAGGACAACCCCATGCCAATCTAATCAAGATGAGGTAATAAACAAGACAATAGTCATTTTAGAATACATTAAAAATATGGGCGGGGCGGATTAATACGCAGATCATATTGTTTCATGCGAAAGATTTTGAAGTGGTGGAGGAAGTTATTTTTTTTGGTGTTTTGAAACATCGATTGTAAAAACTTATATTTTATACAAGGAATGTGAATTCAAAGAAAATAGAAAGCCAAAAAATCGCTGACAATTGGTGATGCAACTTATTGCTAACTTTAACGGTTAGATGGAAGTCCTCATTTCATTTATAGTAGATCAGGGAGGAACTATAGACTGCATGGTGCATTCAAACCTTGAAACTGAAAAAGGATGAAAGTGAATGATATTTTTTTGCAATACTTGCGAAAGGAAACCAGCGTTTCATTCTAGAAATCGCTTCAAAAAATATCATATATCATATGATTACAAAAATTAATAAAATAAATAAAATTCTTAATATACTTAATAAAGATCCTGCATAACAAAAAACTATTTTTTAATTCATAAGCCCTCATCTTTTTTATTTAATTCCATACAAACATTTTTTGAAGAAATATATAAAAATTGCTTTTAATTGGTGAGAACTTTTATGAAAAAAATTTGTTACCCAAAGGGTTAAATCTTCGTCTGAATTAACTTGTTTGAGGTTATTAATTTTATTAAAGAGTGCAATGTTATTAACCTTTTAAGGAGTATTATCGAAGGGTCTTCGATATGACCTTCACTATTCAGAAAAAGCACTCTTGTGCATTGAAGCTCCGAGGCGAACCGAGACAGAGAGAACTTAGCGCAGTTCAGGAGACTGAGACGGAGAGCTTTCTCGCATGCATCGCAGGATTGTATAGATCGTTAAGTCCAAATTTATCGACTTATAATGATTTCGATTTCAAGTGTGTTATTTGTTTACGCAAAAAAATGATCGGATATTGTGTGCTATCGACGATGTTTTTTTTAACTGCCTGCCGTTCTTCGCTGCGTGTTGAATGAGTCTTTGTCAAATTATCATTTCCTTCTAAAGGAGGAGCAAATGAATCGATTTTTTGTGCATTGTTTATGTAAAGAAAAGAAGTGCTCTTGTATGTATGTAGTGTTCATTTACAATTGACTCTGCCTCGAATTGAAAATTTTCTTACGCTGATAGGAGCTGACAGAAAGTAATCGGTGTAAAGCGATTATGACATCAACGACTTCTTCGATTTTAAATTTGCTCACTAACGAAAAGATTAAGGACTCAATTAACAACTTGTATCCACGATATCAGTGTACATAGATTTGTCCATTTTAGAAATTTTAAAACAATTTAATTTGTTTGTGTTAATACACTCATCGTGTTGTAAAAGTAAATATAAATATTTCGAAAGAATGAATGAAATTAGTCGGAGTATTGCGCAATACGCAACCACGAAATGGATGTGCGAGAGAGAGACGGGGAGTGCTGCCGAAGACTAGCAGCAGAGGTAGTTGCCGCGGTTGCAGCCAACCTGCTGCAAAGCATAGGTCAGGTACCAGCTCTTGGACGACGACAGCGATCAACATCTACCGACGACAATTACAGCATTGCTGATTTCACATCGAAGTATGGAATGAAAGAAGCGGTTTGGTTGCTATGCCACTTCCAACCATTTCCTCGGGAACTTAAACGAGTAGGGGACGAACCTGATTCCCTTTAGAGGGGTCATGAAACAATGGAGTGCCGGAACTCTTATGCAAGAATAAACACCATCGACGTTCACAAAAACAACTTCAATTTTTAATATATTCGAATAAATCCGAACTGACCGATGTTGAAATTGTTGCTGATATTATCCTATAATAGGATTGGAGCTCAAATCAAAACAACCTGGAAATGCATTTGGTTTAACATGTTATGAATCCTTAGCAATACACCAACAACCTCAATTTGCGGAGTGTCGTAACATAATTTTGCTATTGACTGTAAACCATGCATTTTAATAATATTGCCTCATTTCCCTCTAAATAATCAATCCCAACTATATAAAATAATTGCGGTTTTGAACACAAATAAATAACTATTACCGGTCCCATGTCATCGATGTTGTTCTGATTCTATGTCGAGTGTGAATTGATATGTTTGCAATTTTTTACTAAAAATATAAACCGATTTCATACTTATACAGATACAATGCAAAACACGTTACCGCGTCAAGCATGATGTCTTATTATTTCAACGTCTATATATCGTCAGGCCGCACTTTTGATGAAAATTTCTTGCTAAGATATAGCGCTGCTTTGCACTCAAACGGTGATAATTTTTTGTACAATATTCAGACTGGCTTCTAGAAATAACCAAGTAGATACGTTTATTAGTCAGATTGGCACTTTATTTAATTTGAAATATGTTTGTACAAATGTGACAGCTATTAAAAAATGCCAAAAATTGGGAAAAAATAAATAATAAATTATGATGTACCGGGAGCGGTTTAAAATTGTACATTTATAAATTTTTCAACACATGTTTTTTTGCTGAGATTAATCCATCAGCTTGCATATAGTCTACATATTACATGTTTTCACAGATTTATCTATCTGGAACCATAGCTCTGAACTTCAGATACGCCTTTCTTGCAGTTCTATATGTATGTGCTGCTTAACAACTAACCGATTTGGGCATTTCATATCTATGGAATTCGTAATGGAGAACTGCTTTCTATGAGCATATATATATATATATATATATATATTTACACAAATTTTAAAAATTCTTCGATTCGATGAAAAAACACAGCGAAATCAACGTCAAAAAGACGATAAACTTCAGATATTTAAATCAAAATTATTTGTATAATCAGGCTTTGGTTGGAAAGAGAAAGTTATTATCTGCAGTTGAAAATAAAAATTATGGTTGATTTATTTGTATATGAAGTAAACGATGCCGCAATGATATCCTGTTTATGTTATATTTATGTAACAGTCACGAATACCCGGCATACAGTAACGAATAACGTCCCCGCAGCCCAAACTTCATTTCATCAGACCAATATGCGCCAACATGGTGCATCCATACAATATTTTTACTATGCCTATGTTATTCCCGCAAGTGTAAACAGTAAGTTGAAAAAGTTTTATCGCAATCTGATGAATGGTATGGCAGCGCATTATATACGAACAAAGAGAGATTATTTTTTATATATTAGAGTATAAAAATGTATCTGATTGATTATAAATTGTGCATAATTTCTTATAATAAATTGATGATTCATTCCGAAAAATCATCGGTAAGGTATATGCGAAATGCCGGTATAGTTAGTGTTAAGTTTTCCAAACTAACTCCAGGATGTTTTTGAGGCATGGCGATGTGTATTATCATGATAAAATATGACTTTTTTCAATCCCGGGATTTTGGGATTGCATTAGACCGTCCCGGGATCAGTCTCGGGATCCCGGGATCGGGATTTTCAATAGTTTAAGAAATTACATTGATAAATTTGATCAAAAATTACTAATAAGTCCATTTGTTTAATATTAAAAATAACTTGAAGACGAAAGAATTTTATTTATTTAAGAAAAGATAAAAATACAACTCAAAAATAGATAAGTCCCCATTTTCGTATAGCACCATCAATGTGACTGATAAAATTCCTTTTTGCTGAGACACGGATTAAAACTCGCAAAATTCCCGATTTCCTGACAAATTATTTATTTCTGTCGCTGCAGATGAATACTTATATATTATAACACTTTGATGTGATTCGCAATTATATTACGGATAAATAAAAAAAAATTGAACCCCGTATCTATTATATTTCATATCGATATTCCCATTATTAGAGTCGAGATGTAGTAAATACATCACCGGTAGGGAAAGGTTAATACAACAATTTGAAAAACATATATGTACTGTATGTATATGTACACATAGATTAGACAGTCACTGCCCCTAGGTGTCGCCTAAGCTCGCCAATTAGTAGTTACGCCAATGTTTCCATGCGAGAATGTCTCAATTTAGTAGCCTTCAACGTGCTGGTGAGGTGTACGATTTCTATTAGATAAAAATCCCCCCCCTCCCCCGGATTTCCGGGATCCTGGGATTGGATTCCCTAATCATAATCACCCGCAATCGTTATGATTTTGTCAACTGAAATTACAGTCTCCCGCATACAATGTGTTAAGTTTAAATACAAATATTTTGTATTTGGCTGATAAATTCTAACCGAGCTATGCCAAATAACATGCCAAATAATATGCTTGGTAATAATATCATTAATTGTTGCAATGACACTGACATCATCATAAAATGCAATAATAATCGTTCGAAGTGAATGGATGGAGCCAGAAATGTAGCACAAGGATCTAAAAAGTTGAAGATCCCTTTAAACATTGTATTATTTATTCAGCAGTCTATCCAGAATTAAAGCATTAATGATTTGAAGCAGCGAGTGATCATATGAAAATCAAGACTAATTCGGGTCATAAGTTGGATCATATTGTCTGTCGAAAATCGTGCCTTATCCAAAACGAATGAGCAAATTTACCGCGAAATATTTAAGACTACGTTTAGATGCATTTGGATGCTTTGGATATCTGCAATTTGAATTTTAAAAAATATATATTTTGTAATAATTTATGTATAAGAAGATGTATAAATGTGTTTTGAAGACAAGTACATATATTTTATATATAACACATTTTCTTGCAATAATCCTTGAGTTACTTCTCGGTCAGACGTGCATGAAGAATTGCTATGGCTACTTTCAATTGATCACAAGAAATGATATCTATTGTTCAGGGACTCAACGAGGCCATAATAGCAATATATCTGGAATATTTAATCACTTGATATATATAAATCCGAGCATATTTGATTAGAAATTAATCCAAAACATTAACAAAAAAAAATAATTGATAAGACTTGTGATACATGCGATGCGAGTAGCACGAATTGAATTTACTAATTGTGGTGTCACAGGTCAGCAATGAGTCAACTGTCAAGAGAGTTTAATTGGTGACGACAAGAGAGTGAGGGTATTCCAGAATTAATTTCACCAACTAAATCTTCAATAAGCGAATTACCTATTATGCAAGTAAATCAGCATTGTTTATGAAATGGATTGCTTATGAAACGCGACGGCCATAAAACTTTTGATCTAACGATTGAATTGATGTCAATATCGTTCGATGTAGACCTGCATCGAAGCCTACAAGGTTTCTTGGTTAAAATTATAAACAACTTCGCATGTAACTCTTTTGTCGACATTTTATGTCTGTGTTGTTGAAGCTGATGAGAAATGTGGCGTTACATGGCGATAGCTAATCGAAGGAAGATAAACAGCAGCACTATGATGTTTAACCATTTAGTGGCTAAATGGGGTCGCATTCCGTGGCTATTTATAGACTTGAAACTGTTTTAAGGACTATTCTTTGTACGAAAAAAATAAAAATAGACATTAGGGCATAAATTAGGACAAAAGTATGCTTTTGCAGATTTGATCAGTTTTTGCAAAATATTTGATGTGTTGAACGTATTGAAAGATATTTCGATTATTTGAATGATAAAACCATTACGTTGGAGATGAAATTAAAATATCTACAGAGAAGATCCTAACTAAATTCATGAGGAATCCATACAAATCTGCAAACATCATCAATGCTACAAATTATTAACATTTGAAAAAAAATGAGAAACAAAATTGTCCAATCTTTATAAAACTACAAAAGCAATACTAATACTTTGTACCAAATCTATTGTAGTGTAAATAGCTATTATATATTCACTTGAATCAGCATTGTTCGATACATTGTTGCAAAGTTCATGTAAAAAACACAGTTCAGACTTCAAACTATCAGACGATCTCTTCAACAATGTAATTGAAAGAAATTATACTCACTATGTTTTATCAATGCTTTGTAATTAATAGAGAAAAAAACTTAAATTTGTATTTTTGTGGCCCTAAAAATAAGCAATTGTAAGAGTTTCATACTTTAAAATATCGCCAAATCAAATGACACCAACAAATTGAAAACATATGATTCTATTTCATATTTACTTACAGATAATTTTAAGCACTAAGTGACTATGAGAAATTGACCACCAATTTAGGTCATGATTCGGGTCACTTTAACTGCCGATAATCAGAGCCGTAACTAGGGTATGAAGCGCCCGTGGCAAGTATTTAATGTATGTTTTAAAATAATATAGCCCTAAATTTACCCGACCTAACGTATAGATGGCGATTAATGTTGTAAAAAAATACTATGATAGAAACTGTCTAGACGCTATGTTGCTTCCGTGATCATACAGATCATAGAAAATGCCGCAAAAAGCCCCAAAAGAAGAGGGAATGGCCATAAAGTTTGTATGCTCAATCGGTCCGCTTTTCGGACCGCTGATATGACGAATGATTTATATTAAAATCGCGCAAACTATATTAGGTATGGATAAACAAATTTGCAAATTGCAAAAATATTTAAGTCATTCCAAGAAGAATCTTATGGTGTAAAATTATCGATCATTTCAAACCTTCAAACTCATTTCAAAAATTTGTTTGCCTTAGATTTTAATTGATATATTGTAGAAATTATAAGCATAATATATTTAAGGATTGTGCTATTTTACAAAAGTGTTAAATGTAACATTTTATAAATATATTCAGCTTGAGACTAGCTGTCAATGTATGATGAATTATTAATGTTTTGACATTTATATCTTAAATAAGGTTTTATAAACTGCTTTGCAGTTTTTAAATGCAAATATGTCAAGCAAAAGAAAACGATTGCTATGAGCACTTAAAAACTATCGAATTTTTGGTTAAATTGTATTGTGAAATCTATGTATATAAATGAATGTGTGTCGCGAAGCGAGGGGTTTGTTCGGTATATATTCATGTACCGTTCATTCGATTGCGATGAAACTTTGTTGATTTATTGGGCGTATATCTGAAAAGGTTTTTACATGAGCACGATCATTATTCGTGTGCGGAATGTGTTTTGCGAGTCGATTAACGCATGCACCATATTGGTTTGATGAAGTCGGTCTTTGAAGTGAGAGAGAATGCACGCAAACTTTTGAATCGTAATCTCTCAGTCCGCGCTACGAATGTCCCACAGCAATATACCGCGTAACTATACTACTGCATTTCTTTTCAAATATTTTTTAAGCGCGCGTGATATTGCAATACATGACGGATACTCGCTGGTATATAATAAAATAGACAAACCACTAGTGTAATGGTTGCTTTATGCTGTGTTTAGACACGTACAATAAAGACGTTACAGCGCATGCGCGTAGCGTGTTTATGTCGTTTATGAAAATACAAACGATTCTCCATTTATTTCCAATCATCTATTGCTCGGAGTTTCACTTTTCGTGACGTCCAAGCCAATTTGCCCTATCGCGTTCATACTTCACTTCATTCACACATTTCACTTCAAAAACAACTAAAAAGTAAATTATTTCATAGCGAATTATTTATATCATACATCTATCTTGTCTATAACGTAAAAGAGCAGTTATTTTAGAGCTTAGCGAATTGAAAAGGTGTCGACCATAATTGCTTAAGTGAAAACTTTCAAGCGCTATGGTTGTCATCGACTTATATAAAATTGTTTATTTATTTATTTTCAATATAACCAGCATGCATTTAATATATTTTTTTAAAAATATATGCACAAGTTTAATATCTGTAAACAATAAAAAAGATCCATTGAATGCTTAATTTGCTGTCAGTTGGAACCGTTCTGTGCTCGTTATTTGTTTGAAACACATCAATTTTGCACTGTTACTTCGGACGATTTTAATAATCCACTGTTCCAAGTGTATTTGGGCAAACGCCCAAAAAAGTTTAAGGAGCACTGAATTAATTAAATCATTGTTAGCCCACGCAATGTCATTTGATATGCGTATTCCATTTTATACGACGGATCCAACACATTTTTCTACATTAATTCATATTAGCACAATTTCGGTAAAATGATAGAACATGCCACAAACAAAGAATAGAATAATTCAAATCATGTTTGTATTTATATGAGCAAAAAATAAATCTCAACGGGCTTAGTCAGATATGGTTTTTCATGTGGAAGAACACGACATTCTTGATTGCACGGTGCAGTATGCAATTTGAACGATTTCAATGGGCCATTAAATGTCTTTGATAATACGAAAAAAACTCGTAATATGCATATTACATGTGTCAACTGTCAATTTGTATGGATAAATAGACTGATGTGGCTATGGCTAACTAACAATTGCAATAAAGCCGTTATGCTCATAGTTTAAGTGACTATTTCAAGGTTAACAAGATAATATTTATTCCACAAATGGAGCACGATGACAACATATCTGGTTGTTTATAAACATTTTCACCAAAGTCAATCGAAATGGATGCAGAACGATCGAGCTCTCGATTAAAACGAGCATAATTGATGATTGGTTAATGAGTGTTTGGTGGTCGATGGATGTTGCAAAATGGTGAAATTAATTAAGTGGTCAAAGGAAATATTTTTGTGAAAGCAGTAAAGCTGAAAGTCACGATTTCTATATTTCATTACGATGTTCCCTTTTAAATACCAATATTATTTTTCATCAACTGGAAGCACAAACAAACAGAAAATAAGAAAGAGTAGTGGTTTTTCTTTCTAGCTGACAAAGAAATCGCCAAGAGTTAGCCAAGAGCTTTGACTGAGAGACGATACCTTTCTGGCTGTGTGCTGGCTTTGGTGTTGCTTGAGAAAGGGAATCAGCGGGAAATCCCGCTGTAGGAAATCTCTCACTGACTGAATATTAAAATAAATATCATTTTTATCCATCCATTTAAACCTTTTATCTGATCCGAAAATTGAATGTTGATCCGATGTGGTGTCCCTGGGCGAAACACGGTCTGAAACCCCCAGAGGATCTAGCCTACATGCTTTTATTTTCCAAACGCTCTCACGGACACGCAACATATAAACAAACAACATTCGACTTAATTAAGATTTTATTGCATTTATAACCGCTGTTGTTTAAATTTTTTTAGATCGATAAAAACTGTACCTAAGCGAAGAATGCTGAACCAACTTGACGTAATTTAATAAGATTTGAGGAAAAATTCATTGGAACATGTTTCGAAACGAGGAGAGAATAAATTAAGGCCAATTGTATTGCAATATTTGTTATCGGACAAACAATATGAATTGAAAATCATTAGAAAAATTGAAAATTTGCAAGCGAGAAGAATGATCAATTACTACTCATGTATTATATAACGTCAACCATCTATTATTATTATATTTATATACTATTATATACATTATTTCAACGCGTCACGTAAGTCTTCACCCTACCCCGGCAACGCCCTAGCGAGGAAAGGGGCGACTGGACTCCTTGTACTCCAGAAAGCCTTTTCCAGTAGAGTCAAAAAGGTCGTCTAGAGTAGTTTTCCACCACCTCCCTATGAAAATTACTCAGTCTTTACAAACCCCCCAAACTCCTTATCGAGACGTTCACGAAAGTGTTCGTCAATACGTTCACTCAGGATACCCGTTGGGTGAGCGTTCAAAATAAAACTCGGTGGTAATGCTACCTTCAATATCGAGCGAATGAGGAGGTGAATGTATGATACAGACGAAATGGATGTAACCCCTTCCTATGAATGGATATTGAAGAGGCCCATAGTTCTGTAGTGGACTGTCAGTGGCTGCACTATGATGATGATGATATACATTATTTCAACGATAGCCAGATTCGCCAAATTGGGAGGTTTATTTTGTTTTGTTGGTTTTTTTATAAATATGAACAAACATACAAACATTGATTTTTATATATAAGATCTACTGTAAGTTGACTGTTCTATACCTATATTATTTGAGAGAATGCAAACAATAAGTTGTCAAAGTTTTATCGCAATCAAATAAACGGTATGGCAGCGCATTAAATACGAACAAACAAACATTGATTTTTATATACATGTATTAGACTCTACCGTTATGTTACTCGCGAAATCTTTAGTAATAATTGAACGAAATTTTATCGCAATCCGATGAACGGTATGGCAGCGCATTTCACATGAACAAAACCCAATTCATTTTTATATATTAAGAAGAAGGAAATTAACGAGAAATATACGAGACAGACCACAGACAGACAACAGACAAACATCAAAGGCAATGTATATTTACATAAGGTGCCATTACGTACGTACTATGTCTAAATCGATATTAAATAGTGATTGAAACACAAAAAAATCCGTCAAAAGTTGTTATCGTAAAAGTAGTCCAAATCGGGATGATTATAGACAGGAGACAAGGAACATCGTTTGGATGAGACTGGACATTTTATATACAACAATCCAAATAAACATAAAGATTGCATGGTGTAATTTAATCGCAAAATTCCCGGAGGAAAACATGAAATTACCTAATATTGTGATACGTTACTTTTTCAAAAAATACCATACATTATTGAAATTTAAAAATTGAATTTGTACACACGTACACAATAAATAGTAATAATATTGAAAATCATCACTATTTTCCTTGTTATAAACATTTTCTTTCATATTTTTTTTATTTAAAATATAATTATAGCCAAAATCACGTTGCTAAAACACGTAAAAAAATAGTTCAAAGGGTTAAAATGCATTCACTCTACTTCAATATCTAACGAAAGGGATGCTTCAACAACTTTTCCAAACGACGACTAGAAATAATAAATTTTTGCAATAATAAATACATATTTTGTTATGATTATTTATTGTTCTGATAATTTTAAATTTGGCTTAAATATGTTTAATTGCACGTGCCAATGATTGTGTTTTTCTGGTTATTATATTAATCATAATATATCTGTTATTTTAATTTTATATTTCATGTACTTCTTAAAACCGAAAACCATTTTTGAAAAATATCGGTTTTTGTATAAGTCCTACCAAAGACGATATATCGTTGTGCGGCATCAAAAAAGGTTAAAAAATATGTTAGATAATCTCTCATTAAAAATTATTGCAAGCAGTTTTATAATTTTGCTATAGAATTTAGGATGGTTTTTGCTATAGATGGTTTCAAAAATATGATATATTCTTTATATGAAAAATTGATAATATGCTTGCTTAGGATTGTAGAGTGCTACGACATTTTCGATTGGATTTCAGTCGATATTTCAATGTTCCTGGATAACACGAAATTGAGGAACCACGTTTAATCTCTGGATTATTTAGATAATTATGCTTTATTATCGTGATTTCTAATTATCCCTGCTTGAGGGGCTTCCGACAAAGCAGTTCAAGGCATTCGCTTAAGGCCTTCAAGGATGTCTTTAATCCGATATTGTCGTGTGCCAATTACAACAACGCTATTTATATCCCTGTAGTCTTCAAACGTCATAGGATTATGTTATAAGGTATGCACAGGGAAGCCTCGATTAGTACGGATAATGAATCCCATGAAGTGGTCGCACTATTCGAATTTGCGGTGCTCAGTTATGGTATTTATTTACTAATATGTTGTAATTATGGTTCAAAATGATTTTGGTCAATGGAATAATATTTTCTTGTAAAATTTGAAGTACGAAAGTGAACATTTGAAAGTCATCAATTTTCGGACGGAGACAATCTGAATAGGAGATTTTCATATGATTGTATTCCATTGCTTTTCCAACCACATCATCAATCTTTTCTTTGTTAAATACTTCCTATCTTGCAATTTTGTCTACAATATAATCTGAATTTGAATCAGTGGAATTTTATATTATTTTAAGTTTTTGTGACATTATTATGAAATTGGCTTTATTACCAGCGCTAAAAAAATGCGATTCTATAAATGCTTGAACAAAAACGCTTTGTTTTTGAAGTTTAACGTCGATAAATCTGTTTCCATTTGAGTTTTATGATTTTATGTTATCGTTTAAGAATGATATTTTAGAACCAATTAATTTGAAATAGCTCACACTATCGCTAGCGTGATATTTTATGTATAGTTAAAGATTAGAAGTTTGCTCAAAAATATGTAATAATATGTATTTCTTGGACATTATTAACAATATATATATATATATATATATATATTGCTCGACGATTATGTGTGAAAAACCACAAGAACTTACGAACAATTTTGGATTTTTTTAAATAATACTGGTATTAATCTAACATTTAAATGTGTTTAGAATGACAATTTTAAAACAGAGCAGTTTTTAGTGGCGTTATTTATACATTTAAAAGCGTTTTCACGTGTTGAAGCTTAAAAATACTTTTTTATATAATGATATATTTTTCACAGCCGCCTTAGTGCCAAAATTCTTTCCCAACCTAATGATAGTCATTTTTTAAATCGCATTATTGATATATTCACAAGATAGGGAAGACAAGAAAATTTTATAAGATCGTTGCTGAAGATTAATCGCTTGCAGAATCTCATAAACCGTACACTTTTAATCAGCGTGTCGTATGTATGTTAGTTCTTTCATAGAAATGAACTTGTGACATTTGAAAGACACGTTCGTACACATGTTTTGAATGAGTTTCGTCTATTCACATAATTATTTTTTGCATGGATATCGAATTACGCGCTCAAGTGCTTAGAATGAAGCATCACCAGAAAAAAACATGGTTACAGCATGTGAATACATTGAGAGCAACCACAAAAAATGTGTTTTAATCCAATAATAACTGTGTGAAGTGAGTTTTATGTGGATATTCATATACAATCACTTATATTCAGGAAGAAGTTTACTATGTAAGATAGTGTTCATTATTTGATCTTTTGTATTCCAGCTCAAAATTTTAGGAAAAACTTGGATAGAATATATTAAAAATATCCCTCATTTTTATTGACACAATGAAATAAAATCTATACAGCCAAATTTTGCATCCAAATATTTATAATTAGACCTCAAGAATATGTACAAGAATTAGATTGGAAACTATGAAACGGGCGTTGAGTAAAACTAAGAAGCAAAAAGAGCAATTTTTCACATTATTTATTATATTCAATCAAAATAACTTCCATTGGCATCTACGATTATTTGTCAACGATTGGACAAATAATACATGCCTTTTTTTTAAATCTTAATTTTTACAATGAATAAACAATTAAAAGTCTTTTATAATATTTTTATAAGCAACAAAGATGCACACTTGCTCTTGCGGTCGATCATCTGCAGGTGCTTCAGTTCGTACGGCACTTATGAGTCCAATTTATTTACTTTATTTATTGCACGCAAATATTTTAACACAGCCTAGCTAGGCCCTAATTCAGACCAGAGCTTTGTGTAGATCGGATTCTACCATCATCCTTAATTCCTCGTTATCAATATGGGCCGGTAATCGAGGCGATACTTAATTTTTGGAACCAATATCGAGCATTTCTCATCGAGCAACTCGTATAAGAAAAGTAAAATGAGTACGAAGAATATCTTTAAAATGTGTAAATAAAAATATCGAGCGCACGTTACAGTGAACCTCACTCTAGCCACAAATACAGCCCTAACGCCCGTTTCATAGTTTCCAGCCTAATAGATTAAACGACCATTTGGCAAAATATTTTTAAAATTAAAGAAATCATGCAGTCTTTAATATCGAGTGTATGTTGCGGTGTACAGAGAAAAATAATGACATGCCGTAAAATAATTATATGTATGTAAATTCTGACATTTACAAAAATGCAAGTAACAATATAGTCAAATAAAATTATGATTTTAACCAAGTATAGGTAAATTGGGCTATTATAAATCCAGATTGAAGAATAAATTCACATTTCCAATAAATTTGGGAGATCGATTTTTTCTGGATTTTCTGGAGCTGATAAAATAAAAACTGAGACGATTAATAACGTGGTGGGCAAATTGTTAATACTTGATGACTGATTTGCAACAATAATTAAACATTTAGTGAACGAATGCCACCATATTCGCGATAAGAAAAAAGGATTTTTAGGGTTTTCTTTTGATATTTTTTAATATAATTGCATTTGAAAGATATTCCAACCGGAATTTTTTTTGAAGAGAAAATTATATAGGTAGGGCAATTCGGTATGAACGTCACGAAAAGTGAAACTCCAAACGGCAGTCGGTAGGTAAGATTGTCGTTGTGCCCGTCGCATACATTATAGACATGCTATGCGCATGCGCCGTGCTGCCTCTACTGTGTCACCACACCAATAGCTTGCCTATTTTATTATATATTACACAGCAAGATTTTCCAGTCAACAATTTTCGTTAAGAAATAGAAATAAAACAGAGATGTATACATATATATGTAAATCGATCGATCGATTCCCATAACGGTCATATTTGTTCATATACTATTTATTATTACTATAAAATTTCGATCAATTTGAATACAATCGGTCCAAATTATATACGTTTTTATGTTTTATATTTTTTTTTTGTTGTTAAATATCGACAATCTGGCGATAATTTTGAAAAACTAGGACGGTCGCTAAATGTTAAATATCATTAAATAAATAAAAACAATTTTGTTACTTGCTCTTGGATATTTCTCTTTTTAAAAAGTCCAATTCAAATAAAATTAATCATAGTCCAAGAACCAATGTTTAAGAATACGTTCAGTAATTTTTAAGTCGATATAAAAGAAATTCGCAAAGTTATGGGCCGACGAGTATAAGCTGCGCTTCGCGAAGCTGAGGAGAACAGGCACTTTAAACGCGTTTTTTTGGAAACTACTTTTTACAAGCTTATGGAAGTGCCCTCACACGCCCTAGATAAGCATTATTTATGATATTTGGCAAGCTTATGTATAATAAACGTCTTCATCGTATAGACTATAATTATCCAAAAATATTCAAAAGTTTTTATTTAATTAACAAAAAACTATAAAAAATGTTGATAAAAATACACATTTTTTTTCGATAGCTCACTATTTTTTTATTTTACAATATTTCTTCTTGATTATAGTCTAAGCTATAGACAATATAATATAAAGTAAAAATATGTTTAAATTTTTTGTTGAAAATCACCTGTCCAGGACTTAGGACTTCCATGGTGAAGAATGTCATCACTCGTGCATCGACATACATGGCTCCCCTCCCTCCCATTACCATACTTTACCAAACTTTAAAAAATATGTTTATATTCAATAAAGAGCGCCTAGTCAACACATTAAATATCAAAATTCTATATTTAATACTTTTCGCATAAAAAAAAAGTTGAAATGTCGATCACTTTTAGGCCCAAAATGGTAGAAACGTCCCTTAAGGAGACCGTGGTTATATCTATGTTATTAAATTAAAAAAATATATATGTAAAGGTCTCTATTAAAGGGTAATCTGGTCGCATGAAAATATGATCCAGATGTCCATTTTTTGCTTTGATACAATATTTTTTGCTGTTTGTGACATTAATTACAATATCATTTATATTGGGATGCCTTGGAATTTTCTTGATTTGGACTGATATGATTCTCAAGCAAGGAAGTGGGCTTCAATCCCACAGCATCCCGTATCAAATCAAGTCTTACGTTCGTACATACAATGTAACGAGATGCCATCGATGTACATATTATTTATAAAATCGCGTCTAGGTCACATTAGTCAAAGTGAATATTTAGCATTTTCACATCTATGACGCTATTGTCATTCATTGTAAATTTTTACAAAATGATTCATATTCAGATCCAATGACAATATTGAGACATAATAAGAGCACACGATTAGCATGAAGAGCATACGATGCATATGGTGATCTGTTCGACTCGAACGATTAGTTACCCACATTATGCAATTAAGCATATTGTAATGGTGTTCTGCAATTGTGTGGCCAATCCAAACAACCTGCCTAGGTCAACCGAATCTATCCTTCGGCGTTTGTATCGATCTGTTGAAAAGCGATCGACGATGCGGAAAGATCGATGTGAATGAATACGAAAAATTGACGCAATACGATTGTGTGCGGTGGCAAAAAGTAGTGATAAAAGTTTCAGTCATCATCGAGTATTGCAACGAGCTTATGTAATGACGGCTTAATTATAATCATTATAAACAAATTTAGCTTCAGACATGGGCAGTGAAAAACGAATTGAAAGTATGTCTTCTGAGAATAGATTCAATTCCAAAACGCAAGGACGAAACACAGCCAATTAATACACATATAGAAATCAGGTTTATTGCAGCGATTTCATAACATGGCTTGCACACGTATGCGAAATCAATCCAATCAATCAATTAATTTAAAATTATTTTTGCATAAATATTTGTCTTGAATACACGTGTCCATCACAAAAAAAATGCATATAAAATCCGCCAGATTGAGTGTTATTAATTTAATACCGATGGATTTATTTATAAAAAGTCAATTATAAATATTGTTTGAAAGCCATGGAAATCACTCACACATTTAATATTTAATATTTTCAGCAGATCAATAATTTGAAGCAGCGAGTGGCCATGAAAAAGTAAAGATATGCGTAGGTCATGATTTTAATTGCGTTGGCCGGTGTATGAACGCATGCATAAGATAAGAAAACGATTTAGTTATGGGCCTTGGACATTCCATCAATATTTCATATCACACAGCCTATGAAAATGAAGATTTACTGACTTTTATGGCCATAATTGCCAGGCGTGAATGCCATAAGTTTCTCTTTTTAGAGGCTAATATTTCTACTAAGTGTGAATGTATTAAAAAACATATTTAAAGCGAATATCGTTGCAAATAGTCCATCGTTTTGATGGCAAATCTATGGATCATTATTAGTCCATTCACATTATTAATCAATATGTCCAATTCAAATACATAAACATAATTGTTTGGCTTAGACTATGTATTGTTTGGCTTTTTATAGCCTGCTAGTTAAAATCAGCTATGAATCAAGGTTTTGTTGTTTGCTATTGAGATGAGAGTTTTTGTTGTTGTTAAACTTAAGTTTTCTTTTTGTATTTAGCACATAAATGCTTCTCAAATGTTGTTTTGCAAAGGCACAACAATTAAATATTTTGGAATTACTACTGGATATCAGCTTATTACATATCCACATTATAAGACTGGATGGATAGATTTAGTCAACGATCGAAATAACTGAGATTCATCGTTGATTATATGAAATGAAAATTAAATAAATTAGACATTAATATTCATCGTAAAGATTTAAGTTAGTGGGATTGTAATTAATGATTCTTGGAATCGCTATACAGTTTGGCGCTTTTGGCACTTTGCTAATGTCTACGTAAAATCATATTTTTTACGATCGACATCAAAAGAAACTGCATTCTTTGTTTCTAAACAACAATTTAATCACTTCCCATGAATCCACGATTATATATCATACTTTTCCTCGTAATTGTCGATATAAATAATTATTGTATAGAAGGTTGATCAAATATTTTTTTAATATACAAATATGACGTTTTATGGCGGATTTATTTCGACCAATATAAGACACAGCTAATGTAGTTTTGGTATTTTGTGGTATTTGAAAACCGCAATTCGTGTAGTTTTTACTATTACATCATGTAAGCCCAGTAAATGACATAATGGCGATGCATTCACAAGTCGGCTGAAAGCTTTTGTTTCAGCATTTTGAGTAGTTTCGATAAAGCTTTTAATATGCTTGCATAGATGTCACTCAAAACACTGTTTTTAAAAATATTTTTTAAATTAAATTTAATATATTTATATTAATTAGCAATTAATTTTATACACGCGGCATTGTTTAGATTAAATTTAATTAATAAAATTCATAATTGGAAGACAATGACATCTATGAATTGAAATTATAAATACAATGATGATACAAATATAGATCCTGTTTTTAATATTATATTATGTAATGATAAATATTAAGATTGAATTAAAATAGATCATTTATTGACGTATATAATTATTTAAATTAAAATATCGCCTGTATTTATATTTAACTATTGACTGACCGCTTACGCATTTTCGTGTGATTGATTTTAAACACCTTTACTGCAATTAATTTTGAGATATTTTGGAATTTTCGTTTAAAATATCAATGATAAATATTTCTATTCTAATTAATTCTAATAAATGAAATTAAATGCCAAACTGATTCAATGAAAATATGCATTGTAAATGTATGTATGTATATGTATTTAAATTTTAGCTTTTCCCATCCCTCAAGATATAAATCAAAGAACGAATAGCAGCATGTCCAGTTTTCAATTTCAAAAAAGCACAAAATGCTCATAGCATTTAAGATCGTTAATAATCACACCAAAATAATAAAAAAGATAGCTTACACCAGCCTGGTCCGGTTCGTCCAAACACTTCTCCTGTTTTTCGATTGTAAAGGAACCTTTTAAAACTTTCCTTGGCGGTAATGTGCTCCGGCGACCTGTAGTATTGGTTGAAGTAGTCGATGCTGCTGAGGTCGGACATCCGCTTGTCCTTGGATAATCGCTTGTCCTTCGTCATCTTGGATGAAGGGTGGTCGATGTCGATCGAAAAAAACGAAGGTCAAACGTGAACCGGGCTCGATAGATATGGATCAAGGGCGGGTTGGCCCAGGTGGGAGGTGGGAGGTGGTATTCGAAAGCACCGTGCGGTGGTGCTCGCGGTCCACGGTACCGGGTTCAGGTCCAGGAGCGGAGTGGCCCAGCCAGCTCAATGAATGGCTCGTTTGACAATCAGCCTAGTTTCGCTGATTGGCCGTCATTACAGCGGCCTGACGTGATGAATGAGGATGAGCCGCCTGCCTGAGGACGCACGGTCCGAGGTCGCGGCGCCTCTACTCTTGTACCAGCATCACTAGTTTCTAAATAATAAAAAAATGTCACCAACCCACAGATGGGTTCTTACAGCATATAAAAGAGAGAAAGGAGTAGTGAAGGTAGGTTTGCTGGATTTTTTATGATATATAATACAAAGCATTGTAAAATGGCATAATACCTTCAGCAGAATCAGCAGTTAGAAGAATGTTAAAGGCTCAGATAGTATTAATTTAAAATCAACACAATAAACCAATTAATGATATAATATATGTGATGGAATTAAGGCAAGAAGACACTTTAAAGTGATCAACTTAAAACATATGAGAAGAAAACAAGCAGAAAATAATGAATAAAGAGCATTTGATATCGTTGGCCATCTTATAATTAGTAGATTGTAGTTCCTAGACTATCATTAAAATAGTATGGGTTCAAAATTAGGCTGTGAGAAAATGTTGTGGCAATACATTTGGGAGATTCTGGAATAATGAATTAAGTTAAATTCTACTAAGGTAATGTACTTATATAAACCCCAATCATAACTAATGCTTGATCTACCCTTTTGAAAAAAATAATATTGAAATATTTCTTAATATATAATACAAGACGCATTTAAAACCTTACAATGCTACCAAATATGTCCCTTTTTTGAATAATGAAGCATAAAAAGTTTTCAAATGAGTTGCAATTCTCGCTGAAACAGCTTGAAATTTTTGCGGCATCATATGGAGCAATAAAGCCACAAGCACGCTAAATAAAAAGTTGGAATTTTAGCATTTAACTTTCTCGCTTTATTCATCGTACGTATGATATAAAGTTGTAGTACTTGTCGCGTCCTGCATATTAATTTTCTTCATCCCTCTCGTCCTTGCCAAAAGAAAAACAGGAAATGTACGCACCCCATTATTTAAGCCGGGGAAAGAAATCTAAAATGCGCTTAAAGTCTTGGCATATTAATGGGATTTGATGATTTCCTCTTTTAAATGAAATTTCCATCCCGAAAGAGCGCGGTTGCTGCTAATGATGATGGAAACCCATGGGATTATGTGGGGATAATGTGATAATATGGAAATGAGGAGAGAGACGCTTCATATGTATGATGCTGTACATTTGCACATGATGAACGATCCTATTTTGCAATGGGCGAATGAAGTTGCTCCAAAAGTAATTTATTGCATATTACAAAGCGATTATTTAATTTATATCTCCTTTGTGTTGTACGGATTCAATCAAGATTAAAATGATTTGGTTTTAATCCAAGCAAATTCATCGATTAAACTATGTTTGCGTTCGTTTTGACGCGTTTTTATTTTTGAACGTTCCTACGGACATATAATTGAAGCATTGGTCATATCATGTTGTCTTTATTTGTCTTTTTTTTTTTGGATGGAATTCCGGGGCTCATGTCTTACATCTTTCCAAGCCTCGCATTCCGCAAGCCAACATTATTTTTAAAGTTAATTAACACAAATGCAATATATTAAATACTATTATAAAGTATGTTTTAAAATAATATAAAAATATAGTCTCAAGGGTACCCGACCTAACGTATAGATGACGATTACTCTTGTAAAAAAATACTGTGATAGTGTCTAGACTGTACGTTGCTTTCGTGATCGAACAGATCAATAGAAAATGTTGCAAAAAGCCCTAAAAAGGAACGGAGTGGTCATAAGGTTTATATGTTCAATCGGTCCACGTTTCGGATCGCTGCTATGACGAACGAGCGCTTCGCGATCGGATGCCATACTTAAACATGTCTAGAGAACGATTCAAAACCCTCGTTATGAAACGAAATTGCCCGAAGAAGACTGATCGGGTGGATTGTTTAAATTTTCATAAGTCGAAAATGTTGTATTTATTTCATTACGGACTTATACCGGCTGGGTCGGCCGGCGAAGATGATATTTAGTTGTTTCTTCCTTTATTTTATTTTATGAAGGTTTATGCCGTAATAACTATAACATGTCCTGTTAGTACCAGGGTCAGGTGGTAGTTGAGCTCCTAATGCTTTCTCGTCAGCCAGGGTTTTGATTACTGAGATCAGTTGGTCCATCATCCTTTGGTCGACGAATCTTAGTGGTCTTGTCATATTTGGTTAATTTTGTCCCTTGTCTCATGCTTACACATGTTTTTTTGTGTCTTGCTTTCTTCTCTGCCGAAAGAAGGTCGATTTGTACTGAGGAGGCGAATATTTGAGCTGCTTTCAGTGTCTAAGTTCTGTATGCAGTGATGGTTCATAGCATCCAGTCTCTGTACTCTTATCATTTTATGTTTATTGTCTTCTTTTTGGACTTAATCCACCAAAATCGGAGTACTGTAGAGTTCTGAAGTTTAATATGACGTCAACATAAGCGCCTAAATGCCTGCTTCTGGAGTATTTGATTTGATGTCTTTGAAGGTATATATTTGGTGGTTCTTCCTTTCTCCTTCATGAAAAGTATGCCGTTTCGGTTTTTTCCGCAGGCAAGTAACCCCTTCTAAGCGTTTCCGTTGCTGATAATTGAAGTCCGTCTTTCGTTTTATCCACTTCTGCAAAGGCAACGAGCATCGCATCTTTTGGGAGGTTTGGAAGGAAGGAAGAAAGAAAAAAACAATTCTGAACAAATCATCATAGTCAAGTTTCACAGGGTCGGATGGAGTACCGAATCCTGTGAAACTCCCATAAGCCCTTCAAATTCAGAGTTATTTTGATCAGCTTCGATATAAATACTTTGTTTTAGAAATAATTTAATAGTTCCATCTACAATATCTGTAGCTTTGGTCCTTTACTCTAGACCATATTACATCGTAGTCAGTTCTAATTTGCGCTATCTTTAAGTAGCAATATGCGGGCTTCTTTTTGGATAAACAAAAAATAAACACATAACGTTTGCGCATGCGCAAATACTGCTTAGCGTCAAATGAGCACAATTGGGAGATTAATGCACCCTGATGCATTGATGAATATCTATTGGATGAGTATTATTTCAATGTTTTGCATTCATGGCGTATGTCCCCCTTCGATTGCCAATTTAAATATTAAAGTAAGGTGAAAAATAACGCACGTTTAATGTTGTCAGTTTCACGGAGACAGAAGTTGGAGCGATGGTTGTGGGAGTGACCGGATATTAACCATTGAACGTATTCACCTCACTATATGAGAACATCCTTTTGTAAGGATCACACATACACACTCATACGAGTGCATGGCCACGTGTGTATGTGCACCCACACACGCTGCATCCCTGATGATGATGATCTCTTACAATGGCAGGCGTCGACCACAGGCGACAGGGACAGGTTTGACGTCAGCATCACCTGCAATAGGTGAGTGTGCCAAACGAGCAGCATCATAACGCCACTTTGCTCAATTTTCCAAGGTCAAGGTTAGACCACGTGTCACCCTATTTGATAACACATCGGGGATATTCGTACGAATTTCTTCGTGCGATGGTCGTTCGGCTATTGTTCGTCGCGTTGATGAGGTTTAATTCGGCCGAAGCAGAAGTGCTCTCATTTTTCATAGTGGTATTTGTTTTTCGCGAGTCCTGTACGAGCTCCTTGAGCAACACTCTGTGTAATAAAAATAAAATTATGTCACAAATGTGATAGTTTTTTGGGATTAGACAAGCCGTAGTGTCTGCTGAATTAGTCGCCCACGGGCCAGCGGAAGTATGCAGGGTCGCGCGCGAAAAGCTTCACAACGTGCATACGCTTTATATTTTCCAGAAATATATATAAATCAGAAGGGTTCAACTTTACAAAAGTAATTCATACGGAAAAATTCTCTTATTAATTCATTATCTAAACCTATGATCTTAAGAGTACCCAAGTCCCTAAGAGGGATTAATCAATTCATAGTGATTAATATCATTGGATGTTCTTCTAATGTTTTTTAAAGATTGTAAATCACATATATGTATATTATTAATTTATTTAAGCTGCTTTGTTGGAATAAATTCAATTCCAACAATACGACATCTTGAACAATGGCTTCAACTAGATAATAAACCTGTTTATGAGCTAAGCTAAATCTTGGATATATTAAAGCTTCACAAATAGGCTTATCAATTTAGCGACAGTAATAAAGCTCCATCAAACATGTCTAACTACTCATTTTTATATTTTTATACAAAGTTATTAAATTATAAGAATTTTTTCAACAGTTGGATAAATCAAGGATATGGATTCTGGCGGGAAACCACCAGAATCAGTGTGCCGAAAGCTTTTCATGTCGATTTTTTCAATTTGTAGATGTCATGCTGAAGAATGAAGTGTAATTTTAAAATAATAATGGCGAATTCCTGATTATACTATTTTATGGCATCATTATCATCATCATAGTGCAACCACAAACAGTCCACTGCAGAACTATGGGTCTCTTCAATATCTCCTAAAAACCTCCCACACTCCTATTGTCTCGATAGGGAGTGTGGGAGATTTTTAAAGACTGAGTAGTTGTCTTAGAAAGATGGTGGAAAACTACTCTAGACGACCTTTTTGAATCTACTGGAAAGTGCTTTCTGGAGTACAAGGAATCCAGTCCCCCCTTTCCTCGTTAGAGCGTTGCCGGGGTAGGGTAAAGACATACGTATTTTATGATATAAAGTATGATATATAATGTCGTTCAAATGTCCGCCGCGGCTTTGCTTGTTGGCACGTATTCGGGAGGTCTAATTTTCGATGACTTTATCGTATAAATTTGCCTGAATTTTCTGGAAGACGTTCGTTATTTTGATTTTGATGGGAACAATTGTTTGCAGTTTAGATGCTGTTCAGATACACCTGCGATTTAATATAGAAAGGAAGAAGTCTAAGGGCCTTAGATTGGAGGCCAGGACACGTTGCCTTAGATTGGAGGCCAGGACACGTTGCCTCAAATCTCTACCCATGCCCTCAAATTACTCATGTAGAATGTTCATCACAGCATGTGCTGTGTTGTATGCAGCGTCTTTCTGTTAGAACTGCGCTCTTCTTTGATAGTTATGGCAATGCCAGTTTCGTTTTGATAGATGATTCCGCCAAACGGTGACTTTCTTGGTATGCATTTGGTGTTAGTGTATATCGTATGGACTGGTATCGTTCCAAATCTGACAATTTGCTTGTTCACACATCCATTAATCCAAAAATGGGGGGCGTCGTTAAGATGATTTTTTGGCGAAATGTTTCTCGAACAGCTATAAACTTTCATGGTAATTTGCCATAAACTATTGAACAATTCACAATAAATTTAACAGATATTGCTTTAACATGTAAATTTTGAACACATTTCAGAAAATAATCAATAAATCATAAGTAAATGCATTATGAATATACCTACAATATCCATAGTGAAGTTTGGACATGCTTTATAAATGGGCAAATGTATTCAAATTTGATCGTAAAAAAGGCGTTTTCTTCCTCTATAAAACTGCAATGATTTATATACTACGAGGCATATCCCGAAAGTAAGTGTACTGTGACCATAAGGGGCTGTGCTTTTTTGTTTTTTAAGGGTTGGCCATACTGAGTAGTAGAGGGAGATCTCCTGACAGACCGAGCATAGCACGAACATGGTAGTACGTAAATTGTAGTAACAAGTTGTAGGAAGACAATCTTCACAGTGGTGTCACACCAATTCCGAATCCATCTGCAAAAGGGGTATGCTGATGAGAGGAGTGTGCTTGTTCACACAGCCTTAGCCAGAAGGTGTTTTTGGATTTATTTGGTTGGAATGTTTTGAATCATCTCCCGTATTCCCCTGACTTGGCGCCTTCAGATTATCATCTTTTCCCCCTTCCTAAAAGAACACATGAGCGGAATTAAAATTTAAATCGACAAGCAGATGCAGAAAGAGGCTCTGAAGTGGGGGAAGGAGCTGCCGGGAGAATTCTTCGAGGAGGGCATAAAGAAGCTTGTTCCACTGCTCATCAGATGCATTGAACGAGATATAAAAAAATCTAAAAAATTAGTACACTTACTTTCGGGATATGTCTTATATTATATATAAAAAACATCAAAGCCAAAATGAAACTCGGACAGTTGTTATGTATTTATAATATGCTATTTTTTAGACGAGCACAATATTGATTAAGAAGTACCTATTAGAATATGATTACCATGACACCAATTTTCGCCCAAGGATCAAAAATAAAATAATTTCAACAGAGCAGGAATTGCGTATGATCCATTTAATCGCATCAAATTTATTTTTATGCTCATTGATAATTCGAGCTGTGGAATAAATTTGAATAAATTTGACATAACATGTGATGGAATCAAAAGAAGTTGAAAAGCTGTTTCTCAAGCGATTGCCAACGGCAGGGAGACAGGACAAGGCACTTAATGAAGGATTTCCCAGCGTTTATTTTTGTCTTGTTGGATTAGTGTTGTCTAATTTTCGAATTTAGGTCTTCCAGCGATGGAAGTTCTATGATGCCGTTCTAAACGGGATGTTAAGATTTGATTGTTTGTATTGTTGATCGATTAATCGATCTACTTTCATAAGCAGTACAATTAATTTGATTGTCGGATTGAATCACAATGCTTTTTGCATTGTGAATTGCTGCTCAATGCAATACCACTGCCATTAAAATTGTTTAATTGATTAAATCACTTGAGCTGTGACTAGTTAATTTGAAGTAATCTAGAAGTGTGATTCAACATGCAGCCTCAATCATTTTGTAGGTCTCAGCAAATTGCCATAGGCACATATGGTACTTGAATGTTTCAATATCACATTTGCGACGACCGAGTGCGTTTTTTTTTCGATTTAAATTCGAATTAACAAGCTCATTTTGGAATGCATACCTTGAACATTGATAATGATGGCAAAATCCGTAAATTGAATTAGACGGATGTACGGTTAAGGCTCGGCTTAACCGGAAAGCATAGGCCGTTGCTGATTTTGTCAATGTTCAGGAGACAAGCGATTATAGGAGATGTACGAGCAAAATTTATGGACAGCTAAGTGGACGTTTCACGCTCACAGGTCTCTGATACACTTACAAGGTCTGACCAGCAATTTACTAAGTGAAAAAATTATCCAAACGACCGGGAGCCCGACTGCTGGAGATGGTCAGACCCCGACCCATGGTTATATGGGACAGACATAAAGTTGCATTAGCCAAACCGGAATAAGAATATTGTCTTAATGAGCTGCCGCTCCAGCAGCAACGTGTTGAAACTTCTAGAAAAAGGATTGCTGGAAACTGTCCATTTCCAGAAATTAGCTACGGAGACCACAAATCACGGCGTATACATGAACAGTTATATAAATTAATTATATACTGTTTTAAAACGCTTTTATTTCTTGGCAACGAAGGGATAATCAACATTGCAATACATGAGTACACGACTTGGCTCTAGTTTTGCAAAAATATCAGACCGTTTTAACACTAATTTTACTGCACCCATCAATTTTACAGAATTTGAACATAAATAATTACTACTATTTCATTTTTTTTTTTGACTGATCATAATTAATTGAATGATACAAATATGTACCCAAATGTATGTACACATAAACCTTTTTTGTGTGGTAGATGCGTTCCGCAAAAAATCGCACAAAAAAAGCTATGACTTATTTAGTGTCAATGTCATCCTTGTTCTGTGTAATTTTTTTCTTTCCAAAAATATAATTCATAATTAGTAAAGATGTCACCATAGATCCTAACTCAAAAATAAATAAATCACAAAATAGCGAGTATTTTGAAATGTGAAATCACTTTTTTCAAAAATCTAAACCAGAATAAAGGGCGTGGTCGTAATTCAGCGATAACAGATGCAATATGTTTTACACAGTCCCAAATTATATTTTTTTTTCCAAATTTCGGTAAGTGTTGATGATTAATTTCTTATTTTATCCATAATATTTCGATACGCATTCTTTATGAAATAAAAAAAAATGCCTAAAAAAAACCGCATAACTTCGAAATTGCACAAAAAAAGTCGCACAAAAAGAGGTTTGAGTGCATTTCTGTATCTTAAAAAGATAGCCGTAATTTTGTTTCAATTCGGTTTTCGTTCTGGGAGGAAATAGCAGTTTTTCTGTTTTTTAAATATTAAAAACATATTTTTTAGTATAATTTAGAATATTTCATTATTATATTCAGCTTCTACGCAGAAAGTATGAATTTACAATTTATTTATAGATTTTTTTTCTAGAAAATTCCTATACCATTCATCCGATTGCGATGAAATTTTGGTGAGTTATTGGGTGGGTATTCAAGAAGGTTTTTTAATGAGTACAAACATTACTTGTATGCGAAATTTGTTTTGAAAGACGTTTAACAGATGCATCATGTTGGCGCATATTAATCTGGTGAAGTAACGCAAGGCCGCGGGGCGGAGAGAGGAAGGATGCGCGCGCAATTCGGCTGTTACATTGGAATGTGGATCTGGGTACATATCAATCAATGGGAATTCAATTCTGGGTACATAGCAAATATATAGGAAGAGATAAGCTAAACAAAATACATAATAATGATTTAAGATTAAAAGCTAGAATTTCGGTTGATTATAATATTATTCAATAGAATATGTAACAAGATGAATACAATCAAACAAATTATGTATAAGAATGGTGAATTTCACATATTATGTCAATAGAAAAATCAGTCAAACTCTCTTTTGCGTAAGACATTTTCGTATCGGTTCATCGGTTCTGGCAAAAGTAACGGTTTTACCGGTTATCGAGTTTCGGTTCAGTTCCATTTCGAAGCCCTGGTTAAAGCGACGATTAAATAGAGATTCCTGAATCTGAAAGTGAAGAGAATGAGGTAAAATAAAAACCAAAGGTAAAATAAAACAACAAGCTAGGGATTGGTACATAAGTAAGAAATGAATGAGCAAAAACGAAGACAATATCTGCTTATTTTTCTGATCAGCGAGTGGTTATGAAAAGCGAAGATTTGATGAAAAATTTATGTATCGGTCTCCGTATTCATCGGGTTTGAGTTCCATGGACTTTGACAGTTCGAAGGTAAGTCTTCGACGAGAATGGAAGTGTATTCCTGATAGTCACGTTCATGTTGCGTGCCACACATTCATCACCAGACTCGACGCCATCATCCTGGCCAAAGTTGATTATATCAACGAACATCGAATTTATAAGGTGAAAATATTCGTTTTAAATCCGTAACATTTATTATGACAGATTCTGCGTTAATGTGATCTGAAAACAGTATGTCAGCAATGACTGAAGCATCGTGTTCGATAAAATAGTGTTATATGAATGTCTATAGCTTATTATCCTGCAAATTAAATCAACAGGATTGATCAATTAATATATGGCCAATATCATTTATAAGTGTAAAATAATGATTGGTACAAGCGTTTCAGGCTACTTCTTTCTAAAAAAAATAACGAGGGAAATTATTGTAACAATGTAAGACAGCTCATTATTAAGTGATTTGTCTTTATGTATGAAAAATATATAAGGTCTTTGTGAAGATGCCAAAAAATTACTATACTAATAAAATTATGTGAATGAAAATCTTTCGGATTGAAGTCGAAGATTTATGAATGTATGAAGAGCAGTAATATTCATTTTCTAACTACGATATAATAATTATGATGAATAAATGTAAAGGAATGATTAGATTGTTTTACGGGTCGTCATTAAGAGTCTCACATATCGTTCTGAAGTATCAAATGAAGTAAATTATAATAAATAGATAGGGATACTATGTATATATCATTTTACTACTTAATCGTTGATTACATCCAATCCCACTATCCAATTTACAGTTTATCAATTTTCTCTCCCACGACATACTACTTTCATTGAGTTGATTAAGAAAAATGATTGTAATAAAGAAACACATTCTTCTTATCTAACATTTAAAAAATTAATCTATCTGGGTTAGAAAATATGAATAGGTGACATCTGTATTATTCGTATGTTTGTAAATAGTATTAATGCTTGTTTAAATTATTAATTAAGGTAATCAAGGAATAAGCAATGGGTAGATCATAAGGCGATTTAAGTAAATAAAGAACATCATGAAAAGTTTGTTATCATATTAGATCAGAAAAAAATAAGTAACATTGATGAATTTCACCTAAATATATTATCAAAATCATACAAAGTTGTTTATGCTTTTTTATAATTTGTTAGCTAAAAGATGATAATATGTGTTTGTGTAATACATAATAAAATGGGCTCGATATTGGTGTAGCAGAGGCGGCACGGTGCTGGAGATTTGTTTTCGACGTCAGATGTCTAATTTCATATTTAATAGCATTATTTATATAATTTAAATTACAGAATATTCTTTCATATTATTGCGATAATGGAATATATTTAAGATGCAATGTGATTACATCAGTTTGTATCAATTTTATTTAGACCATTCACGTTGCAGAGGTGTAAATTTTGTTTATGTAATAAATGGAACAATGTCAGTGCTGCCATCTCGTGGCGGAGCCTCGAAATTATATTACATCACCTGCAAGATGGCGGAACACAACAAAACTGCTCCGTTTTATTTTCACGGCGTAAAATTTCAGCGGTTGTTACATCATTAAATATATTCGAAATTCTATTTTTTAATGCAAAAAATAATAGTTTAAATGATGTCAAGATTGAAAAACTATTCCCGGCTTATGTAATATAAGTGTTAGCCACAAACAAACATGACCTGATTTTATGTTAATTGGTCGACGTCGGTATCCACCATGACGATGAAAATAGTTTGGGGGTAATTTAAGAATTTCAACGGTTAAACTTTTTGATACATTACAAGAATAAAACCATTCTTACCTCCTTTATGGTAGCATTCCCCAAGAGAATAGGTCATGGTACGATTATCTAACATTGTTCTATGAACGAGCAGCTCCTGTTGTATAACAATTTTCGTATTAAATAAATATGCATGAAAAATATCGACGGGGGCAGAAATAAATGCTGACTTTCATCCATTAGTGGCTTTCAAAAAATCGATAAGTGTAAATATTATAATTTGCCAGAAATGAGATTTGTACACGATTATAGTTCTGTATGAATTTTTTTTCACATGGCTGGATATATAATATATTGTAGAAAAGAAATGCTCCTTTATCGTTGTGGAATTTCCGCACGTGTGCTGCTGAAAAAAGGAAAATGATTTCCAGGAAAATTCGCGACTTGCGAATATTAAATTTAAGACACGATGACATTTTATGATGTATTTGTGAAACTTGTTTTAATTTATACATTAATTTTTGATTTATTGGTATGCAATTCATTGGTCTGTGTGTATGTTCACTTCAAGTATTGATCCAAATACACAAATTGGAGTAAAAACTATGATCTGAATAAGTCTTTGTGTTTTGTTGGTCACTAACTGCTCCAAATTATTAGTTGATTTTTCCTTTCATGAAATACGAGTCCACAAATCATTTCCACGGAAGTGTATCGTCTGAATTAAATAGCATTTGATATAAATGTTAAGTTAAACATAGATTTTTCTTTAATAGAATTAAAATAAGGTCTTTCTTTTTAAATAATATCTTAAAAGTAATTTAAACCGAATTTTCACACTAACAATAAATTTTAGAAATCAAAATTTCTGATCAATCGTTTCAAACCAAGTTTAGCCTAATTTTTCGTATTTAAAAATAACTGGTTAATAAAATTGGGCAAGACTTTTTATAAATTACTAAATTTGTAATAATAATTATAATATCATTTAAAAGTCATAATAAATCATATGAAAAATCTCCCTATGGAGTTCACTTATATTCTATAACAAATATGGAACCTTAAGAAGAAGAAGAAGAAACAATATATCAGTAGTGCCAAAAATACGTGCCGTTTTTACATTTTGTGTAGAAAAGTTATAAAAAAATAAGGGGCATAAGTTTTGTAATGTTTTTGCAAGAAAATGTTAATACAAGAAAAACCCTCTCAAAATGGAAACAAATCTAACTCATATATGATATTTACTCTCATTTTTTGTCTGTTGTGTCCATAAAATTATTTGTACTGAGATAATTGTGTTACCGGACGAACACGTAGAAAGTGGTTTGATAAATTTCAATAGGGATTTCAGATTCAGATTTTGTGGGAGGCCAAAATGCTGAATATCGACGCTCTATGAAATTTGATGAAGAAAAATCCAGGTGATCCAGGGAATCCATTAAAGGATTAACCCCTTGCAGTTCCTAAATATTTTAGACTTTTTTAAGATAAAACGTTTTTTTTTTTTCAATTTTTAAGTTATTATTTAATAAAACACTATTATTTTTAAACCAAAGTTGTATATTTTACTAATATATTATACAGAGGCATTATATTGTATAGTTTATAATTAGATAATGTATGGTATCTCTCAAAACATTGGCCTAAATGGAGACCAGGATTTTTTAAAATTTTATTGAGTCACTGCCTGTATTTTAGGATTTTATCCGACCAACAGCTCCTTTCTTTTGTATCTCTAGCAGGTAGGTGAAACAGTATGAAGGATCATAAAAACCAATATTCCTTTCCAAATACTGTCCTAAACACGATACGCAAAATAAAATCACATGATTTTAAATCTGAGTGGGGAAAAAATGTTGAAACAAAATGTCGAGCCAGACTCGACATAGGACCGCAAAGATTTAACTTAGATCAACTCTATATATATCGACATTTGGTGATCAAAAACGTCCAGAAATCATCAATAGGCATCATGACATTATAAAAAACTGCATTTCTTCTTCGTTTTATGCTTCTTAACTGAAAAATTTAATATCAAGGGAATCAATATACTATTAACCAGATGGCAAACTGTAATATTATATATACTAACACAAATAAAACTGATATATAAAACGGCACGCATTTTTGGAACTATCGGTATTTTTAGTTCTTCACACATGTTTTTTTTAATTAAGTCATTGATTATTCAATAAAATAAAAATATTAGTATTATCTGATAAATATCTGATGGGCAAAATTATGCATTTTTGTTTCGGATTTCAATTGTAATGTATTTACAAGACTGCAAATGCGTGCATTAATACAATGGCATATTATAGTATATTTATCTAAAAATCATTTCAATGAAAATATGTTGAAAATCCCTGGCTATTCGTCTGTCTGTTCCAAGCTATTGACTTTCAATATATTTAAGATACATTATTAAAATAATACTTTCGTCCTGTTTAGCGAAGCTGGGACTATTGATTTTTATCAAAATGCCAATATTATTACTGTCTGCGTTTGGAAATATACTCGTATCATTGAGTTCAAAAAATATTAACGGCAGTTCATTTGAGTTCCATGGAAAACTTGAATTATGTAATATGGGTGTTTTCCATGCTGCATAATACATGTCTAATATTCGACAGAAACACGTGAACTTTGATGTTTGTTAATCGTATTTGTCGAAGAATGTTATACAATTACATTTTTTATATGATAAAGCCTTAAAATTGTATTCCGATGGAATATTTATGTATTTAAATCTGTTCCCGGAGAAATGATAAAATATGACTTTATATGGATGCAGGAAAAGGTAGACTTTTAAATTTCAGGATGCGAGATCAATGTTCTTCCATGAAGTTGCAATTTTTTGCAACGGCAACGCAGACAGTTGTAAATTTGGCACGGACTCGTAATCGATAAGAGGACATCTTACCGGTCACGAACTCCCGTTGAATCACAATTGTTTTTCGCAAAAACCTTATATAAGCATTATTTAAAATATCGACTTTGAAAATCGTACTTGAAAATATTGACTGATGCTTTTATATTTAAGGGATGTTTTTGAATTTAGTTGTGATTAAATTAAATTTTATTAGAGTGTATGATTGTTTATTGGTTATAATTTATCACATCAATTTATAAAATCCAAATGGTTTGTTATAATAAGCAAAATGAAAAAATAGGAAGGTGATGCTGTTATGTAATGCTCCATAAGACAAACCTTGTTACAATTTCAGTTACGTAACGTCAATGGATGTATTTATAATAAAATTTTACAGGATGGAAAAAAATTGGGGCATAAATATTTGTGCAATTACAACGTGCAAATAATCGATTTACACAAGGCGAAAAATAATCAATTTTGATTTTTTAAATTTAAATTTTTAAATATTATTATAAAACATCAGCACCATCTTTCAGGATCAATCGGGATGCGGTGATGATAGTGATTTTAATAGGCTTCAAACTCGACCGAACGCCAACATCAATTCGCTTCTAATAAATTCGCCGACTTTTAATAGATGTCTCTATAAATATTCTTCGAAAAATGTTATTCAACATGTTATTGATTTTATTGTATAATACTGTCCACTTCTTCTTTTTTCGGCTATAACACACCTCTTTAATTATATCATACTTATTAAAATATTCACACTATAATTCGAGCCACACATCTCGAAGACGCCTAACGCTTATATAATATTTAAGGATTTAAGACATAAAATATGTATAATACTTATTCAAGCAAAAATTATATGCAAATACGTCCATAGTTTCGAGATAAAATTAAATTTTCCTCACTTTAAATAAAACAAAGTCATATTGAAAACGGACGTGGAAAACGCGTTACATAACGACAACACCCAGAAGTTGAAAACGTTCAGTAATGAAACTCATATCAATTTATAAATCCTTGATATGTTTAACACGTTGCCTATATTGGGTTATTCAATTAAAAAAATAAGGCTTTATATATTTTTAGCATATTCATTGACACTATTTCATTTTTTCTATGATGTATACGTCATATAATATATTGTAGAAACGTCGATAAAATGTTTTTTCGCGATTTTTTTATTTAATAAAATTTATTTTTTTTCAAAATCAATTTCTATGAAAAAATAGCGCAAATTAATGTAGTTATCAACAGTATTTTTTTGAATACCGTAACTATAATCGGGCGTCAAAATATTAAGCCTGTTTGATTTTGGGCGTTTCCAAGAAAATTTCATTATGAAACGCTCCGGAAGAACACTCTCCATTGTATGAAATTTATCACATAATCTTTGAATAAAAAATGCTTAATTGAAAATCGGATCTATCTGTAAATAGTATGAAATTAAAAAAATATATATTTATTTTGGCAAAAATAAAAAATTATATAAGTTGGACGTTGAATATCCGGAACATTGAATGTACGCGATTCTTAGTAAAATACAGCATTTATAACAAAAATATCGATGTGGAATGCATTTAAATAATAATGATTTGCTAATAAATGCATAAAATATCATACAATGGATTTATATATTAAATTAAATGTTACATAAGCGGCTAAGACTGAGAAACATGGACGCTGCAAATACTCTTTAAAAACGCGATATAATATTCATATAAAATATATAATTAAAATTATAGATATATTGGAGGATTTATTGCAATTCATAGATTAAAATATTGATTAATATATTTTTTAAAATTGCAATTTAATTGCATAAATTTGGCGATCATCGAATTGATTATAAATCACTATTATTAAATACATTTGATTGCTTGTATTTTTACGATTACGTGTTCAATATTACAAATTCATAGGTTCAAACATGTACGATAGCGTTTGATGAAAATTATGTCGTCTTGGAAACCATAGGGGATGGTATGGAACCTGAATTATTTTTATGCCATTGTATTATATATTCAGTGTGTTGCGGATATCGATGTAATATGCCTTACAATTATGGCATGCGAAATAGGACAAAAATAAAATGGCCGTGTCTCTCAGGCTTCAATCCCTAGACTTTTCGTTTAAATAATAAATTCAGGCCTCAAGCAGTCCTTATAAGTTCAATAGAATATATTGTACAGGGTAGGAAATTTTCCAGCCGGTTTTCATAGTTACGTAAGCATGAAATTTCATTGCAAGCGCACCTATGTACACACCAAATGGAATTATTCTGTACTTGTGGTCGTTTTTTCGGCGATTTAATTCGCAAAACGAGGAATTACATCGCCGAATAGGCTATTGTATCAACTATTTCAATTTTGGGCGAAAGATTTGATGATTCGAGTAAACAATGAAACTTGGCACGCGATTGTATCCGAATGCTTTCTTAAATGACATGATTACCAAAATCGTTAATCGTGACTGTTTTTCAAATTCCCTTATATAAAATGTATTTTTTTCGGGTTGCGGTAGTCGTAAAAATATTGTCCTCAGTTGCTGCGAAAGATTGCCAGAACGACCAAATGGAAGAATTAAGCATACCGAATCGATTATGTATTTTTAAAATGATTTTCATGTCACAAGTCCGAATTTATATAAAATTGAAAAGACAAAATAAATATTTTACATAAGTTAGAATATTAGATTTTATAGCCATTACATGACTTTATTACAGTATTTAAAAAAATTGACCCGTCTCATAATTTTGACTCTCTGTGACCTCTTAGGTGAGGAACAAAGCATTATCTTCTTACGATACAAGACGCATATCAGACAGACTATTTTAGTATTAGTATGTGCTCTGCTCTTGCATGCTTAATATGAACAAATTCACTTTTTAGTACCCAGCAAGACCGGGAGAATCCCAAAAATCCAAAAAAATGTGTAGCCATAACTGCCGTAAGTCATTGAATAATTTTGTATGTAGCTTTTATTTGTGGTAAAATACCTGCGGTATTAAATGAGAAAATATGTTGCGATCCCAAAAGTGTTCCGTGACCAAAAAAGTTCAGGAAACGTTGATAAAAAGCAAGTAAGAGTGAAACAATTTGCATTTTAGATGGATTTAATTCAGAGTTAACAACGCCATTAATATTGGTTATATAAGCGATTTTTTTTAACATGTATATATAAAATATTTTAACAATGAATTTTCTCGAGGTATTTGAAATTGAATTATTCTTCCATGGGAATAAAGAATGTATTTGGAAAAGGAAGCGGATTTGGCGATAGAATTGATTATTTAATAGTGTGTAGACTCAGTTCAAGTGAGGGTTAAACGTCGGATTAAATCAATACAAGGAAGTGCAGAGGAGACTTAAACTGAAAATGATCCAACCAAAGCTAGTTTTTCCAAGTATCACTATTGAACTAAAGTCTGAGAATTTTAAACGAAAATCTATTCGAATGAAAATATAATGTTTGATGTGATAGACTTGATTTTTATTCTTTCATGTTTCAATTTAATTAGGGCAACAGCTTGAAGTTACAAGGCTACAAGCTAATATAAAAGAGCATCATGTATTGAAATATTTTTTATCTTTACAAAGAACAAATCATAGTGCAACCATATTAGCACGGTAATTTTGTTCCATAAGAAATCGTGTTTAAAAAGATACGAAGCTCATGCAAAATTTGGGAATTTGTTCCATAAATGCGCGTAAAAATATTATACTACAATACTACTACATATGAGTAATAATCAAAGAAATGATTTCATTCGGAATTGATAGTCCAAAGTCGCTATCTTTATCACTTGAAATTTCTGATTAATAAGGCGACAGACATTATTTCGTTGCTACAAAATTTCTTTATATATAATATTAGTATTTGCCTTTTAATAGGTTGCCTTTTTGAGCAAATTGAGGATTGAAATTACATATATACTATCGAGCTAAAATAATTGTTTAGTAATTAATAGTACAAAGGGAAGCAAATGTTTTTATGTAATTATTCCTACAAAGCTGATTCTTTCTCATTTTGTTGGTTTTACACATTTACGACATTTATAGCAATTTTGAAGACTATAATAAATACAGCCATGTCTACCAAAGCCAAAGCCAAATTCTATCGAAAGAAAATGACATTTATTTAACAACAATTAAGGTAAACTACTTGTGAATAAAAAAGCAGCTTTGTGAACTTAAATTTAATGCCGATATGTACAATTATTCAGATTTCGATAATTTTTATTAACGTCCGTAACGTTGAAAATTTGGTAGACTGTAACTTTCTTGATTTAAATGATATAAACACTGACAGAAACATAAAATAGCTTTGAAGAAATGGGTGTTTTGAAAATCAAGCGAAAATTTTTTATCAAAAAATATACACTACAGAATAAGATTGTTATAGCAAGTTTAGGAATAGATTTAGGTAAAATAAAGATAATATTTTTATATATTTGTATAGCAAAGTGCTTTTAGTGGTGTTTTAATCATGTATTTGACTAAAATTCATGCGCTAAAGCTTAAATATTGAAATAGATTGAGTTATTAGTCCAATCAATACATTGATGATTGATTGTATTCTAAAAAATAGCACTTTGAGAAGATGTTGATGGTCATTTCTCTTTAACTTCAATTTTATTAAAATCATTAAAAGCATCAACATTTTAGATCTAAAGGCATTTTTTATACGCAAAGATATTTCTATTAATATAGCATCGATTATTCAAAAAATCATTAAAATTTCAGCTCGGCAAAGAAATTAATATCAGGCCCAATATCAATCGTGATCCAAATTTTCAAGCAAATTGATAACCAATAAATTATTATCCAAGGAACTATATAATCCAGGGCAATAGTAATTGACCCAAATCAAAGATCACGTAAACGCAGCAATTCACCAAAGACAGAATAATATTCCAGATGGAATGAGATGAAATTCGTTCCAATATGTGGATAAATTTACTATGTATTTCTTATGTGGAACGATATTTTTTTTGTGCGAAATTTGGCCGCCATTTTAAACGCCGTCGTATGTATTAAGTATGTATTTACGCTGTATTTTATTCCAAATAGTGATATGCAAAGCGAGCTCTCATCAACGCGTCTAAAGACGACAAACGCCAATAATGAATTTCTTTCAAAGTATTCATAATTGAGTGTAATATCTATAAATAAAGTACCATTTTTTGGCATAGAGATCAAGTAATGAGTAGGAATTTCGCATTATTTTTTTAATCCTTTATCGTTTTATCGCAATTACTTCAAAAAAACTGCAAATTAAACTATTATATCCGAAATATTGTGCGATTTCAAAGTTATGCGGTTTTTTTTAAAGCATTTTTTTTTATTTCACAAAGGATAAAATAGGAAATAAATCATCAACACTAACCGAAATTCGGAAATAAATTATGATTTTGGACTGTGTAAATCATATTGCATCTGCTATCGCTGAATTACGACCACGCCCTTTATTCAGGTTTAGATTTTTGAAAAAAGTGATTTCGTTTTTATTTACATTTTTCCAATGTTTCGATCTTTAAAAATACATTCTCCAAAGGAATTTCCAAAATTCCGAATACTTACGGAGTTATAGCCATTTTAGTGACGCGGCAACTTGGTCGGACCTACCACAATGAAACTATTTTTTTCAATACATGATATCTTAAGTTTTAATTAATTCACTGCAAACTAGGTACGATTTTTTTCTATATAATCCTCGTATAATTCTCTAGTCCGCGGACCCCTGGGGGTCCGCGAAGCAATTTCCGAGGGTCCGCGAAGATATAAAAAAACCATTTATCTGTAGTTGAACAAGATATTTTCGTGAAATTATTTACAGAAAACATTATAAGAAGCTTTATTTTGGCCAGGAAATGTTTGTTTGTTTGAAAAATTAAGTCACAAGGATTGGGATGAGGTTCATCAAAAAAAAATTGTTCAAAAGGGGGTCCGCGAGAAAAAATATTCTCAGGAGGGGGTCCGCGAAGAAAATTTTACTCCAAGAGGGGGTCCGCGGACTACATAAGTTTAAGAAGCGCTGCTCTAGTGGATGTCTGGCATTTGGGATGCCAGATGTCAGAACCACCAAAAATTTTATTTTTTAATTGCCTTATTGTTTTCCTGTTTTTTTTTTTATTAACTTTTTTTATGCGATTTTGGATATATGTAAGTCATAGCTTTTTTTATGCGATTTTTTGAGGAACCTATCTACCGCACAAACAAAAGTTTAAGCGTAAGTGCAATTTTTCACTGACAATAGTTCGACGTCTATGTATCGCTATGTCGCACTTTTGGTGAAATATTTTTTGTCTTCATATTTTCTGATATTTTTAATTTTTAATAAATTTTTGTGCAAACAATGGAAAGATTGACGTTAAAAACAGCAAAAAATACTTTATCCGGCTTATAAATACTATACAAATATACTATGGAAAGATGTTACCAATAGTAATGATATTATATTGGTAACTTATAGTCGAAACAAATATCCATATAGCTATAATAATAATTTGAAATAATTTAGGCATCTGCTGGAATTATTTTGCGCGATTTGTATCGAAATGGATGCATGATTTTTTTTATGCGGTTTTTTTTGAGCGTATCTATCGTATAGGGTGAAATGTGTTTATGAATAAAGTTTTACGTATTTTTAATATTTAATATGAATTTTTAGCTTGAATGAGGGTTTGTACGATTGCGGAATTTTATAAAATGTCTCAATTAATAAGATCGTCGTGATATATTAATCTGTGCAGAATAAAATGATAGAATAAATATTTTTCGGGATAAAGTTGTGTAGTTTGCCCGGTTTTCGGGTTGGCGCGCGGGAGGCGGCGATTTGGCTCGCCTTGATGTATGTTTAGTTTGATTATCGGGTCGCAGTCGTATAAAGTGTGGCGGTGGGTCGGCGCCAGTGCCAGTACAGAGGCTGCTCGCGGGTCGGTGCCGGTGCCGGAGTCGGAGTCGGAGTCGGTGTCGGAGTCGGTGTCGGTGTCGGTGTCGGCGTCGGTGTCGGGCTGTGCGCGTGCGCGAGACGCGGATCGTTGTGTAGGCGCCGGCGCGGGCGGCGCGCGGCCCCTGGACCTCGGCTCGGCCGCACACCCACACCGCAGGCATGGCCGACAAGAAGGTGACGGAACAATATTACGCCCCGCCGCCGGAGCTTGGCCGATGGGAGGGCTTCAGACAGTTTCTATGGAATTCGGAAACCAGCCAATTTTTGGGCCGGACCGGTTCCAGTTGGGGTAAGTAATTTTCCTCGATTTTCCGAGTTTTTCGCGAAAGCTCGACTCGGGACCGCCACGACCGACCCCGCCGCCATACAAAATTTTCCAACATCCCCTTATCGGAACTCCCCTAAAATCGCACGAGACTCGCAGAGGACGATTTTTGGAAATCGTCCTTTTCAAAATTTTCCGCATTGCGTTGGAAAGTTAATAAAATGTTAAGAAAATGGCCCCTGTTCCGTGCGCAGTTGCGCGCGCCTTTCGGGACTCTTATGTAATACCACCCCGTCATGGGAAATCCGTCAAAAAATGACTTTTCTGAATGAAACTCCCCGACATTTGGCAAAATATCGAAACGGGAACATTTCCAGAATCCGAATCGACGATTCGAAACAAAATCCGGGAAGGATTTACCCCGCAATTTCAATTTTTCCAAGACGAAAAATTTCAACGAATCCAACCGAAAATTTCATCGACCCGATTCAAATAAAAATCATTTCGTGAATAAAACTCACAATAAAAATCGGTACTCGACAAAATTCTGACAAAAAATTTAAATTTTCAAATTTCGCCCAAATTTATTTTTACATTTGCAAAACTCAAAATATTCAAAAGAAGATTCGTTACGAGCGAAGATTGAAACGAATTAAAATAAAATAAATTTAATTAAAAAAAAATTGGAGCGAAAATAATAGCAATTTTCAATAACCACCCCAAAATCACCCGAACAAATTCGGCCCCACGTCGAACGCCCAAAATCCAAGCAAAAATATTTTTTCACCCAATTTCGGATCGATGTCAAAAACTTTACACTGCGTTACATAATCGAGACAAATTCCCGATTCATAAAAGCTTCCGGCCAGAATCCGCGTTTAAATCCGCGATCACGTGACCGATCGCGGATTTAAAACAGAATTTCATCCGAATTTTTTCCGAATCGATAGCGGACGGTTATATAACATCGGCGCTTTTGTGAGGTTAAGGAAGGATTCGAAGGATTCCAACGTTCGATTGCATTCGGGACTCGGACCCGCGCCGGGACCCATTGAAATCGGGGCGTACATTTTTAAGCGGACGTTATGCAATTATTTCATCGAAATGTGCGACTGCCCAAATACTCAAATGGAAGATTTATTATTTCAGATCGCTCGCTGAAGGAGTCTCAGCTTCCGTATCGTTCCATTAGGGGATGCTTCCGAGGAGAGGCGCGACACGTCCTTTGTTCCCGATCGTTTCGACGGGGTCGCGGATCGAATGCATCGATGACCCTTTTGTCTCCCTCTGCATTAATGGCTGCACAAAATTCATCGCCTCCTCCCCGCCCACCGGGACGTTATGTAAAGGCACGAATTGTCTATCGTCTCTGCGAATTTTCGCTCGGGTCGCGTTCGTAAGCCGCTCGAGTTCTTCATTTACGAGGGTCCAAGTCCGGAAATGTCGCATCCATTGCCGCTAATTGTCTAATCAACTTAAGGAAAAGACTCTAAGTTGGCTATAACTACTGGTAGCCATTAACTCGTCCGCATTGCGCCCCTCCTCATACTGCGAAAGAGCAAAAGTAGATCTAGTTAATATCGAACGCGATAATTGCTCTGGATCCTCGAAGCTTCCTGTCTTCGTCGAGCGTCGCAGACGATCCGAATGCCACATCGACGATTGAATATTTCGCTCGGCTCCGTGCAAAAAAAATATCGAAAACTACACAGAAACTACTAAGATCTATATCGTTTGACCTAGATTCGCGCCCAGTCTACAATGGATGGATTTCAGCAGCCATAGCGCTCGAGGGTTGTTATTTTTCGCTTTTTTCAGGCAGCACTGCAGTGTAATAAAACTCCACAAAGAAAATTCATCCGTTATGCAATCGACGTTTTAAAAATTGATACGACCCGGCATTACGCAACTCGAATCGTCCGAATTTAAATTTTCGCCGCACCATAAAATCGCCCACATCAAACAAACACCCCCGTTAACGAAGCCCTTATGAATTGAAATAATGTCACGTTATTCTCATACTCCTCGTCGAGTAAATGATGCGAAAATAAATAGCGTATCTAAAAATACCGTACTTCCAGCGTTTTTAAGGGCGGCTACTGGATTTCTTCCGGATTTTGCGCATAGCATCACGTAAGCCACCTCGAATAGATGAGGCTATATCAAATTAGAGATCGCGACGGCAAAATTTTCGAAAAAAAATATTTGGGCGTTTACGATGATTACATGATCTGAAGGCGATTCCGCCGGCGAATCGGCTTTGGATCGTATTCAAATCAAGGTTCAATAATCGAAGCCTCCTAAGTTGGATTACAACTTAAGCTCGTGTCTTTGATGCTACATTGTCGTTTAAAAATCAATATATTCTCATCGATTTCTACTTGAGTCGGATTTAAATGCACTCTAAGCGGTGCAATGTGTCAATCAAGTCGAGCGAAATAAATAGGGGTTGTGCAGCCACTCATGGACGATTGGATGAAAAATCGATAGAGCAAACGAGTCTTAGTGCTTTGGATGTAAGCTGTCTCGGAATAAGGGCGTCCCATTTTCCGCGCGGTTTTCATTGCGATATCGATGATTAACAAGTTGCGCAATTACCGGGGAACAGCAGACTTAATCTCGAATTTCGGCACATTTATTAAGGGATGTTATATTCTCAGCGCTCCGGGATGTGGGTCAAGGGCGTTTTTAACAAAGCGTGAATCATATTTCGAATATTTTGATTGCACTCTAAACGTCTGAATATTTAGGTCAATATAGATTGACGTCATGGTGTTCGATGGGACAGTTTAATGACTCCAACTTGCTTATGCCTAATAGAGATTAATTTAGCGTACGCTGGAGTGTTAATGAAGCTTTGAAGCTGTCGATTTCATTGCATCCAATGATAAATTCGAGCGCGGATCGTATCGTGGAAAATTTAGCGAAAACCGCGCAAATGAGGTCAGAGCCTCGCTCGGAGCTTTGCTTCAAATCAGAAAACGAGTCTACTCGTCGAAGATTGCAACAGCTCGCGGAATTGAGATTAATGAATATCATTTTTATTCTTTGATTAATGACATAATAACGAGCATCACATCGACGACAAACCAACGCTTCTCAACACTCGGCCGAGTGAAAATCCAATGGAAAAATGCCTTAACGTCGTGACCCGACGGAATCAAAAAGACATTATTACACCGCCGAGCGATTTCGATCCCCGGAAAAAACCAGATTACCGACGGACCCTAATGTCAAATGTCACAAATCATGCAATCTCTTCAACATGGTGAGGCCATTTGTATTCAAGGTTCTGTTGTTATAAAGAAACATGTGCTTGTTGCAAATTACTTGGGAATTGATATGTGGTACACAAATACTAGGTGGGTCAATTAATGGGTCACTCGCGATAGACGGCTCATTCTCTACGATAATGAATTCCAGACAAAGAATGAGCGATTTTTTTCGCATTGTGCATATCATTTCGTCATCAGATCAAATGTTGTAGTATAAAATTCGCTTGAAATAATTCGAATCTCGAGCAAAATATTCAATAAGGTCGCCTTTGACCATGATGATGGCGTTGAATCTGGTGTTAAACGTATTGCATGCAGTACGAATACAGTTCTATTCATGCAATATTTTGGTCAATCTACTATTTTTATAATCTGTAAAATTCACATTTAGTGGATTTACAGTAATTTTCATGACCAGTCAATGTTTCAAATTATTGATGGAGTGTACTTTTTAATATCCAGAAATGTATTAGTCGTTCTTCCCTTGAGTACGCCATGATATTTTGCATTTATCAGATCAGTTTAAATTCTTGCCAGAATCGTTAAAAATATTTATTTTAAATACATTTAATAAAATTAGAACAAAGACAAAATGGAGCAAATCAGTAACACTTGATCTGGCGAATTTGTTTATTTTCCCGATTAAGTTAAAAAATCGCCCTTAGCTTATCTCATCAGTATTGATTGGATTATTTTTGGACTCCTGTATAGAAATATAGGACGGCAATTAAACTCCAATAAATCTTCATCATTAAGTCTTTAAGACTCCGCAGAGCATACGAGGAGCAAAAAGGATTCCATCAAATAAATAAGATTCCCCTTTATTACCCCCATGTCGATACTGTTCGTGTACCATTAGCGAGAATTATATTGCACCTTTATCACTTTTATGGATGACCATATAATATCCGATGGATGTTCGATTTGGATTCGAATCACCGCCAGACAAATATTGTCGATTTATGAGTGAAAAAGGATTAAAATATTTTTTACACGAATGTCACGATCATATTTGGCGATATATTACATAAGGGGATCGTTGTTATGTCCTTTTAAAATGTTGCTTCCCGTTTTGAGATTCGGGACACGTCCTCGAACGGATGTACGACGAATATGTGGACATATACATGAAAAAAATGACGTTAATGTTGCTTCTGTTTGCGTCACCGACGGGGTAGAAAATTTTGAAAATATTCCAGATGAACACCAGATCATTAAACAGATTTTCCTAATGTCGTTACATAATCTAGAGGGTTTTTAAAATCTAATATTCGAATAAAACGTACATTATTTTACCAAAAAGATCGATTTTTCATCGAATTATGTTAGAGTATCGTAACAAAGATATCCCAATTACGCAATGTGTACACAGCGATCTTCGTTCGTGTGCTCAGTGTGCTAATTCGCCAAATTTGTAAGAAGGTCTATTTTAAGCAATCAATCGATACATTTATAGTCCAATCCGATACTAAAAATTAGCAGATTTTACTACCGAAAAATAAAATTAAAATACAGGGAAAAATCTGGCGTCTTTTTATCGGCACCTTTCTTTTACGAGGACTATTTTCGGTCGACTTGAGTCCACAAGGAAAATATTTTCCGCTGGGAAATTTGGCACGAAGGAAATAAAACACTCCTTCTTGATATATTTTATCTCTGAAAATTTGTTACGTAATACTTGCATCACAAAGAAAGAGCCTTGTTATGTCAGAGATGGGACAGTGTGAATTTGAGAGCCGCATGCGGCTCTTTCATGCATTTATTGCCATTCCTGACTTCATATCTGTTAATATTACTAATAATTTATACAAATTAACATTAATTTGTTCGCGGGTTTTTATTATATCAACGAAAAAAAGTCGATTAATGTTCATTTTCGCTTCGAATAAAATTAACGGGAAGCGGATGCTGCGGGAAAATTAGTTTTTCTTGGGATTTAATATTTTATTTGGGGACTTGAATACAAAATGGCTACCTGCTGATGTCCTCGTTTTAGAATCGCCTCATAAAAGATTTCCCGTGCGTCAAGGTCTAAAATATGTTGGACGCGTTGTTCGGGGTCTCCGAGAAGATTTTCCAAGGGGGTAGTTCGCGGGGGCACGTCCTTGAACTCTCAATCTCCATCTCCACCCCATCGCCCTTTAGCGCTCCCTACCGCCCATGGCAGCCTTCGGTGCGGCCTCTCTGTGACACTAATTCACCACCGACCGACAAATATGTTTACCACTGATCTTTTCGAATAAATTGAATCCGAGAAGAATCCCCCGTCTGCGATGGGAGGGGTCTATTAAGTTATTATCCAGATTTCTGAGGCGAGCCTTTGTCGTACTTATCAGCAGAAGAATTGATGATAATATTCAGGTCAGCGCTCATTTATGAGCTCGAAATAAGGCGGTGACAGTCCTATTATATCGAAAAGTATGCTTTATTATATATATATTATATAAAGAACACGAAGAAGAACCGTCGTTCTTTAATATATGATTCGAACGAGCCAGTGGGGAAAATTGATTGAAACAAAGATATTTTTTTTGGGGAGGATTTTGAGATTTGTCATATCTGAAAATAGAACACAGACTGAATAAATACATATAGAAATTCTTCGATAATGTCATATGAGAAGATATATAATAAATAAAAAATAATACAATGGTCGACGAAAAAGGGGTGAACTATATCGGGAGGCAATGATAAGACTTGGAGGAAAAATAAGACGCATTGAAAGGAAATGGATTGAACAAAAGGAATAGCAATAAAGTCTGCACACAATAGATATGAATGGAACTAAAATATCAGTAGTTCTTTAATATAGAAGCATTCCATTGAATTCAATCGGATGAAGTATAAAAATAAAGGGGGATTCTTTCTCTCGCCCCTATTTTTCATCGGAGGTGTCGAAGTCCGAAGTCTGCCATTCGATGGTCTCCCGATTCGGAATACGTTTTTCATGTGGAAAAATATTAATTTGAAAAGCCGTACGTGAGTTTTCCGAAAGTGGGTAAAGGTTGTGCTCGTATTTCATACCTGGCAGAGGATAAAAAACGTAAAGGGCAAAGGTATTAGTAAAGTGGTTTATGGCCAACCTCACCCTTTCTGTTCGATCTATTTTTGGGTGCTTCTGCGAGTCATTTTATCTTGAGTTCCATTCGGAATGCCAATAATTTGCCCCCGACACGGAAATGACTGCCATGAAGGGTTGCAAAGCCAACACTCGAACGCGAACAACAAAAAAATGGCGGGTTGGACGCCATCAATTTATCCGGGAGGAATCCGCCCGGGGTTAAAAACATCACCACCTCTTTTGCTCCGTCTTGTACTGGCAATTTAAATAGATTTAATTGACGATGCGCTGACGGGAATTGTTATATAATTATATCTCGACATTGACTCGACCAACCTCAACATACAACGAATCGCGATGGTCTTTTCGCGGAATAGAAATCATCTCGAAGAATCACATATCGGGACAGACATTTTAGGATTTGCACACTAACGTCCTTTTCAAAATGACAATTGTTTCTCTATAAAATCGATATTAATGCCCCCAAATGTAGTGGATATTGAAAGCGCCATAGCGCATGCGCAAACCCGATTGCAATCGATTGCTCTGAATTTTGCAACCAACCTCTTTGTATTCCATCCAAATCCAATTGCAATAATATCTCAATGGAGAACCTATCTATTATAATAGTTTTTATGAATATTCTATCTGGATTCATATAAAATCATAAATGCAAGCTATGGTTAAATTAACTATAATTATATCAAGGATACAAAAATATTGTACATCACGAATACATCAAGTTGAGAAGATAATTTTTATTTGCCTTGTACTATAGATTTTTTAGTGTAGTAACTAGGTCGAAAATATGGCAATGCTCTAACCAATTACATATATATCGGTCGTTTGACAATAATTAGGCCTACATAGTGCAAGTGTTAACAACCGCTAAAAACAATGGATCGGCACTAACTATACTAACCAGCCAAACTATCCTAATAAGATCTAGAAAACCTTATAGCGCCAATTACGATAGTAAAATTTCAAAAGCATTCTCACTGTCACTATGCAGAATCGCCTTGACTTTTAAGCAGATGATTGACGTCACAATCGTCAATGTGGAATCCCGATAATTATTCCGAGAAATCTCTCATCATGCCAAAATATTATTATAGCAAGTCCGAATTTTATACGACAGTATTTATGGGCACAACACTAATGCCGCAGGGCGTCCGTAGGATGAGGGCTTTTCTTGGGGGTTGTGTATAAATTTACGATAGCAGGTAGATTTATTCACGTAGCTCTGTCGCCAGCAAGGTCGCCAACTCCTGGCACAACTTTTGTTTTTACGATATTCATAAATTGTTATTTTTATGTGGCGGGCCCACGCACCCGCACCCCCTGGGCCAAAGCCGCAAAATCTGAGTGCCGGCTCTATACGCGTTTGTTCGTTAATTCGACGAAAAACACACACGAAAGGGCTTTTCCATACGCATTATTCGTATGAATTTATTACTATTATTTAATAAAGGCACCCTCAACCCCCTGCGCTCGAAACGGCGATACATTTCATCCCGTTTAAGTAATCCAACACTGATGAATACGGCCAAACCGCTTTTATAAATACGCTGACTTCATTATATATTTTTTTGCAACACAAACACAAAAAGGGAATATTTCAAATTTATCCGAATGAATTTGAAGTACGCGTTTTTCATTGTTTAATAAAAAAAAATAAGTATAATGGCGCAAATAGTAGATCCGCGAGCCTAATTGGGTTAAACGCACATATTTTGCGCTCATTTCGGGACTTAATTATCTTCACAATACACACACACTGTGAATTGCCTTAATTCTGAGACTTTAATCTCTTAAGTCTCTTTTCGGGCGCAAAGGTGAAAGGCACGGTTGAAAATCGTGAGCTCTGACAGACATTTTATTGTCCGCTACTTTCCAAGGGTGGTTCTTATTGTTTCCAGCCATCCTTGAAAAGCCGATATAGGAACCCCGAAAAATAGCGATTTTATCGTGCCACGAGTTGATTTAACCTTTGGCATTGCCAACAGGCTTAATATTGGGTCTGTCGATCCTGTTTACATAACTTTTAAATGAAAATATCAATTGAAACGTGTATCACGTAACACACAATATTTACAGATTTATTTATGCAATTTTGCTAGTAAAAATAATGCAGAATTTAATAGGCGAAATTTCAAGATTTCGGTCCATATGTCGATGGCACCTATCAAATTCTAGCACATATTGACAGCCAAGAAATATGACAGTTTCATTGCTAGATTATTGCGATTTTATAAGCCATAAGCATATAAATCCAGCAAAATGTATTATCAAAAAATATCTTTAAATTCATAGATCAATGATTTATAAATCAAATCAATCACGAAATTAAGGGCTGTTTTACGCGAAGATTTTGCGCGATGTTCGCGGGAAGAAATCGACTTTCGATATTTTTATTTAAGCAGCGCCGATTGTATAATCAGAATTTATGAGACCCACAAAAAGCTCGCTTTGATTAATGATCATTTTTCCCGTGCTCTAAATATTCATTATGTGTACAAAAATTATGTAATCCGATTCGGGTGTGTTTCAACCCTCGCGCAGACTGAGGAAGTGCTTTGATTACATTTCGCCTAAACTTTGTGATATATCGGAGGCTTTGTCGATGTTTACCGTTGCCAACGACGAAATATTGATTTGTAATAATTTATTCAAAATACAGCCTTCGAAATGTTGGACCTTTCACATATCAACCCTTCGCGCGTATGTTTAATTAAAGCCAAGAAACGGCAGCGTTCATCGCTACCCCAATATTACTTCATCAAACTGTCACATTATCAACTCAAATACGATGAACGCTATAATTTTTGCCATCTATTTAATGTGCTTAATGAATTGTGTCCTAAATGGGGTATGTTGTATCGACTTCGTGTCAAGAGGTGATGTCCATGATATACCATCATGTTGACAGAAATTCATAATGGAAGGCTATGTAAAGCCATATTAGTCTGATTTTATAAAATGGAAGCTTATTGAGCTGATGTCCAATTTGGGCTTCATAAGAGCTCAAATGTAAAGGACCAACGATTAAATCAATTAAATTGATTAATCTCATACCCAAGCTATTCTTTTGATAGTATAATATTTATAATTCGAGATTCATTATGAATTCTATGATAAAGAATCATAGCGTGAGCATACATTCGATGTCTATACGTATGCATTATTACATGACCACTCTGTAGCTTCGATTTTGACATTAGTTCTATTGGAATGACGACAAATGCGTCCATCATTGATCAATAGTCTATTTTAGGCATAATGCTTGTGATTTTTCATTTTTAGATGACCATGGAAATAATTGCTTTCGTGACACGTATTATTTATTATTAATCGTCATACGTATGCGAATCATGAAGCGTTTGTTCTGTTATAAGGAAACACACAATGGATACGCACCTCCTAAAACATTTTTAAACTGGTCCCACACATTAAAACTTAAAACAAATTTAATCATATATCGACCAGGGATGTTTGAGGATTATCAAAATATTTTTTCTAATGACTATTTCAACAGATGGAAGCGAGAAATGCGGTTCAATTTAGATCTATGCAAAACGACGAACGAACGATGCTGAACCATTTAACCCCAATCATATGATTTGTTTCTCATTACTGCGCTTTTGCTCGTAAATATGTCAGCACGCTAACATATAATCAATTGCCCGTGGTCCTAACAATGTGATAAAATCGTCTCGAATACGAAACCAGATGAAGAGCATCACGTTACTTCACGACACAGCGAAATTAGATCCATCTCCTATTTATTCGGGGCGAAAATTTCGGAAAATATTTTGACATCCACTCCAAGAACAATAGTATGGAATTTTAACGATTCTGGCCAAACAACAAAAAAATAGCGATCAATAGCGACAAGGCTAGGTTAAAACGAATTTAACGCCAAGGTCTTTCGGGCCATAACGTAAAATTCGCAAGACATATCTCGAAACGAAGTATTTCGTACATAAAAACGAAAGGGTAGCGAGTAATAGCTCAATTAAATTTGCAAGTAAAAATGTATAGCGTTTGATAAAAATGAGCTTAATTAAAAAAATATATAAACCTCTATAAACATGTTTGTCTGCATTTAATGCGCTGGAGAGCAATGGCGTACATTTGAGTCAATCAATAAAATTGCGTGGCTGATTGTCGGGCTAATCTCAAATTTTATCAAATTTGAAATTATTGGCTGTGATTCATTCAGCGAATATTTTTATTAAACCTAACTTAACGTAACCAATCCCATTTCGCTCGTTATAACCGATATATATCTCATAATAGTTTATATAAGCTTTATTAACACATTCCCGGCTGGTTATGCAATTATAATTATTGCAGATATTGTGTTTTTATTATGAATGGTCCAAAAAATATTTGGAAAAATTAAGACAACTATGTTACAGATTTTTATATGGAAATATTTTTTATGTAGTATTTTCCATTTATGATTAAGCAAGGATAAGATTATTTGAATCGGAATTAGATAGAGTTAACCTAGATCAAGATAATCGATCCAAAAATATCTCCCAAATTTGTTGATATATTGATTTTTTTCTTTCAAAATCCTAGGTTTAAACCATAGCCATAATAGTAAAAGTTCAAGTTCTAAGCTACTATACCAAACAACATATGCACAATTTAATTTTTAATTGCTATGGATCAAGTTTTATTGGCTCGTTATAAGCGTGAAATGCTCAAGAGATTCAACTGCGTTAACCCAATTTTAAAAAAATCCACGGTTAATGTGCTAATTCGAGCTGGCATTTATAAATATCAAAAAGTGGCGATACCGAAAGCCCCTTTGTCTTTCAAATTACATATTTCTAATAATACGTGCTTATTATAACGCAATAATTACAAAGTGTATTATATTGAAAGTCGCTGGCAAAACAACTTCAGCGTAGTGCTTTGTCGTCATTGAAGTGGCACCTGAACCTTCCGAAAGAACACACTAACGCAATTAGTTCCCGCTGCTTGATCGTCGACATTTGCTCGTTAAAAAGCACCTCGTTTCTAGTTAGCTCGCTGTAAATAAGTGCCACCCTGGCGAACGACACCATAATGGCAAATTAATCAACCCTCGGCTGCAAAATTGAGCATTGCTCGTACAAATTTGCAGCCTGGAAAATCGAGATACATCAGCGTATATCACCTGTTGATAAGTAGCAATCCATGGCCGCTGAATGCTGCCTGGCAAAATAACAATGATATGCTATGGATCATATTAATCAGCCACAGTCGGAGATAAACCGCCCCTCGAGCTTCAGTCGACATTATAGTTATTTCATGTCCCTTTGTCACTTCGGTTTATTATCTTGTTCGTAATATGACAAAGGGTTGAGCGACTCGCTCTGCAGAACTTGCGCCTGCATGTTACTACAAAGTTACGTAGATATCTTTGTATGTGGACAGACTTAATATGTAGAGCCCTCGTAATATGCGTTGTCATGTATATATTAAAATTTTGAGGCACGCTCTCTCTTTAGCGTTAGGGTAAAGGGACGACATGTATTTTGCTATAATAGTTACAACCACGAGCTTCAAGAATACCAAATAATATCGGAGCAAATCATTTATTAAAAGCATTGTTTTTGAACGACATTTATGCTATTTTTGCTTGGGGGCTGTGAAATAACTCTTAAGGCTTGTCAGAAGTCTTCGAGCTTAAAAATAGACTCATAAGATTCATTCACCAATTTAATGTTACATAAATACCCTTTTAAGTTTCAAGCATCCCGGTTTTCATCCAGTCTTCAGTCTGTCTTTAGATCTGTCAACATCTTTCATACCTCACTAAACTATAATTATATAAGAAGAGGGGCTGTTTGTAATAAGTCGAAGAGTACAATTAATTCACAATTTATTTTGAGAGAATTGGCAATAAATTAAATAAACCAAATCAACATAAATTTATTTACCATCAGATTAGGCTGTATCATAAATATAATTAGCTAAATATTGGGACTCTTACTATCAAGGTTTTGTTAAAAATTCAGATTGTCGAAAATAGTTTCACAGTACTAATATATTTGGCATTTGAAAATCGTTATTCACTCATAGATTCAATCATAATTCATATATATAATTTATTTTAGGCCAAAATAGTTATTATTTAATAATTTATTTCAAGTAAGCTTATCAGGTTCGTAAATTTGCGCGTTTTGGATAAGATATATAGCGTTTAATCGCACAGCCATTAAGGCGCACTTAATCTCGAAGAAAACGCTGCTTAATTAATAAGATTTTATTCCCATTATACAGGGATTGTATACAAAAATAATTAAGGAGCGGCACAGGCTATTTACATCATCTTTTATTTTATGTTTATTGGGGGATAGAAGCTGAGACGTGAAGAGGTTGAACTTTTGGCTAATGAGGGGCGTTTTCTTGCCCTCGCGTTGAAACGATGCTTCAAGCTATTAATAATATCGCAGAGCTTATCATTTATTAATTTACATTTAACCTATTGAGCTTTCAATGGCTTGCCTGCCAATTTTTGACAATTTATGTCGTGGTGAATTTATCAATTCCGTTAATTTTTAATGTCAGTTTGTAGCTCATCCATCATACTTGATTAATTTCGGATCGTTTTCTGATGATTTTTATCAAAATTAAACCAATCAGAGACTCTAAATTGGCATCCATATTAGAGTATTTAATTTTTAAACTCAAATACAATTGATCACTCTCGAAGAATCTATTGTCATCTATTCTATTAGAAAACTCGTCTACATTCCAGAACAAGCTGAGCCACGTTAAATTCCTGAAGACTTGTGAGCTACGAAATATGCCTTTTTGGTGCTATGGGCTTTGGTGATTCAGAATATTGGAATTCTTAAGATGCTCAACTCTTGGGTTGAACTTTTTCAAACGATATTTTTACGTCATTCCACTTTCAACTTTTTGGAAAAAAGACATTAGATTTTCCTCTATAAAAACAGGTTAAATTTTAATAATGAAAAATAATATGACCCATCTCAATGGTGATAATCCCGTCATACGCATAGTTACACATCTCAGTTCATAAATCACTTGCTTAATAGGCGAAGACTAATTTTATAACTTTTTAAAGCTTTCCCATTAAATTTAATAACTACCCAAGATATAAAAATATTAAATCATTCAAAAGCGGTTTTTAAGGGATGATTTAAAAATAATAAACGATTTTAAAACTGTGTATCTATCGATCTATTGCCCATGGATAAAATAGCTTGTAAACACATCATTTAGCAATACTCGATGAACTTTAAAAAGAAATCAAGGCCAAAATTATTATAGATCGGCCTTTTATCGCACCCAAGAATCATTTTGCAGAATATTAAATGACGTCATATAAGAAAATATAACGTGCTAATTTTTTAAAAAAATCACACACCATCCGATTTAATCCAATTGTTCTTGAAATCATATTAATCATTTGGTCGTTACGTCATCCCGTTTTATATATATATAATAATTTCCCCACCCCCACAAAGGATGAATCGGATGAGTGATGTATCAGCGCGTTTTTCTGCGTGTTCATTCGAATTCGACAAAGTTATAATGAATTGTTTGCCGATGAGCTATAAATAAATGCCGAATCTTGCGGAGATATCAATCATTTTTTTAATTTTATTTCGGGGTCCAATCTGTCGTCCATGGAGCGGCGCGATACAGTTAAATATTCAATTAGCCCCGAGTACACGATTTGACCTTATTACCTTCTATGTATCGCACCTGTTTTGGCCTCATCTCATCTGACCTTTTCGGTCCAGGGATGAGATGGGTATTATGTGGGGAATTGTCGCAGCTGAGTGGATTCAAGTCGTATAGCCTGGGTCAGCGTTTCTACCCGAGCGAAAAAATGGCAAGGGAAAATGACTGAAATGCCGTGAAAAATTGCATTATCGTACAGAGGGAGATTCATTTCCATTTGAATTTATGCGGATGTATACAATTTTTCCAATAAATATCTAATTTTCCCCAAATAGGGGTTGATTCGCTTCGTGCAGATACGCGCTCTAAACAATGCGTCCAATGAAGTCGCACATTACGCATACAAATACATTTATGTACACTCAATTGATTGTTGTGTATTGAGTGAATCAATCCTAATTGTTATGCAAATTCTGACGTAACATCCCTCTTGTTTCATTATTTTTCCGGATCAAATTGAGAATAATTCCGGCAAAGCATGAATAAATTGAATGGGAATTACCGTTTTTCTGATGACTAAGTAATCTCACTTGTAATATTTTATGTCAGCGAAAGTTTTCGGACGCTGAGCTTTGTGAGTAAGCTTTCCAGAACGAGAGGAAGCGAGGAATTAAATTATAAAGCTCTTTTGTCTATGGAGAACGCGATAGGATTTGATGTTTATTTATGATAAAAGAAGGGTTTAGGTTGTGCTCGCCATATTTTTGAACGAGCCCAAATTTAGCAATGAATTTTATTCATAAATCCACATTATGGCCCGAAGAATAAGACAAATCTACGAGGAAACCGCGCTTTTTTTCATTCCGCCACCCCTTATGAGCCCCGGGCTCCGAATAAATGTCGGGTTGAAAAAGGTTCCGCCTGAGGATACATAAAGGACCGTTTCGAAACAATTTGCTACGGGCCGTCATTAAGGGGTTGAACAATATGTTCGAGTTTATTGGGAAAAAATTAGTTGAATTTCGATCTTAATTTGGCTCCGAATGGATCATTTGATTGAATTTCGTCCTTAATATCCGGGCGTTGATTGAAATTTATTCTCATTTTTGATGATAGCTGGAATCAATGGATCATTATTCTTATTTGAATGTCAAAATATGGCTTAAATTTATTTAGTTGATTGACTTTTGAAAGCATTCGTATCTTTCAAATTTATAGATAAATTCATACAAAATATATTTTATGATAAGTTAAAGATGCTGAAATATTATAGACGAAAAGAAAATATTTTCATAACGCTCAGTTGATATTTTTAGCACAGTTTAGTATTTAAGCCACTGTGTAAATCTTAAATTAAACCGCTAATTTGCTGAAATGGCGCTATATTTTTTCAGCCAGTCGCCTGAAAGTAGCGCTTCTCAATTTGAGCTAATACTTAAACATACTCTGTATTAATAAATTTATATTTATAAGTTGTTTGGAATATTGGCTCAAATGCTCGCTATATTAGATTTGATGGCACAGGATGAGATTATAAATAAATATGCCGTCTGGAATGTTCCGGAAATCGATCAAAGTCATATCCGCCCTGCGAAGCCTTGGCATCATTGGGTTAATAAGGAAGGCACGTCTTCGAGGATATTGAAGCATTTCAGTCAAGGAAAATATTTTTTCGCTTTAAAGTAGGCCATGGAAAATTCACATTGAAATTTCGCATTCAAATAGAGCCAATCGAAATGACATTGGACTATCCAAGATTTGATTTTATAGTGCGTGTGGCTGAGAAAAAAATGAATATATAGTGCGCACCACAGTTTTATGGCAATATTAGGCAAAGGTAGGGTTGCCTCTCGGCGCCCGCGCGTTCCGGATCAATACTGCGGCGCGCGCCCCCTCCTGGCTCAACGGCCATGAGGCTCTCCTCTACATTTTCAGCTGAATCCCAACCCCCATCTTCACCCTCATCCCCCAACAACCCCAACGTGCACCTCTCATGCCTGCTGGCCTCATCGCACCGGCATACTGAAGTGCTTTGATTTTTTCGCTTGATTTATTTCCACTTACCCGGTGCATCCTCAGTGCGATCGACTCAAAAAATTAGCACCACAAAACCACCCCCCCCCGCTAGACCGACCTAAAAGTCACAAGCCAAGCGATCAGACAACCCCATTTAGCAGTCATATTTAAATAATTTCGAGGCCTCATTGTGTAATGATGGCGACGAGCGTCGCGTGCGGAGCGAAATAAAGGGCCCTTTAAATGTTCCGAGCGTGCGAATATCAAACGTTCCTATCGAAATATCGCCCCTAATCTTCTTTATGTGCCGACACATAAACTATTTTCCATGCTGAGATGACCTGATATCCATGCGAAATCGTCTTTTCACGAAATGGCAGACAGCGCCGACGGAATAACGACGGGGGGCTTATATAAATGTCGAGCTGTTGCATAAGTCCTGTCCGCATAGCGAATTTTCAGCCGAACTTTCATCGAACCCGAGAAAATTTATTAGCATTCAAACAAATATTCAAAATCATAGTTCTATTACGATTAAATAACGGATATAACGAGCAAACATACATTTCATACATGTAATACAAATATTAGAGTTTACTACATGATCGTCAAAATTTATAGGAGAGAATCGAAACGCTTTCACACAAAACATAATTTATTAAATCCAAATTTAATCCCTTCAACGTTATGTTTCAATGTTAAAAGTGTGCATAACTTTCAGATTGCGGATATATCCGTCATACCCATTTTGCGTGGACTTTGGTCTTGACGGATATATACGTCATATCCACTTAAGGCGTTAATAGTCCTTTGTCGATGAGAAATTAAATTTCATTTTTATGAAAGTCTTTTAAAACCAATACATTTTTTCAAATCTTTGAATTGCTTTGTCCTGGTATGGAAATTTTTAAATGGAGCAAAATATTTCGGAGAGAGATTTGGCAAATAAGTAGGATGTGATGTATTAAATTTGAAAAAATCTGCGATGTATAAAAGCAATACAATACAATGTTTTAATAAGGAATAATGTATTTTGTCCTTATTTTTCCATCATAAATTCTGAGCTTTTTTTGATGTATTGAAAGCTTTGACGAAAGCTCTAGAAATTCATCGATATTCAACCACTGCTTAAATCTTATCCTGTTGTCGTACAAAATCACAAGTAATTAAGTGATTTAAAAATGGGGTTTAATCATTACGAATCGATTACATAACTCCAAGTGTCTCAGTTTTTGACCTTTTTGACAATTCTTATAGCACTCAGTTATCTGGAACTTTAACCTTTCCTATTGAAATGAGATGATGAAAAATTGACGTGACACATCATTTTCATCGTAATCTGTTTCCATTATTGCTCATACATAATCGGTTTTATAGTTAATTCCATTTTTGCATCAAATATTTTAAAGTAATATATTAGAAAATACAATGAATATGCTATTGCGAAACACAAGAGTCAATGTTCATAAAATTTGATTTTTTTCATGTCAATGGACGAGTTTGAGTTCGGTCATTGAATTCTTTGGGTTTATATTTCCACTTCAAAGTCATTTTTGATGGAAATATGCGACTCGACGATGTAAAAATCGAAATAAATATCTTCAGCATGCCCGACTCTTTTCATCTGCCATTTTCCTTTGAACCCTCTGCAGTCCTGGAATCCTGTCCTGGAATTTATCGAACCGCTTCCGTACGACGTGCAGCGCCAGCGATCATTATTTCAATACGTTTCCCTTTGAGTCAGGACCTCGCCTAGCAACAGATCCTCGCATATTTTCTTGACCTATAAATAATGCCGTCGTCCTTAGCCGGGCTTTTCATCTATATTAATAATTCCAGGTCGCCTTATATCAATAGCTGTACATGGCTGACAATAAATAGTCTTTTATCCATATAGTGAATCCAGAATGTAGGTCAGTTGTGACGTGCGCGCCTCCATGCCAGCTGAAAGAAAACTGATTTGTTTCTATGAGATATTTTCGTAATACGCTATTTTTGGTTTAAAAAAAACATATCTAGGGCAAATTTTCGAAATCGAAAATTTTTTTTCGGCTTAAATATCATGGATCGAATCGATTGGTCTTTAAAGACGGCATTACTCGCATGCCAGATAAATATAACATTGTTCCACTTCCACATTAAATAATTGGATATTCAATATTGAAGCTTTTTAGCCATGAAAACGAAATTATTTTGTGGTAATGATGCATAATCTTACAGCACAAATATACGCTGTATTTCATACAAACCTGTATTAAATAAAATTAAAGACTAAACATAGCATTTAATTTAAAAAAATATCATGCACATCGATTGATGCTATGTAATAAATTGGCAATGAGCTGACAAACCACCCCCTGTTCTTATATAAATAGTACTGGAACGGATTCTACATAAATAAATATTTTTATACCGATACGATCAAAAATGACGAACATCGTACATAGCGATATATCAAAGAAATATGAACAGATTCGACGACAAGAAAAACAAATATTTGTCATCAGATTTTCCATACGCCGTTTCCGATTATATATGATGGCGATTTTTATGCGAAATAGCGAAAAACCTTCTTAGCGACTGAGGGATCGTGCGAAAAAACATTTTCGCCGCGCATAAAAACATGAAATATTAAAGTTAATTATAAAAACAAAGGATTGCTCCTGAAGCAAGGTTTAATACTCGGACGATGAAAAATAGATTTATAAGCTGCAGGATGGTAAGGATAACGACCGTGCTGTAAACTTTGAACCGGGAACAGAGCAACTTTACCCCTGTGTAAATATTTTAAATTATTATACATTTTGAACAATGGCTATTAAAGCGCGCTTTCGCCCAACACCATAAACATCCCCCGCTCGAGAGCATCGTCGAAAAATCTCGAATTTTCAACGTTCCATCTATAGACCGCATCTCCGAGACGTATAAATACGTCCTAATGGATTATATGCTAATTGAAGCTATCGTTCGTAAATCATTCGATACGCTGTCGCTTTCTTTATTGACAATAAGTGAGATGAATAAAAGCAGGCTTTATATTCAACCCCCAGGATTTATTGCTTTTGTAAATATAAAACGCGCATGAAGCCCCGCAGATATTTTTATGCGGAACGATAATGTTGACAGACTTAAATGGGCCGAATTATGACTTCTTTTCGTGCCGTAGCTTTTTATTGAAGACTTACTTATTTTGATCAATTTGTGCGAGCACCAACAAGGAAAACCACGGCAAATACGAGGCTAAAGTCACAAAAAGCGAATTTGCTTTTAATGATTAAGTTGGGTGACGCTCAATGCGAAGGAGTGCTCGATCTAATAAATATATTAATATTTTAACAGCTAATTATCAAGTATTATGATCGAGCATCAATATATTGGAATATTTTTATAAAAAATCCGGCTTCAATTTTAGAATCAAGCTTAAACTGATTTCCTTATTCTGGAAGAATAAATACTGAGACGAAAGATAAAACATATAGATGAACGAGTTGGATGACGCTCGAGTCGTGGAATACTTCGATCTGATGCATATTGAATATATTTTTATGGACGTTTGGGTATTTTAAAAGATACAGCAGATCTTCAATTAAAATCCACATGCAGAAAAATTCGCACATAACAACCCCGAGGCGCTTTTCTTCGTCAAAATGGACTAAGTTGAACAGCACTTTAGGTTCCCACCATTTAATTGAATAAAGTTTCCATTCCATTCAAATGCGGTGTGACAGATGTGACTCGAGAAATGGTTTTTTTTTCTATTCCCCAAGGATGGGACGTGATTTAAAAGCACTTGCCTGGAATAAGGTCGCACGATTTTGTGTTCTGTATGAAATCAAAGAAATTTAATGGCGTAGCGGAATATTTCATCCCGGTGGTATTATTTCTTTCCATCTTCAAAAATTAAGATGGACCTGAGTCACTCCTCGGCATTTTGAAAATTTTCCGACTTGGACTCACAATGGACGCTTTCTCTCGGCACACTTTTGTCCGGGGGTAGAGAATGCAGGTTATTTTCATTCCTATGAGCCCCTTATTGTCGAGTCGGACTGTGGAAGGACGCTTCTAGATAAGATTCATTGCAAGCATTATACGTCCCGGGGAAAATCGTTTTTCCCGTTATTTAGCGAGCACATAAAGAGTGCTCTCGGAAAGCCATCCCTTATTATTAGGCACCCTAGAATATCTCCAGCAGGGAAAACGGTTCGGTTAACCATGCTCAAAAAGACTATTTGAATGGTTTAGCTTAATACTGAGATTTCAGCATTCAGAGGATTTTATCTTGCATTTTAAAACTCGACCCAAGAGAAAATATTTTATAATAAAGAATTTATAAAGATAATCAACAGCGATTATAGAAGATATATGGATCAGTATTCTTAAAAACGCAAAGCTACAGATTTAATTTATGGAATCAACTAGATCCACATTCAGCAAGATTCGGTTAAATATGACGACTAATTGATTTTGAATCAAATATATACAAACTTTTTAATATAATAAAGTAATTTTTAATTATTTTTTTCTTCATGCATCAAAAAGAACCAATGTTTAAGAATACGCTCAGTAAATTTCAAGTCGATATAAAATAAATTCGCAAAGTTATGGGTCGATGAGGAGAAGCTGAGGAGAGAAGAAACTTTAAACGCGTTTTTTCGAAACTAATTTTTTCAAGCTTATGGAAGTGCTCCCATACGCCCTAGATTAGCATTCTTTATGAAATTTGGCAAGCATGTGTATAATAAACGTTTTCATCGTATAGACTACAATTATCCAAAAATATTTAAAAGTTTTTATTTAATTAAAAAAAAAACTACAAAAAAATGTTGGTAAAATTAAATACTTTACTTTGATGGCTTACTATTTTTTTATTTTCCAGTATTTCTCTTTGATTGTAGTCTAAGCTATAGACAATATTATACAAAGTAAAAATATGTTTAATTTTTTTGCTGAAAATCATCTGTCCAGGACTTAAGACTTCCACGCTGAAGAATGTCATCACTTGCTATTCAACATACATGGCTCTCCCCACTTCCATTACCATACTTTATTAAAATTTAAAGAATATATATATTAAATAAAGATCATCTAGTCAATATACTAAATATCAATACTCTATATTTAATACTTTTCGCATAAAAATTGTTAAAAACTCGATCACTTTTAAGCCCAACAAAGTATAAACGTCTCTCAATATATTAATAAAAAGCTTTTGGATGTCCGAGTTTCATATTGATATCAGTGTCTGTTTTGATCACTTTGTAATTAAAAAAAACTGGTTATTTAATTAATTTAATACATTTCTTCGTCATTCAAATCTAAAAGTTTGTCTCTTAGACAGTGTATAACTAAAAATTTCGCTTAATTGGGTTATCCGTTTAATCTGATCAATCAACTAGAAACCATTATAGTAGATCATCTTTCAAGTTTTAAAATTGGGTTCACAAACATCAGGAGAGCCAAGAATAGGATTCCAATCAATGGTAACGACTTTCCGCGTGGCTTTCTTCAAACGTCCTCCATTCGATATAATGAATTAACAAGTTTTGCTAATTTAACCGTGCCATCATCTCGCCGAAGCTCCTCAAAGTTGCCAGCAAAAGCTCTTCGAAGTTCTTCGCAAAAGTTGAGTGGCTTTGTCTAGCTTTTCAGCGCTGTAAGCTCCCCATTCTTCTGAAATGAGTAAGCTCGTTCAAAGATAAATAAATTCTGCATGACGCTCATATTTTTGGAAATAAATCTAAGCCTGTATTTTAACCGGAAATCCGCATGTGGAATGCCTTCGGATATTTATGCGAAAACAACTTTTATCGGTTTCCTTTGAATACATCCATCCGAATCCGAAAATTGAATTTCTGCGCGCCTCTCATACTTCGCGGCCGCAAATTGGATAAGTAGAATTTTCTCATATGTATGTCATTATGATGATATATTTATTTGTTTGGATACGGCGAAACGCTCGTATTTAAGCGGTAAAAGCTCCGGTTTGTTTGATACGTACGCTGTACGATTGTGCTGATTTGAGCTTTCGACTTTGGGCACTTTTCATAAACTGTATGTAGAAATCATGCGGAAAGTTTACGCCTTTCCGGCGGGAAGAAATGGTTTTTTTCTTGATATTATGGTGGTTTATAAATGAAGAAAAATCGGGAAAAACGATACGAATATGAAATTTACTTCCAGTGCGTATAGCCAAAGAGAGAATTCTAATATATCCGCCAACGACGTATCTTTGAAGTGCGATAAAGCGCAGAAAAAAATGTTTTATGACCCGTTAAGTATAAACTACTACCTCCGAGTAAAATCCGTCACATTTTTATAATCTCGAAAACGCCTGATTTATTACCCCGGGCTATGAAATATTGCTGGCACATTTTTTGGGGGCGATTTTTCACGAGCACATTTCATAAATTACTATTGAAGCCGATTATTTATTTATATTTGTAAGAGTTAGAGCGCATTGTCTGCTCAAGGCTTCCGGTTATTTTTTCTTCGCCCCTGTAAATCCTGAGATCGTTCCTGACCATAAATTGTGCGATCCCAAAGGACTACAACGCACAAAGTGGTTGCTCAGGATCTCGTTCGCGTCAGATGATTTTCAGCCAGTAAATCAAGTCAACCTTCGCCGTCTAGGAGGAGGAAAACTTTTCCGGAAAATTTGCGCCGGTCCATTTGGCAATTTCGAGCAAAATAATTTGGGCATTCAACATTCAATAATTGCCGAAAATTAACTGAGCGTGAAATCTCCTAGTGAAAATGAATTAATTAATTTATTCAAGCGATTGAATTTTTATATATTAGTTAAGTATAATCCGAACAGATGAAATTGATTATAATTCAAATCGGAATTATTTGACCCATTCATCCAAATGGCCCGCGGGGTAATCAAAATACAAATTTGACAAATTCAAGCTAATTTTAAAATTATCCCTGATTTAATTCAATCCAATTCATCCTTATTTTAGACAGATTCTGTCTATATTTATGCAATAAACTATTCGATTATATTGCGGATATTGGTTATTCGTGTTTGCACATACCCCATTTCATGATAAATTAGACAGGATAGACAGGGTTGATGATGAAAATTCATAGCCATCCGACACAATATAAGTGATCGTGCATAAATGATGGATGTATTTATGAATATTGTTTTAATAAAAGACGATATTCTACAATTGGATGTCGCACAAATCTGAATCTGAAGTCGAAGCTGAGAAGTGATTCTGTTGAAGCAAACAATCAAAGATTTAAAGAGCAATTTGTAGGCAACCTCCTTGCGTTTTCTAATTATATCCCATTTTTGGCGTTCTGTAATAAATTATTTAGCAGAAGTAGAGCTCAGCACCGAGTCGCGGACCCATTCTTTCTGCCACTTAGCATTTATGAAACTCGGCTCGAGGGAGTGCGCCCGGGCTCTTTGATTTATGTCGGACAGAGAGATTTCTCCCTGTGCGGAAAATACTCCGGTTGGCTGTGCCAGGCTTGTCTCGCTCGTCTCACCCTTGGATAGGGGATGAGGAAATCGAAAATTAGTCTTTGTTTCTCGGCTATGGGGATGTTCTGGTTTGAACTACTCCCGAGGCCACTAATGAAGCGTGAGGGGGGCCTCCCGCTGGACTCGGTCTGTCCCGCTGCGCCCTAGTGTTAACAAGTCGATAAATTAATGGCGACATCTCCATGTATAATGATTTAAGCACCTACCGGAAATGGGCTCCCCATCTATTGACGATCGTTATCCGTGGTTTCAGTTTATTACACAAGTAAATGTAACATTTAATTCAAATATGCCGTGTGGATTTACATCGTGTGCGTGCAATTGCATAAAATTTAGGCGCCTGAAAATTTCCCCATTATAATATTTGACCCAGAAATTTTATCCAATGCTTTAAATAATAATAAATGCTGCCCTGTTTTTTTCATAAATATGAATATTAAAAAATGAGCATTATTTCTTAAAAAAAATATATTTAAATGTTAATTAATATTTACAACCAGAAATTGAATTTAAATTAGTTCTCAGTCTACAATAAATGCATTGAATACAACAATATGATGGTTTTTTCAATGCAAAAATCATCACTGCATAAATATAGGCAATATTTTCCATTAATTAAATCGATTGAAAACTGCAGACGTTCATAAATTTATTAAAAATATCAAATATTTTTGGATAGGTTTAAATTAATGTATTTAATTTAAATCCATTAAGATGAAGGATCATAAGGGTTGCGCGCGTATGTTTAAGTTTTATGAGCATTCGGTTTGTTTTCGGGGATAAGACAAGGGATGGCAAAATAAAGGCGTATATGTGTGTGTATTGAGCTGAATATTTCCATGTAAGGGGAGGGTTGCGCCCGTAAAAAGTAGCCAAAAGGGGTGAATTTTCCAACGGACAATATTGCCGAGGCATAAAAACCGTATCGTAAACCTATCGTGGCTTTGCAGAAGATTAGGCCGGCAAACATTTTATCCTTCCACGGAAGCACCTCGATGTTCCTTCCGGTGATGTAAGGAAAATCGTTCCTCGACTAATTCTAAGGATGCACGAAGGCTGTGCTGCGAAAATGGACGTTTAAAAAACATTCCCTTTCAGCAGGGTATTAAGAAACTGTCACGCGTATCCTTTTTCGGTGGCTATAAATTTAAATAGTAGGTCAAACATATTTCAATGCCTCCCCTAACTCTTGATAGAATATATAAATTGTTTCAAAACTGGCACTATTTCAATTCAAGAGCCTATTTAATACGAAGCTCCATTATATAATATATATATAAAAAACAATTTCATGCCGATTAAACGCACACAGCATCCGATGATCACTCATTGAATAAACGAAATTGGATTATGTGAGATGGACGCTGAAATATATCGCGAAACGATTCGAAGCAATTTTCAAACCCAATACATAAATATTTATGCATTGAATGTGCCGAAATTGAGTGAATATCTTTCGTACGGCCGCCGGAATAAGTCCGAATTGTTATTCAAATTGCCGAGCACTTCCCAACAATACGATAATCAGAGTCTGCGAGATTTTCACAACCCCAAAGACACTTTTCAGAGCCCCTAAATAACGTTAAAGTAGAGAACGAACGTCTTATGAGGCCGCGTCAGACGTGACGGCTTGCTTAAATGTGTCACTTTGATTAATCGTCTAAAGGCTTAGACTTTAATTGAATTTTCTATACAATTGCACCGGATTGTGAAATGTTTACACGTGTACTTCGGTCTTGGATAACAACCTCTTATATACACAATACGCATATTTAATCTCCATTCATCCTATTATGACACAGTCATTTATGCACGAGCGTCCAAGGATGCTTTAGTATAATACTGTCTGACCTGGCTGTCAAATTAATTAAAAATAGAGCCTTTAATGAGAGCTTGGAAGGCATTATGATCACTTTGAAAAATGACACCGTTCTTTCAAAGTGGCGTTAAGTACACGAACAAAGTGATCGCACTCGGCAGATATTTATTTAGGATACGGTATCATGTGATTGATCGTTATTATATAAGATAGCTTATGGGAGCTAAGAATATATATATATATATATACTAGCTGGTACCTGGCGCGTTGCTACCACAGAAGTAATAATTCTACAAATATAGTTTGAAATTTGAAAGAGTTATCTTGATTTTTATATATAAGATCTACTATAAGTTAATTATACTATACCTATATTATTTGAAAAAGTGTAAACAATAAGTTGGCAAAGTTTCATTGCAATCGAATGAACGGTATGGCAGCGCATTAAATACAGACAAACAAACATATTTTTTTATATACTAGACTATGCTTATGTTACTCGCGAAATCTTAGTAATAATTGAACGAAGTTTCATTGCAATTCCGATGAACGGTATGGCAGCGCATTTCGAACGAACAAAACCCAATTCATTTTTATATATTAGATGAATACCAGAAATAAAATAGGATTTAAGTACCGTTTTATACTATATTATACAGCATATTTTAAAACATTGCCTGAATGGTTTTAAACTGATTTTTTGGGCAATTCCGTTATTCAAATTGGAGCTCACTGAATTATATGGAAAAAATGTGTGTATCAAGGCACCAAAATCCATAACTGCTTGAATGCCTGAAGATCTATTCTGAATGGTTGATATGATCTAAAAATCATTTTTTTTTAATAAAACTGTAATTTTCATTGGCTTTAAACAGTGATATAACGTCTTATTCACTTATCCAAGGGACTCAATCAAATCGGTTTTATTAAAAACGTACATTTATTACTAGTCATTGAGGTCTTAATCATGATCTGAACAGGTCCTAGCTTTATCTTTGTCATTCGTTGCTCTGAATCATCGATGGAACTTCTTCTGCATTTATATTATGGCAAAATACTAGTTTTTTTAAATCTTATCAGCCTTAAATATAAGCTATTTACTTATTATACGGATACTAAAAAATGCTCTTCTTCGGATTTCGATCGATTTATAGTTAATTTCGGGTCTTCATTATTGCTTTTTGCAATATTTTTTGCTTGTATTAAAACACTTGCTAATAATGTAATAAAAAAATACTTTATTGTCAATGGTTTAATAATTACAGAGGTAAACTTTATGTACATACACTTTATCGTGTATACATTTTGTCATACTCTAAGGGTGAACTCTGTATTTAAATAGAGTTTGTCCAAGCTCTTTTATATCCATGACGTATAAACGACATAATTTATGAGACAACCCGGTGTTTTTCAAGAAGCACCTTGAGGATACACGGTTCAGACATTGGAGTACAATCAGATACTCAATATGGGTTTCCGTACGCAGTGTTACGTAAATGGGTCATGTAACGAGCATACATGTCGACGTAAAGTCTACCCTCACTTATGCTAGTAACGTATAAACACGTCCTCCTAGGCTACCAGTGCTCCCCTTATCTATTTTATGGCCTTCGGTGGAGTGAGGAATCTGCTTAAATCCAGGTCAGGAGTGCCAGATTTTCTATTACAATTCTGAAAGACCGCCTCTCGGAAAAAACGATGGACTTAAATCTGCGGTGGAGTTCATTCCTAGCTAGATGCTATCGTGCAACACTGTACCGAGCATGCTAATTCGCAATCCACGATGACCTCGTAGAATTTCGTTTTAAAATAGCTTGACCCATAATCGTCGATAAGGTTCGCATAATAAATTACCCCGCTGTTTGATTAAAAAATTACCCCTAAAGAGTTAGCAACATATCAATTTGTCGAATTGGGTCATCCGATATGAATAATACGTGCAGATCGCGTGTTGCCGAACTTGTCGAAGACGATTAACAATTTCGCATGCTCGTATGCTGAATATTACATACATAAGCCTCGGAAGCGCCTGAGGGCCTATTACCGTATAAATTACCATTGACAGTCTTATTTACAACGGCGACAGCAGAACTTTATTAAGTAACATTTCTATTTCCAAATGGAGAAAGTCCGGGCGAGATAAATCTCAAGCAAGTTGGCTGAAACGTCCGGCGACTTTGTATTGCCCTTAATATATAGTCAAAGTTTGGCGAATGAAAGAATATTTCAGCTCTTCGTTTAGCGTTCATTTAGTGATGTAGTATTTTAAGTGAAAGCATTTTTAATTAATGAAATTAATTACAATTTTAGTATAGATTTTCATCTGAAAATCTAAAAAAATAAAATTATTTAGACAGTCAAATTATTTAGCCTAATAACAGAAATTCATATTTGGGGACCAATTATTTAATACAAATTAATTCTAATTTATCTTGGAAGAAAATGCCAAATATTGCTTTAATGGGTCAGATTCTAGATGATATGAATATTTCAGATCGATCCTTTTGGTTCAGATCTAATCAGATTTTCGGACTTGAAACTATAAATATGCAGACGATGAATACAATTGAGCAGATGAATTAATGATTTATTTGCAATAGCAATTAAAATATTTAAAAATAATGATGATTTCGCTACTCGCCCATAGATCTTAATCTATCTAAAAAGATAAATTCAAATAATCTCATATAAATTTATTCACATGTAAAATTCTTTATTTGTATGGGTTATGAAGAATATTCTTGATAATTTGAATAATACAAATTAATAGCGATCTAAAAAAATAATTTTATCATGATCAAGTATCGCATGATATCAACAAGACGAGCGTGATCATATGGTCACATTGTTGTTTGCCACAATATAATTTTAATCCAATTTATATGATTAAATTAATTTGACCGAATTGAATGAAAATTCGTTTCAAATCCTCGATGAATCATGAAAATATTAATAGGAATTTATTTAAAATGGGAAAATAATATATATACCGCTGAATAAAGTGGCTAAAAAAGGGGTATGAGAGTAGAGGCGATGGGGAATTTATGATAAAATTATTTACAGGTCAAATAATAGCTTCATTTTTAACTGTCGCTCGAAGCAATCTTTCATCGCGTTGTTAATGATGCGGTATGAAAATATTTCATGAAGCTGAAAATAAAGTCGTTTCAACACCCAAGAAATTTTGTATTTCAGGGCCATTATATTATCATATTAACTCTTCTGCGGTCGTATTTATTTTTATGTGCAAAATTTAGTTCATTCATATACACGATGAAAGACTATTGCACATTTATATTAAAATAATGGAAGCCAAAATCAAATATTGTTTAAAATACAGCATTTAAGTACATAAAATGAAAAAAGAGTTCGATCTGTATACTTTGAATAAAATAAAGCTTCCTTTTTGACGCATTTTTCTACAGATTTTTTTCGGGTTCCAAAGATGAAAATGATAAAAGATCAGGTACCGCCTGAAGGGTTGAATGAGGGCGTCGATAAATTTCAGTCGGAGGTATTTGTTCGCATCGGATGTGAATGTAGAGATTGAAAGATACAGAGACAGCTATCTATTCAAAGCGGCGGTTAGGCTTTGAGAAATCTGCTGCCTGGTTCAGATATTGATAGGAAATTGATGTTTCTGTGCAAACAATATCCCTCCTGAAAAATAGACTTAATCAATCAGGCTTCGAAGGCAAGCTCCGGAGCATTCGATACAAATTTTAATTCGCGAATATCTCAGGAATCAGGATAATTGACTCTAATTATTTACGTTTAATTAATACCGGTCGACGTGGTTTGTGCGCAAGATCTTGCATAGTCATTAACCCTCTCGCGCCGCTATAAAAACGTCGGGAATTCTGTAATCTCGCAAGGTTGAAGCGTTCAATTATATTAATGGAAAATTACCACATTCTCGGGACGAAGGTTGTATTTACCCGGAAATTCCCGTTACAACAGCTGGAATGGACAAACTTGTCTGCTAGAAAACTCACGGCACCGTATAAAACCACCCCTCGGGGGCGAAAGCTACGTTGGCGTTTAGGTTTTCGAGGGCATCACTTTGTTTCTGCTCCACCCACTCGTCTACATTTGATCAGATAGGCGAGTGCTGCACTTATCCGTCCTGCGATGGGATCTCATGGTAAATTTCACCAAAGCAAATATTTGCAGAAAATCGAGTGGACTGCTATCCACTCGGTACAAGGCGTAGATTACAGGGTGAAATTCAAAGAAACGATCGATATGAATAAAAATATTCAACTTAATGACCTTTTGTCTCATAATATATTACTGCGATTTCGTACGAGTGCGATTGAAGGGGGTGTTTTGCGAGCTTCCGGTTGGGTTAGGTCGAGTTTTAAAAAGCGCCACATCCCCTCCGAATATCACAAGAATAGTTAATGTGTTTATCCCGTCGGTTTCCACTGTCCAGACTGTGGTATTTAAATCTTTACAAATTTTAATGTTTGCGGTGTTGTGCAAACGTTTCGAGCATTGTTTGTACGGGGCTTCATCCCTTGCCCGTTCACCGCATCACGTTTCAATTTAACGAACCAATGTTTCATGCCCATCCCATAAATAACGACCATCCCCTTATTCACCGTGCATTTTCATTTCTGCTGTTTTCTATTAAACCACATTCTTTGCGGATGCACACAATGAAAGGATGTGCGCTTTTCATGATTCGCCAATCTGAATTCATGTTGTATCAACGATTTCAAAAAGTAAATTCTTCTTGCGTGAAGATGATTTTTCAATGGATGAATATTAATTTGCAAATTTATGCAAAAATATTTTATTTTTAAACGACTTTGTCATAAAGATCGTATTAGATGACGAGGCTGACGTTGTTTTTGTCCACGGCTAATGGTGTATGTTATAACGATTTAGCTGCTTTTACTTGCTCTCAGCAGGGGTGGTTTTTTTGCTACGATAACTTGTATATAATGAGAACATTATTCTCCAAGTGTTTGTGAAAAAGAAGCGCAGACAATCATTAATAACCTCCGGATAAAAATAAATCAGGATTGATGGTGGCTCAATCACTTGGCGCAGACGAGAAGAATTGCCTCGTCATCCTCAGATAGGACGATGGATAGGAATGACGTCTTGTGGTCCATTTCCGAGGGGATAAATTATTTTTATATTGACACATTACGAATTATTTGCTTTATTGTGAAATTGGGTCGTCATCGATTATAGGGGTAGCAAATACAAAGTTTGCAGGTACAAAGCGAAAATGTTATATAACTTCGTTCATCTATATATTTTGACATTCTGAAAGTATTTAAAGATTAAAAGAAGTTGATTGTGTAATTTTGCACAAGATTTTTTTAACAATATATAGATTCGTTCTTTTAGTAATTCTGTCACTCTTTCTAGTATTTTGAGTATTTCTGTTATCTTAATCCCGTAAGGGCTCCTTTAAAATTGATTCCTGAAATGCGACATACAATATAACTGAAATCTTTATGAAATAAATTCAATCGGCTTCAAATTCGCTTTCTTAAAACCACCCCTATAAGCCATGTCTTAAAAAAATCATTTTTGAAGGCAATCAATTATTTTTCTTCCCATTTATAATAGATAATAGTCTACAATTCTCCATGGAAAGAAAGTAAATAATTCATAGCGGACTATGCGAGCAGTCGCATTTAATCCGGTTCAATTGGAACGGATATCAATAATGCAATGATTCCACTTCGCGTGGCATATTTAAGTGCCACAATGTAGACGTGTCCACTTTATAGCTTTTTTTACATCAAGATTTCTAATTTTAAACCCCTGAATAATATATCTCGGGCGCCACATAAAAGAGTAGGAAGCCTCGGTTCAATGAAACTCGCCAATGCCGGACATTTGCAAAAAATATACATAGAAATAGTCGAAATGAATTCTGAATTCAAATTTGATATTAGATCATTGTGATATCATATAATATATAATTGCAGCGTATGATATCAGATGAGGGATACACGCGTGAAAGCTTCCGTTGAAAGCTCGCAGCGAGCTTTCGCTTAGCAAACCGATTCGGCACAATTAAAAATGTTTTTTTATGTCGTAATTTTGTAATATAAAATCTCTGGAATATTTTGTGGTCAATAAAAACGAAATAACCACGGGAGGGAGGCATCCCCGAAATACATTAAAGAGCTTCCCTTTAATGTATCTTGCGATTCTTATTTCTATATCTCTTGGTTGAAATAAATGATAATAGCACAGTTTTCTGATAAAGGAACATTCTTCGGTTGCTCTGAATAATAAAACATAAAGAATTAACAATCTGGGAGATAATAAAGACTTTTTACGATGTGAAAGTTTTATAAAGCAATCGCGATTTTTTGAACGTATAAAATCGTATTTTTAGACATTTACAAATCATTAGATTTCAATGATAAGACCTATGTAATATTTTTTAGATTTAAGGACGTTTATATTTGGGATTTTTTTGGAGCTTTCTGTTCATCCCCTGAGTTCTTTTAATATTAATAAAGCCCTTCCGGCCTTTTCTTCCCGCATAGAAGAATTTCTAGGGAGCATTTTCACTCACTGCCTCGTCTACTTTTATTTTTTGTATGTCATATCTCTTCTTCAACTGCAAATATACAATATAAAGCCTGCATTATGGCGTTTTTATTATAACTCAGACACAATCTCCGTTCATTAAGAATGTTCAAATAAATTTGTATATCTATAATGGGTGCTCATACATATTTATTAAAATGTATATTAAGGGAATGTAAAAGTATACCGTCGGGTCGTATCCTTTTACGGGGTCTAAGTGACCCCCGTGGTGTATAAAAAAGAGCGTCACTCTGTGTTTCGAAATATAATACGGGATTTAACTGCAGATTTTATGATATTCGTATTGAATATGTATTATGTAGATATGGGGTGTATGTAGCGATACGGCGGCATTACATAACGTGGGAGGTTTTTGGGGTGGTGGGCGGTTGCGTCACACCATCTAGGCTGCCATATCGACCGTAGGGAGCCGGTGCTGCCGACGAGGGCTGGATTCAAGGATGGGAGTGTCGGGATGAGGGTGGGTGAAGGAAAAGCGGCCACGAGCTTTTCCTACATCCGTCTGCCACCAGTAGCTAGAAGTAGCGATGCCTCGTACTTAATGCATTCACGAGAAAAACTTTCGAAACAGGGCCACCAAGTTTTAAGTTCCACCCCATAGGAAGCCACCCTTAAATGACACACGATACTCCGTCATTATTTTGATTGTCATTACATGTCAACAAAATGGATATTTTTGCCATGGCATTAATTACGACCGAAAAGGGGCCATTTATTTGGAATCTGACATCCAGTTTACATCGTTAACATGAAATAAATTAGATTTTAAAATCAAATTATATAACGAAATTAGACTGATATCCTATAACGTATGAGATTTAGCATGAGAATATTTTTTAATCATGGAAATGCCATTCATACGGCCTCCCAGCGGGGAGGTGGATTTGTGAAATCAAATTGAATTGAGGCAAAAAAATACCAGAAGTCCTGATTGAAAGTTATTTTTAATTTGCCGGAATGGAAGTCGGTTTCGATAGGAAATTTCGAACGGAAACTAAATCTGCATTAAAATTAGTTTTGCTATGATCGTATGCAGTTTGTTACTTATCCAGCTTCCTAAAGTTTAAATTCGAAATTAATTAACGTTTAACAACATGCATGAGCTGGGCGATTTATCTCTATGTAACATATATCCCTATGGTGCAATATTGACGTCATTGCATTGCATGTCAGGAGGCTTTGATGCATCGGGAACGTGTGCCATGGAAAGGATTATGCGCAACGTAGAAGCAATTTAGTGGCAAAATATAACAGCAGCACACAACATCGAAATAATCACCATTCCCGTTAAACGAGCAAATAATGCATCATACGAAATTCGTATTTGAACTTTCCATTCCGGAAAACAGGAGGCAATTGATGGCATTTCGTGACTGGATGCATTTGTAGTGCATGTCTGCGAAACGCTTAATATTTCACCATTGCATCCAATCATTTTAAATGAAGATGGCCGCATTCGAAACGATTATTCCCGGGAGGGTCATTCTACTTGTTTTTTACGTCATGTATCGGAGGCAAAGATTACAAATTAAAAACTTTGTCGTAAGTAATTTCGAAGTGAGCTTAAAACGAGCACGTTGGAATAAAAACGTCTTAAAAAGTTCACGGCTTTTCGGAGGCTTCTAAAGTGATTTGTCGGAAAAGTAAGGAAACTTTCCAACAAGAGGGCCTCGTAAAGTACATTATCACGTAGAATATTAAAAATAAAAGGGGAAGTTTTTCGTGACCTAGGCTGGGGTTTGCCGGCTCCCATTTTAATATCGGGCTATTTAAAAGGCTTTACAGGTTTCCTTTGATAAGAATCTTAGAGCAGAAGAACAGCCCTGTCACAATAAACGCGTACATTCGCAGTTGAAGTTGAAAACGCAATATAAATACAATATTTAACAACCCAACCTCGTTTGAAAGTGATCATCCCACTAATTTGATGTGTTTATAAATTCCAATTACCTTAATATGCAATGTCTACTGCGTGCAGTATTAAATTGAGCTCAAGGGAATCAACGTCGTTATTTCAATTAATAAAAATAACGCTTTTACTATTCGCGATTGTCGTTATAACAATTAAAATGAATTGCTTTTGGCGGGGCTGAAAAAAGACAAATAGTCGTTTCGACATGGAAAAGATGCATTTAGGGGTGGTGACGGCGCCAGAACGGCTGGCGGCGCCTCCGTCTACGGAAGTTCTCACGTTTACCACCCCCTGAACAACCCCCAGACCCACCCTATCGCTTCCGTTAAGCGACGGCAACGATCTAGGCGGCTAGGTTTTCCTTATCGCCTCCTAGGAAATACATAATAATTAGAGCTATCTAAAATTTAAACACAATCTAATAATCGTATCTCAATCAATTATTAATACATTAAATTTATTTCATCAAAATGGATTTCTCTATAGATTTTCATTCTATTGTCCGTATTGATTTTATTTATTCAAGCAAATTGGCCTAAAAATATCTTATAAAGGGTCCAAATGGGCTCCATTGTATAGCACATGTGACATTTTGTCTCATAAAAACTCGTGTATTTTTACAAGCAGTCACATACATTTCGGAGGATTTATTGTCGCCTTAGAGGGATTTCGCCCAGTTTATTCCCGCTGTATAAATTCGAAATTAATCCCGTGAAGGGTGCGAAAAAATGGCTCGATTTTCGCCTGATGAAAATATTTTTAAAATAATTTTCGTATATGCACAAAATGATCCCAAATTTAGGATGAGAGGGCGAACATTTTTTTTTTGTATTATCGACATTTGTATGTTGCGTAAGGGTTGCATCACAATGGCGTTCATGGACTGTCGACCGAAACGGGGTCGCAAATATAAAAGAACTGACTGAAAATATAAAATTCCTATACAGGCGCATTTATACAGAATTTATTATGATTGCTCGGAAAATTTGTAGGTGGGTGTTTTCAGCGTGAGGTGGTTGAATACGTAACGCTGGAGTATCCCATGAATTATTTAATAGTCTTAAATTTCCATGAAAATGTGGAAATTTTTCGTCAGTGAAGTGGTGCATGTGATTATGCTCCTGAATGCCTGAAAATTCAGTTGGCGAAGCATTTATCTCGTGTCTTCATGATTTTGGCTAAATGCGATTATAAGCTGTAATATTTTAATTCGGATCCATTAGGGATACAATCAGAATATGCCCTTGAAGTGAGGAAAAAAAGAGATTATACGTTTGCTTGAAGGTGAAGAAAGAAAGTCGACCGTCACAAAGAGTAATCCTATTGCATAACAATGTCTTGTGTGCGCCTCAAACACTTGAAGAGCTGGTATTACTTTTAAATCCTTTGACTTTAAGCATCCGTTTTAAGTGGCGAGAATTCTAAAGAAAAATGTTTTTTTAAAGCGTTACCATAATATGTACTTCCTAGCAGTCGCCGAGTCTTTGAATTGAGCCCATTTAAAATGCAAAAATATAAAGTGGGCCATTCAATAAAATTACGCTTTTGCATGTGATCTTAATTTAATGGAAGCCTTCTACATAAATATATTTGTTCGGCATAATGGTATTATTATGTGTATACGCTATCACCTCTTCCAGTCCCTTAGTCCCATGTCACTTTTTCGGAAATGTCTAAATAGTAAAAATATTACGACATCATTACTAGTTAATGGCGTGGCAAAGAGCGAAAATATTTAGTGGCCTCGTTAGCTGAAAATGCTGATGTTTGTAATAAAGCCGGGGACATTTATCATTTGGCGCGGCTCTGCCGTTAATTCACTAGGGCTGTTTCGCGTTAAATCCGATTTTTTGCTCCTAATACCCGAACGAAAACGAATAAAAAAGCCGACCATTAGAGAATTGAAAAAAACGTGTAGGATAGTCGAATTTATCCAAAATCAGCTAGTCCACCGTCTAAATCATAATATGCCACATTTACGCCTGGCGATTGTAAAATTATGTTCAAGATATAATAGGGATTGATTTTAAAATAATTTTATATAATAGGGGTTGAAAATATTACATGAAGTCGTGTGCTTTCACGTACATGGCCCGTGAATGCATAGATCGTTGACCTACATGCCAACCCCTTTGAGTGCATTAACCCCAGATGTTCATATTAATATACTTTTCAGCTGAAAATATTCTTCCAAATAGGGGTTGTCTACATAACGGCTATCGGCTCACATGAATTATGCTCAAAATTTATATCAAATACATCGACTAAAATAGATTTTGACATGAATATGAGCGATAAATTCATTAATGCATATGATGAAGCTTTTAATCGATATGTCACCATTGAATTAATTGGATTTCATGGAAATTTAATTTCAAAATTGCTTATAAATGCACTCTGAAAATCGAAATAGATCATTAGATCCTGACGTAATCGGCATGCTTGGAATGGCTTGCATTCTCACGTGAATGAGAGTGCATTTCTATGCAAAATTGCATCCGTTTGAACAATGCATGCAGCTTTCGATTGGATGGAATTTAGACACGTGGAAGTATGCAGATATCGAAATTGCGAACAATAAATCGCCATAAAAGCCTTTCGAGCATATTTATGGCGTTCAAATGGATGAGGCTCTGTTAAAAAAAACTATATCGCCCTTAGACAAATCCTGTCGACAGACGCTAAAAGAGACACATGAGAAAACTTTTGCGTATGGTGCTAGTGGAAAAACTCCCATTTTAATCCTGCAGAGGATATATAGACGTCCTGGAAAAACGTCGAGCTCATTTCTATATTTAGTGACGCTCCTTTACGCACGATACATGAATGAAGCTTGCCTTTGTTGAATATCGGCTTATAATTTAAGCAATTTCATCGCGTCTGGATCTATACTGATTCTGGTACCATTTATTTATGGACATATTGTATCATAAGATCAATTAAAAGCGAAGATCTTTTATATATTGAGATTTATTTAGAATGATATGACATAAAGTGGCAAAATATTTATGCTCTCTATTGTTTGCATTTCTATGGGAGCGCTCGAAAAAACTCTATAAAATATCTATCTATATATCTAAAAATATTTTTTAGAAATGGGATGCAACGGTGATGAATTTAAGGATGACGTGCAGCCATTTTGGCGATATTTCGCGCAAATTTTAATTAAATCTCGCAAATTCACCGATCGACCTGTCAATCCGCGGTTGAAAGGCTCAATTTGATCCCGGCTTTAAATTACGTAAAATAAAAATCCTGGATGGATTCGATTCTAAATCGAATATGACGGGGACGTCCGTGAGCGATGGGCTTATTTTCTTCGAGTGCTAGATAAACAGTAGTGGGTGTTTACCGGGAGGAATATGCTTTCGTCGAGAGGGTGTCAGATCTGGTTGGTTTGAGTTGCGGGTCATCGCGACTCGACTGGGGGTTGGTTTTGGGTCGCAGCCCCCAGATCGATGGGCGGCGGCGCCTCGAGGTCGCCACCCCACACCCCCTCCGAACGGGGCACACCACGTGCATTATATTGCACAGAGACGAAGAAAATGCTTCGCAAACAAACGATAAACTCGGCAGCTTCCTCGTTCTTCGTCGCTTTTTTTTAATAAGGTCGTAAACTTTAATTGGGCTTTCATGCCGATCGCTGTTTGTTCTTCATGACGAAAAATAATTAGTCGGAAACCTTGCGGAACCCGAAAAAGCCTCCAATTAATTCCGTACTGCTTTGGGGAAGCACTGAAAATATATTTAAGCGTCGAAAATGTAAACGGGGTTTTGACAAGGTTGGTGATTTAAAAAGTTTCGCTTTATTTTGACTTTATCATCCTCGATAATCTGAAACCAATTCCCGGGGGTACATATTTTTAAATTAATTTAAAGTACACTTCATCGATTTTCACACCCTTGCATGTGTGTCCCTCACTTCAAATAAGTCAAGTGTTCTTTTTTAATACTTAAAGCACTCATAGGTTTTGATTTTATCCCTTGCGAATAAAAAAGGGGCTGGATTCTATATATTTCAGGAATCACTTTACCATATAATTGATATGGTTGTCTTAAGTCAATCACTTTAAATTGATATTGAAAACGCAATAATCTTGTAGTATACTACGTTTTTTTTAATATAACGGGGTCGGAAGCAATTAGAGCCATATTTTAAACATTTGATATACAAAAGCAATACACTATATTAATGATTTTTTTTTTATTCTTTACAGCGAAAATTATATTATTTTACCTGATCTTCTATTCGGCACTAATCGGGTTCTTCGCTGCTATGTTGGCAGTTTTCTATCAGACGTTGGATTATCGGACGCCAAAATGGCAGCAAAGCCAATCTCTCATCGGCAGTAACCCAGGTAAGCTTTCATCCATGTTATTTTTATGTTAAAATTATTCTATACAATTTTGATTTCAGATTTGATAGATAGAAGATTCATTAATTAGTTTCTCAGCATGTGATTTGATAGTGTCTGTGAATTCAATCCGATTATGACAGACTCAATTTGGATTAAGCAGGACCAAAATTTGCTGAATTCGTTATGTTTGTATCAAATATTCATTTGTCCCCATATAAGTTCCAGATGGAATATCAATGTGTATTTTTAATTTATATCTCAAAAAATGGATTAAACACTACAGGTTGTGGCATCTATGAAAAAGCATTGCAAAGCACGGTGTACATTAAATAAAGATTTTATTTATGAGTTGACCTATAAAGCAGGATAAGAGTCCTTCAAAAACTATGAGCGCCGAAGGGACAAAGGGATGAAAGGAATATGTGATATTTTGTAATAAATATTTAAAACTTTTCGGACACGAATACTTTTTCCCGACGAATACGGAAAACAGGGCGGCAATGTTCGAGGGAATAAAATAAAACTTTGACAGAATGTAAATGGAAGTATTAAGGTAATCCCGAGTACGTTTTTATCCCGTGCCATCGATTCGGCGACTCTTCAAGATCTGGAGCAATGAAGAGGCCATAAAAATAAATATAAATATGTATTCACGGGTTTTAATCAAGAAGATGCATACAAATGAGGGAGCGCTAATGAATAATAATGAATATTCAGCGTATGCTGGAAAATAGCTGCTGGAATATCCGCTATGAAGAGTTTCCATTCTTTAATACCCTCGGCTTTGCCACAGATCCACGGGTGGGCACAAATAATTGAATGCGTTCCCGAATTAAAGTAATCTCGTTCCCATTCCGGTATATTATTCTTCAAGTGCTCCTGAGCACATGTTAATTAATTCAGACCTTTGAACACCTTCCCTGCAGGCTGCACGATAATGCTCAAGAGTGAAAATTACTCTTTTGAAGAGTCTTTGAAGACATAAATACATGTATGTGGACATAGGCATAGGCAAATTAAAATTTCTGCTCCATGAACATAGATAAACGCTAGGATAATATGTGGAAGACTGAGTCTATGTTTTTGAATGTACATATTGTCTTTAATTTGATCCTTTGTGGTTCGTCTAAATACATTTCAAATGTAAGCCTATATATCATATTTAGAACTATTTATCTCTTAAAATAATTCTGCTTATGTAACAAGAAATTGCATTATATCCTATTGAAATTCATGGAATGATATCATTGGAATTACATATGAATATTAAATCATATTTTGTATATCACACATGTCGTGTATCGCATGAACAACCTAGAACATAGTGTATTTTATGATAAGCATTGATATAGCAAGTCCTTGACTGTTATTATAAATTAAATTGATGAACATTCCATCATTGCTATCCATGTATTGCTGGATATCCTGCTTCTCTTCCTGAAAAATAAACTAAGATGATTAAAAAGGGCAGGGTCATCTGAGAGGTTGATTTGGTATCCTATTCATGGAAAACACATTGTGTTCCATGGTGAACCAATCCTTATATAATTCACTTGTCTCAACAACAAGACTGCAATATTCAACACCTTCATTCTGTGGGCCTGCAGAGTGTTCATCTCTGTCTATGTCTTGTTAAATAATTTAGTAATTTGATGATCTTTCTTCCACAGGTCTTGGATTCCGGCCCATGCCTCCGGAGTCCAACGTTGAGAGTACGCTTGTCTGGTACAAGGCGACCGATAAGGGCAACGTCAACTATTGGACCAATGAGATAGATAATTTCTTAGAGGGTATACATTTGTTATTTATATAATAATATAGATGGATTCAATCTTAAGTTGTACAATAATTTAGTAACTATAAGACTGTGCGCTTAAATTGGAGCTGGATTTCCAGTCTTCATCGGTTTTTGATAGATTTGATAGACTATTTATTTGGATAATGCTATTTTTTCGTCATACAGTGTACAGAAAGAAGGGATCTGCACAAACGGCGATCGAAAATCGCTTCCCATGTAAATATGATAGTCTCCCACCAGAAGGCAAGGTCTGTGATGTGCCTGTGGATGACTGGCGACCATGCGTCTCCAGCAACAGCTATAACTATCATAATTCTGCTCCCTGCATATTCCTTAAATTGAACAAGGTAAGTAATTTCGATATTTTCCTGGAATCAACCATCATCCCATGCCATATAAATGATATTCATCCTATGACCTATACATTCTAGATTTACAACTGGAGACCTGAAACGTACAACGATTCAGCGTCGTTGCCTAATAATATGCCATCGGATTTAAAGAAGCATATAGATCAAGAGCAAAAAACCAATCCTAAAATGGTTAGTAGTCCAAGTATCATTCAATCATTACTGTCGATTACCTCAAGCAATTTTGCACATATCTTAAATGTATTTAATGTATATTTGCAGTTGGATACCGTTTGGGTGTCATGTGAAGGTGAAAATCCGGCAGACAACGACCACATTGGTGCCATTCAATACATCCCTGGCCGTGGTTTCCCAGGATACTATTTCCCGTTCACGAATCTAGACGGATACCTTAGTCCTTTGGTCGCTGTACACTTTGAAAGCCCAAAGCGTTAGTATAGTATAATATTTTTTTAATCTAATTTTTAATCACCCCCTTGTGAATGTCAGCATATGGACAGATCAAAAACGGATCAAATAGAAATATTTGATTTGTACGACTCCATAAGCCACGCCCGTATTACCTAACAATTCGATCAATCCAGAGGAATGACCAAACATATTTATGGTACTGGAAAAGTGGTCAATACCCACTGAAACATTCAGTCATTATACAATTGCTTTTTGGGTTTATAATTTATAATAAATATGATAGTTCAAAATACATAATTATATTACGGGGCTACTAATATTTTACATTTGAGCAAGTAAGACTATCCAATGAAAGTTATTAATTAATTTGCATTTTGATGTATGAATTTCAGATCTTTTGTGTCTTATATAGGAGTGGTGTTAAAAATCTATTCTATATATTTAATAAGAGTATTGATCAAATTTTATCCTGAAGAAGATCTCCATGATGAAATTCGAGCAAATTTAGTTATGAACCAAACCGGGGCTGTATATTTATGGGACTGCATTATGTAACACAACCACACAAAAAAATCGGCCATGTTCAATTTCAAAGTTGGCTAAGTAAATATATTAATAAAACGCCGAAAAATCAATAGAGTTCAGGGTTCAGCTGATCTGGCTGTCAGAGTTCGCCCCTCGATTTCCTTGCCCGAAAAAGTTATTCCGTCAGGGCTGTCAGCGCGTGCAGGATGGTTTCGGGCGCATGCGCCGCCCACTAACCTACTGCCAGCGCCACGTGACTCGACCCTTATTGATTACGCCCCGCCGTTAGTTTAACCCCTAACCCTCGCAACCCAACAAACTATCACCTTTCATATCTAACTCCTTTGAAAAGTTATGCCATTTACTGTGACAATCGATCATTCCAACATCCCACAACCCCTGGGCCGAAAGAATGCGGGACAAAGACATCCCAATTTATATAATCGCACAAACAGGTGTTTAACATATTCATCCCAAAGCCCAATGCAATATGTATTAAAATAAAAAGCCTTCTGCGTCAAATGACAAAAAATTGTGTATTGATTTTTTCAACAAAAAATAGAATTGATCCCTGTTTAAACTGCATGTCTCTATGCACTCTATACTTATGCAATAGAAGTCAAATATTCATAGCCATTAGAAGTCGGCATTCATAATCAAATCTATGGTATTGTCCCTGGACTGGACAAAGGAATCAATATTAAGTGTTCGTTAACGACGCCCGACTCTTCCGAACGTTATTAAATTGCATCATCATATATGCATTCCTGAACACTTAATTTTTATTCATTTGATATTAAAAATGATAATATAAGCTCTTTTTTATCACTGAGGGATATTTGAATTTAACAATGTTTTAAAAAAATGAGTCCATATATGTCAAAATGTAGTATGTGCCTGCGGGATCCAGCAAATGGCGAATCTGACACCAGTGAAAAGTCCAACTCTATTGTAAATTAGCGATTGATCTTCGAATATCGATTCATCCGATTATATTATGTAAATGGTTTCAATGTATCTAATATCTCAAGCCTTCAACGACAGGAGTATGGAATTTGCCGCTTTGATTGGACGCCACACCTGATTGAGAGCATCGAATGGATTATAATATGTTTGGTATTTTATTGTGGGTGTTAGAATGAGCGATATAAAGGTGTTTAGATGCACAACGCACACTTCTCAATTTATAAATAGTCAATATTTAAATACTGTCCTCATCGTAGAGCTCATGGATGTATGATATTCTTCGCTAGATTTTTCATTTAATTGTAGGATGCATCTCGCACTCACTCTGGACGCTATCAAGATCTTGTATTCCATTGGAGTCAGGTTTGGGAGATCGGCGACGGTTTGCGCTAATTCATGATGCTCTGTGTAATCCTGCTTTGCAGCAATATTCAACCATGTTGCATGGCTCTACGCGAGCATTTGCAAAATTAGTTGATGTGTTAAAATGAGCGGTTTCCAATATAAAGTGTCGATAGATTGAGTCGTTCGATCACTTCGGAGCGATCGGAAGACTAGGTCTCGAGTAGAGAGTTTTGGGCGTTGACAGACTTGTTGTGTTTCAGCCGGCGTGCTCATCAACATCGAGTGCAAGGCGTGGGCGAAGAACATCTTCCACGACCGCCACGATCGGCGCGGCTCGGTGCACTTCGAGCTGATGGTGGATTAGAGCGGGTGGCGCCCCCGGAGCCTGCACTAACACAGCGTCGAGTCGTTTCACCGCCAGTTTTCAGTTGAGACTTTCAGTTTGGTTCCGTTCCCGTCGTGTTCACCGCACCGGCGGCCCCGGCGGCGCCCCCCGCCCGCGCCGCCTCGTTCGCCCTCATCCCCGCTATCGATCGACGCGCTCGCGGGGCCCCCGGGCCGCAGGGCTCCGGGGCCGCGGGGCCCCGCCGGTCCGCCCGCGGGCGCGCCCCGCCGCCCGCCCCGCTCGCCTCGCCCGCCCGGCGGTCCGACGCGGCGCCGCGGCGGGCGGGGCGCGCGGGCCGCCTTCCCCTCGTCGGGCCTTTCTTTTCGAGCGCGTTGAACTACTTAATAATATAATAATAATGATAATCGATTAGAGGACGGAAGGTGCGAATGTTAACTTTACGAAATAGAGAAACCGAAGTCAAGCGAATCGCGGATCGGAGCGGAGAGACGAACTCCACCGGGTGTCGGCTTTAGGTATATCATAGATTCATACATATATATATATATACATACTATATATATAACTAATATAAAGTAAATGATCTACTATCGATAATTAGTTGACCTTGGTAAGTAATCACTAGCAACTTGAGTATCAATCTGCCCGCCAGTCGTTAGTTAGCCGAGTCGCCTGGCGACCCCGTCGCTTCCGCGGCCGCGGCGCCGTCCGGGCGGCGGGCGCGCGCCCCCCGGCGTCCGCCCGTCGGCCCGCCCCGCTCGCCCCGCCGGGCGCCCCGCGGCCCCCGGCCCCCGGCCCCGGCCGCCGGCCCCCGGCCCGCACGCCGCGTCGAGCACTGTTACGCTAGTTTTAACGCAGAAGAGATTACCTATCCGTTAATGAATTAATGAAATTGTTATGAATAGTTAGTATGTACGTACTTAAGTGTTATCTGTACTCCATATAGTCTAGACGTACTCTTAGGGAAGCGTCCGCCGGACTAACGTCCGAGGACTCGGCGGAGAGCTCGGGTCCGCGTCTCTCTGTCTGTTCGCGAGCGTCGTCCCGCCGCTCCGCCCGAGCCGAGGCGGGCGCGCTCCGCCGAGGGGCGCGCCCCGGGCGGTCGGACGATTTCATCTATGCTTAATGTAAACATTTTTAAAAGAAATTAATAAAACATCCATAGTGGTTATAAAATACTAACGCCTTTCATTTACACCCCGACATCGACTTCGCTCCCGGCGGGACTCCCCGGTCTCTCCCTCGCCGCTCGGAGGCCTCCGCCGCCGGCGCCCCCCGCCCGGCGAGAGCCAGACGCGGGCCCCGGAAAACACGAACGATCGAGCTTTCCCCCTCCATTTTCTCACTTCGTTACGATTTATTAGTAATAATTCGCGGATTAAATCAACTCTATTTACGATCGATCGCGCGACGCAGCGAGCGTCCGAGACGCGGTCGAGTCGGTCCTCGCGTCGGAGAGCGCGCGCGCGTACGCGCGGACGTCGGAGCGCAGCGGCGTCCGAGGGGCGCCCCGCGAGGCGGCGGACGCCGTCTCGGCCATCCACTCGGAGTGCGCGTCCGACCGGACGGGAGGATCCGACAGTTGTCGCTTTTCCAGCACTGTACGTTTCTCATAGACGGCGGGTCGTTTTAATATTTTTAAGGGCGGTGTGTACCTCGAAAGCGCGCCCGGAGCGGACTCGGGCGGAGGGTGCGGAGGGTCGAGGGTCGTCGTCGCTTCGTCCGCTTGCATAAAGCTTCGCCTGTTTCCAGACGAGACGACGAGCGCGCGTCGAGAAGCCGCCGGGGGCTCCGCTCCGGGCGCGGTTCGCGAACGACTCTGTTCATGTTTATAAAAATTTTAACGATAGCTTAACTAATAAATAGAAAAAAATAATTGATCTTTTTACTTTCTCCATTATATGAAGCATGGGGAGGGTACTTTCACTAAGAAAGAGACCGAATTTGAATTTTTTCGGGTTTTTAATCTTTTGAACGTGTTGTGATTATTTTCGCAATAAAATCTGTGTATGCATGTAATGAAATTTTTACGGTGCGATACTTAAAAATTAGCAATTGACATAGTACCGTGTTTTATATTTTTACTATGAAAAGTAGTTTTTATTAGACTCCACTCGGATCAGTCAAGAGGAGGTGGAGGTGCGCATTTACGTTCGGTCGGTACTCGGCGCGAGTGCAGTTGCAAGTGCAGTTGCAAGTGCAGGTGCAGTTGCAAGTGCAGATGCAACGCGTCGAGGAGAACGGCATCGTTGACGACTCGCAGTCCGCTCTCCGGGCTGCCGCGGTGGACGTTTCGGCGATGTCGATGCCGATTCGACGACTTAAATTAAATTTAAATGCTTAAATACTGTATATTTTTAATAACGTAACGAATGTATAAAAGATAAAGTATAATTCCGTGTACATATCGTCGGTCGTCCGTCGGCGAAGGAGCGCGGTCAGAGACTGCGCCGCGGGGATCTATCTCTCTGTACTGTTGTCTAATTTAGCGTTAATGCTTAAAAAGTTGTTACGATCGATATATTATTGGAGCCTCCACTTCCATTTGACAATATTAAACAACAATTTCCTATTATAATCTTAATTATAAATATAGAAATTTTGCTTATATAATTGTTAGTATCCGATGTCGGTTAGCTTTTGAGTTGTGTTCGCTTATACCACAAGAGAGCTCAAAAATCACAACGATTTACATCAAAACAATTCTTCATAGAAAATTATTACAATTAGAACTCACTCAGTATTCAAAAAAGGGTGTTTTGCCATCTTATTTACAATAGACTTGCTATATGTACATATAAAAAAATGGGATGAGTTGAAAATAAACTTTCATAGTAATACAGTATTTTATTTTTGAATTTTAGTAATAAGTCCACCATCTTTAGTTATATTATCGACAATCCTCACACGACTGGAAGTCTTCTCCGAGCACATCTTATTATTTCATAAATCTCGAAGAGAACACTTCATTACAAATAAGAAACCATTTTTACACCCTCGATATGAGAGACCTAAATTACATCAATATTCAGTACACAGACAACTACTCATCTGACTATTGTTGCTTTATAAGAAAGCTGAGTATAAGAAGGCTCCATCAGAACAAAGATCCATTTTAATCCCACTTATAAATCTATCTATTTTACTTCCTATAAAACATTAGAAGAAAGATTAACACGCTCCTGCGATTTAAAAACAGCACAAATATAATTAAGCTATGGTAAGTCAATAAGAGAAGTAAGTATAAATTCTAAATAAGTATGCATATAACATGATTAAGGACCGATTATACAATATTATAAAATATAAAATAAATTAGCAAATGCTTGGAAATCATTACATCAACAACAATCGAACGATTGTCGCCCAATGTAGAACAACTTCTCAAAGAGAAAGATGAAGGAATATACTTTAATTGATTTTTTCAAGGCTTGCGACAGTATTGAAGGAAAAGCTTTGGAGGACCATGTTAGAGATGGGAATCCCGGGTAGGCTGATGAAGTTATCAGGGACGTTCGGATTGGTAAATGTAGTGCGCCCTAACGGCGATTTGTCAGAACCCTTAGAGGTGACTTTAATATTGATTTGGAAGTAATTATAAGGGACGCTAGCAGTTCGGGACACTATAAATCCTTGGAACGATGAGATAATATACATAGTGCTACTGCCAATCTTGGAATTTTAGTAAATTATGACAAAACTAAATACATGACAGATCGATCGGTAAGATAAATAATAAAAATATTGAAATATAGACCCATCCTCACGGACAGTGGCAAATTTAGCATCTGAGAGACCCTTTGCGCAATTTAAGTTGAAGGGCCCTCTAGGTCACGTAAAAGTAAAACAGTGTGTTTCAATGGATGAAAATGTATTTCTTGAATCTCTTAAATTACACCCCCCTTCACCCCCCGTCTTTGTTTCTCACCAAAACTCAACGTGCAAGACACTCTCCGTTTCTGTCTATCTCCGAGCTCAACGTACAAGAATGCTCTTTCTGAATAACTGGAATTCGGACACAACACTGTGTCTTACCTCTTTAAGGGGTTAATGACTGATGAAATAACCTTCAACTTCAAATAACAAATCAATATCGGCAAAAATCATGACGCGTTCACCTCTCTGGGACGAAATATCAGCCTCTGAAGCCATAAAGCAGGTCATGTAGCGCAGATGTTGACTCACAGATTCCCTCGTGCCATATTAGATTCGGGACCGAGTGGCAGCAGACCCGTTGGAAGACCTCGTCTACGCTTGGATAGACAGCTAGGATAAATACACACAGAACTCTCATAGGGATGTCTGAGTGTTTCTTGCTAGAGAAAGAATATGTAACTGATTGATCTATTGATTAGATGTCTCTGAGGCTTAAATACACACCGGCTGCAATGGCACATCAATCTTTGTTATCCAAAAGTGATCCAAAAGGTCTGATAAGGTTTCGTTAAAAGACGAGATAAAAGAGCAAAAGTCTCTCATTCGTATGCTGTTTCGATTAAAAAATATATTTTCATAAATTATTTTAATAAATTGACATACAGTACTTTGTTTAATAATGTGAAATAAGTATAATAAGTACGTATTTAGTATTAAACTGTAGGTAGTCCCGTAATTGAGCAGTTGGATTGATGACTCAATTATTTTGGATGCAAATTTACAGGGGATCACATTTTTCCACAAAAGGGACTGTGAAAAGCCATTTTAGTATTAAAAAAAAATCACATATAAGAACACACTTTTAAATATATACGAAAATGATCCAAATATTATCTATGATAAATGATATTTTTAACATTAACATTTTAAAATTTCATACAAAATAATATAATTTACTGTCATTCATGTGATTGTTATATTTTAAAAAAGTCTATTTGAAATTAACTCATTTAATAGCGTTTTATTTTTTAAATGGTACTCTGTATGCATTCGAATAAATCTACATATTTGATAATTAATCGTTTTTTTTAATTGTAATTTAAGATTATTTTTTTGTACTATAAGATTGGGTTTCTTAATTTATGGTTGGCAACCCAAATTTGGGTCGCCATAGCTTTCCAAACATATAAACTATCCCATTGATGAGGAATTCCGCACATGCTGTGAATGGATTCGAGTGATACAGAAAGAGCATTTTCTCACACTGAGTGGATCGGAAACAGAGACGAAAAGAGTGTCTTGCGTCTCATCATACATTCGTATATCGTACGATTGTATCGATCGTAAACGATAACCCAAATGTATGTATCGATTTTAAGCTTCAACAAATGCATTCGAAGAAATGAACGAATATTGTATACTATCAACAGTGTTAAGGTTAATTTATTAATATACATGATTGACTCATGCTGCGCGGTCCTGAGAGAAAAGTGAATTTATGCGAGCAATAAGCGATAAGCACACATACGAATATAGTATCTACGTTTACGTCAATTTAAAATTAACTCAATAATCAATGGGTTAAAGTAACTTTTTACAAAAAATAATAAAAATATAATATTGTCTGCTGTCTAAAGAATATTGGTTGCAATGATGGATTTTAAGAAAAAATAATAGAATGAGGTTGAAAAGATGATAGTTTATTTAAAAGAAAATATCTGTAATTGAAGCGCTAATGAAATAAGGCATTCTATTCTATCCAACAAGACACTCTTGCTTCTTATTATTTTGCTTATAGTGCGAATTGCTAAACAAAAGAAATCATATATAAATGGAAAGGATTTAGTAAAATCGGTAACAATACTAAGATTAAATGATATTCTTAGTATTATTAAAAGCTGATTGATGCTGATCCAAAGGACGACAAAAATCATATCTCATTCTAATTTCAAAAGTTTAATTTATATGTGCTCCATAAATTCAGTGCAACAGAAAATGTAAATCGACTTTAATATATTTTTAATATTAATTTTCACAAATTATTCGACAAAACAGCTCTAAATTATGTATTATTGCGTGGATCAAATATTCCGTCCGTTAATTTTTTAGTCGAATTAAACTGGCCGTATAATTTGTTATTAAAGCTAAATGCTGGGCAGACGTGTGAGGCGAGATTCAGGGAATCCGTTAGCGCGTACTTTCGATTCCGCAAATTTGTCTTCGTCTCATTTGGACGTCTCGCGTCGCGTATTATCGAAAGGATAAATAAATGACATACTAAATAATTTAATATTTTAAATGTCACTCCTTTCCGTCGTTTGAGTCCTCGACGCCATTAAAATATTTATGCAGGCGATAAAAAATAAAAAGTATTTAAAATTAAAAATAATGTATTTAAATTGTATTTTTTAAATTATGATAACGATATTTCCGCATGCAAAAATATTTATTAAGTAGATTGAAGTTTTACGCCGTGTGATATTTTGTCGTTTTGATGAATGTATTTTTTTATGCTTGCAACACTTGAGCGTATCAAATGTGAAGATAGCTCGTTCTCTTTCTGTCTGGGCATCTGTCCGCGCGATAAAAAGAGATAAGAGCATCTGCCGGGTTGGTATGGTCAATGTAGTTTGAGTGCAGTCTGGGAATTGCGCTCTTGCTGTTTAGTCTGTCTGTCGATTTTGGGTAAATCAAAAACCTTACAGAATGCTGCGAACGATCTGTATTATAGGCTTAGGCTGCCTTTTGTTGGTCGGAGCGTACGGTGAGTTAAAATGTTGATTTGAGCAGATTGAACCGCGTCACTGTGATCATTTCCAAACGTCAATCTGCGCCATATTTCTTCCCAAAGAGCCGGCGTATCGAATACGTTAGAATTGTTTTGGCTGTCGAATTAATGTCGAATTATTGAACGGTAGGAGTTTTAGAAGCGTTTGCAGATGATCTTGATCGTATTGGGTTTCGAACGAGACGTCGCAATCCGATGATAATTGCTCACAAACAATGAAATCGTATTAGTCATTATGCGCATCATATTATTTTTTTATATGACTTCTGCATTTTTGTATTTTTTTTTGTCTCACATTCAAAAGTCTAAATTGCGGAATAACAAGTTGAAAAATAAGTCGCCATTTTATAATCAAGTTGACTTTAAAATATTTTATCGCTTCCTATGTGTCTTAACCGCAAATGCAAGTACAATCATCCTTATATTGTAATAATAAACTCTTGAGATGACGTATTTTAATCGTTTGTTGAAAACTCTTTAGAAACAGTATGTACAAAATATATATTTCTATACCTAATATCAGTGTCAAAATGACTATAATCATGGATAACAGAATAATTATAATAACACAAGTAAACGGAAAATACATGATTAAGTCATACAGAAAATTTGTTTTCAATCGGTATCGAATTCTGTTAATATGACATATTCTGAATTGAAATTGGAACGTCACGGTATTTATTGGATAGCAAGTGTTGCATCATGCAATATGTCAAACTGCCACTCATTGGCTAATAATTTTTGTTGTAAATGGAATTAAATGCAATTTTTTTACATGATATGATCCTAACCTGAAAAATTTAATATATAAAAATCAATGTTTGTCCGTATTTAATGCGCTGCCATACTGTTCATCCGATTGCGATAAAACTTTCTCAACTTATTGTTTACACTTGCGGGAATAACATAGGCATAGTAAAAATATTGTTTGTTATGCGAGACGTGGCATTGCAACGCATGCCAGGTAATCACTAGTACATTGTAAATATGTATTTTATCACTGTTGCTTATTCAAAATCTTAACAAAACAATTTAATTTTATGCAATTGAATATCGTGCGCATAGATGTTTCTCCTTCGGTTTGGTATAGGCAGTCTCTCGGAGTGTCCTTGCGCGTATACGGAAATGATAGCGGATCGCGCTCTGCGTTTTGTCAGTGTTGTTAAATGTAGAATCTGATAGATAACTATCTGGTATTTGGGTTTAATAATAGACTACTAATTTCCGGACTAAATTAGCTTCCTTCCAGAACTGGCAGTGAGTAACCCAAACCCCCTTATTCTCTGCAAATACTTGCAGCAGCCACGGTGGAGCAGGAGAACGTTCCCAACAACACCCCCTGATTCATTGTCTTCTACGCCTGGTGCGTACTTTTTTTATTGTGTGCGATAACATGCTGTAAACTGGTCACAGTGCGGGCATATAGGTACCTGGTGGGACTCAAATGAATGAATGGATAAAAAGACATTTTCAGTGTTTAGCAATGGCATATTTAATTATAGCATTTCTTACATAGTTTATCCTGTGATCTTAGATTAACCTTTGTCTTTCCTCCTCCATCGCATTGTTGGTTGCACATAGTCTTTCTGCGGAAACCTCACCTTCTCTGGAGGGCACGGAGCAAAAAGGGTGGGCACTTGGATGCTCTGCACGTAGCGTTTCTCGTGGGGATAAAAGATTAGTGGAAGACACTCTGTGTGACTAGTCTGCGGTAACCCGGAACAAACCATACAGCAGCGCAGGAAATTGGGTCGATCTAATGACCCTCCAATCCAGTCCAATCGCCGTCTGTCGTCTGTCATTTCTTACTTTACTTTTGGTGAGGCTTATAGCCTTATAAGAGAACCTCGACCACTGATAATACATATCGCCATTACCATCTGTCCTGTGTCATCTGTGTACAAGGTTTGAAGTTCATACAAAAAATCTATTTTATGCCTTCATTAATTGTGGTATATTAATTTAATATTTCGATTAAGTTGTCGTTCAATGTACGATGTTATTGTCCTTTGGTATTCATATTTTATTGATGGTAAAACATTTTTAACAGATACAAACCGTGTTGTAAAAAACATGTCACAATTTATACAAACGTGTTATATGAGGTCCGCGCGTATAACATTTCTCGGTGTGTGAAATATCGCTATTATCTTATTTGCATGATTTATTTCATTGCGATAAAATATGGTCTAAGATCAACACGCTTTAATCACTGTTGATATAATCTACGCTTTTTATAAGCGTTAGAAATGGATACTTGAACATAAATTTATTTAAACGAAAATCCCTATTACACAGCCTGTTTTTTTTATAAAAAAGAAACAATGTATTTCTATACGATCGAAAGACTCGAAAGAAATGTCGCACTCGTATAACGCTCGGTTTTTACACTTTAATTGCTGAGGAGCTATTAAATTTATCTGATTTTTATTTATTTGGTGCCATATTTTTTGCTTTCCTTTTTGTATTCGTTTAACACTGTACATCGCCTCGATACGAGTGACAGATATTCTTCCGCAAGGACCACGTCAACTGTATTCTTAATTTCAAAATTATTACGAGATGAATTCATCCTATTCAATGATGAAAACAACCTCAATTCTGCTCGCATAGGAACTACATAAAAGAATTTAAATTATGTCTCTTAAAGACGTTCGAGTTCGAGCTGTTTATGTAAGAATTCGAATTTTAATTAAGCATCAGCGGAATCTTTATTATCTTCGTTTGGCAATGCTTATATAAGTCAATACATAATTGTGAAAATATTTCTAGTAATAATTATGTTGTTTAAACTTATAGTGCTTTTAATCTGCCTTTGATAACCTTCGTTGTTATTTTAAGGAAAATAATTGTTAGTAATTATATATTTCTATAAACGCCTCATATTATTCATTTCATTTTACAGTTATTGTCAATTTAGCAAAATTTCGCTTGATTTCAAAGACAGTTAGTCACAATCATGTGACAATAACGCAGAGCCATTATCAAATATATCCCGTTTTAATTGAATATCTCGAATTACTTTCATATGAATTGATATTGGAGGCTTTAAAAGGTGAAATGTGTTTAGCTAAATGGGATTGTATAAATCGTCATAGTATACGCCCTCTTGATCAGTATTTAATTAAATATTTAAATAAGTCAAACCCAAGGGAATCTCAATGACGTTAACTTAATTCTTTTTACCTTAGTCTTTGTTTTAACGATACACTCGTGCCTCGTATAACGCGATTTTATACAACACGTTTGTATAAATAGTGGCATGTTTTATGAAGTGTCGCAAAAATATAGCGTTCACTTTCATCCTTTTTCAGTTTCACGGCCTGAACACACCATACAGTCTCTATAATTCCTCCCTGATCTACTATAAATAAAATGATGACTTCCATCTAACCGTTGACTGTGATCAGTTGACGACAATCGGCCAATAAGTATCATCAACAATTGTCGGCGATTTTTTTTAATGATTTATTGGCTTTCTATTTTCTTTGATGTCATATTCTTTGTATAAAATATAAGAGTTTACAATTGATGTTTCAAAACCCCAAAAAAATAACTTCTTCCACCACTTCAGTCTTTCGCATGAAACAATATGATGTTGCGTATTAATCTGCCGTGTTCACTCCGCCCATATTTTTAATGTAATCTAAAATGACTACTGGCTTGTTTATTAGCTCATCTTAATTAGATTGGTATGGGATAATCCTTGCTATTCTTCTCATTGATTGGGAAGTTGACGTATGCTTTGTACTGAGCGTTGTGACTGTTATTTTGTCTCGCCAAGCTAATACTAAAGTATCTTGTTTTCTGTATGCTATCTTACATCCCACAGCTAATCTTGGTTTTTTTTATATGATTAGGTAAACCCTTTCTGTAGGTCATTATCGTGCCACTGAAAAAACATTTCCTTTTCAAGAGCTCTCCAGCTAGGATTAAATTGGTGTGAAACCTATCCATAAATATATGATAGCCTTTTATATCTTAGTTCGCCTGTTGTAGATTATTAAAAAGGTGAAGAACGAAAAACGAATAAAACGTAAAAAGTATACATAGTATCAAAATAATATTGAATTACTGGACACAAATAATTTTTAAGATGTTAACTGCGCCACAACTCGACGTAGACTATTGTTTTATGCTCTTTACCCGCACCAATTCAATTCCTCTGAACCTATTATTTTCCAGATGACAAATTAATGGTCAGACAATAAGACGATATTTCTAGAGTATTAACTTGATTCTTACATTTAAAAAAATACCAAAATCTTATTTGAAGTTCATAAAAACCGCCCGAGAAACAACCGGCCACATGTAGTGGTCATAGGAGTTGTAAGGGTTAAAGCTTTTAATTCGTAGACTTTTACAATGTCGACGGCTTTTTATCTGTTTTGAATTAAATGCACTGATAGTAACAATTGAATTTTCAAGCACATTCGATCTATTTTTAATCTTATCTTTAATATTTACTTTCTCTAGTTATTACATTGCACACCTACATAATTGTAATTCCGATGTTTATCAATATTGAATTAGGCACGTTTTGTATTTGTGGGTTTTGAAAAATACCTACTTAATTGACGATATATCATTTGGTATTTACTGTGATGCATCAATAAATAATTGCATCATGAACGTGTACATGTTACATTTTTAAGTTATTTGGAGATAATGCTACCTTCAATATAGAGCGAATGAGGAGGTGAATGTATGATACAGACAAGATGGACGTAATCCCTTCCTGTGAATGGATATTGAAGAGGCCCATAGTTCTGCAGTGGACTGTTTGTGGCTGTTTTCTTCGGAAGATAGTGGAAAATTACTCTAGGTGACCTTTTTGATTCTACTGGATAGGGCTTTCTGGAGTGCAAAGAGTCCAGTACCTCCTTTCTTCGCTAGGGCGTTACCGGTATAGTGTGAAGACATACGTGACGCTTAAGTGCATCTCAGATTCGCTCCTACACCAACTGGGGGTGTCTCCCTGTCCACGTGTAACTTACCTGAACGAATTCGAGAGTGACCTGAATTTCAGGTCGACCCTCTCAGTTCACCGATTTCAAAACCATAAAGAAGTTAACGGAAGACAATGCCACATGTCGTACATAAAATCGTATAAGCATAGTATTTAGGAGTAGTTAAATGTGGTTAGGCCTCAAAAAAGTATTAGTCAAATTGTATTAGCCAGGGGTAATTATGTCGCATCCAAGTATTAGAACATCGGCGTTTAGTGCTGGCCGGGGACAATCAAACAATATTTAATTGAAAAAATAGACATGGCTGGAACAAATAGGTGAAAGTAAGATATCAAGTAATATCAACTAGTCAGGTCATTCAAATATCTGCCTCGGCTTTGCTTGGTGGTATGTATTCAAGATGTCTAATTTCCGATGACTTTGTTGCATAAATCCGGCTGAATTTGCTGGATGGCGTTTGTTATATTGACTTTGAGATTATCAATTGTTTGCAATTTATATACACAGACCTGCGATTTAAGATCAAAGGAAAAAATCTAAAGGCGTTAAATTGCACGATGTCGGTGACCAGTACATGTCACCACCGCGTGAGATAACCATGGTCTCAAATTGCTCATCCAGAATGTGTCATGCGTTGTGTGGCATGCAGCGACATCCTGTTGGAATCACTCACTCACTATCACTCACATAGATTCGCTTATGTTAAGGGATGATTCCAACACCAAGGGGTCCCATTTCATTCATCCATCCAGGCGATTTTATGACATTAAAAATTGACCTGGTCTAATCATTTTTCTATATCGTTAGTATCAATGCAACTTTTGTTATGCATTTATATCGAACCATAAAATTATTATTTAAATACAATAGAATTATTGTGACAGTGGCTCTCTACATTTTTTTTAATTACCATGTAATTATTTAATGCATTCGGACCGGAGAGCAGACACGCTACGCTCTAATGAAAATCCACTTTTCTGTCAGATCCGCCGTAGTGTGTAGCAAGCTTGATAATGAACCGAGCTCTATAAATGAACCTTAACACTGTTGATAGTATACAATATTCGTTAATTTTTTCGGAATATTTCTTAACGTTCAACTTGCATGGTATCTGCCTTTTATTCTTCAGCTATTTTTGCCTATTGATGTGTTGCAAAAATAAAAGGACAGGGTTACCGTGCAAGCCTGCAGGTATACTCCTGAAGGAGTAGATTTTGCAAAGGAGTGGTGATACCCGGCTGATGACGCCACTCCAGAACAATCAAAGGGGAATAACAAAATTGGTCAGCAATAAGAATGATGCGAGTATCATAATTATCAAAACAAACGTCCATTCTCAAGACAACACAAACGATCGAGCTTCCTCTAGACCTAAAATGCATTTTATATTTTAATTTTAAGATTTGAAAGCAAGATGCTTGTGTTGCAAGTGCGACCGCTTAATCAAGGGGTTATTAACAGGTAAATAAATCTCGCTATACTTCAACATTTCAGTATTCTATCGTCAGATGATTATCATATCTGGTGAAGAATTACAATAAGTGCACTTTGAACTTGCGAGTCACGCGAACGAACAAAGAGTTATTTTTACATAGTCAACGTAAGGATGACACAGTCTCATGCGGTCAATTTAATTTATACGATACCGATTGCTGCATTCATTATCGTAAAGTAGATAATTTCAAGAGTGCTTATAAAGTTATAACTACTATGGTCTTTAAAAATGCGGTTGAATACACAATGCGATATTTCATTTGTAAGGATATCATTATAAACATTATTTACAAATAATTATATATTTGTTACTTGAAATCGAAGAAGTATATGATTGTGTCATATCCAAAATTATTTTAGAGATAAATTAAAACTGTACCCCTTTCCTATTTTTCTAACACCGAGTCGTGCTCACGGTTTTAGAATGATCATGTCGCTATTTCATTTTATCGCCAGAATAATAACTAATGCTATCTGATACCCATTCGACTTTGAATAATAAACATATAAACATGACTCGTGTATCTTAAAAAACGCTATTACATATAATTATATGTATTTTAAAATTGTGAGTCACAGCATTTTATCCTTGTCTCGCATTGCCTTTGTGCAGATATCTCCTTCCGGTAAAATGAATATAGTCTATTTGATCAGTTTTCTTCATCTTCAAAGGAAAGCTGCTCGGTCTTTAAAAATTACCCACAACCTTTTCTATGTCAATTAAATGCGCCCTCTGATATGTTAACTAATTACGGTAATTTTGCTACTTTAGATATTAAAAGCATGAGTAAATGAATGCTTCATGGGGATGATATGAATATGACTACTTCTCATCAACGGATATTGATCTAGTTTTCAGGGGAAATGTTCTGGTTGCAATATGATAATGATGATTTTGATTTGATTTACGATGCAAAGTGAAGTTTTTCATATGCCTCTCAAGGTCGTCTATTTGATTTTCTTCTTGTCCTTGTTCTGTTCCTAAGCTTCTTAGCTCTGAACCGGTAAGGTTCATCATGCTCCATATTGTTGGGTAGGGTCGACTATGTAAGAGATAGCGTGTGACAAGCAAGTCATGATTTGTAAAAGTAGCAATGAATAGCAGATAAACTGAGTATCAGCTTGCTGTTAAAAGAGTATTTAAGTATTTAATCTGTAAATAAGTACTAGTCGAGTGGGCAATAGTTAAAATAAATAAAATCGTATAAGCATATTAGTTAGGAGTAGTCAAATGTGGTTAGGCCGCAAAAAAGTGTTGGTCAAATTGTATTAGCCAGGGGTAATTATGTCGCAGCTGAGTATTTGAACTTCAGGCATTTAGTGCCGGTCGGAGACAATCAAACAATATTTAATTGGTCAGACGAAGCATACTGAAAAATAGGCACACCTGGAACAAATAGGTGAAAGTCAGGTATCAAGTAATATCAACTAGTCAAGTCAATATCAATAAGATCAAATGGTTCCATAGTTAAGATTGTAGTATGGAAGTTGTCAAAACAGCCCTTTGGCAGTCAGACCGCGAGCCGAGTTGTGCAAGTTTGTCTTCTGATCTTAGTGTTCTTACGTTTATGTAACAATAGAAAGTAGATGTGTGTGAGTATTTGTTAATTCACTTGGAAGCTTGGTTTTTTATGGTCTTGCGTTATTATCCTTGTTGCAGTTCATCTCGAGTGCTGCGGTGGAGATGTTCCTTTTTTATGTGAATGTCATAAAAACAATGTTTTTTCAGTGTCACTCGCGAACTTTATATTAGCGTAATCGGCATTTTGTCAGAGCGTACGAATGAATGGCGCGGGGGAGAGTTAAGCCCTTGGTTGGTGAGGGTGCTGACAAGGCACAGAAGAAAGAGACGTGTCATTAAATTGGATTTTTTCGCGGAGCGCAGCAAGCGCCAAGCCGTAATACTTTCGGCTATCCGAAGAAGAATTCTGGTTTTAAATTTGATAACAGTTCAAAGACGCTGAATTCCATAATTTTACTATGAATAAGTGCCGATTGGGAATGACCCAATGGAGATAGTACTAATAAAATGACTACTTTTAGTTTGTTTGAAAACTTGTCTAATTTATTTGAAAAATCTATTTCAGCTGAAGAATCTGATGTAATTAAATCGAAAACTACAACTACACCACCTACTACTACTACTTCAACTACCACGACAACTGAACCACCTACCACGTCAACTGAACCACCTACCACATCTAGCACCACACCCATTCCCACCACACCCATTCCCACTACTCCTGCGCCAATTACTCCATTGCCATTACCAGATAAAGGAAAATGGGCATTTTCAGATCCAAAAACTAACATTACTTGTATAATCGTGCAGATGGCTGTACAGCTGAATGTTTCATATGAAAATAAAGGTATAGTATTAAGTTTGTTTTTTGCATATAATATAATTTTTACTTCTCGACTTTTTTAACTATTGAGTCAGACAAAAAGTGGAGAGGATCAATGTTTTCATTTCAAAAAATATGTGGATATGTGGGCTTCATTGTTACAATCATAATTCTCTGCTCGTCATAATATACATATGAAATGCTAACTGAAGGTATAATGGTAGTAGAAAGATAACTAATTAGTGGTCCAAAATATAACCATATATTTAATATTGTAAATACACTGAACTGTTATTAGATCACTGTAAGTTAAATTAATATTGGATTGATGTAAAAGTCAAAATTGTTATGGTATTTATTTGCATATGGTGTAAATGATTTATTTTATTTTAAAATATGATATTAATTTTAAAAAAAAGTCTACCTGATTTGGTTGATTTCTTTCATTCCTCAATTGTGTAACAAGTTCAGAAAAAATTGACAATCACTTAAAAAAAAATCTTATTGGTGAAGCATATGACAATATGTTAAATGTGCTATTTTTGGCTCAACAAGTTTACTTTTGTATATAGAAAAAGAGCTGGCGATTATTGACTCCAATGTATAATTTTTCCGCGTCAAATAAAAGACTCAAAATATCGGAACGAGGTATTATATGAATTTTTAATTTGCCTCTCAAATAATTATTAAATGTGATCACTTATCTGTTTTTTAATGTAATTAAAAATATATATTAATATGACTATATTAATAATTATTAAATATATCATGTTGGCCTATCTCTAAAGTTTTAACACTTTTCCCCTCAGGTTATTTGTTGATATTTTGTTTACTGAATGTTTATTTTTCATTGTATGTTTTTCCAGATAATGCAACCAAATTTTCTGCATTTAATATTCCCGTGAATTCCACTAACACCACCAAAGGATTCTGCGGAGAAGAAAAGCAAAATATAACATTGGAATGGCCTTCTTCTGCTAACTTGACAAACAACAACGTGTTTATGGAGTTTGAGAAAAATGCTACTTCAGGAATGTTTCATTTGACCACTATGGAGTTTAGCATTATTCAAGACGGTATAAATTTCCCTGATGCTGTGGAAGGTATATAAACACATAATTTTTTTGCTCCACAAATATATTGCATAATTATTGTTCAATAAATGATTAAATATTTATGTTGTATTTTTTAGGCAACAAAATAATTAAACTTTCACATTCCGAGAATATCAGTATCCCCTTACAAAAGAGTTATCGCTGCGCAAAAAAACAGGTTATAATTTTAGAACCAAACAATGCCAAGTCCAATTCAACAATGACCATTAAAGATCTTCAAATTGAAGCCTTCCATAGTGAGAAGGGCTATGCCTTTGACAGTGGTAAGTGTTTATTCTTATTTCATACAAAATATGACAAATTTGGAATTTTGAAAATGTTATCAAATAAAATAAACTGTCCAATGTTAGCCAATTTTAAAATTGTCATTTGAGATGCCTTGTATATTTATATGCTGCATACAATATTAAAATTGGCAGAAGAGCCTAGTTTTTGGGAGTAGAAAGGAACGTCTAGTATAATATAACAAAAATTATCATTTGAATAGAAATTTGATAAAACCAAGATTAGACCAAGAGAAGTAAGTTACCTTGGTCTTGTGGCTCATTAAGCACTGCTGGGGGAGCCCAGCTAACATGAGTTGTGGTTCGGAGCTCACCCTGTGTTGTGTACCCATAAAGGGGAATGTGGAACTGCTGATTACAGAAGTGTGCGGAATCTGCAAAATGTATCAATACTATCCTCAACTGTTTCGACAGATAGAGGAGAATGGTTATAGGCTGTTTGAACGTCGATTCGTCTCTGTGGCTAGGTACTACGAATGACCGAACCGATATGAGTACCATGGGGAAGGGGTTGGTCATTATGTCACACTCTGCAGTCTCCTTCAAACTGAGATTGGACTCATGGGGGTATTTTGTCTTTTTAATCCAGCGTGGCTTTGGGTATATGCAAAATCAGAAGCTGTTTTTCTGCGGGTACCTTCGGGGGCGCGGAATGGAAAGGTCGGGCACCTGGAAGTTCTTGTGCGAGTGTCGCCCGCGAGGATAAAGATCAGTGGACGATATTCTGTATGGCTAGTCCGGGGTAACCCGGAACAGACCGTATAGCAGCGTAGGTTGTATGGAACTTAATATCCATGGCTGCTGTCTGTCGCAACATGTTCAAAGTTCTACTGTGCGAGAGTCTCATGCATTTTGTTTTTTTTTTTTTCATTTCCAGCGCAAGACTGTGATTTTGTCGACGTTCCCGACATTGTACCAATAGCAGTTGGCTGCGCTCTCGGCGGTCTCATTTTGATTGTTCTTATCACGTATCTAGTTGGTCGCCGCCGCAGCCAAACACGTGGTTATCTTTCTATGTAAACAAAACGCCTTCAGTATACAATGCAAGTGAGCGGCTGACTAAATGTTGCCAATTTAGTTGAATATTTTTGAACAATTTTGTAAGAGATTTTGTCGCCTAAATAACTGATCAAGCGTTTATAATTTTTTTATAAGAAAAGTCATAAAATAAATTGTGGTTTTACTTTTTTTCGTAAGCGTACGCAAATGGCGCAAGTGTACATTTTTATTATCAAATGAAAAGACTTAAAATGATACGCCATTTGTCAGTGGTTTTGGAGGTTGCGGGTCAATCAGAATAAATGAATTATCCAAGTTCTCTCGTAACACATGATCTATACTTGTTTCAATCTTACCTATTATAATGAAGGAAAATCACAGATTTAATGTTGTACTGCTTTTGTGTGCATGGAATTGTATTTTTTGTTTGGTCAGTTTTATATACATATATATATAGTATTAAACTTTTCTGTTATGTTTAATAACAGTTGGTTTAAATTCATCATTAATGCCGCAATGCAATTCTCAAATATTCTAATGCTTGCTGCATAGTATTCGGTCCTTTCATTTTATAAAAATGATTTAATTTTCCATTATATTGGGATTCTTACGTTTATTATTCCACAACCAACTTATATACCCATATATATATATATTTCGTATAGTCATAATGAATATTATTTCCCTCCGAAATAAGCTTGGATATGACGAGTTTTAAAAATATGTTGAAACTTCTATCGTGTATTTTGATTTAGATCTCTAGTATATGAATTTCGTTGTTGAGAATGAGAAATTAACTGTGATTATTGCTTATATTTAGCAAATTAAATATTTCAATAGCAGTACATAATAGCTACCACTTTTCAAATGTAATGAATTCAGGATTAAGAATGTATCTTTTTAGTAATGCTTTTATTCTAGGTAAGGGAAGAAATGAGTTTTGCTAATTTGATAAGAATTATGATTAATATTTTCATATGCAGGAAATTGTTAAAATTGTTAATTTATTTTTAAAATATTTAATCGTGTAATCTGAAATTATATTTTCTATTATGAAATTGGTACAGTTATAGCGTTATGCGTAATTTTGACATAGAGCAGCGTCACACACACATGTATATAAACAATGTTCTTTAGTGAATGTACTGGAAGATATTTACTTTCTCATAATGTAGAATATGCTATTTTTCAATATAAGTAAAATCTTTGATTTGGATATGTCAATTCGAGCTTGTAATGTACACAATGACTAATGTCTCAATTTTTTATATTATCGGTCTGTAATATTTGTAATACAAGAATGAAAAAGACTTGAATTGTGATTTGAACGTTGTAATTATTAGAAATTTTACAAAATAAAAAAAGTTTATTGCGACAGTTACAGTTTTATTATTTATATTTCATTCCTTAAAATTCGATTGTTCCCATAAATAATACAATATTTAATATCTTTGGCTTAACAACATTAATTTACAAGTCAAATACTATGTTGTTAACCTGTCAAATGTCGGCTGACCATAATTTAAATGTGATAGTAAAATATTATGTTTTTTATCCAATTACACGATTCTCTTTTAACCCTCTCAAAAAAATTTGTCGTCAATTGTAATTGCGAATTGGATTATATAAGAATTTTTATTGTATGTTCACAACTGATGATTTTGAACTAACAAAATACACTGTGAAAGGGTTAAACGAGAGTATAGATTAATGTATATTTTTAATATTAAAAATAATTCCTTTATAATTTTTCGATATTTTACATTGCATGGTCTCAGTGGGTTATATTCATAGTATTTTTTAACACTTAACAGGTTAATTAATGATTTTTTAACTATACTCGCAAATAAATAAATTTAAATTATAAACTAGCATGTCAGCTTAATCGTAACTCAAATCTGTTTTGATAATATCAACAGTCATAAGTCAAAACTAACATGTAACAATGAGTATTTACAGTTTTTCAATTGAATGTGATTTGTAAAATATATTTACATTTTGAAAAGCAATCAATGTTACATTACAACATTTTGTCTCGAAAAATATTCATATATTAAAAGTAACCAAATTAGTACGAACACTTTTTTTAAATATCGTAATATGATTACATTTTTGGATAAAAATTAATATACTATAATTGCAAATAGTTACGGCGTTCTCTCCTTTATCCGAGCTGAATTGCTATTGGTATATTAAAATGATCCAAGTGCCGGCACATTTGTTTATTCTTGGCATATTCAAATATCACAACAATCAACTAATTATGTTGAAAGGTTGTCGATATGTGATATTTAATATCCATTGCTATGATCGTCAGGCAGAATGATTTCTTGCTGATCTGTTTATTTGATTGGGTACAATAAAACAAGACTTATTAAAACTAACATATACAATGGCATTAAATTAATTGGCACGTTTTTATTCTTAACTTATGATGTTAAGAAAAAAACATTAAATATAATGATTTTAATGTTATGGTATAATTATTGATTGCAATTTCCAGCTGATGACCTTTGTGTGGGAAATTATGATATTGATAATCTCTGCATTTAGTCATTAATATCTATTTTTAAACGGACACATTTGAAACGCTTTATCCAGTTTTCTTACACAAAAATTGTGTCGGTTAATGGACGGCATCACCACATTGGAGTCACGCGTAAAATACCGTAAAATAACAACAAGTTACATACATCAGCAAGTCTTGTTTCTATAAGTACTTGTGCCCTTTCGTCAAGGTAGATGAAAGAGAAGATACGATTATTTAAGAATGTCTGAAGTTCCAATCGATATTGCCGATTGGGAAGAAGACTTTGCCAAAATGTCGCAAAAAGATTTAAAAGAGAATGAAGTGGCCACAAGGTCTGTGTCCAACCGGTCCGCTTTTCAGACTGACTGAGCGCCTTGCGTTCGGACACTATACCCGAACATATCTACAGAAAGATTACGAATTGCCATTACAAAACGAAATTGTCCAAAGAAAACTGATCGGGTGGGTGTCGAAAATATTGTTGTCTTTATTTGATTGCGGGTTTATGCCGGCTGGGTCGTCCCAATGTTTAAGCGATTACGAAGAAAAGAGGGGATTGGACAACTTAGTATAAAAAAAACATGCAGAGTCAATCAGTTTTGATTCATGTAAAGTTTAATGATGCAGGCGCCTGTTTTGTCATCCCGTTGTTACGGCCCTGGAGAGAGAAGCGGAATCTTCAGACGATAGTGAAATATATACAGAAGAATTCGGCGAACGCTACGGTTGTCAACTCAGGATAAATCAGACGAAGAAGACAGTGCACCGTGGTCAGAATTTGATTTACCGAGGACCAATAATGAATTTGAAGGGTCTCCGGTCCCAAATGTATTTCCTAAAGATACACAGAGCGTCAACGATATCGTAAAGTTATTTATTGGGAATTTATTTGAATATATTGCAAGTACCACAATCAAAATTGCAATAAAAGAAAACTAGATAAAAAAAGAGTGCCAAATTTGTCGGTTAACGAATCTGTTAATAGAAACTCCAATATTTAAGAAAACGATGTCCCATAACAGATTTGGATAAATATTATTTTTACATTTACATTTGTCTCCTGAATGAACGTATTGACGAACGCTTTCGTGACCGTCTTGATAAGGAGTGTGGGAGGTTTGTAAAGACTGAGTAGTTTTCTTCGGGAGACAGTGAAAGATTACTCTAGACGACCTTCTTGATTCTAAGAGAAAGGGCTTTCTGGAATGCAGAATCCAGTCCCTCTTTTCTTCGCTAGGGCGTTGCCGGGCTAGGATAAAGACATGTGACCTATCCTTTGCATTCAGGACATGTCAACATTTCTATACAGAATACAAGAGTCTCCGATTTTATGATTTTTTATTGAAAGTGTGAATCGTTTCTAAAAAATTAATTAACTGGAAATTTCAATCAATATTTATGCAATATATTCGATTTGATAATTTATAGAAAAATCATTAATTGGTGGTTTAAAATTTAAATGTATATAATAATAATGTGAAGCGTTATACGGTCGGTCACTATTTTATTGTTTGAAATTGGCATTTTTTCTTAAGTCCTTGATTATTTTAATAAGTGAAATTTTTGCACGAATGGATAAAAACAAGGCTCATTTAAAATTGTCCAATTCGCTTTTAAAGTGACGCACAAAATACAATTGAGATGAATTTACATTACGATCGAGATAATAAACAATTTTTTTGTACTGCGACATAACGTTTTTATAACGTGAAAATTCCATCGAGGAATGTTTCTATTATCCAAGTTCCAGTTGTTTGAAATTTATTGTTGATCTCATGTATGAAATTGTTTATATATATTGTTAGACGTCATGGCATTTGGCAGTGATAATGCAAAAGTACTATAATAATTAAAACAAATTAAATAAATAACAATAATTTAAGGCTTTAATGACATTTTCATTTTGGCACATGTCATGAAAAAATAATCATATTTGAAAATAAATAATTTATTATTTCTATTATACACAGTATAAAGATTGTACAATCAGTACACTTCACGTTTCCTTTGATGTACCAAGTGTATGGAATTGTAAATGTGAGGTTTGATAATTTATTGGCGGGACGTTTTATTGCATTTTAAAAAGAGATCCGTTATCAAGTTGCGTTGAATTGCATAGAAGGACATTGCGAAAGACCGACAGGGATGAAAATCTTGCTATTTTTTAAAAATTAACGTATTCTAATTATGTACAATAATATTATGTCACTTTTAAAGTACTATTCATTCATTATATTATTTCTAAATTATTATAGACAAAATATAATTTTATATTTAAGTACAAACTGAAATTTGAAACGTCGCATCCGTTACTAATATGTGAACCTTTTTATACACATCTGTTTCATCGTAAACATTTGTAATTGTCTAATGATGCAATCATTAAGATCGTTTATGAAAATAATATTTTAGACACTCATACTAAATAATATTTGTGGTGAATTTAGACTAGATTAATTGGAATTCACATAGAAATGATTTATTGTCGTGGTTGTGAAATGGATTCGCTTCTATCACATGATACATTCCATTACCAAAAATTTATTTTCAAAATATCTTTGTTTTTAATATGAAAAATATTAATAGAGAGCAACAACTAATAATCATTTCACATAAACGTGAGACGATACATTTTTTTCCCTCTGAAATGACATACTATATTCATTGTACAGGACATGAACTCAATAATAGATTATGAAGAGAGTCCATATCCGTCCAATCTGTGTGGTGTCCTTGCATTACGATATTTCTGATGCAGCCTTTAAAATTATCTTTGGTGGCTAATGTACCGGTTGGTGCACCGTCTGTAAATGTAAAACATAAAATTTCATTTATAAATCCTTATTTTTTTTATACATATTTAACCACTTTATAAAATTTACCTGGCAAACCACCTATATAAAGAGGTGCTTGTAATATAGGTTGGTTAATACTCGGCGGAGTAGTATAACCAGACGATAAACTTTTTCCAACGTCTGTCTCTCCCTGGCTGTTGATCTACCCGTACTGTTAATTCGTCCGCGGAAAATAATGCCGTTATATTATGCCATTTATTATCGCATAAACCGAACGGATTCGGTAAGCCCGTTTGCACTCTGAATCGGCGGCCCGACGTCGTAAGAACTGACATAACAACCTGCGATAAAACGTATTAATTAATTAACGATCGATGAGCAAAAATATTAATTGTATCGCTTGTATTTACCCTCGCATTATGAAGTTCTAAAGATAAAGATGCAGCGTTGGGATTTGCGTGCGTCACACTCAATAAAATTCCATTCACCTCCACGCTTCTAAATTCTAATCGCAATTCTAAATGTGCGCTGAGTATGAATTGACGTTTGTATATTGCGTACGCATCCCCCGGAAAATATGAACCCATTTCGATCGACGGAAAACATTGTCCGACGTTTTGATGAAGTGCCGGATCTTTTACTAAATCTTCCGCCTTTCCGTTAATGTGAAGTCTCCGTATGCATCCTTTGAATCCCTCCATTTTCGATATCTATTGAAAAATTAATATTATAGAAGCGGTCTTAAAATTATTTCATTAATAAATTTTTAAATCACAACTTACTTGTTCGGGCATAGACATTTTAATTGTGGATTTTTCAGGTATACCGCCAATATAAACCGTGTTACTCAATGTTAGTATTTTTGGCATTCTTGTCATTCGCGTCAATAGCTTTTTGAACCAACGGAGAGCGATAATCGTTTTTGCGTCAATTTTATCGAGACGTGATGCCAATTTCCATCATTTGTATTGATCGGTATTGGCAGTTTTCTTTTCTTTTTCCCTTTAATTATCAACGTTACTTTTCCATCCAGGAGGAAGAGCGATATTGGATGCCTCTGCTTTTCTTTCACGCCCTGTATAAAAACAATATTAGAAATTATAGGGATCACTGCAAAGTGAATTATAAAATTGTTTGGGAAAATCAAAAGCTAACCGGCGAAATCAATAACAGTCCGCTGGGATAATAAGTTCTGAAATCAAATTCTAATGAAAAATCCTTCTGCCAAATAGTTCTTCCTATCATTTGAATTTGCGTGTAACTGTTTGGTGTATCTCCAAATTTAACTGCGCCCGGTTCCAACGTGTAACTGTGCACCTATAATATTAGAAAACGAAAATTTCAATTGCAAATTATTCTTATTGCCGGCGTAAAAATTAAACGAGAATTATTTTATTTAAAATATATGCTCACGCATTTTTAAATTTATTCATTTAAACGCAATATATTTATCTTGTGACTTTTAGAAATTAAGATAATATCATCAGCCTATTTAATATTAATTATGTACTTACACTTATTTCAGAAAAGTGGTGGTACAATGCGTTATTTGATGCTTAATACTAGATATAGCGGAATTGTAATGATCGATAAGAATTTATACGGAAGCAGTGGAAAATTGACAATAAGCTTATCATAGATAAGAACTTGTACACAATTGACGAGAAACATTAGAATATTAACATATCATTCAAAGTCAGAGTTATACTGCTTTTTGAAATGTATAATGATAAGACCTAGTTCATTAAATTTAAGCGTATTTCTTTAGAAGATTTTTATTTGGTAATTTATATGTTGCACTTTCCTTTTTATTTACAATTGATTTAATTCCTAGATGTAACATTTGTACCACTTTCTTATTTCATTTTGTAGTTGATTGTTTGCATAATATACTTAATTATGAAGTTTCACATACTATTTTTTGGCGAGTATTCTTTGGTTGCGTAAATTATGTTCAGCTTTTTATTATTGTTTAATGACGATATTGTATAAGAGTGATCTTTATATCATCATTAACTAGTTCTTGCTTCTCGAATTTTGCACAATTCAAAATGTAATAGCATTATTTTTAATATCTAATATAATTAATGTTGTTTTATGTGCCATTTTACAGGTAACGGGCGGAGAAAATCACAACAAATATAATTATTCTTTAATGTCTTAAAATTATTCCGGTTTCATGATTAAAATATCATTAAGTCTTACTGCATCATAAATAGTAGATATTATAAAGGGTATTAACACATTGTTTGCGGATTATGTATTAATACGTTTTCCACTATCTGGCAGTGGCCGTCTGGTAACGTATTTATACGGGCTATTTAACAATTGATTAGATTACCATTTTTAATGTTACCGTTTAGATTTACCATTTTTTAATTACAAATGGCAAAAAAGACAAAAAAGTTCACTCAAAGACAATGCTGACGCTGCAAAAAGTCCTGCAAACAATGTGTTAATACAGAATTATTTTATATTTTAGTAGAAGTAAGAGGGTTTTGATAATTTGTTTTTATATTGTAGATTTATGCAGCGATTTGTGCAAAAATTGTTTTATTTATTATTTAAAAGACTACTTTTACAAGTTTGATTGAGTTAACTATTAAATGCATATTATGATGCGGCTATGTTTTTTTTGTTAAGTTTTACAGCATTACATTTAGAATGTTTCTTTAAAGATGAGCGAATTAATATAATTTTAATAACATTTTTGATATTTTACAACAGGAAGACCTAAAAAGAAACAACATAATTCTAATAATAACATTTCAGCTACATATTTTCTAGTGTGTGAGATTCTACATGAGAATAAGAATTAAGGAAGAAGTATAAGGAACCCATTACCATCAAAACTAACATTAATTATTTAGTAATCTAAAGATCAGATTAAGGAATGATTAGGTTGGATTAGATAGAACAGAAAAACTTTCCATAACCATTACTTTATTATTAGAAGATTATTTAAAAAAATCTACATTCGTATTTTAAAAATCTGAAAAGAAAATAAACTGCATTGAAATGGTAAATAACATATTTTTTAAGTAGAAAAAAAAAAACAATATTGTCCCAGGATTATGATGTGGATATGTTTAATTTAAACACCCCGCAACCTGAAATAAAACTAAATTTAAAAACAGGCAGATCTTATAATTTGCTTGAAGAATATTTTTATTCATATTTTTTAAAAAAATGTGAATTTCAGAGGCAGAGCCGTAACAAGGGCGTGGCAAAGCAGGCGTCCGCCACGGGCACGAAAATAATATTTTCGACTGATTGTAAAATTTAAACAACCTACAGTCCCCGATCAGTCTTTTTCGGAAAACTTCGTTTCATAATGAGATAATATAATCATTCTGTAGACATGTTCAGGTATGGCATCGGATCACGAGGCGCTCGTTCGTCTCATCAGCGATCCGAAAAACGGACCGATTGGACATACAAACCTTATGGCCACTCTCGTCCTCTTTTAGGACTTTATGCGGAATTTTTAAGATCTATACCAGCGGTTCTTAAACAGAGGTCCGTGGACCCCTGGGGGTCCGCGAAGCCATTTCCGGGGGTCCGCGAAGATATAAAAAAAACCATTTATCTGTAGTTGAACAAGATATTTTCGTGAAATTATTTACAGAAAACATCATAAGAAGCTCTATTTTGGCCAGGAAATGTTTGTTTGTTTGAAAAATTAAGTCACAAGGGTTGGGATGAGGTTCACCAAAAATAAATTGTTCAAAAGGGGGTCCGCGAGAAAAAAATTGCTCAACAGGGGGTCCGCGAAGGAAATTTTGCTCCAAGAGGGGGTCCGCGGACTACATAAGTTTAAGAAGCGCTGATCTATACGATTACGAAAGCAATGTAGCATTTAGACACTTTCTATCATAGTATTTTTTAAAAAGAGTAACCGCTATCTATTTGTTAGGTCGGGTACTTTTGAGACTACTTGGGGTTAGATATTTGCCACGAGCGCTTCATACCCTTGTTACGGCTCTGTTTAGAGGAGAGTTTAATTTCCCCCCTCCATATAAAGCATAGATCATAGCCGACTAAGGAAATTGTTAAATTGACCATCTAAAATGTTCTTTTTGTTTGAAACTTACTTTATGGCAACGGTTGGTAACATTATTCGAATCAAATCCTGACTGCTGAGTGTTCAATAAATTCGCACCAACTTCGTATTCTTTGCCCATAGAAGGACCCAAACGTCCGATAAAAGCATGATTCATATCGATAACGTTTTCCATGGATATAACTCTGCAAAAAAAATGCTCGTTATATTTAAACTAATTATGTTACGGACGATATAAGAATGATCGCTTGTGAACTTACTCTCCGTCTAATACAATATCTTTTATAGCCCCCCTTAATGATATTGTGGAGGCAATATGTTGATTGGTTATATTTGAATCGTTCAAATGATTTGGAACTCCACCCAAAAATAATCCACCCGTTGAGTTCGAATGAATAACGACCGAACCAGGTGGGAGTGTTCCCCGTTGCTTCTATGATATCGTTGATGAACATTTCCACTCGACGTCCATGCTTAACAATACTCACGGCATGGAAATAGCCATCATTTAAATCGGTTACGTTAGAAACTAATTTCAAATCTCCTTTGCCGGCATTCATAAGCAAATGAATTTTCCCTAAAAGCAATAGATATTATTAGATTTGTAATGAAAGATTTGGAATGCAAAAATTATATTGTGAATGCTTATTATTACCGTCTACTAATGAAAGTGAATAGAATCCTTCGCTGCTAGGTAGAGGTCCGCCGTGTAATTCAAACTCAGATTCAGTTGTATATGAACTCTCCGAGAAATCATTAATTCGAAGATAGTGATAATGATGAGGTGCCGACAACAACAAGAATGCATTTCTTTGCAGCGTCCGGAACATCAAAGCTAAATGGCTCTTTTTGCGTAGCTTTTGCGAAGGCAGCTCCAAAAATCCATCACCGTAAAATCCAACGGAATACAGAGGCTAAATATAATATTTTTTATAGTTTATTATATGAATTATGTAGTTTTTATTTCAAATGCGAATAAAAATTAGTACCTTGTTGGAGCAAGAGTTTTCGACGTTGAAATATTTGCTCGTGTATATAGGATTATATACTTCATTATCGATAGTGATTTCGCCCATACAACCTAAGAACGGAGGCGGTAATGATTGAATAAACGGTAACGGTTTCCATTCTGGCGGAGTGCCACCCAAATAATATTCGCTTTCTGTTAAATCCGGCAGAGAGTGTGAATTGATAACCGGAGGATTCGGTGAACCCAATTGTTCGTAGCCGTCGACGTTGAGACTTCCTGTAAACGTATATGAAATATGAAAACGTTTTTATGCCACGTACGAGCATTTTAGCATCATTAATCATACCTTTTTCTATTTTTTTCTTAATGAATACTCTAGTCGCTTGAACTTGCACAAATTTGCCCGTGTTGTACTTCTCCGTTGTATTAATTATCAGCTGTGTATCATCCGAATAGTCGATTTTAAACACTACTCGGCCTTCTTGCAATTGTAGAGAGATCGATCGATTCTGTGTCATATTTGAAAATAATTAAATATTTAATCAATGATCAAAATAAATTTGTAACAGCGTGCAACTTACGTTCGCTTCATCAACGGCGAGGAATAACAGGGCATTTTCATCGAAAGTCCTGAACGTCAATAAGATGCTAAATTGATTTTTATTAAACGGACGAAAATCTGATCTTCTTAATACCGAGTAGCTGACACCGTTCCAATAAAATAAATTTTGCTCAGTCCGTGTCTCTTCGACGCTGAAAATATTTACTCGAGTGATATACGATGTAAAAATATGAATTTCACAATCCAAATATTATATATACATACCCATCAATGCAACCTTTACAACCGTCGATACTCGACTGAGAGTTGAAGTTCCATAAACCAATATGTTTACCGTTGAAATTAATTTTGTGTAAGCAACCCGGTAATCCGACGTCTTTTTGAAATTCCTCACCGAGACTGCCTATCCACGCTAAATCACCAAAATTAACATCCAGAATTCCGTGAGATGGATTACTAGCGTTTGTAACAGGAATAGATGAAAATCTATCGTCTTGCGATTGGATCTTACGCACCCATAATTTGCCGATGTTCCATATTCTATGAAATATAAATATAACTTTAAAATATACAATAATTTATTGATTGCGAATAAAATATATTTAAATACATTACCTAATCGCTTCTATTTTGTACCAGCCTTTAGTAGATATTGGATCTTTGATGATATCCAATAATTCCGGATGAATGATCTCCGTTGTATCATTACCGAGGTTCCAAGAGAATTTAACTTTCCTATTTAATATTTCCAATTTAATAAAATCGTTCGTCGTCGTACTCGCAAGGAAAAATATGATAGCGTCTTGAGAAACGGTCGGTGTGAGGCATAGTGTGGCTACTAAATGAGTCGTTGCCGAAGGCGCCAGATTTGAAATACGATAAGACCTCGAGCATCCTTTGTTCGGAGAAGATTGAACAGATATTCGGACCTACGACAAAAAAATACGTCATATTAATAACTTTAAGTATTAATTATTTATCAAGATTCATCAAATTGAAATACCCCATCGGCGGCATGTTTCGCTCGTTGTATTTGATCTTTTAAATATTGGATATTTTTGGCTAACGACGTGTTTGCTACTCGCATTTCATTTTCTCTGCGTCGAGCCGCTTCCATTAGGCTGGTTGCTAATTCATTTGATTTATGAATACTTCCTCTCAAGAGCGATACTGCAATGTATTTAAATATGCATAAATTTTAAATGATTTAAATTAGCGTCGATTATAAACAGTACAAATTAAATACTTTTCTCTTCGGCTCCGCCAATTTTATCATCGCCGTGATTTTGTAAGTCTTGAAATTTCATCTTGAGTTTGTACAGAATATTGTTGTGAATTTCGTCGGCTTCCTTTTGAAGCGCTTGCATATTTCGATATATTCTGTTGGATTTATCATTGGCGATGTCTAAATTCGTCGCGATACTATCTATGGACGTTGTGAAATTCAGATTGATATTCTTTTGCTTGTATCCCAAATTTCTTATGACCGCCATTAGCGTCTCGAGATTTCTGTTCCATTTTTCGAGATTGGAATTAACGCCTGTATGATATAAAATGGCATATAAATACACAAAGAATCTTTTATTCGCATAAAGAACAATTTTATATTTCAATTACCTTTTAAATTATTTTCAGAAGCCTGCCGTATTAAGTCGTTTGATTTTTTTATATAATCGTGCGATATTTTCAATAATGAAGTCTTTTCATTGCTTTGAATGCTCTCTTCGTGCTGTACAGTCTTATCGGCAAGTTCTGTTATTTTTAAAGCCTCGAATGCTGCAATTTTTGCCGCTTCTATTGTTTTAACAATGTCGTTGTATGCAGACGACGCTTTAATCGCAGGACTCGTATTACTTTCAGTATCGTTTAATAATCTGGAAATTAATATAATGATTGGGAGTATTATAAACGACTTCCATAAATTAAAACACTACGATTATTTAAATTTTACCCTTTATATTTTTTTGATAAATTTATAAGATCTTCGACGTGTTTTTGCGCTGGTATTAAATAGGCTTCTTTATATTCCGGATTTATTCTAGACAATATTCCTTCACGTTCAGCGGTCATGGCTGTTAAATTTTTGAGAATTATTTCAAGATTTTTCAGATTGTCCAGGTCGTCTTGAGATTCATTTAGCAGCACATCAGACGTTTGAATAAATTTATTATCATTGATTTGTTTTATCTCATCGTGTTTTTTTTCTATTTGATTCGTTATATTGTGTATGTTTTTTAACGTTTGTTTATTCTTTGCAACCGACTCGTCTACTATATCTACTAAATTCCAAACATTCTCTACAAATTTATCAATTTCATATATTCCGTCGATGAATTTGTCTAGTTTTTGCTTGATTTCTTCGATTTTATTGGTGTGATCTTTTACTTGATAGATATATTCTTCCACGACAGTAGATTTTAAGGTCGCCTAAAACAATTATGTAATAAAATTGGATAAAAGATAAAATATTCATATGTATGCTATTTCATAAGTAAATAATATCTACCTGTTCTGATGAATTTTGAACACTTCTCAAATAGTCACCAAAATTGTATCCTTTTATTTTTCTAATCATGTGTTTTGCATCTTTAATTGCACGGTTTACATTTAAATGCTTTTCATGCCGGGTGAAATCTTCAAGCATTCTAATTTTATCTTCGAGTATTTTACGAGCCTCAATTAAATCGTCAAACAATTTATTACTATCTTGTCTTAATCTACACATATTCGCATTGCTCTGATTCCATTTCTCTTCGATCGATTTAGCTCTCCATAGGAGCAGCGAATTTCTATTTTCTATTTCATCAAATTCATCTTCTGGTAAAGCTTTTAACTTTTCCATAGCTAGAATCGTATTTTCTATTTTTATTTTTAAATGCAAAGTCTTATTTGAAACCTGATGCAATGCCGTCCACGGCTTAGGAATAGAAGCATGTTTTAAATGTTCCGAATCTTTTTCCAATTCATACGTTAACAATTCTATGTCATCCAATAATGTTTGACTGCAGTTATCACAAGCTGAAATAAATTTTATCTTATAATCATAATATCGTGTAATAAATTATCAAATTACGAATTTATCCATATTTGAAAAATACTTACATACACATTTAGACTCTACGAGAAAATGTCTCGGAGTAATACATGAATCACAACGCATTCCTGTTACGTACGAATAGCACGGACACTGGCCGGTTGTCGGGTGGCATTCGGAAACGCTTCCATAAAATGATTTTATCACACCTCCACCGTCGCATTCGCAGCGTTGGCATTTTCCATCATTTCCGAGCCACCAGCCACGAGCACATATTGAACAATCCGGACCCGAATAGCCTGCAAAATATTTAATATTGATGATAAGAATATAATTTTATAATCGTGCAATCTCCACAGCTATCCAAATTACCATCTTTGCAGCGGCATGTGATTCTTCCAGGTCTTATATGACAAGATAACGCATTGTTTCGTGCTGAATGTGGACAAGGGCATGGAAGACATCCTTTTGAACCCCATGGATCACCAAAATATCCTTCAGCGCATTGCTCACAATAAGGACCACCAGTATTTTCTCTGCAGTTCTATATCAAAACCAATCAACGTTAATAAATCACACTCAAATTAAAAACTTATAATATAAACGCGCATTCAAAACTTACAGTACAATGACCAGTATCTTTATCACATGTTTCAGATCGATCGTTGCATTTACACGGTTCAGCTTTAGTATTGAGTTGAATGATGATAGTCCCTGATGCATTAGAAACGAGTTGATGAGGCGGCATATAAAAACCAATGGATGCGTCTTGACACGATGTAGCATTATATTGATAAGGACAAGAACACAATTCCACGCTATTAACGAGCGGAGCTAGTTGTCCCTGAACGGCAATTGCAGTATCCATTGAAACATCAGTCAAGCTAAAATAATAATAAAATTAATTAAACGGGAATGCAAACGATTATATTACATAGTTATATAACAAGACTTTACGTTGCTTCCACAATATCACGATAGTGTGTACCCCTGATGTAAATACCGTCGATCTGTTTAAGCGCTACCATTATCATAGTTCGGTCCACACTATACGGTAAAGAAGATCGTGACGTTTTAAGCGCCCATAATGATTCATGAAAGCGTACTTCGTACACATCATTTTCCGAAGGAAACACCTTAAAATGAACGGATGAAATTATTAGATTAAATGGATCATCGACGGTAATATTTAAATAATAATATTTACCTCGTAATATTCCAAAATAACAACGCCCTGTGCGTGTAATTGCACCAACGGATAGCGCTTCAATTCATTGAATGATAATTTTTCATCGTGTCCCAAATTGTTAATTTTGAATTTAAGGAAACCGCCGTACGATGTTATTCTATCGCCGAGAAATTTTTTTGGTAGCTGCCAATATAGCGGAAAAGCTAAATGACCGTTCACGTCTATCGTCACGTTAGATTCTGTCGAAGGTATGATGGTTATCCCAGATGTAACGTTAAGATTCAAATTTTCATATAAATTGAATATTTCTTCTCCGTAACTGCTGATCTGTAATTTATTTATTCGAATATATATTTATTTGCCATATTGATGTAGATGTCTAAAATCATATTGAATTAATGAACACTCACCAAAATATGATTGATTTTTGAAGGTTCATCTAAATCCAGATTGTATCGAACTTGCAGCGTTCTCGGAAAGTTTAATCTAATGTGACCTCGTGTAAGTCCGGCCTGCGTACAATGAGATGTTCGGCCAAAACAAAAACATTGTGTGCATCCCGCTGAATTGTCCGATGAAAGGCCAAATGTACCATTTTTACATTCGTTACATTTAAGACCTTCAACGTTCGCCTATAATAGAATTCCAAATTTAATTTACAATTTTATTTAATACAATCAGTTTTTTTAGTTCAGAGCTTTTCAGTCTTTCATTGCCTTCGGAATATATTCTGATTTGTGGTATTTCTGAAGGAACTCTTGTATTATTTCTTCAAAAAGTGGAAATAATTATTATTGTAAAATATAGCTATATTCCTTATTAATCATCATCATAGTGCAGTCACAAACAGTTCACTGCAGAACTATGGGCCTCTTCAATATCCATTCACAAGAAGGGGTTACATCCATCACATCTATATCATTCATTCACCTCTTCATTCGCTCGTTATTGAAGGTAGTATTACCACCAAGTTTAATTACGAACACTCACTCAGCAGGTATCATGAATGAGCGTTTTGACGAACGTATTCGCGACCATCTTGATAGGGAGTGTGGGAGGTTTGTAAAGACTGAGTAGTTTTCTTCTGAAGACAATGGAAAAATACTCTAGACGACCTTTTTGATTCTATTGGAAAGGGTTTTCTGGAGTGCAAAGAGTCTAGTTCCTCCTTTTCTCGCTGGAGTGTTGCCGGGCTAGGGTGAAGACATACGTGACGCTTAAATGCATCTCGGATTCGCTTCTATACCAATTGAGGGTGTCTCCCCGTCCTCGTACAACTTACCCGAGCGAATTCGAGACTGAGTGGTTTCTTATTTCAGGTCGACCTTCCAGTTTGGAGATTTCAAAACGAACAGAGTGAATTTCTATATATGCTTCTTCTCAAGGCCGTATATTTGGTGTTCTTTTTGTCCTTGTTTGGATATCATTTCTTAAAGATACCATAGTGATTTACCGTGGAATCCTGAATGAAGAACTCTGACTAAAATGTTAAATTAAAAAGTAAAAACATTCACCTTGCAGGGACATTTTCCATTTTCGTCACAATGGCAACGATCATTTTGATCACACGCTTCCGGTATGGTTCCTAAATAATTACAAGCGCATGGGCGACATCGTGGAAAACCAAAGTACATCGACGCACACTTGTCGCATCTTGGACCGGCGAAACCTTCCTGACATAAACAATTACCATTGGAGGGATCACACTGGGAGCGTATTGACCCGACAGCTGAACAGTTGCAATACTAGAAACATATACTTCTTTTAATTATCATAATCATTCATCATGTATAGGTTCAAGCATTTATATATGACGTTCGATTTGGAGAATGTCTTACTTTACATCCTTTGAGCGGTTCGAGTCCCCACGATCCAGGACGGCATTCGCTGCATTTCGGTCCTTGTACGAGCGGCGGACAAACGCAACGTCCAGTATCCGGATCACAGATTTGTCCGGAAGAGCATATTTCACATCCTGATAATTTGTACAAAGTGAATACAATATTTATGATGATTTACAATTTAATAAAATGTAGAATTTATAGCGTATACTAACTTATGCATCCATTTTTACTGAATCCATAGTATCCAGGCAAACATGTATCACAATTTTCTCCGCCCAAGCCAGTCTTACAAAGACACTCGCCTGTATTGATGTCACATGTGCCACTTAGAGTGTCCATTGAATTGCATTTGCACGGAGAGCATCCTTGACCACTTTCCAAGCCCCAATAGCCGATCTTTAAAATGAAAATGTTTTATTATTACATACATATATTATTCACAATTGAGTTGAATTCAGATTTTTTTCATTTAATCAACATCTTGATGCTTTTCTTATGGTGAATATAATGATAAAATGTAAAAAATAATAGATCTATTATATATCAATGAATTTGTATTTGAAATAAATATATTTACTAAATGATAAGATTTAATTAATTTTTTAAATTTGTATTTTACGAAGAATTAGTCAAATTTTTGCACGATATTGATCTTAAATTATCAATCAAATCCTATGTAAATGATCTTAATATTTTAATGCATGATAGTCCTTTCAAATATTAATTCTTTTATAAATAAAAATTCTCTATTGTTTCTCAGTTATCTGGTTTTAATTCTACTTAAATATTATAATTTATTCGTTTATTGATGAGCGATAAAAAAAATAATTTAAGCTGAAACACAATATTTTTGTAATTATAATATTATTATTTTAATAAAATATTTTTATAATTTATAAAATTATAGTAAGATCATGCCAAATTTATATTTCAATATTTTGCTGAAAGATTTTTTAATTTAAATGAAATAAAACAGTGACATCTATTAATGGTTGTGAAAATTTTAATTTATTATATTTGATAAAAAAACATTAATTTGATAAAATAACTACATATTTATGATAACGCGAATTTCTTTCGCTTATATGCGACCATTAATACATTTTTAATTTTTGCGCTATTTTAACGGGCCGGTGGACTATCAAGGCAATTAAATGGCTTTTTCGTGATGTTTATGAATAAAAATCGTGTACTAAAAAAGCACTTACCTGGCACTGGTCACAGGCAAGACCAGTGACGTGGGGTAAGCACCTGCACTGGCCGGTCTCGATATCGCAGCTTTGGATCTTCGTGCCTCGCTCGTTGCAATTGCAGCCTGCAACAAAGCATGGTATTGATGACTTGATAAATGGCGAGGAGCGATTCGATCTGTTCGACATAAATCTGGACCGGCTTTGTTTATGCCCAATGAGCAGAAATGGGCGGGAAAAGCAAAGAATAAATGCCGGAAACGATTCGATAAAGCGCGCCATTTTTACATGCCGCCATTGACCTTTGGACATTTTCAGGCCAGCGGCTTGAGACCTCTGTGGGGGATTTCCCGAATTAAAAGTTGTGTTATTTCTTCGAATTAAATCGATCCAAATATGTTGAGAAGTGCTGATGCTGTGGATTAAAATTAATCGGTTAATCGAAAGACCTCCCAGGCGGTCGCGTTGCTAAGTAATTCCGGCAAACAAAAGATCTCCGGATTTATGAACCCTTATAGGCTCAGAACGGAAAGCATAATGGGTTTTCTTTTTATTAAAGTTTATTGTGCGCCGAAGAATGCTTTTAGTCCGATTTATTGTATCGAATGTGTTATATTGTCATTGAAGGCATTGTTCGAAAATCCTCGTGGTATATGGGAGATATTTTTTCATCGAGATAAAATTATTGAACCATCGAAATATCCATAGGATACAAATCGTTATATTTTTTTCGTCATTAGGTGCTTGATTTGGAATATTTTCGAGAAAAAAAAATCCGGATGCCCCCAGAGAGAATTGAACTCTCGACCCCTGGTTTACAAGACCAGTGCTCTAACCACTGAGCTATGGAGGCGACGCGATGAACGCCCAGTGGATCCAAACAGTCGGTTATTGCTCAATTTTGCATTTCAAAATACACTTTAAAACCACGCATAAAGTATTAAAATGTTATAAAAAATTGATAAACATAGATCTATGGATCAATTTTCAATCCGTTTGATAAAATTATGAAGTTAACACATTTATATCGGGGGGCCGTCGAGCGGCATTTGTTATCTACGGCGGACATAAAACAAAGATTTAGCGCAAAACATATCCAATTATATAAATCGCTATATCTTCTAAAATAATCAACATGTTTTTTTAAATAATTTTTATCTTAAATATTCACCATGAATACTACCATCAATATAGTTGTAACAATAGTTTTAAATTACGTATAATATTAATAAAATAATACTTTTTAATTAACATAATTATAACAAGTTTTTCGTTTGTTAACACATTGCTTGCGGGGATAAGGAGAGAAATAGTCTCATTTGTGAAGTGGAACTTTATAAAATGGCATATCTTGTGCGCAAGATGAGTGCCGCGTTTGCTCGCAATGAAAAAAGAACAGAATCATGATGATGTTTGAATCGAGTGTTTGGCGATTTTTCACAGCAATAAGGTCGAGTTTTTGCATAAAATCAGGATGAAACATGGGTCCATCACTTCACATCTGAAACAAAGGAGCATGGGGACCCTCTCTGACCCGAGCTGTTTATTGGTCCTGCTATTCGGGAGCGTGCCAACCCGCTCAACAAAAGTACAGAGCAAGGTGCAAAACCGGAATTTAATATCCATATCCGGGGAAGAAACTAGCTAGATTTTGTAACTTAAAACTAAATGGTTTCCGTAATCATACAGATCATAGAAGGCCTCGGGTACACATTTATCCCCGAAAATTCCGCAAAAATTCCTAAAAGGGACTGGGTCGGTATTCTGCGTTTTGCGCCCCAAGCCCAGTTGCACCCGTGGTGGGCGCCTTGTTACGGCCCTGCTCTTTTTCAATAGGTGGTGTAACGTTGAGGCAGGGACGCTCTCGGGAGCAGGAAGGATGACCTCCCGCAGCCAAGGCTAAACGACGACTCCCGCTTCCTGCGCGTCACTACCCAACGGCAACGGTGCACGCTCAAAAAGCGATCGGTCGGTAAGCAGGTGCAATGTCTCCGCAGGACCACAAGAGATGGCGCCGTTAAAATAACATATTGCACCTGAAGAGAGATGGAAGATGTCGCTGTTATTTTGTGTCGATCATTCTTTGCTCCTGTAAGTAATGTGTTAAGCACGCAAACTCGACACTACAACTGACAATAGCATTCCGTTTAAGGTAACCCTGTGGTAGTTTAATAAAATATGTGGTTTAATGATATATATTCCCGGTGATGATCACCAGTCTAAATAAACGGTAAATACATCCTTCCCGTATATAATGTGTTAATCTGTATTTATATCATACATTTATCTATATTTTCTTCAGATCAAATTGCATTTCTCTTATAAATACAATTTATTTTACTCAAGCGATAACAACGGATCTGTTTGAGAATTCCTGCCTTTTGTCTTGAAACTTTAAAAATACAAGCTTTTATTTGCATTTGGTAGGCTATGATTTAACTTCGGTCGTGCTTTCAACTACAAAAAATTGAAAAAAGCATCGTGAAAACTTGAGCATGTTGTATGTGTTTTAAAAAGTTCCGTTTCGGGAATACATCCCTCGAAGATAAACTTTAAGCTGGATGATTCAATGAAATTGATGACGAACAAACTTCGAACATTGACAAATAAAATGTTCTGCATCTTTTATATGGTAAGAATGATGTTTAAGCTCTTAATTTGGATTTCACATGATTTATCATAAAAAAAACTTATTGAATGACTATTAGTAAGATTACGATGGTACGCAAGATACTCTTTCCGTCTCTGTTTCTGTCCAAACTCAACGTCCAAGACACTCTCTACCCCTATCTGTCTCCGTATTTAATGTGTAAGAATGCTCTTTCTGAATCACTGGAATTCGGACACAATAGTGTATCTTACCTCTTTAACGGGTTAAAGCGCCCTTGGATATGTTCACCCAAGTGACCCGCTGGATGAGTGTTCATAAATAAAATGCGGAGGTTGTTATGAAGACTGGATTAACAGATCAGTTGAAGAAGATTTAAAAAGCGAGTTCAATATGAACGCGTTGGTTAAAAATCAATTCATTTGGGATTAATCGACCTCGAAAAAGCCTTCTCCTCAGTACATCACATGCGTAATTCTCGCTCAAATTCAGATTTCGCATTGCGTGGCCTTTTATTGTATCAATTATTGGCAGAATTTGGAAGATTATTACGTTATAATGGAACATACATTTTAAGGGCTCTATTTTTTAAATGATCAAGTCCTATTATAATGGTTCGGGTTGTTAAAAAATATGTATATATAAATTTGAGAGATCGGAAGTTTCGGACGCCTGATTTCCTAGATATGAAAATGTTAAAACTGAATCGCTTAATTTTTAAATTAAAGAATATTAAATACTGACGTGTGCATCCAACTTGACTGAAACCATAGTATCCAGGTAAACACGTATCACAATTTTGTCCACCTACTCCAGGTTTACAAAGGCATTCTCCAGTTTGGATGTCACAAGTGCCACTTTGAGTACCAACTGTATCGCATTTGCATGGAGAACATCCTCGGCCAGTTTCCAAGCCCCAGTAGCCAATCTTCAAAATTTAAAACATATCAATTATTATAATAAATCATTTAAAAAAAATGAAATCAATTATAGATTCTAGCTGAAAATTTTGATCATATTGAGGGATTATTTATAACAATAATATAAATAAATTTACATATTTTAAAATGTAGTTGAGAGATTTTTTTATTTAATAAAATAAAGCAGTGACATCTATTAACAATTGTAAAAACTTTTTAATTAATTTATCACAAAAAAATATTTGTTTAAATCATTTAATATTTAAAATGCAAGTGCACCACGTATAATGCACGGTTATTTTAATGCGATTGTGTGATTCAAAATTGAGTTTAATGCTTGATTGATAAAAAATGTGTTAATAAAGCACTTACCTGGCACTGGTTACATTTAAGACCAATCACATGGGGAAAGCACGTGCACTGGCCGGTCTTGATATCGCAGCTTTGGATCTTCGAACCGTGCTTGTTGCAATTGCAGCCTGTAACAAAGCATGGTGTTGATGAATTAACACAATGGGAAATTTATACCCTTCGGTGTGGTACCGGCGGGAGTATTTATATTTGCGTTGACTCCACTTACGCTATAGATCCAGCATGAACATTGAATGTCTATGCTTTAAAAAGTCAACTTATTACTTCACAAAAAATTAAATTATATATAATGCTTTTTCGATAAAATACGTATAAATAATCTCATGTGGCTGACATCAGACGACTGCTCTAATGAAATAAACAATTTCAACAAGATTTAAACACTTCAAAAATATGTCAGAGGACAATTTTTTGTTTATTTAAGTCAGTCATTAACCCCTTGTGGTCCAGTGTCCACAAGTGTGGACATTTCTTTACAGGTACTTTTTAAAATATTCTGTGATGATTTTAGTATTTTTTTTAAACTATGGAATGAAGCAAATGTTCTAGAAGGAATACTATTGCTTTCTACTAATTAAATAACCATTTAAGGCGTCTTCTCACTTTACAAATTTAAAAAATCGGTTTTTATTTTTTTTTAAATTTTGAAAGTACATATCTTCAAAATGTTATTTCGAAATTTATAAAGATCGGACGAGTCTAACTACATTTTTGGGCGACCGTTAGGTGACTACCTGAGAGCACCCGGCTGCATACGTATGTTCAGACTCATGGTGCAAGTACAAGAAAGTGGTGAAAAACAATCAGATTGAAACTTTTAAACATCCTCCTGTTCTAGCTGAGGATGTTCACGAGGTTTTGAAACCGATTTATGAAGATCTTTGGAGGAAATACCCAAAATAACAACGAGTGTTTCAGAAGCTGTGTCTGGGCAATTTTTCTGCAACCAAAACTTTAAACGCGTTTATCTCAAAACAAGGTTTTTCGGTGGCTTGTTGATGAAATTTCGGAAACTATCCGGCCGATTGTCATGAAATTTGAATGACATATTCTTCATACTTATGGCTATAGCACATATCATCAAATTTTTGAAATTTTGATTTTAAGTAATTTTTTTTTACAAAAAACTGCAAAAAAAAACCGCGTTTTTTTTTTACTTTTTCGAAAAACGTGCGCCATTTTGTTAATATTACGAATATCAAAAATTTGATGATATGCGCCATAGCCACTGATATATTGAATCTAAAACAGTTTTATTTTTTGTTTCAAATGACCCATCACGGAGATACCATCAACAAGCCACGAGAATAACATTTCTACGCGGGTTTTTCGATGGACTGTTTTATTATATAATTGTTCAAAAATATAAAATAATTTTTTCTCATGTACTTAAAAGATGTGTTTATTACATAAGATCCATTTTATTCCATAATTTTTAGCGAAAATCCTCGAAAAAAATCCCGAAAAATAGCCTATTTTTGAGCGCCTAAAGTGAGAAGACGCCTTAATAGAGTAAAGGTGTTGATCTCGCTGACCAATACTTATCGTACTATAGTCTATACGCATGAAAAAAAATGGACAAAAGGAGTAGTGTTGATTTGTTGAACTGTGTTTTTTTAAAAATTTTTATAGTTTAAAAAAAGTTAAATTTAAATAACAAAGCATCGCGAAGTGTTGGAGTTTCATCGCGCCACAGTTGATACCGTATTGGATGAACCAGAACCAGGACCAGTCGAAATTATCACCCAAATATGTAAAAGAGATCCACCAACAATTGTTAATGGAAATGAAACAAAATCAAGCCATAAAAATATTTTTTAATTTGTCAATAAATTTTTAATTATATTTACAATGCTTGATTTTTTAACGTAAATGCTTTATAAATACAAAAAATATTTGTGAAATCATTTAATATTTAAAATACACGTATAAACGGTTTTTTAAACGATTGTGGACAAATTGAGTTAATGTTGATTGATAAAAAATGTGTAATAAACCTACTGCATGGTACTTTAAGACAATCCATGGGAAAGCACGGCATGGCGTCTTGATATCGCAGCTTTGGATCTTCGAACCGTGCTTGTTGCAATTGCAGCCTGTAACAAAGCATGGTGTTGATGAATTAATAAATGGCAAAATTTTTTTTTTCCCAAAAATATGAATTTGGACAGTAAGACATCCGTGAGCATGGGCAGATCCACATGTCCGAAATATGGGAACGAGGTAAATAGTCCCTTCATTACAACACAAATAAAAATCAGATTGCTATACTAAATATGTATTTTTAACACATTAATTTCGGAAAGTATTTTAATATGCCGCGATTACTTAGCTTATGAGGACTTATTAAAACTATTTTTACAAATTGGACACATTTCCAATACACAGAGCAAACAAAAACAAGGCTTAATTTTCGGAAATGTTTTTTTCATTACCCAATGTGTATTTATAAACTAAAATATATACCAAGAGCTGTTCTGGAAACAACTCCCGACTTTAATTCGCATTATCAGTTAGAGAATTATGGCAAATGCTAAAAAGAGCGCGGCGATGCTGTTCACCATGGGATTAACGAAGAAAAAAAAACCTCCAAATTCCTTCGACCCCGGGATTTCGGGATTGCATTAGATCATCCCGGGATCAGCCCCGAGATCCCGGGACCGGGATTTTTAATAGTTTTAAGAAATTTTATTGATAATTTTTTTTATCAAAAATTACTATCCATTTGTTTAATATAAAAAATAACTTGAAGGCGAAAAGATAAATATACAATTCAAAAATAGATTTTGTCAGACATTTTGTTACTAATGCGACTGATAAAATTCCTTTCTGTTGAGACACGAACTAAAACTCGTAAAATTCCCGATTTCCCGACAAATTATTTATTTCCGTTGCTGCAGATGAATACTTATATACTATAATACTTTAATGTGATTCGTAATTATATTACGGATGAATAAAAAAAATTCGAACCCCGTATCTATTATATTTCATATCGATATTCCCATTATTAGAGTCGAAGTGTAGTAAATACATCACCGGTAGGGAAAGGTTAATATAATAATTTGAAAAACATATATGTACTGTATATATGTATACATAGATTACAGTTACAATTTCAGGGTGCGGGACAGTTGATAGTGCGGGGTGCGACAGGGAAACATCCTTATTTGAAATGCGCACCCTGAAACAAAAGCTATTCCAAGAAGGTGGGGTGGCGCTCATTCTAAAGAGCGATCATGCAATGGACGAGGGAGGAACACTCGTTCGCCTAAGAGGCGTCACCCTATTCTTCTCGGAATAACTGTCGCTTCAGGTCGCGTGTTGAGCATATTTCGATAAAAAAACATATTTGTAAGTGTCTGGCGTAATTTAAAATCCATACTGTAACATGGGTGATTTTACATCCCCATGCAATAGCGCTGTTGATTTGGGCGAATTTAATTAGCCAAATTAACAGCACCATCTTCTGTGGCGCTGCGGGGACATTGCAGCTGTAATTATCGACCGATCGCTTTTTGTGCGTGCATCGGGAAGAGTCGGCGATTGGCCTTGGCTGCGGGAGGACGTCCTTCTCGCAGTCAGATCTCTCTCTCTCTCGTGCTTAATAAAAAGTTACCTAGAGAAGAGAGTCTTTTTCTCCGACGCTCGTCCACCCCCGTTCATCCGTCCGATATACGCTTTCCTTTGGATACGGAATCAGGGAGCAGACGCGCGGGGAGTTTCCCGCAGTCAGTGTGTTAAAGATTTTTCGATGAAACTATTTGTGCGAGAATAAAAACATTTTTGCTATGCAATTTAAATTATAGCTTTTTGAAATAGCCGCCAGATGGTACTACTAAAATATTTATTATTGAACTGATCGATGGTAGTTATTCTTGTATGAAAAAAATAGTACAGTTTTGACTGGAGCAGCCATCTGGTCCTTTGAGTTATTTTAATAAGCCTGCGCATTCTGTCTTTATCAAAGCAAATAAAAAACTGTGATTGACGTAGTTAAGTGGTAAAAACCGGTAGTCTTCCAGGCAGCTGTCGTGGACTAATTCGCCCTCCGAGATAATCCACCTAAAGATTGAGAGCAAAGAGATGCTGCATCAATAATTATGTAATAATTTAGAATTTGCTTCAATTTAACGTCGATCGCGATATGAGCATGGCGCTTAATGAGTCCAAGTGAATTGATAAGCATAAACTAAATCCTCTGGATTGCAATCCCATTCGAATTCCTTTTAGAAGAAGGACTAATTAGCATGCATTTAAGCAGGTTTTATATCGAATGAATTTGCTAATAATAGTAAAAAAGTAGTAAATTCCTCTATTTTGAGCCTTATCTATATCTCATCGCGTAATTGATGATCAACGCTGAAGGCACGTGGCGTAATTGGAAAGCACTCTACGTTTTTGTTTATTCTATCTGATGATGGAAATCAAGATAAGCCGAACTAGACGGAGTCTTTCAACGCCAGTTGAGCTTGTGAACTAAATAAATTGTACGGCTTGATGAGTATTTGCTTTGAGCATTCTTAAAAGCTCCGAGTACTGACTGAGTACTATCTTTAGAGTATAAAGGTCAAGATAATGAATGGTTGATGTAACGACTCGGGGCCATCGCATGAATAGATATCAAAATCAAAGACACTAATGAATGGTAGACGACTTGGATTTCGAAGCAGAGATCAATGAAAATCTTCAGCTAAAAGCCGGGTATAGATCCAGATGGTCGACATGCCTGAGGAACAGATAAAAAGGGCCTACATTGATTTAAAGATAACCTTTTAATGCATTTGATGCGAACACATTTGATGCTTGATCTAGTTCCCATCAAAACAATGTAAATGAAAATGAGATAATTTTCCATTAACATAAATATTTAAATACGTCACAGGGTATTTTAAGACCCCAAGTCTAGGTTAGAATTCGCTTGACACTCATATGTCAGGATGGCCGAGCGGTCTAAGGCGCCAGACTCAAGGTATACCTTGCCCGGGTTCGGGTCTATGAGCAGTTCTGGTCCTCTCTGAGGGCGTGGGTTCGAATCCCACTTCTGACAAATCTTTTTTATTATATATAAATTCATAAGCAATGATATTAATTAATAATTCATGCAAAACCCTTGATATATCAATATTTTATTAAAATAAATAAAAAAATATTATTTTATTATTTTTGATTAGCTAGAAACTATGTTTTATCATGATAGCTAATTTTATCTCATATTAAATACCCCCACGTATTATTTTTGGAATATGTGGATATTAAAAAACGATTTTATAAAAAAAAACATTTTTATATTATCAAACCATTTTTTAAACAAAAAATAGTGTTTACTTTTAGTGTCAGATGTCGCAAATGAATACGACGTTTAAAAAAATAATACGTCATTGGCCATTCGATGTTAACACATTACGTGCGGGAAGCACATTAATATGATTTATGTCGGCTGATGACTGCGCGCGGGAAGCGTATTTTTATGAATTACGTTCACAACGTCAGCTTAAATGTTATTATGTGATGCTTTTCATATTCTCAATAAACAAAGTATACATGGTCCTGTGAAAGTATGCATTTAATTTTTATGTCAAACCTTTATGATTTAATGTGAAACATCAATGTGTATTTATGAATAAATAACTGAATATTGCGCAAATAAGAGTGCAAAAACGATGCAGATCATTGAAAAGCCAATGTAGCAACAAAAAAAAATAATGCTATGACCTATAGATTGTATATTATCTACTATCTCATTTATTAGCTAACAAGACGCAAATAAAATTTAAAAAACATGCTTTTCTGGTTTTTAAAATATTTTTGCAACACGCATGACAATTATTTTATGCAAAATACGTATTTGTACGGGTAAAACGCAATTTAAAATCAGTATAAGAACTAAAACTCGCAAAATTCCCGATTTCCCGACAAATTATTTATTTTCGTCACTGCAGTTGAATACTTATATACTATAATACTTTGATATGATTCGTAATTATACTATGGAAGAATACAGAAATTTTGAACCCCGTATCTATTATATTTCATATCGATATTCCCATTATAAGAGTCGAGGTGTAGTAAATACATCACCGGTAGGGAAAGATTAATACAAAAATTTGAAAAACATATATGTAATGTATATATGTATACATAGATTAGACCAGCGCTTCTTAAACTTATGTAGTCCGCGGACCCCCTCTTGAGCAAAATTTCTTTCGCGGACCCCCTCTTGAGCAATTTTTTTTCGCGGACCCCCTCTTGAACAAACTTTTTTTTTATGGACTCCATTCCAACCCTTGTGACTTAATTTTTCAAACAAACAAACATTTTTTTAGTCAAATATTGGTCAAAATAGATCTTTTTATAATTTTTTCTGTAAATAATTCCAGAAAAATATCTTGTTCAAGTATAGGTAAATATTTTTTTATATCTCCGCGGACCCCCAGCAATGGCTTCGCGGACCCCCAGGAGTCCGCGTCTGTTTAAGAACCGCTGGATTAGACAGTTACTGCCCCTAGGCGTCGCCTAAGCTCGTCAATTAGTAATTATGCCACTGTTTCCAAGCGTCCAGATTTCGGCGAGAATGTCTCGATTTAGTAGCCTTTATCGTGCTGATGAGGTGTACGATTTCTCTTAGTTAAATTTTCAATCCCGATTTTTTCGGGATTACGTTTACTAATCCCGGGATTCATGAGCACCTAAAACTGTCCGGGATCCCGGGATTGGATTTTCTAGATTTTTTATAGAAATCAGAAATTAATTTTTTGAAAGACTAGGTTCCAGATAGAACAGTAGTCAATTAATACTAATACCAGCAGATTTTGGAAATGATTTCATCCTTCAGCGATTTTTGTCTGAGTTCAGATTTCTGTTCAGGTTTAGCTTTATATGATATTTCTTTTTCCTTGAAGTCAAATCTGAACTCAAATGAATCATTTTGTAGTAAAAGCATTGCAGCAAACATCAGAAAAAAGACTGAAACGTCGTGAATCTCGTTATTTAATAGCCGCATCTCGTCTATATAAATTAGGTGGCAAATCTGAATTCTATTTAATATTTATCAGTATTGAAGAGGCTTTAGCTTTGCATTTGATTGCTTCTGGTTTTCATACAATGTTGATATAGTATGAACACTATTATCAATGACACACTCTCTATTTCATCATTAAAGCATGTTATCAACCCCGTTATGAATTATTTGCTTCTTCATCAATTAAAATGGTTTCTCTTTGAGGCTATTGCTTGGCTTCAGATCAAAAGCAATAGTACCGGACCCGATTAATTTACTAAGTTCTTGCGTATCTATCTATGCATTTAAGCCTGTTCCGTGTTCAAGAAATTGCAGTCGGTGACTTATCTCGGATATTTTCAACACATAGCAGCTGAACGAAAACATTCTGAACATATTTCTCTAATTAATAGTATACATAACTCCAATTCAAATGCCGCTCTATTTGCCTCCATCACGACATTTTTGCGCAGATAATCATCGACAGCTGTTTTGTTATTCTTCATAAAATTAGCCTTCAGCAATCGTCCGCTCCGATCAAATTTATTGCGACGTGCATCGAGGATAATTGTTGAAATGTAATTTTTCCACGTCCTTCTTGGGATGGTGTGTGGGTTTTCAGCGAATTCAGCCCTGCGTTTTGCAAGTCGAACCTTAATTCAAGGTATCCCACGCAGAATTAGCAATCGGTCTAGTTAGCACTTAAACCGGATGTTTAATGTCTTCATATTATGTTCGATCCAGGTTTATAACTTTATGGCCTTGGATTTTCATCTCTGATATTTAATGGTGTAATTCAAATGTCACGAATGCACATTTTGCTGCATCGTTTGACTTATAAATGGCATAAAAGAGTTGCGATTCTGAGCTTACCAGCTGCGAATGACAGACAATCTGAGACTTTTTTTTAAAACATGCTGTACAGAGTAAACATATACATGCGCATAAATACGAATAGTATTTCTGATCAATAATCAGAAGATCCATATCAGGACTTATCAATTGAGAAGATGGAACTGATTGGGAAAATTCATACTTATTATTGCACATTTGCATCATTCATAATCTAAGGTTGTGCCATATGAAATTGCTGTTTTTCTTTCATTCCAATTTTTTTTTAAAATATGGCATTAATTAAATAAATAAGATAAAATTTTACAAAATAAATTCATTGTCGTAAATTGGAAGCTCATAAGTTGATATTGCTTTTCTAATAGTATTTTTAATTGCTTGTCATTTACAAGTTAATTTAAATGGATCAAATTGGGTGCCGCACGAATTGATACACGTTTAGAGACTGAGACGCGAGGGTATTCATGGGGATATAGCTCAGTGGTAGAGCATTCGACTGCAGATCGAGAGGTCCCCGGTTCAAACCCGGGTGTCCCCTAATGTAATTTTTTATATTTATTTTTTTAATTCCATAAACAATAATAGGACACGAAAACACAATTAAAGACTATGATCGTACAATGAAGATAATATTTTACAACTATTTTAGCTGTGCAAAATTACAAATTAGCTATTATCCTCAAATATACTTATCAGTTTATTCAATGTACATAATTTATTATTCTTAATTAGATTGCTACTTTATAATGATTAAATGATACTTAATCTATTAATCGTATTGATAAAGTGATCAAAAACTTGAAATAATAGAAGATATTGCTCGAACTCACATATCACAAGTCATCACCATAGAATTGATAGAATCTTTTATTTACAAATTATTAGATTGATGTATAAGTCTTGATGTATATCTCTTTATTTTCATCGCTGTTTTTCGGTAATAATCTCATTTTTCAACTTTTCAATTTCTTCATTATGAAGAATGAAGTATGATATTGTAGTGTGCCTACTATGTGTTTAATTCGCCAGATTAACAGCGACATCTTCCGTCTCTCTTTAGACGCAATATGTTAAGTTAACAGCGCCATCTTCAACGGCGTTGTGGACACATTGAGTCTAAAATACCGACCGATCGTTTCTTGCGCGAACACTGATGCCGGTTGGGTGATGACGCGTAGGAGGCGGGTAGTCGAAAGTAGTCTTCGGTTAGCCTTGGCTGCGGGAGGACGTCCTTCCTGCAGCTAGATCTCTTTCTCTCGTGGAAATAAAGATTCATCTAGAGAAGAGAGTCTTTTTGTTCGACGCTCGTCCATCCCTATCCATCTATCTGGCTACACATGATCAGAAAGCCCGGGGACTCTGCCCCCGATCCTATGTAACATTTGTGTCAGAAGTGGATCACCCAAGCTACAATATAATTCTGAATCTAGGTATAAGCTAATTTTGTTTTAAATAGACATTTGATAAATAGCAAAAAATAGTCTATGAAGCGAAAAAAAATCTAAAAAAGATCGTTTTAAGATTAAACATGTACCTAACATAGAAGTTATATGGATTCAAATGCCAACATTGACGACACAAATGTATGTTTGAGAATTTGTTGGGATTCAAAAAGTCAAATTAAATGATTCAAGAATAATAATATGTTGGGACATTATGAATCTTATTTGGGAAGTTCAGCTTCTTTTAGCTTACTTTGATTCTAATAATTTCTTCACATATCTAGGGTACTTTCTTTTTAATTAAGCTTTAAGAAATATAAGTAGAAAATATTCACAGAAAAATATATTGAAACTGATCTACGGAATCTACGGATAATCGCTGATAAATGATAGGAACAACTGGATAAATTACGAATTGATTGAATTTTTCGCCATGAAACTAGATAATCATGTAATAGACTTAATTGGACTGGAATAATGAAATTATTTAGTATTTTATTTGAAAGGAAAACTGCAATTACTTTCGCACCAACCTATTACAATGATAATTATGATTCGAACGCTGCCTGAAAAATGGCAACCATAGATTCAAATGGTCATTTGGTATTATTTTTCAATGCAGATTATTAAAAAAGAACTGAAAATTATGCATCAGACTATTAAGAAAATAGAATAAATCCAAGGGAATATTCTGCAAAGGAATCCTATTTCTTCTCAGGCCGTACAAAAGCACAGATTTGTTTATTATTCAACCATCGTAAAATATTATTCCAAGACCCAAAGAAATGCAAGAGCAAATAGCACCAACCGGCTCTTATATAGTTAAACCACTAGTCTAGTAATGTCCGTGTCAAAAGAAATACATAGTCGAATGCTTTTATGCGGCTCAGTACACATACTCGCATTAAGAGCGTAAATATACACAAAAAGCAAAGTGCTTGCATTCGTAGTTAAATTCTCAATTTATACATTGGTGAATATTATCGGAGAAGGGGTTAAAGTTATCGAAATTGAATCGATCCTCGGCGGACGTTTCCTTATTGACTTTTCAAGCATAAATAAGCTCTCCAAATGTCTCTTTCTTAATCACTTTCTCGATTCCGTCGATAAGGACTGTTGATTTAGTGCCAATGCTGAATTTATTCAATTAAGTGCAATTGAATGATATTTACGATATCCTGAAGCCATTGAGCCTCTCCCGAAACGGATGCTGATTTTCAAAAATAAAAGATGTTGATGGATGCAGGCTGAAGATGTGTCTATTTCGGATGGTCACTTGATCTTTATTATCTTTAATGAAAGATCTTTGGACTTAACACATTTTGAGTTGGTCGCTAATATTGAGGAAGTTTATATCATCTGATGAAAGCATGGCTACACAGCAATATGACGACAACAACAAAAAAATATTTATCTAACATATCCTATTACTATTAACAATCGAGTTTGAAATAAGGTTTCGATTTTTATTTACTGCCTTGTGGTATTGATTGCTATCGTTACCATTTTGGTTAACAAGTCAAGTTGTGAGGAATTCGATGATGAATACTCAATGTCAATGATTAAATGGCATTCGATCAATGGGGATAAAGAACCACGTCCCGGCATCGAGATCATCATCGAAACTTATGCTAAAGAGCGCTCCGTGCTCCAAAAGACGCCCCCGGTGCGATTTCTGCAGCCGAACAACGCGACAATCGACAACTGCCACAGCAACGAAGACAACACAGTCGACCGAAATCCCCCGTTATGTTACAATATAAAAAATATATATTACTCAATATTGAGATGTTTTTGAACATTTTCAGATGATTTTGGTTTATTAGAAGAATCGGTTTTACATTAGCCAAAGATGTATTTATTTATTTGTATATATTTTTATTTAATCATATACCGTCAATACGAAACGCAGAATACCTGCTGGTGTGGTTGGTTTTTATTTTACTTGACTATTCTACTTTCCATTAAAACACTGATTGACTCTGTCCGTTTTTATAATATATACTGAATTTTCTAATCCCTCTTTTCTTCCTCATCGCTTAAACAATGGACCAACCTAGTCGGCATAAGCCCGCAATAAAATAAATACGACAATATTTTCGACCGATTGTAAAATTTAAACAATCCACCCGATCAGTTTTCTTCGGACATCTCCGTTTTGTAACGAGATTTTGTAATCGTTCTGTAGGCGCTCATTCGTCTTGTCAGCGATCCGAAAAGCGGACCGGTTGGACCCGCAGATCTTGTGGCCACTCAGATCTTGTGGGGATAAATACGCACTTGGGGCCTTCTATGATCTGTACGATTGTGAAAGTATTTTTTTTAAACAACAACCGTCATTTATACGTTAGATCGGGTACTTTTGGGACTATCTTTGTATATCGTACGATTTTATTGATCGTTAACCCAAATTAATTGACTAATAATGATATGTGAATGATGCAATGAATCGATTTCAAGTGTATTGTTTATGTTTACTTGAAGAAATAAGCGAATATTGTGTGCTATCGACAGTTTTTATTTATTTAGATACAAGCTTCATACACGCTGCTGGGGTTCTGATAGATAAGTGGATTTATATGGCGATACGTGGCGGACAAGCAAATATAGCATCTAAGATTTTGATGATTTTAAATTAGCACACTACTCAAAGGACTAATAACCGTAGTCGGAATTAAAATATGAGATTTGCGGCTATAGACGCATACGGCCTATAGGAACGACGGGTTCTCGGACGCGTATAGACACTTGTGACAATTAAATGGATAAGAATGAACACAGATATTTTCATAATACAGATTGAAAAGGCTTTTAATAAATTTAAATAAACAATCAATTCATCAAAGCGTTCGATCTAATAAATCATTCTCTCCATTAACCTATAATTTTCGTTGATTTTTTACTACATTTTTTTTAATAATGTGAATATACGACAAGTAACACTAAGTATACGTATATTCAACGCGATCAATAGCCGTGAAAAATCTTCGACATATTTCTAATAGTCGATATAGCAAAGTGCCCCGGGGTAACAATATCAATTACATGCGGCAACACTTCAAAATGATTTATTCACAATGGCAACAACCGCCGTCTTCACTGGCGCGTCACTGCGCAAACGCAAACACTGCCGACGTGACGATGCGCCGACCAAAGCGTTTTTTTGATGCCTCAATAAATAATTTAAAATGCGCCGCCAGTCAAAAAAAAAAACACCCGACCATTATTTTTTATAAATTCAAATATCGCATTCAGAATGAATTGCACCATTCTTATTAAGGCTAAATATTCAAACGCGGGCGAAAACGGTCATAACGTCAACAAATACGACTATTGCCCCACGAACACATTATGCGCGCCCGAATCAAACGCGTCGTTAGCATATAAAGCCTTACTCAATAGCTAAATAAATCGCATACGAATTCATTCAATCCTATTTTGATGATATTTCCATATTCGAGAACAACGACAGTTCCGAACGATCGAATTTGACACAACGATATAAACGGCATCCACGTTCGAAAATGTTCGTCAGTGTCACTTATTGCACATTAGATCAATTTATGTCGCAGCCATAATAGGGGAGATCGCCTATAAAACGTTCAACGAATTCCGCAAGCATCCGACAAGACACAAACGAAATCTCATCGTCTTAATTAATGCACATAATCATCGTCGTTCAATTATTGTAATGAATAGGCGATTATTACAGCTTTTTCGAACGCATACCGGAGAATTAATCAAAAGGGGATATCCATTAGTCACGTCCGAATGCATGTTAACACTAAGTAGCTATTTAAGTTAATGTCAACGAGTTTAAATTCATTGAGGAGCGTTCAAAACTTTATTGAGATGTAAGCAAATAAATTTGACGCTGAGCTGTTAGCTCCGGGATTCTTAGCATTGAAATATTTAATCAACCTTAAAATACATTTTACGCTTGTTGAAATTTAGAGCAAGCTCATATTGGAGCCATATTCATGTAATATATATATATATATTATATCGTCACTTTTTTGTGTGCTCGATATTGAAGTTTTAGTTGTTAGAATTTTTTTTGCTATGTTTCACACATAAGCCCTATGTTCATGTCCCTAGGCAAAGAAATCCATTGGTGTCAGATCTGGTGATTGTGAGAGTCATGGAGTAGGGACGTTCCCAGGCAAAAAATCCAGTGGTGTCAGATCTGGTGACCGCGTGAGCCATGGAGTAGGGCTGCTAAAATAATTAATTTACACGACAAAGGCGCCAACAAAATAAATCCTAATCTATTTTGAATCTATTTTGACAACTCTGACACTTTGCACATAGGGTCCATGTGTGAAACGTAGCAAAAGCAAAACTTTAACCCTCAAAAAATTTTATCCATGGTCCATGTGTAAAATGCCCTGTATATGTATATGTACATATGTGTATAAAGATGCGTTTAACCCTTTTTTTTGACGGACCCCATCCCAACCCTTGTGACTTAATTTTTCAAACCAAAAAAATTTTTTGATCAAAATAGATCTTCTTACAATGTTTTCTGTAAATAATTCCACGAAAATATCTTATTCAAGTATAGATAAATGTCTTTTTTTATATTTTCGCGGACCCCCGGTAATGGTTTCGCAGACTGTCAGGGGTTCAAGGACCTCAGTTCAAGAAGCGCTGGTCAAAATATACATCTAATGTTCAATAAAGAATTTATAAATCTTGTTCATACGTCATAATCGAGCATGTTATGTTTCATTGCTCTTTCGATGGAAATTAATTCCGATCGTATCCAAAATTAATGCATCCGCAAAGGGTTAAATTTGGCAAATACCCACGAAAACATTAAGAAATCAATAAAAGTGACATTTGGATGCGGCAATTGCCAACCTAACATCCTAATCTAACAGTTTAATTTGAAATGACAATAGTTTAAATTGGCGTAAAAATACTATATTTGTGAACGTTCCCCCAGCGGGCCATCTGGGTGAACATATCGAAGGGCTTTCTTGATAAGGAATGTGCGTGATTTTTAAAGGGCAGAGTATGTCAATTAAAATCTTATAAATAAATGCACGGCTTGGATCATGTATGTTGATTTGACAATTTAAAAGGAATTGAAATGTGTTACCTAATTGTATAAATAGAATGTATGTCTGTCTGTACTTTATAACCTTTTGGCTGATCTTTTCACCTCTCTCCCAATAGGGAATCCAGTTAACTCCTTAAGTGGATATGACGTATATATCCGTCAAGACCAAAATCCATGCAAAGTGGGTATGACGAATATATCCGCATTGTGAAATTTAAGCAAACCTCAATGGAAAATTACGGATATGTCCGATTGCAGTGTTATGTACGTTAAATGTAAGAATGATTCATCTCGGAAACTGACCTATTCATGTTTACACACTTTAAATTCTGGATCATTCCTAGTACGATTTGATTAAAGTAAAACAAGCAGAACTTGTAATTAAATTATATATATATATATTATTATTTTCATGTTCATTTAAAAAATATCAATGTCAAAATGAAGCTCGGACAGTTGGCATCACTCTGTATGTTTATCGATTTGTAATAAATCCCAGGAAATATTTTTTTTAGGTTATATCAGCAACAAAAAAGTTATTTTCATCATGATCATGATATAATACAATCACTCAATAAGTTCGTAGGATACGGACAAGGTTCGTTTTTTCGCAATTTGTCAAAATACGAACCTATTGAGTGATGTGTTACTTAAATATTATTTAATTAAAATGAGATTTTTCCTAAATATGTATATGTGATATTTTTGAAGAATTTAAAAAGCATGAAATTTGATAGTTCATTTGCACGGAGACAGGTGGCGTTAGACGGCATGGGAAAATATGGCTGCGTATAACAATCAAATATTTATTTATAAATTTGCAGTGTTACATGATATTTCAGGGTTGCTACATGTGATGCGGGTTTGAAGCCAAATGAGTCTTCGAGAGCCCACTGAAGGAATTGGATGAATGTCTCCGGTTCATTTGCATACATTTTTGTATGATATTTATTTGTTTGTACATCTTGACAGTGTACCTTCCTTAATCAAAACGCACCGCACGCCATCGACCCATAGATCATGATTGTGTTACGAAAGTGCAATCAATGAGGAGGCTTAATGCATTCATCATGTTTGATTGCGACCAACTAAATCAGTCATGGTCCCACCATCGACGTCCCCGATCATAATTGATTTGATGTGAAGGCGGATCGATCATGTGTTGCATATTTAAGGTGAGATTATTATGAATTATTGAAATTGATGACGATAATGATATGAGTGATTGAGGTTTTTCGTCATTAAGCAAATTCGGAAGGCGTTGGAAGCGATCAGATATGTTTTTTGGGAGTTACGTTTGAACGAATTGATTTATAGTCCGTACAGTGTTATTACCGGGGAAAATTTATTCATCTACACTTGATGAACAATAACGGTTCGCTGAGAGCTATTGAGCAATTTAAAGTTTGTATGTCGGTCTGTTCATTATATATAAGCATTGTGATTGATCTGAAACATATTTTGCATGATTGTGCGCATAAATAGGCCTTGTAACGGTGCATATCATTATTTGACAATTTTGGTAATTTATAAATATTCATGCTTTTGTAACGTGTGGTAAATAACATCCCTATGTAAAGTTGTTGTTAATATTCTTCTTCTTTATATCTCATTGAAGCAAACGAATGCGGACGCGAGACAAATGCACAGAGTCGACCGAAAGCCTTGGCCGCGGGAAGATATTTTCTTCCCGCAGATTTACCTATAGTCTCGTAGCTGTGAATGAATTTGCATATTTATTTTTATCATTGGTGCTCATATTAGTGCTCAACACAAATATGCTAAGAGTTCATGTTTAGCATAAAGTTTAATATTGGTAAATAACAATAAGTTATTGGTATTGTATCAATTATCAATTTCCAGGCTTAATGAGATAAATTATTTTTAATCGCTCTGTTATATGTTGACCTTTTAATTATACAATTAACATAAAATTTACTGGAATTGACTATTTTCAAAGCGTCATAAGATATGGTACTAAACAGCAGCAGGCCATGAGCTGCCCATAAACTGGTCGACATTAAAGGTGTGCCAACGAAAAAAAATTGATTGCCAACAATGGAGAACAGTTGGAGACTTCTGGAGAAGAATGAGTCCCCGAAGCGACCGCCGGTCGTGCTTTTGACGCGATGCAATGCAAGAACAGCGCAACTTTTTTAAATGAATTGAAGAATGGACCTCAAGCAGCAGAATGCAGCATCTGAGGATCGTATTTTAAGTCGACTTGTTTGCATGCAAATGAGTCTCTACCTGGACGCCAGCAAATCGTGTCCCTACACCTGAGACAATGCGGAAGAGGAATATGGAACAGATGGCTCGTGCTTCTTGGTCGAGTCGGGAGACGATAACATGGTTCTTCCGCACATGTAGGCGAAATCTGCACAAATCCAAATCAAGCATGTGATAAATTCATGGAATACGGAATCGGTGACCGTATTTGGATGGGAAATCTGCAAATGCATTGTTCGCTTTTGCTTCCAGCATTTGGATCATCAGAAGCACTGCTAAAGATAAAAGCTCAAAGCTCCTTTTGCTGCATGCGGGGATGACATAAACATCGGAGTAATATGATATATTTGTGGATTTCCAACAATTGGGTCATTTCCAAAATAGAATGGTTTGTTCCAATTTGAGAAACAGTTTCAAAAATATACTGTATTTAAGTTACATCGATTTAAATAATTGCTTAGATTGAAGCCATGCATGGTTTCCTATAAAAGCTCAAAGTGAAACTTATACATAGAGACAAAGCTTTTATAATTTTATGTAATTAAATACTAATTAAAATTATAAGCATTTAATAATTCAAGTTTAAGCTTAATTTTTTTCCCATACAATTCCCATACAAATAATAAAGTTGTATATCAATGTCAAAGTGAAACTCGGACAGCTTAACATTGACATTAAATAAAATTTATTTGATTAGCACTCCAGTATTTAATTAATGCATTCTTGCCAGAGCAAGGGCAGGGCTATCACTTATAATATGTTTCGTGATACTGTGATATTTTAAACTACCTATCCTATCCTATACTATCAATGAAATTAAAAACATGTGTTCATTTAATATTATTTACACGTTTATAGGGAAAATTGCCAATATATTAAATATTCAATCGAAATAACGATAAAAATGTATACTCATGCTAAGGTTATTAACTTGCTAAAGTAAACGACATATGATATCTCATAAAGCGGAATTTTGCATGTAAAAATAATCGATAATTTGATTTACGCGTAATAGTTTCCTTATGCGAGAAATTACTGACCAGCGGCTATGTGCTTAAAAAGAGGACTAAATTTATGCATGTAAATAAATTCAGTGCAATTTTTCACAGTGTACTTATAAGCAATTTTCGCAGATTCCTTGCAGCGTCGAAATTATAAAGGACTAAAAAAATCGATCAAGTGTCGGTATACAGCGGGTTAGTTCCTGGATTCTTATTATAAGTACATATATACACTTAAGATAATAATCCTAGTTAATCCATATGACAATGGAATATCATCAAAATACCCAGCTCTAAAGTATTAACACTTTACAGTCCGGATATTCCACACTAAACTTTGCTCGTCGAAGTGATAATATGTAAAAAGTTATACGTTTTGACTGGAATTATATAAACAGATATTGATTAAATGATACGAAAATATTCGAACAAAACATAAGGACAATAATCAGTCAGTTCATCGTTCTATATAGAAATTATATTTGAATTGTGCATACGAACGTATTCTATAACGTATCTGTAAAATATATTTTTTAAGCTAAATTTATGTCATTCTCATCGCGCATTAACGCGGATACGGATTATTATGTGTTAAAATCTTTCATATTTAGGTAGATCTTATTTGTAAATAGTTTACGACCATTAAATAATATGTCAGCTAAAGAAGAAGATATAATAATCAAATTCGAAAAATATGAACATTTCCAAATCAAGCATCAAATAAACCAATATTTCACCAATAGCGAAAGAAGATCAAATACACATACTGGTCGTATGCTCAAAACGACTCATGTATTTACTTGAACTTCTTACGTATTATGTTGGGCAAGCTTTAGTCAATAGTATGTTGTTTTTAAAAATAGTTCGTTTCGAAAACACCTAAGGCGGAATTTGGATCACTTCTGTCAGTTGGAACTAAATTATTTCACTAAGCCTCACGAATTCATTTAGTTTCACAATGGACATGGGGATAAAGCACTAGTTTAATACTCGCCAGTCATAAATATCATAATGAAGACCTCTGAGGGCATTCCGTATTTGTTTGTCAGCCATAAAATCATCCAGTGTTACCATTTTGGACGTATTTATGGTACTACATCGATATACGAATATTAATTATACTCCAAGGAGGCCTCTTCTGTGAAATCATCATCATTAAGTAGTTTTCTATCACCATTTTAAATCTATCATTGATGCTTTCATTAATATGGTCGTAAAAACTATTTTTGACATGATCGCCTTCCACGTATATGATTATTTGAAAATAATTTATAAGATAGGAGGGATTCTAAGGATGAATGCCAAAATAATAAATATATTTCATTAATTGTCGCAAATTACTCAAATAATATTAATCGTCTCAGTAGACTTAATGTATAAATATTAGAAGATCGAATATATGCTCGATAGTAAAAGTACAAGACTAATCCATTATACTTTGTAACAAATTAAGTAATTAATACTAATTTAAGAAATCTGTATTATTTATGCCTGTATATCAATTTTCTTCCTCGATAATAACGGATTCAAAGAGGACTACTCTGTAGAGCCGTTAAATAACCAGATTTTCATGGTGCTTTCTATATTGCCATACCTGTTATAATTTAAAGACATAATGTGATAATCTATAAGATATACTACCTAATTTCTTCAACTAACTCTTTAATAACAATTATATTTTTTTAGAATAATTATAATATTATATTTAACCAAAATGCTATTCAAAAGACAATAATTATCATCTAGATCTGAAGAATCAAAAAATCCATTTTTGAATTTTGTGCATTTACTTGAAATAGCCCTTTTTCAGAGGGTCACTATTCTATTACCCATTATTCCATCTTATAGTCATTAATCGATGTGTAGGGTGGGCTGAGAAGTTAGGATTCAAAAGTTTGCGCGCATCCTTCTCCCTCTCCCCATCCCACGGCTCCACTTCACTTTATCAGACCAATGTGCGCCAACATCATGCATCCGTTAAACGTCTCGCAAAACAAATTCCGCACACAAATAATGGTCGTGCTAATGTAAAAACATTCTCGGATACACTGCCAATAACTCACCAAAGTTTCATCGCAATCGGATGAACGATATAAGAATGTATACCTAGCAAACTTCTCGTTCCGCGACACAAATTCATTTTTATGTATATAAACAAATGTGTTTTATAAAACTTTAAAGCAAACTTTACAAAAATACATTTCTAATTATGTTTTAATATTAGGGTGTCTCATAAGTTTCTTTCGTTTTCATATTAAGGAAAAAAAAACAAACAATAATTTGTGTTACATCAAAATTTATTGAATAATATATGATCCATTCTGTTCTATTACCTTTCTCCATCTCTCCGGAAGCCTCATAATGCATTCTTGCCAAAATCTCCCAGGTTTGTTGGCAAAATATTGATCAAGGTACATTTTTATATCATTTTTTGAATTAAATTTTTTACCACGTAATGAATTTTTCAATGAAATAAATAAATAATAATCTGAAGAGGCAATGTCTGGAGAGGATGGAGGATGAGGTAAAACATCCCAGTCAAATGATAATAATTTATTTGTGACGAGCAAAGACACATGAGGCTTGGCGTTATCGTGATGAAACACAACGCCTCGTCTGTTCGCTAATTCTGGCCGTTTTATGGCAATTGCATCCTTTAGATTGTCTAGTTGGAAACAATATTTTGTTGAATTAATCGTAATAAAACTATCCCCTTCCAGTCCCATCAAATGCATAGAAAAACTTTTTTTTTTGGATGTAGGCCAGGTTTAGCTACAGTTAAAGCTTTTGTACCCTTGATCCAAGATCGTTTACGTTGGATATTCTGATAGAGTAGCCAACTTTCATCTCCAGTGACAAGTCTCTTCAAAAAGAGGTTGGCTATTATGTCGTTGGAGAAGAAGATCGTATGTTGAAATACGCTGAAGTTTATTTGAGTCAGTCAATTCATGAGGAAGGCACACATCTGAACGATTGATGTAGCCCAATTTTGTCAGATGATTATAAAGGGATGTTCGTGGAATTTCTAACATGTTAGCTATTTCGCGAACAGTATATCGCACTAAGAGGGATATATATATTTACTTCAACATATTTGAATATTGGAAATAAATTTGTATGTTATATGAATTATTCCATCGGGAGATGTATAGTTTGATGTACAAGAACATCGATGTATAATGACAGACTAATAATATATCTGAAAGTCAACACTTCCGTGTATAATTTTATATCTTCTGCCCTTTGGCTATAAAATACAATGTTCTTGATATAAAGCATAATTTTATATTTTTGCTATGTATACTTTGTTGTTTAAAGTCAAGTGAGCCAGTCGTTGTTCGTTTGATTGACATTGCATGATGGGCATAATGCAAATAATGGATAATATATAATTGATGGTGAAACGTGATGATTTGTTTGATGTCCGTCCGACGCTCGAAATGTCTTCAGGATGATCGTTTCTCCGAGATAAAGTTCCGACTCGAACTTAAATTAAAAAGCTTGATTCCTTAATTTATAGTCCAAATCAGACCGAGCACGAAGAGTTATTGCGACAGTGTCTTGATTTACGATTGAGAACCTGTCTTAAAACAAGCACTTTTGAAATAATCCTTCGATTAATTTTGAGATCAGCAGACAGTCACGCGTCTGCATTGCGAATTTGGAAGATTAATTAGATCGGCCCCCATTTGTATGGGGTCTCAAGTGTGGCATTAGTGGGCTCGAAGAATGACGGTCTAGAAGAGTTACAGGTGTTGAGATGGTATCTATTACCATGGGCCTGTCATCAAAGAGTCACGACAGGTTCCGAGCAGGGCTGCGTGGGTGTCATACGGCGGACTGCCATATTTACCTTGTTGGGTCATGGCGAAACACTCTTCGAGTTGCTTACCACACTTCTTGCAGACACCCACGCCCACGCATCTCACATCGCTACAGTCAATGGCCAATGGATTGTATGAATGGAATTGGCGAACTTGGAAGCGATTCACTAAGGTGAAAATCGACAGCGGGCTATTTAGCTACCTTCCGAAGCTTAAAACGATCCAAGAGTGCTAACCATCTAAAACCATCTGCGAGACGAAACACGCCAACTTGAACAATTTGAACAATGACGCCCTCGGATCTCATCGAAGCATTGTTTACTGAACAAACAAAGAATGACATTTAACATCCATTAAATATGTACGTTTTATTACTGTTGCTTTTGACCATCTCAATTTTGTATTTCTTACTCAACCGATTATTACCATTATTAGCACATCTCTTTTTCAAGTTGAAATGACATCATTATAGAAAATAACTTATTGTAATGTTCAAAACATCAATTAAACTAGAAGAATTTAAAATTTAACTCTTTCCGGTCCAGTGTCAAGACGTATATGATATATAATAGTTTCAGGTGGGCCCCAATAACAAACACATATTGATATTTTTCATGACCTGTTTAACCCTTCTGTTAATAATATGGTGTTTTTTTTAATAGTTGCTATGTATAGAACTTACCAAATCTTCATGATTTTGTCCTTTTAAGAGTTTTACAGAATTTAAATTTTAAAAAAGTTCGGGATCCTTTTGTTCCGAGAAAATAGGTTTGGTCAGACCTAAACATTTTTTCATAGGGTTTGTACAGGATATCACGTTTTACTTCATGTTCCATAAAGATATTTGATTCATTTCACTCCATTTATGATATTTCTTATGCTGAGTTACATTTTTATGTGTGTTTTAAGAAATATTTTTTGCATCACAAGTTTGGAAAAACCAATATTTTTCTTTTACCTGTGCCGCAAAAAAGTGTTTTCGAACCATATACATATCTGTAAAAACCAGATTAGTATATTTCGCACGATAGTTTGTTTACCTATTTCATTGACGAGAGGATATTAAAACTTTCATTGATAAAAGGGTTTAGATAGCTTTGATTAAAAATTGAAACTTCTATAGGTGTGGTAGGGCAAATTCGCTTAAACGTCACGAAAAGTGAAACTCCAAGCGGCAGTTGGTCAGAGAGAGAGAGAGAGAGAATCGTTTGTAGTTTTTTTTTCGATGCTCCGCGTCGCCTCTACTGTATGTATGCGTAACATAAAGCAACCAGTAGCATTTTTTATATATTACACAAACACCATTTAATCCTTTGAGTAGTGATTTAATTTATAATCATCATCATAAAATCTTTAATGCTATATTTGTATGTCCGCCACTTATTGTCATACAAATCCACTTATCTGTCAGGACCGTCGTAGCGTGTATGAAACTTGTACATAAATAAATAAACACTGACGATAGCACACAATATTCGATCATTTCTTTGCGTAAACATGAACAATACACTTGAAATCGATTCATTATATCATTCACATATCGTTGTCAGTCGATAAATTTGGGTTAACCATCTATAAAATCGTACGATTTACGCAAGATACTTTACGTTTACAATCTCTGATCTGCAAGATACTCTCTTTGTGTCTGTTTCTCTCCGAACTCAGCGTGCAAGACACTCTCTGTCTCTGTCTGCTCCGAGCCCAACGTGTAAGATTTTTTTTCCGAATCACTGGAATTCGAACACAACTCTGTGTCTTACCTCTTTAAGGGGTTAATCTTTTAGCCAACAATTTTCATCGCGTGAAAAGTGAAATGGAGAAAAATACAAGTATAGATAGAGTGTGATCATTTAAAGAGCGGAAGGAAGCGAATAAACCACCAAAAAGTGCCAACAAGTACTTTGTAAAGAAGTAGTAACCCATATGTTAGAAGATATAAATTAATTTTACGATGAAATATCCATTTAATTATATAAAGTAAAGGTTCGATGAAAGAAAGAGCATAGTAACGATATCAGGAAGCCGAAGGGAAGAAAACGTCTTCCCGTGGCTGAGGCTATCGGACGACTAGCAGGAGGGATGAATGACACCTTTGTTGATATTGCAAATAACGTCTGTGTCGATTAATAGTTACGTCATGAATCTGTTATGAAGTAAAAGGAAAAATACGGATATCGCTCTGAACATGGAGAAAACTTTTGAGTTCTAAAAAAAAAATTGGTACACAAATTTGGAAAAATGTTTATGCTTAATCAATCAAACTCATGTTCTTTTGTCGTTTGTGCTTCCATGAAAACGTTTTGAAAATGTTCAAAGCCATCTACATCGTTCTATCACTGCAGCTATTAAATAATAACCCAAATCAGCTAAATATTTTAGTGTAGCTTAAAATTATGCAAACTTTTCTAAAACATTCAAACTGTTATTTAGCTCACAACTAGGCATTTATATTGCTGTCTTTTGTGAAAAATTTCCGGAAAAGTTTTAAATTTTCCATAAATCCTAACCGTTCTTTTACGACCTTTTGCGTACACATCCATTATGTTAAATCACAATAACGTGACGTGCAATAAAACACTACAAGATTAATACTGCGAATAACAAATTGCTATTTATATACGGAGAAACGTAAGTTAAAATGTCGGAAATTGTGAAAACTTCTACCATGGCTTAAAATTTATGAACGATTCATGTAAATAACCTATCGTGCCCGGAGAATGTATTCAAATTTCGCGTCGAATCACATCAATAAGATGCCTGTTCGAGAACGAAGGGCATCATTGTTAAGATTATGGGGTTGTGCTTGGATTTTCTTAGTGTAATATGTAAATATTATATCGTTTATGGCAATAAGCTAATGAATAGATTACCAATTAATTAATCACATTTTTATATATTAACATAACCCTAGTCGATGGTTCATCGGTTAGTAAATACACATTGAGTCTGATTATAGTATATACGCATACTTGCAGGACACCCCGTTCTCAGCGGTTTAAATTATGGACCTTCGCCTGCGTAGAAGGGCTGTAATTATGACGAAAAATAATTAAAGTGAATGCCAAAAAATCGAAATTACTACCGAAAGAAAAATAATTTGTGGTATTGGATATAAAATTATCTTTTAATCAACCAACGCAAATATTGCCCAGCAGAATGGTCATTTAAATGTATGTTTATTATCGTTGATTACACGACAATGTGATTACTGCAAGAGTGTATTAAAAGCTCTTTAAAAATGTCATCCTTTGGAGATCATGAGTACGTAACATTTTTGAGGTATAAAAATGATATTGGTTAACCCTTTGAGTAGTGAGCTAATTTAAAATCATCATAATCTTACATGCTATATTTGTATGTCCGCCATTTATCGTCGTACAAATCCACTTATCTGTCAGGACCGTCGCAGCGTGTATGAAGCTTGTACATTAATAAAATATTATTTTAGTAAGAGTAAGAAAGAATATGAAAAACCTTGAGAAATTATGAATGTGAATGCAAAAGTCCATTGATGGAAAAATATTAGGGCAGGGCTTTTTTTTGAGTGAATGATTTGCAGCAATAAAAATGTTTTCGTTAATGTTTTGCTACTTAAAAATATCAATTCAAATAATCCTAATTTATGCAAAGGTGGAAGACAATGGGACATGACAAATTCTAATCCTAGAAAAGTCTCCTATAGAGATATACATATATTTAACATTAAAAAGGGATGTAAAGGCAAATGGAAGTAAACTTTGTTTAGGTTAGTGTGGTAATATTTGAATATGAATGGTACATTAGAATTTACAGTGCTTGAGAATCTAAGAATCAATTGTGTATTTCTATGGGGATGCTGACTACATTTTTCTGGTTTGAAGTTCTATTGAAATTCCTCATCAAGGGACCAACATTCTCAGATTCTCATATCACATTACAAGAGTTTGCCACGCCTTAAAATAGGGAAATTGGACAGTGTCTATTTCTTTTAATTGAAGTTTGAGATTAAGCTTATTAACCCTTTGGGGTACCTAAATGTTTTAGACATTTTTAAGCTATTATTTAATAAAATACTATTATTTTTTTTACCAAAGTTGTCTATTTTACTAATATATTATACAGAGTTACCTCTCAAAATATTGGCCTAAATGGATACCAGGATTTTTTAAATTTTACTTTGTATATTCGTTAGTTTCGGAGATGTACACAAAAGCGCGCGTTAAGAGTCACTGGCTGTGTTTTAGGATTTTATCCGGGCAACAGCCCATTTTCTGTGTATTTTTAGCAGGTAGGCGAAACACCGTGTGGATGACAAATGAAGGATCATAAAAACCAATATTCCTTTCCAAATACATACTGTTCTAAACACGATACGCAAAATAAAATCACATGATTTTAAATCTGAGTGGGGAAAAAATGTAGAAACAAAATGTCGAGCCAGACTCGACATAGGACCGCAAAGAGTCAAACCAGGTCTGACTGCGTTAAAAAAATTAATTTCTTCTAGGCTTCATATTTGAAAATAAGTCATAAGGTCATGTGTTCCTTGTATATCCAGAAGCAAATTGGCAACAATGACAGAAGAGCTTAGTGATTAGAATGCATGTTTTTAAGAATCCCGAAGACAACAATTTTGATGTAATTAATATTAATGATAAGAGAAATATTTCTTTTAGAGACGTTGCAATAACAGATTGTTGAATCGTTATTTTTGTGTGTTTAAAATTCCAAATCCAAATTCATAAATATATTGATCTACTCCATAATATTTGCACATTTTGCGATAGTTTTATATCAGCCATTGTTCAAAAATGGCATCTCTATACATACAATGACTGTATATTTTAGGAATATGATATGAGAAATTGTAAGTATTATATTTATTTAATTAAAAATCATTGCTTTATATGCTTTAAATCCAGTTATCTGTCAAGACCGTCGCAGTGTATATGAAGCTTGTACATAAATAAATAAACACTGTCGATAGCACACAATATTCGGTCATTTCTTCGAGTAAACATAGACAATGCACTTGAAATCGATCCATTATATTATTCACTTATTAGTCGATAAATTTGAGTTAACGATCTATACAATCGTGCGAAGTACGCAGGAAGCTCTCCGTCTTTGTCTCCCATGCACAGCTTCCAAACTGGACTACGTTTTATCCATCTCTGTCTCTCTCCGAGCTTAACGTATAATAGTGCTCTTTCTGAATCACTGGAATTCGCTCGCGAATAAGCGATCATCCTATTATACGGGTTAAATAGCTCGTGCTCATTGCTTTCAATCAATACCACTTAAATGTATTCATTTCATTAATATCGGCCGAAGCGCGTGGCATTTTCCGCTTCCACAGCGATCATTGAATATTCATATGCGAAAGATTTATATGCATGCATTACGTGGCTGTCATATTTTGTACAAGTCAAATATTTAGTGTCATAATTGAGCATAGTTTCTCGATCATGATGGATCTGGCGATGTTAATTTTTTCCACGGCGAAGAGGTGCTGCTCCACGTCAATACTATTTGTACCGGCGAAAAGGCCCTCGGCGTCGCCGTGTCAATATTCGACCGGGAGATTTATCGCGAGGGTCATTTTGTGAGTTTCGAAATATGATGAATGAATTCGAATTACATAAATGACACATGCATTATTCATATCTCTAATTTTAATTCATATTTCCCTCGAACCCGTCACAGAAAATTTACATAACGTCTCAGTGCTACAACCATAACTGTACTCTCGTTCCGAGATTTATTTACATGGGAAAATTTGCGGATGCAAGAAGTTTGAGGAGAAAATTTGACCCGAGCGAACCGTAATTGTGGTGACGAAAGAACCGATCTATAGAGCACCATAAAAACCCACGTTGCATTTGTGCATTTTCGAATAAAACACAAAGATGTATCGTGTATAAAAGCAATTTGAATGATTTAATAACATAAACATCGGCCTACTTTGCTTGCAGTATTTTAAACGTATAATAGGATTTCCTAAGATGGCGCCCGAAGAATCGAACCATTAATCATGGACCGTTTGATTGGCAAATTTTGGCCAATTTCATAAGTCATCATTCGTCTGCTTGTCTATAAATCAATTACCAACTGGGCGTTTATGTGTTTAAGATACGCACAATGTAACATTTTCTCATGCTGCGAATTTCACGTGCTTGAAATTTGTGATTACAGAATAGATGTTTAATGGATGATTTATTTGTTTAAAATGTTATTATGATTGATTTATCCTTGGAAAAAAATGGTATTTCATAGTTGTGAATTGAATGGGCACTAAATGCTTCGAGTACGTTTCCAGCTTGACTTATTGACATTTGCATTATAATAACACAAAAATATACGCAATAAACACAATCTTAAAATTTTACTGTATTTATTTTGAAATTGAAGTAAAAAGAAGGTATAAATGTAATAAATATTAGATACATTTAATGCAGTGCAGATTTAATGCTCTACAGATCTACTAATATCGATGAGATATTAAAATTGAGGAATTGCTTTTGATGATGATTATCTAGCATACGCTCGTCTGAATTCTTTAAACCACATAGCTTCTTGTTCCATTTATATCAGTCATATATGACTTGTATAACTCTACAAAACATATTGATAACTCGAAAATTCCACAAATGCCATAATACATTACATACACAATTAAAAATGAAAAGCCTATGTCAAATTCTTGATTTGTAGATAGTAATTGGAAAGATAATTTAGTCGATAAAGCAAATTTATTTGTAACCGTGTTGATGTTGATGAGTAGAAGCAGTAATTTAAATATATCAGATCATAATTGATAGCCCTGCCCTAGAGCGTTTATGAACCAATTAAAAATATGTGTCAGTCAGCATTCGATGGGTGTACTTGTAAAAAAATCTATGTTTTTGAATTTCATATCTCGAAAGTACACAATGCGATCGAAGCAATCATTCCTTCCAGATTGCGCCCCAACTGCTTTTATTACTAACCATACTGCTTTTGTTTGCAGACCAGAGGTTCCTATTGGGGACCTTTCTTATCTTTGTTCTAATAAGGGAGCAAATTAATTTAAAACAATGTTAACACAGATTTAAAAAGACGAATAATCAAGTGAATAGTAGGGGCACAAAAAGAAAGAACTCTGTACGAAGTGCTTCGAAAATCGAACAGCTAACTAATGATTTGATGAAAGATTTATCTAATTATTATGGATTAGCCATCCACCTACATCTTGACTCAATAGAAAATATGAGAAATGCTATTTAGGCCACATACTATCATAAAATTTCGACTGATAAAGTACCCTCAGCTTTCACATCGTCCGGAAGGCGCAGATTCTTAGTGCGAATGGTGGATAAATGCAAGTACAAGATTATATTTTTACGTTCTGAATGAAGAAGTTCAACAATTCTGAAGACACATTTATGAAGAATAACCGTCTGATGATTTACTGGAAAGATGCCTTGGTTCGAATCCATAAAATAACAATGAGAGTTTCAACGCGTCCGTTTTGGTGTCTGGTACCGAAACATTTTTTTTGTGGCAAAAAATACTGGGAATCGCGATACATATTATAACATGTATTTTTAATAAAGGATTTTAACATATTTTAAGAATAATCGGGATCACAATCGGTTCAGATGCCTTATTCGTCTTGCCAAACGTGGAGACTCCGAATCTTCTAAAAAAGCTAGAACAGCTTGCAGAGACGCCAGATCAGCCAAAAAAGACAAGGTTGAGATAGCTGATTGCTTTATGGAGTTGAAATCGTTGATTAGTAGTATGTTTTCTTTTTAAACATTTTTTAAGTGCTTAAAACTTTAAACGCGTTTTTGTCGAAACGACATTTTTGCATGTGGCGTTGAAAAAATTTTGAAAAAGCAAGTCGCCGATTGATCTGAAATTCTATGAGCTTATTTTACACATGTATGGCTATGATAGTTTGCAAAATCAGGTCAAAATATGAATCTTACGTTTTATATTAAAAAAAAACTTAAAAAAGGTGTTTTTTTTTAAAACATTTTTCAAACAAAAAGTATTAATTGAGTATTATATACTCGTACAAATTAAAAAAAAAATTGACTCTTTGTTTCAGGTAAGCCTGAATGAAAAAAAAAGTTTTTTTTGACATGCAATTTTGATGCATTAAAAACGATATAAAAATTCAAATATTATTTTGAAAATACGCCCGAAGAAACATCAAACATCGAGTGTTTCATCATTTAGTGTGGATCTGATTTTGGAAGCCAGGCAACATGCTGCTGAAAATGCACGCTCAGCCTCCACACTCGTTGGAGATATCGTCATCAGATATTTAAATGCTAATTCGAATTGATGACCGCGTGAGTCCTCATTTTTTTCTACAACACCATCAATGTGACTGATAAAATTCCTATCTGCTGAGATATGGACTAAAACTTGCAAAATTCCCGATTTCCCGACAAATTATTTTTTTCCATCACTGCAGATAAATACTTATATACTATAATACTTTGATGTGATTCGTAATTATATTACGGAGGAATACAAAAATTCTGAACCCCGTATCTATTATATTTCATATTGATATTCCCATTATTAGAATTGAGGTGTAGTAAATACATCACCGGTAGGGAAAGGTTAATATAATTTGAAAAACATATATGTACTGCATATATGTATACATAGATTAGACAGTTATACTACTGCCCATAGGTGTCATCTAAGCTTGCCAATTAGTAGTTACGCTACTGTTTCCAAGCGTCCAGATTTCGGCGGGAATTTCTCGATTTAGTAAGCTTTGTCGTGCTGATGAGGTGTATGATTTCTGTTAGATAAAAATTTCAATCCCGATTTCTTCGGGATTACGTTTAATAATCCCGGGATTCATGAACACCTAAAACTGTCCGGGATATCAGGATTGGAATCTTTAGAGATGACCCCTTAAACGACATAAAACACCTTACATTATACTTATATCAAAATGAAAATCGGACAGTTGCACTATAAATATTTTTAAAGAAATTTGCTCATGAATTGCATATGGCTTATTTTACAATTGTAATTAAAGCCACATTGTTTATGATTTATCGTCAAGTATTTCTGCATTGAATGTCAGTTTTCTAAGATGAAAGTCGCGGTGAAAATGTTAATGGCTCTCGACCAGAACTGGTTGAATTAAACGTTTGTATAAAGGACAAGGATTAATCCATACAATCGCGTTTAATATCGCAGGACACAAATTTGAATCCGGTCTTCGTTATTTCGTGCAAGAATTTACTCCATCGAAGGGAACCTTGTGAGTGGTCGAACGAGCGTTTTCATAAAATATGAATGGCATCATCGCCTCCAGAAACTGGTTTCGATTCGATACATTTAAATATGATTAATCATGGATAACGTCTAATAGAGGTTGTGTAACTTTTCCGGAAATTCGTGATGTCACCGATGCTCTTCCAGAAGCGATATGAATGAGCTCTCAGCCTCCGAGTCTGGACCGGTTTTCTTCCGAGTGGTGGTGGTTCCGTTAACTCTTTTGCATTTTGATGAATGAAATTCGGTTCAATATAAACGAGCTCGCAATTGAGCGCTTTGTCCATTATGCGAGACGGCCTTCGATCAAATTATAGTGTTAACTAATTGAATAAAATAATTAAGAGTAACCGCCATTAAACAGATTGATAGCACAGTAGGAAGCTGTGCTCCTAATCGGACCTGGCTAATTTATTGCCATAATTATGATGCTCCTTAGGAGCGCTCAAATAAATTTCGTCCGACTAAATTGACACATCTCATGCGGATGAGAGCTCGCGTGGGACGAGGTCAATAAATAATTTTCATTTTTTATGGAAAACTATCTAGGTTATTTATTTCTGCAGAGGCGTATTTGAGAGATGAGGACTTGAGCGTCTATTTAATAGATAGATAAATAATGATATAATGCGTTACATGACAGTTATGTTGTCATTTAATCTAGTTTCTTCATAAAGCCAAGCAATGAAATTTGAATACTTTAGATTTTCGATTAAGAGTTCCATATATGAATGAGTTTTTTACACAATAGCTACTGTATTGTGTGAAATAAAACATCAATATTTGTTATCTTCTACTATTATGTAACGTACAATGGATTTGATTCTGTAGCCGTTTGTTTGCTTGATTTATGATTTTACGCAATTTGCATACGAAAGGTGTTAAAAAATAAGCAATAAATCTTAACAAAAACTAAATCGGGCAGAGAGAATAGAGGGGCATTAATCGCTGGTGTGACTTCAAATTTATACATACGCCTCTACATATGCTCGATATTGAATACCTATACCTATGTTTTTTCCGCAAGTGTAAACAATAAGTTGACAAAGTTTTATTGCTATCGGATGAACGGTATGGCAGCGCATTAAATACGGACAAACAAACATTGTTTTTTTTATATATTAGATGTGTACGCACACCCGCGAGCCATCGGGGCAAACCGATAGAAGATCACCTACCCTTTTTTTTCTGCTTCAAATAAAGCGCGCTTATCCATTTTACAATCTTATCCCCTTAAAGAGGTAAGACACAGAGTTGTGTCCGAATTCCAGTGATTCAGAAAGAATATTCTTATACGTTGAGCTTGGAGAAATATAAATACAGAGAGTGTCTCGGACTCGTTTAGAGAGCAAGACGGAGAGAGTATCTTGCGGGTCGGAGATTGTGAATGGCAGAAAGAGACGGAGATACGGATTTCAAGTGTATTGTTTATGTTTACTTGAAGAAATTATCGAATATTGTGTGCTATCGACAGTGTTTATTTATTTATATACAAGCTTCATACATGCTGCGACGGTCCTGACAGATAAGTGGATTTGTACGAATAAGTGGCGGACATACAAATATAGCATCTAAATTTATGACGATTTAAAATTAGCTCACTACTCAAAGGGTTAAGCATTTTCGATCAATCAAAATGTAAAAAATATTTTCCAATCATAATGCAGATTCATAAATATATTTTTGAAGTGAAACTTTTATAGGCGTGGAAGGTAAAATTGGCTCGAATATCACAAAAAGTGAAACTTCAACGGGCAGTGGGTCAGAAAGATAATCTTTTGTAGATTATATGCGCATGCGTCGCATCGCCTGCGTGTGTCTTTATACGTAGTATAAAGCAACCACTAGACCGGTAACGCGCCTGTTTTAATATATATTATACAAAAACAGTTTAATCTTTTTGCTTACAACTTTCGTAAATAAATGGAAAAGAGGCAAATAAAATCAATTTGTTCTAGGATTTAAGAAATTTCATTTAATTCCGTGGATTTTTTAAAATTATTAAGTATAAATCGCGTAAATCTTATGCATTAAAGGGCGGTTTCATTTAATTATGTATATAATCCATTAGGTTATTAATTATATTTGTTTACAAAGTCGTCAAATGGAAGAACTCTCAAATGATGCAGCACAGGTCGTCCTTCAGAGTCTCGTGTACCAATATCCATTTTTGGAGGAATTCCTCATTTTTATATTGAATTAAACTGATATTGATCATTGAATATCAGCAAGTTGATGGTCCGGCTCGACAATTTAATTTTAATTTACATTCATTAAGATCAAGTCTTTAGCCTTTAGACAAGCCAAGTTTAAGATCATCGTACGTCTGTCGTTCATAATAAAATTGCAGAAGTCACAAATTGTCCTATATATAAATTAAAAACCAGTTTAGGTCCATTTACCTTGCGATTATTATCGGGTCGATTAAAATTTTAATTCATATACAAATATTAGTTATTGAGAAAACTGTTTCTGTGAAAGATATTTTCAAGACGTTGTCCCATTTTAATTATGGTTTTAAAAATTATAAATGAGCCATGGAACTCCCACGAAGGCCCTATATATGACCAAAAAGTCTAATAATCATGTTAAATACAATTTGTAAGCTGATTATTAGTCTAAAAAATATTTTTATGTGATAAAAGCATTAACTTTGCTCGTTGATCAATTATGATTTTATTCTTGAGATGCATTCACCCAGGGAGATTTACACGAATTATGTAATGATGAAATATGTGGCCTAATGTTATTATATGAATTAATAAGAACTCCAACGAAACGTGTCCCTCAAATGATGCTCAGACTTTTAAGCATGATTTATTTGATTATAATATGTGACATCTATTTTGATCCAGGAAGACGACCACACACTGTGAGACTGTCAAAGCAACGATTTGTGTCGAGATCCATTATAAAGACCTTTGAAGGATTACACTATCTAAAAGTTGGAAGAAGAAAGAGTGATGACTGCATCGTGACAACAGGACTAGATCAAGACACAAAGCTAGTGCTTGATTTGATTAAGGCAATAAATTTGAAAGGCAGTTGATAAATTTGTGTCAGAATTTAATAGCTCGAATAGAATCGAATTTGGTGAGAATGTCCAGATTTAAAGAATGCACTGTCACTATAAATTCTGGCTCGATCCGGATAAATAATTAAGATGCTCAACAGATTTTATGCTTATGGAAGTATGTACATATTTTTTAATTGCATAAATATTTATGGGAATAGTCTGCATTCTTCCAGTGACATAATTTAACAGCATTTATTGGATTTGATGTAATTGAGGCGCAAAGGCGAATAACCAGCCTGGCTGGATTCAGTTTATGAATAATGGCTGTTAAATCTTCCGGCTTTCGTTTAGTTTGCTTGGAAATATGGAATGGAAAACGTTAACAGCTTTGTGGTGAGATTCAGATGTATTCGAAATTGATAGAAAATTTTGCTCGCTCCAACAACCGTATAATTGTTAATGTGGGATTTAATGAGTTGCGATTATTTGCGCAACTAAATTTATAGTAAGTTGCCCATAAACTTCCAAGGCTATCTACACAATTTTAACAATATAGCAAACAATCAAATAAGCTATATATAATGTTTACTACATTTTGTCTTTACCTGTCTAAATAATTGCAGTACTTACATATAAATACGAACATTAAACTATGTTTTATATGCGGGATATTGATGGATGATTCTTCCTTGCATATTTTGCCGAGCATAAAAACAAGTACTATTCGTATTGTGGATTAAGCCAGGTTCCATTTAAGAGACCTTTTTCCTTCAATATTAACATTTTTTTTTAAAAATATTAGCATAATATTTCTAGGCCCAGTAGGGCAAATTGGCTTAACCCTTTGAGTAGTGAGCTAATTTAAAATCTTCATAGTCTTAGATGCTATATTTGTATGTCCGCCACTTATCATCCGTAGAAATCCACTTGTCTGTCAGGACCGTCGCAGCGTGTATGAAGCTTGTACACAAATAAATAAACACTGTCGATATCACACAATATTCGGTAATTTCTTTGCGTAAACATAAGCAATACACTTGAAATTGATTCATTTTATCATTCACATATCATTGTTAGTCGATAAATTTGGGTTAACGATTTATAAAATCGTACGATGTACGCAAAATACTTTACTTTTACAATCTAAGTTTTGTTGGTATGTAGTTGCATTGTGTCTAGGATATTTGCGAAAACATAACACATTGTGCATTAATCTTATCCGGATTTAAATGCAATTTTCTCGGAATTTCCCCTATAAGGGTAAACGTCCAAGTTATATTGACTAGATGTCTTGCTAAATAACGTGTAAACACGCGTAAACATGTAAGGTTCTCACGGTTTATCTCACATAGGAAACTTGTACTTGTACAGCAATATGCATTTGCATCTCGCCAAACAAATTGTACAATGGTTGTCTTGTTTCAAATCACGCTCTTCGCTTAGGATTTTCTATAAATATTTATTTGACAAACATTTACGATTAATTTTAGAAAAATTCCAGGCCTCGAGCGTTCCATTTTAGGGAACGAATTGTACATTCACAGGCGTGCGTCACTCAATAGTCTTTCTTTGAGCGTGTCGAAAAATATGTCACGACCTGAAGACTTTTCATTCGGTTTCTAATCGATTACACGCCAGCATCTTATTAATTCCATCCTGGAACTGTCCACATATCAAACAATCCGTCAAACATTTAAAGGGGACGTGTTTTATGACCGCGGAGCTTTTTCGAAAGCTCTCCGACCATTAGGGGCCGTAAACGTTGAATTATAAAAATACGCCGTAAAACCACCAAACATTTTCCGTCATATTTGATCCGAGAGCGGATATCGAATTACACGATTTTAACTGTTTATAGCCGGCGATCCCGTTCCGACATATTTGAGATTTATGACGACAGACAAATGTCTGTTTGCTTTATGGCGCGCCGGAGATAAAGGTTAAATAGATCACCGTCCAAGAAGCAGCACACGGCATGAATTATGGTCAAAAATAAATCCGATCGACACATGAATCGAATCAATCAAAAGATCCTCCGCAAGGATATTTTTACGCTGTGATATCATTGGGTATTTTTAAAATTTCAATTGAATCCATGCGCTACGTTGGTGGTAAATGGCGTCCGGAGTTCCCGTACAAAGTAGCTACATTATATTATTTATGGACCGACTGCTAGGAATCCGTAGCTTCAAGTGGATTGAACGACTTCCGTATGAAGGCAAGTCCAAATAAATCATGGTGATTTTTATGAACTCAAATGTTTTCGTAGAACCTTCTCCAATATCGTACTTACATAGCGAAATTTACCCCTGGGACTTAAGAACATTTTGAATTCCGATTTTATGTTATTTTGGATATTTTGGATTTAGTATTTAAAGATAGTTCAAATTTGTTCTCAAGTTTGAGATAAAACAGATGCTTCTTTACTTAAGAGTTGAATTTGAATCCTTCGCGTCAATCAAAATATATTCGGAGATTCAATCAATTAAATATGTATTTCAACATATTTATCATTTTCTGAACAACACAAATACTCCATCAATTCAAAACATTTGGAATAAAAGGGGGTTTAAAATAAAGAAAAATCTGCCAAAATTGCAATTCGAGCTAAATTGCATAGCAAAAGAGTAACATTCATAAAATAATTGATTTTTTAGTAGATCTTATATTAAAAAAAAATAGTATTAGAATCAAGAACGAATATAATTACTTCATGTAAATTTGTGATATATAAATAAGTGTAAAAATAAAACAATACACGTTTTATGCCGTTGGGTACCTTGAACATGATGCATCGGTTGTAAATTGGCGAAAGCATGATACATATGTAGTACCAACGGCTCATAACAATTGGCAAAGCTACGGTACGTATGTTGAATCATGTTGAAGCCTTTATAGTTTATATTATATAAACAGTTTTCCCGTTTATATAGGATATTTGCATATGGATCGACAATTTTTTTAGGGAAGTCCTAAGAATCAGGGTTGTCAAAATAGGTATTTATTTTAATTTTGAAAAAAATACCCAAAACTAAAGGTGAATTAATAGATTTAAAAATCGTCATAACTTATTGATCTGTGATCGTAATAGCATGAAAAAACGAATGAGAAATGTCAGATTCTAAATTCTTTAAACAAAAAATTATTTTGAACTTAGTTCTATTCTTAACCCTGATCTACCAAACTGGTACCTCTTCAAGTTTAACGACGTATTGAATTATTTGTATAGAGCGGCGGTTCTTAAACTTATGTAGTCCGCGGATCCCCTTTTGGCCAAATTTTTTTTCGCGGACACCCTTTTTGCATTTTGAACAATTTTTTTTGATGGACCCCATCCCATCCTTTGTGACTTAATTTTTCAAACAAACATTTCTTGGTCAAAACAGATCCTTTAAAAATGTTTTCTGTAAAAAATTTCTTCGAAAATATCTTATTTTAATATAGATATATGTTTTTTTATATTTTCGCGGACTTCCAGTAAGGGCTTCGTGAACCCCCAGGATTCGCGGACTCTAGTTTAAAAACCGCTAATCTAGAGAACTTTTTAAAATAAGTTCAAAATAGTTTTTAGTATTTTGTTTGAAGAATTGAGAAGCTGACATTTCTCAATCGTTTGCACATTTTATGTGACTTTGAAAGCTCAGAAGTAATTTTCTTTAAACCAATTGCATAAAATACATTGCAAAATACAAAAACCGACTTTTTTTTATCAAAACCGGTTTTCGGTTTCAGTTTTTGAACAAAATCGGTTTCCCCTGGTTTTCGGTTTTGAGAAACATTTTTTTTTTTTTAAAAAAGAGGTTTGGTAACAAATGCAACAAAAGTCATGCGACCTTATATATTTTACCCGTTGCTTATATAAAAGATCATCATCATCATCATAGTGCAGCCACTAACAGTCCACTACAGAACTATGGGCCTCTTCAATATCCATTCATAGGAAAGGGGTTACATCCATTTCGTCTGTATCATACATTCACCTCCTCATTCGCTCGATATTGAAGGTAGCATTACCACCGAGTTTTATTTTGAACGCTCACCCAACGGGTATCCTGAGTGAACGTATTGACGAACACTTTCGCGAACGTCTCGATAAGGAGTTTGGGGGGTTTGTAAAGACTGCGTAGTTTTCATAGGGAGGTGGTGGAAAACTACTCTAGACGACCTTTTTGACTCTACTGGAAAGGGCTTTCTGGAGTACAATATAAAAGATACTGCAAACGAAGTGGACGCTATAGGAGGGTTGACTGTAATAGTGAATGACGTCGTTGTGAAAGTTTATAAGCATTCCACTCATCCTGTACACGAAAATTTCGTAGAAAGTTGGCATTTTACTCCAGCCTGCCCATTGTAAAGATATGAATTAATCCCGAAAAAGATTCAAAACTATCTTCTAAGGACAACCTTTTCTTGTCTAAACCAACGTATCGTCACGTTTAGTGCAACAGCACGTGCTGTCAATTGAACGATTCAATATTTTTCGTCCAAAATTATTACATAATGAAAATTTAATTTTTATATTCAAAACCGCATTTTCAGGATAAGAAAACCGGTTTTCAAATGTCACAATTTTTGCCTAAAAACCAGTTTTGAAAACCGACAAACCCTAGTTATGACTATTTAAAAGGTTTTCAAATTTTTCCAAAAAATGTTTTGGTTCATTGGACTTGGATGAAAATAAGTTAAAGAGGTCTTTAAATATAAATATTATTTTTAAACATGCTTAGTAAAAATAATAATGTAATCTTATATTAATTAATATATTTGGTGTGCATATCAAAAATTAAATTTCAATGATGTTATTTTTATCAAACGTACATATTTATATTACACTCATGGCAGTCTGTCATTAGGCGCTGGTCATTCATATTTTTAATTACTACGTATAGACAGGACTGTCTTGGTAAATATTTAAGTCCAAGCAATTATTTATTATAAATATCCTTGCGTAGTGTTGGCGGAATCTTGCGTTATGGTCATGTGCAATAAATTCAAAATAAAATCGATAAACGAATGACGTTATAGCCCACGCATTGATTGTTTATTTCGACCGTTACACTCCCGCCAATAACTCCTTGTGAAAATAAATGTCTGGAAAATGAGTCCCGTATTTTCAACACGTTGAATGCGGTTGGACGCAAAAAATGACATTGCATATTTATGTAACGGCGATCGGAAAACTTCAATCGATTCGGTCTAAGAGCAGGACCTCAGTGCACCCATAAGGCATTTTTATCGTGACGTAAATTTATAAATAAATTGTCAATTATAAATAAATCAAATAAACGTCTTATAACGGGCTCATTCTCTAAGACGGACATAGTAATCGTGACCTGAGCGACGTTATCTTAACCAGGGCTGACTTGTTCCGCATTTGATTGTCTTGTATTATTTAATTCTAAATATTTTATACAGAGTCTATTTAAAATCGTTAATAAAAGAGAAACATCGATTGTTAGCTTTGTCTTTTGACGTTGTCTTCTTCTGCTACGACCAGAATGGCAGCAGATTAATCAGAAGACTTCCACATCGGTATGCTCATGTCGAATAAATCTAAGCAACTGGAGGAAATAAGGCTCAGGATAGACTTAAATGACGGAATGCATTATTGGTAGCCAAGACAGTAAAATCCATATTTGTATTTATGCAAAAATATGTGTCATCGTTATAGATTATGGTTTTCATTAAAAAAAGTTAGATACACTCAAACCTCTTTTTGTGCGATTTCGAAGTTATGCGGTTTTTTACAGCAATTTTTTGTTTGTTGTTTCATAAAGAGATATTTTAGATAAAATAGGATATAAATCATCAACACTAAACGAAATTTGGAAAAAAAAAATTGGGACTGTGTAAATCATATTGCATCTGCTATCGCTGAATTACGACCACGCCCTTTATTCTGGTTTAGATTTTTGAAAAAATTGATTTCATTTTTTTTGCATTTTTCTAATGTTTTGACTTTTAAAAATACATTCTCTAAAGGAATTTTCAAAATTCAAAAATACTTTCAAAAGTACTAAATTTACTTCAAACTGGGTACGAATTTTTTCTAAAAACCCTCTATTATTCCTACCAGATTTATGTCAAAATTAATTTTTTAACCATTTAAAGAAAAATGTCCTTTAAATGTTGTCAAAAAAATTTCCCAGTTTTTTATGCGATTTTGGATATATTTTATATAGCTGTTTCAAAGTTATGCGGTTTTTAAAATTCACGCAACGCATCTTAACTTTTTCTAGTCATAGCTTTTTTTGTGCGATTTATTTTTATGCGATTTTCCGCGTAATGCATCTACCGCACAAAAAAGGTTGAAGTGTATAGATATATATTTAGTCATATATTTTGTGAATTTGATCAATTTAATTGGACAAAAATCACCCCAAGAAGAATATACATTTGCTCTCCAATAAGTTCTTCAGGCTTGATACGAAAGACAAGCTGAAATGGCACATTATTGTATATATGTGCAAGGTTTAAATGCAGAACGTCGTACCTTAATATTGATTTATTCAGAGATATTTTCAAGCAAAATACACGACATGAGGAGCTGTTAGTATGTTTATAGACTTTTGCTGTTATATGAGCCGTTAAATTCCAGGAAATCTTGCCGGAAAATGATCGTTAAAATGGCATAAACCCAAAAATTGACGTAATAATCACAATTTAAAAGCTGCGGAATCGTCGGAATGCTTATTCTATTTTATATGCATTTGTATATATAATCTAAGGACCACCTATTAAATATATACAGCTCGAACTTAAATTAATAAACACACGAAAACATCAGTTTGTCCGGGTTTATTTTCGCCACCCGAATGTCTTTGATATTTGCGTTGATAAATGATCGTCTTTGTACGGAAGCTTCGTATGCTAAATTATGGTAATGTCGGGGATAATCTTCCAATAGACAAGTTGTTCTAATATGGAACGGACAATATTCAATCAGGGCAGATAACAAACCCACGCCGGTTTTGTACCACTTAATCATACCAAATGAACTCGTTTTTATTTACAAGATTTGGGAGGTCTTTGACATGATTTCTTGTCGGATGTGGAGACCAAAATGGCAATGTTTTTTGTGAGCAATACTGGATGTGGATACGACTATACAGGTGGGGAGCTCCTGTGTCCTGTATAATTTAATAACTATCATACAAAAACACTAGACTAATATTTTTTTGACTATCTCGTTAATGTGCTAATATCTGTTTGTATTAAAAAAAAAAAAACGAGACCAAGAGTGATATTAATATATATACAGTCAATATTTCTATAGCGTCTACTTCGTTTGCGGCGACGGATAAAATACGTAAATTCAATGCCCCTCGCGCATGTTAATCAATTGTACTTGCAACGCGTACAAATTTGGTATGCGTGCCTAATTTTCTATATAGTGTGGTCCCTATCTCAACGCTGTAGAAGGGGTTGATTGTAATCACATATTGATGCCAAAATGTCTATAGTTATGAGATTGTTTATGTATGATTATTGACATTTGTCTGAAAGCATTACATGGACAGAATTTATCCGACACGCTGACAAAATGCCATATTTGAGTATGAAGATCATAGCATCAGATATACGTCGTTGAGACCACGACGCAAGAGGACGACGATGAAAGATTTTCAACACAATTCGAGACTTTCTTCGTATTGCGTTATCATATCCGGCAAGTTAGCCCTCTCACCTCTAAAGAATTTAATCTCAACCGCACCCAGATTCCTAGAAAGCGCATTTTTTTTTCACGCGAAGAAAACGATCGTTTGTTGAGCCAATTCCAGCAGTGGAATTCAAATGTAAACAGTGACATTTTTGCGCAACATTCTTAATGTCAACGAATGGGAGTCGTCTCTGCGTGTCGAAACGAATGAATAATGTGATGACCCTGCACGATCAGCGATACTCGATCTGCAATTTTGCATTGAATGCAGCAAAAGCTAGAGACCCATATGTTAAATACAATGAAGTTTAGATAAATGGCCGTGGATAGATCGTGTCGTTTGTTACAAAGTTACCATATCAGACTATAAATGCATTTTATGATTATCTGGAAGTGATGACCAACACGCAGACGGAGTAATCGGTTTAAGTAGATTTTATTATGACGAGCGCCCTATGGATTATCAGCAAAGTGTCAGATCTGAGCTTAGTAAATGAAGACAAAATGATGACATGCTTCCGTCTCCATCATCAGTTATCTACAATAGGAATGTTTATTCCGGTCCATGTCATCAGTAAGTCGTTTTGAAGCGTCGCTGCAGCTTCGTTTTATCCTTCATTTTCAACGTCCACTTTGACGACTTTCATATGTGTCCTGCTTTTTTTGAGCGCGGGCAAGGTAATTCGTCAAATTATAGTATTTACGGGATATTCTGAAGCGTTTTTTTTACGAATTTTGAAAGACCATAAATTATGGTAATGATGGTCAATGCTCGCATGATAATATGTGGAAGTAGTGATTGTTTTTTAGGTTTGTTATTAAGCAACCAGTCGTTATCGTTTCTGAGATGGTGACCGCCCTCTAATCATCTCAGGTGTGCCAAGTAAGTCTCATCTTTCTTGGCTGATCTCATATTCATCCAGCGGGGAGATTGCAGATTATGGGAAGTGAATTTAATCGTTTAACTATAGCTCTCCACTTTTATATATTTGCTATATCGTAATTAATGCTGCAACAATGTTCTGCTGATTCACCGCAGAACATAAACATTTAAAATATTCATCATCTGGAAATATTCAACCACTTTGACATAGCTTTTATGGCACGCATATACGCTTAAGCATATTTTATACAATAATTGTCCATTAATTAAATGCATTCTTGAAAGACTTCGTGTTTTAAAGCCAATCATAGCCAACCGATGAAGACATCTTAAACATACAAAATCTGCCTAATTATGATTTTTATGAACGTTTATTTTCATGTTTTCTCTTCTTCAAAACGGGACATGCTCATCTTCTGCATATGCGGTATCCATTTGCGCGGTTTTGCTTTTACGCGGGCGAGAAAAAATACAATATATATTAATCAATAAATATTCCAATTGAAAGATGAAATACGTAGTGCTGACAATTTACATACCGAATATACAGGGTAATTTGCACATGGACCACTAAAATTTTTTGGGGGTTAAAGGGGTCATTTGCTTTGTCCCTAAATAAATAAATCCAGTGGTGTCAGGTCTGGAGACCGTGCAAGCCATGGAATAGGGGACGTCCCCAGGCAAAAAAATCCAGTGGTGTCAGGTTTGGAGACCGTGCGAGCCACGGAATAAGGCACGCCAAAAGGATTAATTTACACAACAGAGGTGCCCACAAAAGATATCCTAATTGAAGGAATGAGCACCGCCATTGGAAAATTTAAACTAGCCGCCACGTTAGCGAAGCGTTGTTCACGTCCTGAATTCTAGATGCTGGCATAGTTTTCAATTTTTCAGACAGAGAGAGACTCCAGCTGCGAGACTCCGATGGCAGGGGGCGCTTCTTCAAGTGCGCGCTAAATGAATTATTTAACCCTTTAAAGAGGTAAGACACAGTGTTGCGTCCGAATTCCACTGATTCAGAAAGAGCATTCTTACACGCTGAGCTTAAAGACAGACAGATACAGAAAGTGTCTAGCGCGTTAAGTTGGGAGAGAAACAGAGACGGAGAGAGTATCTTGCGTACATCGTAAGATTGTATAGATCGTTAACCCAAATTTATCGACTAATAATGATATAATGAATCGACTTCAAGCGTTCTACAGTGTTTATTTATTTATATACAAGCTTCATACACGCTGCAACGATCTTGACAGATAAATGGATTTATACGGATGATAAGTAGTGGACATACAAATATAGCATCTATATTTATGGTGATTTTGAATTAATTCACTACTCAAAGGGTTAATGATGTCATTATTCCTATGAAATCTGTATTCGAAGATCAAAAAACTGGAATATTTTTTACTCTACACTACACTACTGTTTCTACTGAACTTTTTACATTTGAGTGAACATATCGAAGGATGATGCCATTACTACTTTCTTCAGTAGTCATACATATTTTTTAAACTGAACTAAATTTGCATTGGCGAATGTGGCAAATCATATTTATGATTTCGCCTCTTCGACTGCCTCAATAGGAATGCGTCCTATTAACGTTTTTCATACGATGCTGAAAAGTGATTCAGGCGGCCTACGAACGTATTAGTGGGCTGATGATGATGACCAAATATGTACGCGTTTATAAATCCGCAAGAAACGCATTATCTTTATTCGCAATTCGGATCCGCCCTTTAGTTTTTTCAATTGCACAAAACTATGTCAGCGTATAAGGAAAGCTCATTTCCATGAAATATGTTCGATCTTCGTCCATCGGAAAATCAAAACGACGTTTCGAATTGGAGCATGTGATCATTTTTCACAGTTCCCACGTCGTAGGGCATAAGTGATTAATTACAGGCAATAAAGTCAACTTCTGGTCTCTGAACGTAACTCGAAACTTTAATTAGATTCTAATTGCAAGTATGGCGTCAGGCATATTTCTAAATACGTTCCACGTGTTGGGCGAGTTTCGCACTGGAAGATATATCTTCCAATTAAGGCACATTGAAAATAAGTCGCATTCACCGTGTGGGGGCGCTGTAAAGATTGAGAAGTGCTGATAGGGAAAGACCGTACATAAATTGCTAGTTTAGCCAAGATAACGTTGTGCTTGGAGACAACGTTTTATTGATATTAATAGTGAATGCTAATTTTGAGCAATTAGCCTTATTACGTCGATCGAGTGCATCAGGATAATGGCATCCTGTTTTTTAATTAAACGGAGATTAACTCCTAATGAATAGATACGAAAAGCCCCAACCGGTTCCCATCGGGTGCCTGACGGTGCCTTAATTTTTTGATGCAGACGAGATAAAAATCAATTTGCATGGATTGATTAATTGGCGTTCGAGTTTCATACTTTCAGGGGTAATTTATGCAATGACAAATTATTCTCATCAAAGTCCAGGTATGATCATTATGGATGTAAATTTATTTAATATCAAGGAATTCGGTTCATATTTTAAGCACAAGTTATTGTAGGTGTAAAGGTCCTCCTCCGCGTGTCTTCGTGGAGGCTTTAACTAACGACTAGGCCTTTATTATCTCGGACCGGAACAAATCTGTGAACAATCTTCCCACACTGCCTGTCCAATCACTATTCTAATTGTGTTTGAAAAATATTGATACATGGACAACTAAAATATTACATATGGCCCTTATTAACGTCGACGACTCCTACAAGTACTAATAACGGCTTTAATGATTCATTTAGATGTACAAATATTTATTCGAGCATTTCTCGAAAGAGATTCGTCGTGGCATTGATACCGTCTCATACGCTGGGGCTTAATCATGGATCGTTTAGATTCGGTGGAATAGAGTGATGATCACTATTACGATTGAGGATGATGTTAAAATTGCTTTTCAGGATGCGGTGTGGAAAAAGGTAGAGCACGTGCTGTGGTTTTGATTAAAGAACGTAACTAAGCCGCTGTTTGACTATTACCGACTATCAAAATGCGTTATCCACATTGAACAATCGACTAACCCAAGACTTCTACATTTTTTCCTAAATATACACTTTAACATACATATTTACTTACATAAATATATCAACCAGATAGTGTCTACATACTTTTATGAACTTGAGATGCAAATAACCAATCAGTTTGGCATCAATGCTCATAAATCTTCTATATGATTTATCTTCTAATATATAAAAATTAATCTCTATTTGTTCGTATGTAATGCGCTCCCATACCGTTTATCAGACTGCGATAAAACTTTATTCACTTATTGCTAAAGATTGCGCGAGTAACATAGGCATAGTCTAATATACAAAATCAATGTTTGTTTGTCCGTATTTAATGCGCTGCCATACCGTTTATCCGATTGTGATAAAACTTTTTGAACCTATTGTTTACACTTGCGGGAATAACTTGCGCTCGAAATTCTACATGATTTTCTATACATTGAGGGACCAAATTTAACACGTTAACGGCCGGGGGTCACGAGAATTCTCGTGTTCGCAAAGACAAAATTTACTTGTTTGCTAAAATTTATCATTCACGATATAAACGTTAATTGAAGTTTCACATGCTTTTTCCTCAAATAAGTATCGAATCTTGAAATTTGAGTTACATATAAATCTTTTTCGTTCGGAAATTGAAATTTGGTTTAGTTTTACGTGAACCGTTTGTCTTTGGTTTCGGTCATTTAAAATTATAATTTAAACTTTTATTTGTATTATAAGACGATTTTTAAGAACATATTTAAGTGTTTTTTTGTATTTTAGTGGCTATGTAAGAAAATATTAAGATATGTTCAAAACTTCGAAAGTCATGTATATTTTAGTGAGAATTTAAAAAAAAATAGTTTTGCAAAAAAAAGCCCGCCATAATTGTGTTAAGGTTTGCAACATAAAAATTACGTATACACTTAAACCTTTTTTTTTGCGGTAGACGCGTTCCGCGGGAAATCGCACAAAAAAGCTATGACTTACATAGAAAAAATGAAGATGTGTTCCATGGATTTTAAAAACCGCATAACTTTGAAACTTCTATATAAAATAAATCTAAAATCGTATAAAAAAAACATTTAAAGGACGTCTTGCATCATTGGTAAAATTTTATGATCAAAATCGCTCTCTTCTTCCGAAGAAATAGCATACCCAGTGTCAATAGCATCATTGTTCTGTGTGTATTTTCTTTTTCCAACAATATAATTCATAATTAGTACAGATGGCAACTGTTTAAAAAATATCAGTCAAGTTATTTTTTAACCTTATTTTGTCACATTTTAATTTTTTTTTAAATAGTATAATATACATAAATCTAGTAGGAATAATAGAAGGTTATATGGATAAGATTCGTACCCAGTTTGAAGTAAATTAATCAATTAGAACGCGAATCGCGTCACTAAAATAACTATAACTCCATAAGTAGTTGGAATTTTGGAAATTCCTTTGGAAAATGTATTTTTAAAAGTCAAAACATTGGAAAAATGCAAAACAACATTTTTTTTAAAATCTAAACCAGAATAAAGGACGTGGTCGTAATTCAGCGATAGCAGATGCAATATGATTTACACAGTCCCAAATTATTATTTTTTTCCAAATTTCGTTTAGTGTTGATGATTTATATCCTATTTTATCCAAAATATCTCGATACTTATTCTTTATGAAACTAAAAAAAATTCTTTAAAAAAACAGCATAACTTCGAAATCGCACAAAAAGAGGTTAACTAAAATGAGACAAGCTCTACGAACAAAGTGGTTCATACAGATTCTCAGGGGTCCATGTTACTGATGAGTGCCTGTAATAAATTATTTTGGGAGTACGTGGACCATATCGGAGGGAAAAAATAATGCCTTAAATAAAATGAAATAATTCCTGGAATATATAGGGAGCGGTTTACGACTCAATTTAATTAATTAAAAAGAGGACATAGCTTATATGGCAGATTTATTTGCCAAATTTAATGAAAACAGTTTAAAGCTACAAAATGATCAATTATAATTAATTAAAACTAAAAGTATTTGTGTCTTTTTCTATATAATGGACAGGGGAGAATTCTCTCAATTTCCAAATCTTTCAAAATTCCAAAAACAAGATGAGGATTTGCTTGTTTATTATTAACACTTAATCGCTCTTATTTCTGGCAATAGGTAAAGATTTGGAGACATTCTTCATTTGGTTTTCCCCAATTGGACGTTTGATTCTTTTGCATGTAGACCCAAAAACTCAGAAGAATTCATACAAATAGAGGAGCAATTTATTGAATTATCTACAAATTAGAAGCTGAAAACAATGTTTGAATATAGGGTCCACGTATTCTGGTTAATTTATGTCAATACAAAGGTCAATTTTATATCCTATATAGAAGCTGTTGATTACTTTCCAATTTGTCTAAATTACAAAAATAAAGTGATGAACATAGATAATCTCAAAAGAAGATCTAAAATTATGTTTGCTTACAATGATAAAAATGCACTGCCTCAAAATGTTGTCAACATCTGAGTTGTATGTCGTGAAAAAGAGGTATAATAAGCGTTTGGCGATTGAAATTGATTTCAACAGCGTCGTAGCCTATAATCGAAAATCTCGCGTTCAATAAAACGATATCCCACGATTAAGTCATTCATCTCCAATGTCTCCATATCGACGATCTATATCTTAATTGATATTTTCAGTTGGAGAATGGATTGTCGCAGATGACGTGTGGTTATAAGGAACCGGTCATCGTATCATTTGTACCAAAGATAAAGATCTGGAGCCGGTGGCCCTTCGTCTTTTGCTGTACACGAATCAATCTGTAAAACATCACCCAACACAGTATAGGGCGTTGTTTGATTTTCCAAGTCCAAACTATGCCCTAAGGTTGAGTGGCCTAATTTCGTCAGCGTTCGGCGATTAAAATAACATTTGAGGTAAATTGTTTGCGTTTGAGAAAGCTCGAGCGAGTGTTTTAATGATGGTTCTTGTCCGAAATGATGATGATGTCTTTATACGGTGGTCTAAATATTTATGATAATTGATCACTTGAGGGAGTTTCTTGATTGTCCATCAAATTAAATGCAATGTAGATTAAATTCGACATAAATCTCGGCTCTTACATTGTTGCAAAACGCAATGAAATTCACATGAATCAAGGCTTTCTAAAATTGAATATATTTAGTGTGTCTGTGGGTTGAATAATAAATTATTCAATGTGAGCTTATGTGAATTTACGAGGTGCAGTTTATGAAAGCTCTCGCACAACCGGAACAAATTGACTTGTAACGCATGTTGTTCTATCTTTTTACAGCTCCTTATTTTCGATATCTCTATTTTACGAGATGCTTTCGAAAGATCTTCAATACCAGCCGAACTTTTATTTGCCTCGATAAAATACCCATTCGATGCACTTGCAGCTATTCCGTTTGACAGCCGAGAGACGAAACCACATTGAGATATCGCCATAATCGGTCCTTTTAATGTATTTTTACGCGACCATTTCGAAGCATAAAACCCACAAGTCCTCATCGTAAAAAAAATCAAGGCTGAAATCTAAATTCGGAAATTGCTTACAAGTGAGCAATCGACTTGTGAAACCACTCTTCTAGGAAGACGTTAAAAATGCCACCGTCAAAAGTCAGATTGATCTCCAAAGCTCAAGTGTACAATCATATATTTGAGGGCCGATTAAGTGTCTTCATTAAAATTTAAACATCGAAGATACAAATACGTCAATATGGACATAATGTGGGATTTTTTATATCCAATCCTCATATAAATGCATCACTAATTAATACGCTTGTGCCGAGCTATTTTAATGGAAGAAATGTATTAAAATACGAAAACAAACTGTTTGAGCGCCCCTCAGAACATTCCGTTAAATCTTGATCGGCGGTAAAATACTTTAAGACCTATTTCCGGATTCCCAAGCACTATGTTGTTTTAATTCATACTAAAACTAATCAAAATACCAAATCAGACGATACAAACATAAAATTCAGGCACTTTAAAAGCACGAAATTATATTTTAACGATTGCTCAGAGATCGAGATCATAAAAGCTCCGCAGAGCTTTAGGCTCGAAATCATCAATCGCATCGGACTTGTTGAAATGTGAAATATCGGATTAGGACGTTCGTCAAGTGATTATCACAATTCAATCTGTCGTTCGCATTAAAACATCAATCAAATGGAATTAGTGGTACGAACTTCAAAGCCGACAATTTCGAGCGTATAACTGGATTCTAATGGCTTTCAGATTATTTCATTATAGGCGCTGATCCGAAATTACACAGGTATGATAATAAATATGCTTATTCAATCGGCACGTCGAAAGGCTTACGATTTTCCATGGGCCGATGGCAAAATTTTCCACGTATCAAACGAACAAATAAGCACGCTCCAATATCGACAGAATCCTTTGATCTGCCATAAATCTACAAATTGATGAATTAAAAACAAACGCGATGATGCTATGCTATACAACGATAGTATTTTTATATTTACACACAAATAAAAGGGATTTAATTACAATATGAGAATGAATGAAAAGCTTAATATTCCCTGTTTATAAAGAATTTATAAAAGCTATTAATTTTGGAAAATGGCACAAATGCTGTGTTATCGGCTTTCATGGTATCGAACGGAACAATTTTGGTATGTTCTAGCTTAAAAAATAAGTGGAATTTTATAAAATTCATAAGAGATATATTGTCAAGAAAGAAGTGAACAAGTTTAATTCTACCTAAATAAGAGATCTAAAGACCTTAATAAGAGATCTTTTTGACATTCAAGATAACTAGATTTCAGCAAAATTGCTAAGCATTGTCAAAATTATATTTCGTTCAAGGGTAAAATGATTTAACATCAATTTAAAGATATCGTATTGATGCAGGTAATTAGTCACGAGCTTATGGCGTTTTATGAGAATTAATGGATAAAATTATGTGGAAATGACTCTAGTATTGTTGCAATTAAGCGCATAAATCGTGTTAATGATGGAAGTGTTTTCAAAGCTCTTCAGCTAATCGATTGGCGGCACGCACACCATACATTATGGATCCCCATCCGAAGAAGCTTTAAGAGTAAGCCGCTTTGCACGATCGTTCAACGATTGTTTAATTCCGTAACTATTATTGTTATGGAAGAACTGATTGAATGCGTGTTCTCGAAGACTGTAATTTATATAGATGGCGTCATCTAATACAATCAAAAGTCATGTTTAAACAATAAGTCCATAAACGTTCCCGGGGTCAAGAATAAAGCAATACAACAATCGGGTCTCACAATGCAAGCACGATGAAACCGGCCATCAAGTGCTTTCCATTGATACGGATTATTAAAAGCTCTCTCTTTGAGAAGAGCTTATTTTTTGCTGTATCAAATTTCAGGTCTTATGAATTTCGCCGATGTCAGCTGATCTGCATTCCGGCATTTCTGCGAGAAGATTGGATGCTCTGTTGGTCAAGTTAGTGACGGTGGACTGGAACGACGCATCTGATAGCCACGGAAGACTTTTAAGGGTCAACATTCCACGGAACGCATCCAGATGATGAATGAATAATATGATCTCTGCCGTATATGGAAGATGCGCGAATAAGACGCATATAACAGATATTTCATTCTGTAGGAGTTTTACTACTTCGAATGTACTACAAATGTTCATGCCAGCACCACTGCCATGAGAGTTATTGTTTTATACATCCAACTTTGCAGAACGATAACTTAAAGCAGTGCGGAAGACATTTAACAGCATCGATTAAAATATCAAGTCAATTGATCATAAACTGCCTTCAGAATGTTGAAATGACTTTCAAATAAGAACTCGATATTACATTGATTATAAAAAATATCAATATACAGCATCATATTAAATCATACGAAAGAATGTCATTTAAATTCTAATCAATTTGTACATTTTTCTTGAGTCTATGCAAAATATAGATATAATTGACCAACCGTGGAAAAGTGATCACAACGCGATAAAATCATCTAAATAATCAACGCCACAGTAAAATTTTGTAGGTTACACCACTTCTCCACATTTTTAATAAGATTAATTTAATTTTAATTAATTCATCAACTACGAAAGATGAGCTATTAGTGCATAGGGTGCATAACAGATTGATCCTGTGTGATGTGTCCGGCGCTAATATACAGATTATTGCTATTAGATACGAAATTACATCGACTTTATGAATGTATCATCTTTCAAAAAATGAATAACGCTAATGTATAATATTGTAATTGGCAATAGGATGTTAATCAATTTTAGAAAATGCTTTGGAGATCTTTAATGATTGATTGAATATTAGTGATTTCGGATCCAAACATTAATAGATCTTCAAAGATAAGCAGCCTCTTTGAATTAACACTCTCGTCGCCCAGCCTGAATCGGTGTTGTTTCTCACGGGGCCCAAATTCGATAGTCAGAACGTAAACGGCAAAGTGAAGATAAGCCAAAAGTATTGATATTTTTGATCTCTCAAATTGGTTGGTGTGATGAAAAATTATTCCAAGATCAGGATTTAAACCCGAACTTTTATACCACTATACCAGTAGTAAGAAAATTTAAAATTAATGGCCAGACTTTAAAGCTCGATGTGTCAAAATTTGTAGTCGCTCATGAATCCTGGATTAGTAAACGTAATCCAGAAAAGTTCGGGATTGAAATTTTTATCTAATAAATCGTACATCTCAACAGTACGATAAAAGCTACTAAATCGAGACATTCCCGCCGAAATCTGAACGCTTAGAAACAGTGGCGTAACTACTAATTGGGGAACTTAGGCGACGCCTAGGACCAGTAGCTCTCTAATCTATGTATACATATATAGAGTACATATATATTTTTTTAAATTGTTTCATTAACCTTTCTCTACCGGTGATGTATTTACTACACCTCGACTCTAATAATGGGAATATCGATAAGAAATACAATAGATACGGGGTTCAGAATTTTTGTGTTCCTCTTTAATATAATTACAAATCATATCAAAGTATTATAATATAAAAGTATTCATCTGCAGCGACGGAAATAAATAATTTGTCGGGAAATCGGGATTTTTTCGAGTTTTAGTCCGTGTCAGAAAGGAATTTTATCATTCACATTGATGGTTTTATACGAAAATGGGGGCTCACGCGGCCATCAACTCGAACTAGCATTTAAATATCTGATGACGATACCTCCAACGAGTGTGGAGGCTGAGCGTGCATTTTCAGCAGCAAATTGTCTGGCTACCAAAATCAGATCCAGGGTAAATTACGAAAAACTTGATGCTTTAATGTTACTTCGGGCATATTTTCAAAATAATATTTGAATTTTTTAGTGTTATATATATTTATTTTTGAATTGTATTTTTATCTTTTCTTAAATAAAAAAAAATATTTCGCTTTCAAATTATTTTATATATTAAACAAATGGACTTATTATTAATTTTTGACCAAATTTATCTATGTAATTACTTTAAAATAACCTATTAAAAATCCTGGTCCCGGGACCCCGGGATTGATCGTTAGTATATCGTATCATATTAATCGATAGTATACGGATATTTTAGTTATTTTAATTTTATGTCTTTATATTTTATATATATAATATATATTTTTTAATATTCTGTTTATTTTATATTTGCATGTGATAATTTCCATTAAATAGAAAAGAAATAACTTGTTAAAACATATTTAAGCGGAGGATCCACCAAAATGACGCAACACCTCCGCAGGGGAACGCCTCGCCTCGTCGCGCATATCTGGTGAACGCAGCGATGAACGAGTTAACATTTGTATATCATGAAAAAATTATAATGAACAAAACTAACAGTTTAATCAAAATTAGGCATGTACGTAAGATAAACAAGCATTATGTGGATAAAATTCGAAATTTTCTGGATCATATTCGTTTTTTTCAAACGGTGAAAGAATATGTTCATCATCGTTATTCAGTAGGCTGTATTTGGTCATGCGTCCTATGAATCATTATGCATAAATCACTCGGTTAACAGGGTAATTCAAAATCAATGTGTACATCCAAGGGTCGATCAAACCAATAAATATATTTTTTTGGACCATTAATCCTGTTGAAGCGTTCATGGACGTGTCATTCGTGCTTAATAGTCACATTTTAACAATCGGTTACCGTTATTGCAAGGGTAATACAGGATAAAGAAGGTCGGCGACCCCCTCATTGTGAACCTTCGGCCTGGTTGATACTTTAGAAGTGTAGACGATAAGGAAGGGAAAGTCTGCAATGGACAGTGGTCGACAAGTTACTATCTCGTGGCGATAAAAAGGGCCGCCCTGTGGAAACTGGTCTTTATCGAGTTTGGTCAAATCACAATTATGTGCAATTACGCAAAATTATTCATTGCCTCCAGAGTGGCCATCTTCGAAATTCCATCAGCGAATATTGCCGGGGCGTACATTTCAGCAAGCGGATTATCTTTTCAACTACCACCCCAATGCTTGTAAATTGTCAGATGATAATTTTACGCCAGAAGATAACGATTCAAAAAAATTCAAAAGTTTAAGGTCAGATACGTGAGATTCGCGTCCGTTTGCCAGTCGTTTCCATTCATTGAGCGGCTTTATCCAGTCTTCAATTGACCATCTTCAAGTAATATTTCTTGACAATTTATTTTGATAAATGATTCCCACCAATGACGTCAAAATTCATATTATGACAGCCTAAATTATTTTTGAATTATTAACATTCATATAATATGACGGCATAACATGGTTAAGGAAGTCTATACTGTCATCATTAATTTAAAATATAGTAAAAATTCACATTTTATTCAGAAGATTGAATCCATTTATATAGCTAGATCTACTATAGTTACATTTCGAATGATTTATATGCAATGAATGAAAACGATTCTATCAATATAGATCCAATTAATTTTAACTAAGGGTGAAATTACCATAAATCAGGGAAATATAAGCTTGAGTCATAAATAGTTGCCGGCGAAAAGTCGTTATAATTACAGTGAAACCTCGATTTTACGTTTTCCAAGGGACCCTGAAAAAAAAACGGTAATTGCGGGAAACGGTTAATGCGGGAAAGCTTCAAATAATAATAAAAAACAACTAAAATCTTAAAAAAACATTTATTTATTAGTTACTTTTATATATTGTATATAAAATTTATTTTTTAAAAAACTCCTTTATGTTTGTTTGCTTCTTTGTTGTTTGGGACTTTAATTGGAACAAAGACGCCTCAAACTCGCGTACTTTTCTAAGAGCGGATTCATCTATTTCCTTGGAATAGAAAAATGATTTAATTTTTTCGAAGGCCAATAATGCTTCTGTAAATGTCGGAATAGATTCGGTATTATGTTCTTCGCCATCTTCCTCTTCACTGCTGTCATTAGTTGCATCACATAATGAGTCGATTGTCTCAACGCCACAGAAGATTTTGTGATCCCTTTTATTTTGGCTATTTGCAAAGCTTTTTCTTTGACTATGGATCCATCAATGGGTATGTTTTCAGCTCGCGCCTGCTGGTACCACGTGTAAAGAATATCATCAAGCTCTCCAAAAGTAGATTCCTTAGCAGACTTTCTTTTATTCGTTGTCTTGCCGCACTTTTCAATTGTTTTGCGAATGTTACTCTTCATAGCAACAATCGTGTTTAGAGTTGATGGTGCTAATCCCAGACGTTTTGCTATGTCAATTCGTTTTTCTCCTGGATTGTTTTCGACGTCTTAAATTATTTTCAGCTTCTCAGCTAGAGTTCTAGTTTTCTTCATGGGTGGCGGCATTTTAGTTTCAATTTGGAAAAAAATTCGATACGAGATGTGAGGCAATATTGAACGCAACTGACTTGTACAAATTCAGCTACGCGACTAAAAAGTTTGTATGTACAGGAATCATTATTACCATGAATTTTAAACAATTCAACATTTGCATTGTAACGTAGAGATAAAACGGATTGGGAAATTCCCAACCTCGATACTAAGGAATGTTGGACACCGATGTTCGTCAAATCAGTCAAACAAAAGATGATAGGTTTTCCCTCTTTAAGTGACGATCTCCGAATAATCGACAATAGCGTAGATAAGGTAAACCTATTATCCAAAACTTTGGGACTAATCACCAGGATTCCCAGCACTTAAGCGACAATAGCACACAACAGACGATTTCGAAATCATTAAAATAATTCTTCAAAAATTATCCTAAATCCTTAACAAATACTAAAATAATCACTCCATTAGAAACTTTTATTAAGAAAAAATAAAGATTAAAAACAAAAATACACAGGTTCGGCGAAATTGATAATACAATCATTAAAAACTTCCCACGAAAGTTTTCAATGCTTGCCTGAAAATCGGTTATTATCCCACATTATGGAAATTTGTAAAGGTAATTCCGATTCCAAAATCAGTCCAAAAAAATGATCCATCCCGAAAACTATAGACCGATCACTCGGCTGTGTCAAACTTGCTTGCCGAGATACGGAGAAATATGCAATAAAAACGGCCAATCGGGATAATATTTGTGACGGGACCAAAATATTTAAACGGTTTATCGAGGAAATCGGTAAATCGGGGAACGGTCAATGCGGGATTATTTAACGTTGTTCTTATGGGAGTTTGACGGGACTATAAAAAATGAACGGTCTATCCGGGAAAACGTATTATGCGGGAACGGTTTATCGAGGTTCCACTGTATTTGGTTTTAGCCTTGATGAATCATCCGTATTGGGGAGTATAGGATATCATTAGATAGGTATGAATCTTACCAGTTTTTCGACAACAGTTAACCGTGTCACATTTTATGTTATAGTATTTTTTACCCATAAAATGGAAAATTAAAAAGGTCGTCAATCGTAAAAATGTCATATTGAAAAAATCAAAATTGACGATGAAGTGAATCACACCATCGAAATTTTGTTTTCATCTAAATCTGCTAAATTTTATAAAAAGGATATTGATAATTTACCAGTAAAATGGGATAAATTTATCACTAATAATGATAAATATTTAATAGAGTAATATTGCTTTGTTATTTTGTTAAACGCCAAATAAATGTTTGAAAAAAAAAATCGGCAATTATTTATGACTCAACCTGATATTTTGAAAGCTTTTTTGATTTAAATTCAACAAATAATCAAAATATTATATGATTATCTCAATTTTTGAAGTATTTATTTATTTATTTTGAAGTCCTTTATAAATGCCAACAACATAAGTTTGTAAAAAAAAGAACTAGTGTTTCATTAATATACCAAAACACACAATTTATATTGAAGAAATTTGATCTACAATTGCAGTTTTTTGTGAATGTCAGACATGGGGTTAATTTAAATAAATGCTTTTGACTCCCAATAAATCTCCTGGTAATAGGCTTTTACAATTGATGAGCATAGGCCATTATTTATTAATATTACATATAATTTATTTTAGAGTTTTTTGGATTTCGGAATGTTGAAGTATCAAAAAATCTGATTTATTAGCATTTGGCAAAGCGCTCGATTAATTTCGTCTTTTGTCTCATATTTTAAGACGTGTTTTTTTAAACACTTTCGAAGATTTGCCACACGAGTATATAGATGGCCCATAAATAACCGAACAGACATTATTGCACACGATTCAGCTTAGAATTCCTAAATTAACGTTTAATCCGTACACCAGGATTTGAGATGAGGATCGAGCTGTCGGTATTTTATAAATCAAATAGAGCACCCTATAATTTTTGTGTTAAAATGCGATTTTCGTTCCGAGCCAGCAATCAATCTGGAAAACTCGTACGAGTCGAGATATTAAATTTATGGGCGATATTTCAACGGGATTCTATGTTTTTTGCGGAGCCTATCTGGGTCGTTCATAATGATTTAAAAATGATTGAGGCTTTCGAAAGTCAGTCTTAGCTCTATTATACGAAGCTGAAGATGGTCAATAAATCTTATTGCGTGATAATAATTCAATTGTAGTATTCATTAAATTTGATTCGATTCTGCGATGTCTTCGATGGAAGATGTTGAGCAATTTAGGCGAATACATAAAAAACATCATTAAAATGATTTACTATAATTATGAATCAATCACTAGATGGCAGTCATACCTCGCAAGACTTTAAATGTCTGGATTAACCTGCATGCAATTAAAAATTTCTTGCGGTGGCATTTATGTAATTAATTATAGAAAATCTAATGGAATTTATAAGAAATTCTATAAGCACTTGATAGTTCATGAGGAATACTATTCTGTAGGATATAAGTCGATTAACATTATATTATGTGTGATTACATGCGGGAACCATATTTTTACGATTTACGCTGTTTTTTAGTAAAATTCGCCTAAAACATTATTATATGATGTTTCTTCACATTTTTGAATAGCTTAAACGTCACGAAAAGTGAAACTCTAACTGGCAGTTGGTGGGAATGAAAGAGAGAGAATCGTTTGTCTATATGTTGCATAAAGCAACCATTAGACCAGTAGCTTGCCTTTTTTATTATATATTACACAAACACACTTTTTTTAGCTTAGCTAATTTTCTAGCTTACAATTTCCAAAGTAATGAATAAAATTAACTTTTCTGAGGAGTTAAGAAGTTTCACTTTTTTTTAACATTAGTCTCATCTTCGGAAATATTATTTTCCAATATAATTCTTCTTACTGTTGTAAACCGCATTCTGTGAGTATATACATTTTATTTTATGTCAATCCTTCATAATTATATGTTTTCCTATAAACAATCACCGCCTTTAACCGAAATAATTATTATGGACCATAAATTATGAAGCAGAAGAATGCGAAAAATAATGCAGATCGTTGAAATACTCCATAAAAATAAATCTCTTATACAAAAACCGACATTTTTCAAAGACGGTTTTCGGTTTTCAATTTTCGAACAAAACCGGTTTTCACCGGTTTTCAGCTTTAAGAAATATATAAAATATAAAATAACGGATATATTAAAATGTTTCCAATTATATCGATGTCAATAAAGGACTGGAGACACACCAATTCATAATCGATTCAAAACTCTTTTTGTGCGACTTTTTTTGTGCGATTTCGAAGTTATGCGGTTTTTTTATTTCATAAAGAGTACGTATCGAGATATTTTGGATAACACAGGAATTAAATCATCAACGCTAACCAAAATCTGAAAAAAAATAATTTGGGACTATGTAAATCATATTGCATCTGTTATCGCAGAATTACGACAACGCCCTTTATTCTGGTTTAGATTTTTGAAAAAAATCATTTCGTTTCTTTGCATTTTTCCAATGTTTTCACTTTTTAAAACACCTTTTCCAAAGGAATTTCCAAAATTTCAACTACTTACAGAGTTATAGCTATTTTTAGTAACGCGGCAACTTGGCAGGTCCTACCATATTGAAATCTTTTAACGCGTTTTTTTCGAAACTACTTTTTTCAACATGGTTGGCATCATATCTCAAGTTTTAATGATTTAATTTACTTCAAACTGGGTACGAATCTTTTCTAAATAACTCTCTATTATTCCTACCAGATTTATATCAAGACTTATTTTTTAACTTTTTAAAAAATAAATAAAAACTGATAAAATAACATTAAAAAATTCGTCAAAAAAACAGTCGCCATTTTGTTTTTTTTTTTTTTTTTTGAGTTAAGGACTATAGTAACATCTTTACTAATTATGAATTATATTGTTGGAAAGAGAAAATCTACATAGAACAAAAATTATCATACAGCGATGATACTTTGTAATTAAAATAATTAGTATTTTTCTAGTGGGTGTCTGATATTTAAGATGCTAGATATCCTTAAAAATGTATCGATGATGTAAGGCGTTCTTTAAATGTTACCAAAAAAGTAATTTTTTAATTGCCTTGTTTTACTGTAACTTTTTTTTATGCGATTTTAGGTATTTTTTATATAGCTGTTTCAAAGTTATGCGATTTTTAAAATCCATGGAACGTATCTTCACTTTTTTTAAGTCATAGCTTTTTTTGTGCGATTTTCCGCGGAATGCATCTACCGCATAAAAAAATAAGGGTATTAAACTAATTTGACAATTGGAAATTCCACTTTTTTGATTATATAGTTTTTATGTATTAGAATTTGTATGACATTTTCGTTCTGCAAGCGATCCCGTTTATAGCACTAGTTTTATGTTTTAAGATTTATATGTTTGTTTGGAGTGATTTGTCACAAATATATTTATTGTTCTGAATTTGGTTTACAAGAAATGCTCAAGTCGACAGTGATCCGAAGTCAAAGTGCAATCGCAAGAAGTTAAAGGAAAGCTCTGGACTGATTTAAGGAATGAAATGAATTGACGTGTGATTGAAATTAAATCTGCAATATATCTGTATGACTTTTATGCAAGGAATGTATACCAAGGAAATCGGAGAGAGTATCGGAATACGGTATATAAACGATACGAGGCTAAACAAAAATGACACTATGAAGATATCATTTACAATGATGATCAATGCGCCGATTCAAACAATATGAATGGACTGAAAAGAAATACTGTCTAGACGAAATTAGAGTAGGTCACATAAAAATGACATTTAAAAACCTATGATCTTAATGACGTACATTTCAATGTCAAATGGATCAATTTCTTTGATTTGGTGATTCAGAATTTAAGTACATAACATGGTAATAGTGAATGACATCAAAAACCTGATTTTCGAAGATCATAATTTTTGCCAAGCACTGGTGGTGAAATACTTTGAAATAAATTGAAAAAATGTTTAAAATAGGTCAATCGCGCGCGAAGTGCCCCCGTAGGTAATGTGTTAAGAAATGTGTACAATGTGTTTTGTAAATAATATGATTTGATTAGTTAGATATAAATGTTCGTACCTTCGCGTAGTCCTAACCAGTTCTCGTTTTGGGGTCCATAAGTCGGTCCCGTGTCGATTTGAGGATATATTGGAGAAGTGCAGATTGGACAGCAGCAACTGAAAGGAAAGTACTGTATCTTCCCGTTCTGATCGAAGCAGTAATATCTCTTTTTCCGGTCTGTCGAATGATGATTGTGTGCGGGTTGCACCATTATCTTGATGAGCGCTTCTTCTGCGTCTTTGGCTTTCTTGTGCCTTATCCTGGGCACGGCTTCGATGCCTTTGCCCCAGTTGGGCGGGCTGAAAATATCTCTCTTGGAAGACGCGGATGCGTCACGCGTGCCGCCCTTTGGCACACGTTTCCTCGCTTCCAGGTAACGAAGAGGATCGTTCATTTTTTGCCGCTCTTCGAACGGTACTCGATCGTAATTTAAGCGCTTCGATCTCGGTCCATTGATTGAGTTCGTATCCCAATCGGGGCTCGTTGATCTTTTTTCATTATCTTCCACACGCGATCTGCTCGATTGGCTCCTACGCACTCTGCGGACCTCCTCGAGGAGTCTCTGGGAGCCGGGGCGATCGGTGTGAAACCACTTCGCTAGCTGAGGCGCTCCGATCTGTCTTCGGTGGGTCTGCGGGGGCAAAGCATCGGCCGAGGACGTCGGCAATGCGAGCCACCCCGCTGCGAGGGCGATGGCGAGGGCGGACACCCGCAGGCCGGAGCTCTTCCATCGGACCCGAGCTCTTCTTCTAATGTCACCACACCGCAATCCATCCTTTGCTGCCATCTCATTATTTCACTCTTATTTATTTAAACCGTTTTAGCCCATGTTTAAGCACAAATTCGAATCCAATCCAGCTCACAATATGCTTTACGAGAGTCGGCTCACTTTTTTGTTAACACCATCCGAACGCAACACCACCCAAACAAAAAAAATGCATACAACATATAAATTAAAAAATCCACCACAATTAATGACTCCGATTTCATATTTATTATCCGAAAATTTTGATTGATTGTATCGCATAACAACTGACGCTATAGATCTAATCATTTTGCAGTTGTTCAATTCGCAGTGAATCTAAATTTACAGTTCACCAGACAAAAAAGAGTAAAGGCGCCACGATTAATTTATTCGGTCTATCGATGAAATAACATCTTGATAGTGCAATATTCTGACGATTGATCTATTTTCAGTTAGAATTTGCAATTAGCACCTCATTTAACCAAGCGAGTCTTTGACACTAATGAAAATCAACAAATTTGTATATTGAAGTATCGCGCTACTATCAGACGATCGATCTGCGCATGCGCAGAATGTAATCACTTTCATGTTTAAATTAAACTGGTTTAAAATCAGATGCTTTTTGATCAATTGATAATCTTAATATCCCTCTTAATGCCGATTGAAAAACTGTATCTAAGCAAATTCTGAGACAATTAGACGTAATTTGATCATTCTGATGAAAATTCTATAGGCGCAGCAGGCCAAATTGGCTTGAACGTCACGGAAAGTGAAACTCCAAGCGGTAGTGTGACGGAAAAAAGAAAGATAATTGATTGTAGTGTCATTGTCGCACACATAATATACACTTTACGTGTAAGCGTAGCATAAAGCAACCAGTAGACGTTTGCCTATTTTATTATATATTACACAAACACAGCATAATCTTTTTGTTAAAAAATTTCATTGTGTAAAAATTGAAATATAGAAAGAGACAAGTACACACAGAGTGTGTCTTTAGAGAGGGGGAAATAATGTTCTATGTATTATTTTGAGATTCTCTGTCTTGAGACGATATATCGACGTTGGCACTAAGAGGGATATGAGAATCCCAAATGAAAAAATATGAGCTACAAATTATGCAAATTGATTCGTAATTCGGTAATCATTTCAGCATCTAAATATACAAATAGCCGATAAAAAATATGTAAATCATCGAGACATGTCTCCGGCTTGTTTTTGCATTACATCGATTGCCATTATTGCATAGCATTACAGCGAACAGATCAACAAATCGTCCATTTTCGGTTCAAGGCTCGAAGCTACAATGCTCGGATTTATATCTGAAGTTCAAGTTTATCTGGCGAAAAAATGTGAACGCCGCTGTTGATATTTTGCATAGAATGTCATAATCGTTGTTAGCATTACTCACATTACAGAGATATATTTCCGTTCCGATATGCGATAAAACGAGAGTGTTCCAAGATTAAATTTCAGCATAAAAGCTAATAGAGTATTGTGTGCTTCAAGATAAAGTAGTGGCAAACATTATTATGCGCCAGTTAATTACATTCGTTAATACAATAAGTGGAAATGTACTATTTTCGAATAAAAAGATATGATTATCGAAGGCTCGTTTGATCGAGGTTCGCTATAAATTGCTTAGAAATCACTTGATTTATGAATGCGACACTTCACTGAAATCCTTTTGATGATGGGCACGCTGATGATAGTCATTATTTTTCGGAAAAAAAATAAAAAACAATCCGTTTACGAGTCGAGGTTTCGTACATAACGTGAACGCACGTAAATCGTGCACCTCCGTCTACGGTCACTTTAAGACTGACTGGAGTTGCTGAGCACCACTGGCTTCAACGATGGCTGATAACCATACCGAAATCAGGCCTTCCGCCAATTGCGAATTGCTTAAAACTATCATCAAAGCCTTTGAGCATTCATATAATTTTTTCAAAGCAATTCTCCAAATTAGAGATAATTTTGTGACTGTAAAATCTCGCAAATGTCTCGAACCGTATGTTGCGGCTTGAGACGATCATTCATTATGCTTTTATATGAAGGCTCTGCATTTTAAGATCTTGTTCTATAAACTTCAATTGGAAAACATGACTGCATGCCTCATTTTATAATCTGTAATTGAATATTTGCAATGTGAATATTTTGCATAAACTTATTTAAGCAGGACCTATTTTTGGGTTCTGCTTAAATAAACTATGTATAATCAATATTCTATTTACGCGGTTGCATTGAATATCGCATAAATGAAAACATTGCATAGATTGAGGCGTATAAATCGTACAATATCGATATGTAACATTGTTAATTATCTTCATTGTTGTTTTGTATAAGACAGCTAATTTTTTCTATGTAATTAATAGCATATCAGATCCATTTTTAAACATACAATCATTGCAAAGCTGATAGACTATAATATAATATTAATGATACAACCATCCATCTTTTAAGAAAAAATCTGTCTTGGGTTCATGTATAAAAAATAATAATAACACAAATTTCAACAATCATACGAGCCAAGCGAACAGACTGACATACAATATTGGCTTGGGATATTGATGTGGGAACGAACTTTCAACAGAACGACACGATGTCATGTAAAAAATATTGAGTTGTTTTGAAGTTTGGGTGATATTCAACGATGGCTTTTACTGAAAAATCTGAACATTTTGTAAAATGTACAATGTAAAATGTATGATGTGATCAATATTCATCACAGCAATGTTGTTACTTATAGCTTTATTATGAGATGTACCCATAAAGATTTTCGTTTTTTAAATGAAAGATTTGAATGCTCATATTTTTTTTATTTTTAACAAAATGTAATTTACATCGTTAGATATAACCTCTCTCCATCTATCTGGTAACATTTTGATGCCTCTGTCATAAAACATCAAAAGCTTTGAACGAAAATATTCTAAAAGTCCATTTTTGACCTCATCGTTTGTTTTGTATTTTTTCCCATCCAAATAACGCTGTATGGACTTAAAAAGATGAAAATCATTATGTTCAGCTATGGAATCCGATCGCGAGCTGCTAATTCGTCGTATCAGCGGTCCGAAAAGCGGACCGATTAAGCATACAAGCATTATGGCCACGCCGTCCTCTTTTAGGGCCTTTTACGGCATTTTCTATAATCTGTACGATTACGGAAGCAACGTAGCTTCTAGACACTTTCTATCATAGTATTTTTTTACAACAGTAACCGCCATCTATACGTTAAGTCGGGTACTTTTGGGACTATTTTTGTATATTATTTTAAAACATATATTATAACAGTATTTTTAATATATTGCATTTATAATAGTATTAATTAACTTTAACGTTAAAATAAATTGGATTTCTGGGAAAGGGGGGCGTTATGTTAAATACTTGCCACGGGAGATTCATACCCTAGTGACGCGCGTTGCAGTCTCTTTTTTGAGAAAATGATAAAGCCTTCAATTTTGAATAAATTCTTCCCTCGGCGAATATCGATCCATTGTAAATTGGGTTGTTAAATTTGAATTTTAAAAATCACAATTTATTCTTAATGAGTATAGTCATCAAAAGAGCACAAAACACGACTTAAAAGTGCAGCAGCCCAAGTGCAACTAATCCACAAAAACGGTCAAGCAATAAAACGAAAACCATTTTGGGTTCTGCTTATATAAGTATTATCTAATATAAAACCATCTTTGTTCAATGCATCTTGAATTTCAACCCCAACCTGCATCTGGAACAAATCTGAGATGTTTTTAGTGGCGGCAAAAAACATGGTTTATAAATGGGAGCTTTCATGTCCAAATAAAAAAGCTCCGCAAGGTGGTTCGCTTGAAGAATTCCCAACATCGACAGTATGCCATGAAAATCAACTTTTTTGGAGTGAACATTGGCAAAAAATCGTATACGATGATTCATAAATGTAATTGTTTATTACCGGGGAGAAAAAATAGTGTGTGGGTGCAAAAAAATAAGTATATTGCAATTTTATTCGTGATATTAAAGAGCGTTGCTGCTATATGACCCCGAGGTACAAATTAAAAGGCGCGTTACAGTGCAAGATTTATAGAGTTTTAATTGTTGTAACCGAGTCAGGATGATAATAGACATATTGTCAGTGTTTGGTCACGTTTAGCTTTTTTTCTGAGAATGATTTATCGTAATATAATATGATCAAAATTTTTATGTATGACACGTAAGTGTGGACACGAATGTGGTCGCTCGGAAGATTGAGATGATTAAGCCGTATGTGTGGTATAAGAAAACATTTTTTTCAACGGAAATCATGTTTTTCTCACGTATGAAATTTTGTTTTAATTGGTCTTCAAGAAACATCGAAGGATAACCTGTTGCGATGAATTATAGCCATGATACGTTATTAATAGCAGAAATGTGCGCGGAAATGTTTGGAATCTCCTGATGGACGTTCGTGTTTAAGTTCAAAAGGAATGATTTAGGTATTAGATGGGCATATAATAAATCGTAATCAGCCTTCTAAACAAACCAAACGCTTAAGTGATTTTTTCAAAGGCAAAAACTCGCTTAAAAGGTAGCAAATAGCTCAATCGGCTTCTGGTCCGGAATGACCGACCTTCACTCCGGAGGAAAATTCATTAGAAGAGCCGTTGGTAATCTATGAATCCATTGAATTTCGACAAAGTTACAATAACCATAAGAGATCATTAGACACAACACAAAAACTGATTTACTATGTTTACACGCCACTCTGTCAGCGACGGTAATGGTCAAACTTGTCAAATTAACATTCGTTTGAAAAGCTGTTGGATAAACGCGCTAATGCGTCCATCTCAAGAGCGATCCAAGAAGTTGCCTCAAGAACTGAGCAGTCCAGAATTTGTCATTAAAAATACGCACGATTTCAATGTGTGCAATGATTTATAAAGCCAATAAAGTTGGCAAGCATTCCCGATGAAGAAAGGCATCATAAAAATGTATGCAACTCCCATTTTATCCCCTTGTATTTGAGAACTTTACGACTGTCTAAAATGTTGTAAATGTCCAAGGACCATCAATGGCATCAACAGCTGTTTTATCACATCCTGGAATATCACATGAATATGCAATAAAATAGATAATATATTTGCAACGTGTTTATGTGTTGATTGTGCAAGCTTTAGTACATCAACCCTGATATATAGTCTCTATATTGTATATGATTGTATTGTGAATAGAGCATTTAGAGGTAAGAAATGAAAGGGTTGGAATCGCACCCCCTTGTGTTTCAAATAATTTTCTTCAACTTTATTTGTATCGATTTAAAGCATCAGTAAAAGCTCTCGTCGGACAAAACAATATTACAATTGTAACTTGTGTAAAAATAAGAATTTAAATATGATTTATTAGCTATGACTTTATGAACTATGCGAGCTAAAATGATATGACTATAGCGAGCAATCAAACATGGTTCATTTGGACAGGATACTCATTAAAGTTAATATTTCACGCTTCAAACGAGCATATATCGTTTTAATATTACAAATGAAACGAACTATTCGTCGAATAGTCGAAAATCATAAATATGAGACATATCCTGAAAGTAAGTGTACTAAATTTTTATATATTTTTTTGGAAAAAGTGTATTTGAAAAAAAAAACAGGATATTGTTGATACTGTTTTTCAACATAACTGTCATCCCGTTCAAGGCATCTAGTGACCCGTGGCAGAAGCAAACCCTTAAAAAAGAAAAAAACCTCAGCCCGTTATTGTTACAGTACACTTACTTTCCGGATATGCCTCGAATATGTCAATGCCAAATGAAAGATATACTTGTAGGTTTTCAGACTAAAATACGAATTTTTGAATAATTGTATAATGACATCAATTTTGTTGGTATCTTGGTGCTCGTTATAACCGAGTTTTACAGTATTTATACGTACATTTAAATAATATTGATATTTACAATAAAACATATATGGATACACAAATGGACGATATTCAATAAAATATAGATTAGTGGCCTCAATTCGATATTGGATGGTGGTAAATGTTTATATATTAAAAATTATAAATGCAATGTTCGTATACCACGACCTTGGACTCATCTTATTCTAGATCCATTTATCAAAAATTAATTAAAGGATGAAAAGAACGAAGATGGATCCGTGCGAGTATGATCCAGTTTTTGATATTTGTTTAATGGGAACGGTATTCTGAATCTCCGTATAAAATGTGAGTAATAACAAAATGCTTCCATTAATAGTACACATTCATTAAAAAAGAAAAAAAAAATAGAACGTAATCCCATAACCCTGAGCCATATTCGGTTCGATCTAATATCACGTTGGGCGCATATTAGATTTGGAGGAAGACAAATTCGATGTTGAAGAGTACGGCGTGGGAGTCTTATCTCTCGCGTGCTTCTAGTCTTTTTTAAGAGAACACATTGATTAATGGTCCAGCGTCCGACGTTGGATGCTTCAATTTTATCAGCAAAGAAGTGAGGCAATACCTGTTTTTATGGACAAGGATGACTTAATTCACACTCGGATGCGGAACTGTAATTTTAGTCTTACGCCTGACGCGGATAAAACGCGTACCCGATCATTTAAGCGCTAAATCGTTCCATCACAAATTATGCTTCACATTCATTTTTGTGTTTGCATTGTTGGATTAACATATTGCGGTAAATCTACCTTTGCGAGTGATTGAAATGTTTGATGAAATAAACGGGCAGTGTTAATTTTTTAGTGAGCCTTCTCAAATATCACGCATTAGTATTCAAGAAAGCACATTCCTTTCGGACGCTTCGATTCGCCCATTCAAGTGTTATCTATGCAAAACGATCGAAAAGTGTCGAATAGTAAATTTGAAATTAACTGCGTGTTGAAGGTTTAAATATTTACCTTCGGCCAGAGCTTGTCCAACGTTCGGTTATTTTATAAAAAAATAGCCAAGCTTCGATATTGGATCCTGAAGCTGACTGTGTAAAAGTTGTTCAAATAAACACTAAGAACATAGAAGATCATGTTTTTATTTTTTGGAAGAGAAAGACAGACTATATCAACAATAAAATGAATATTTGCCAGGATTGACAACAATGAGACCCTCAAAGACATTATTTTTAATACTACTATAAATAATACATGTATTTGTTCAAGATTTTAGTATACATTATAAAATAAAAAAGTACAACGTATGCATAAATCATCGTAGGCATGATAATCTTTCCATGTTCACGGAAGTAGAATATAAGTCTCATAACATTGCACAAATATTATTCCATATTGCATATTCCATAAGGTAATTTATATGGTGATGGTTTATATAATCTTTCTAAGGTTTCATATCCGTTATCGGATGAAGGTAATCTCCATAGGAGACGTTTCTAGTAAAAAGCTGTTTAATATGGAGCATTCCTATTGTTCATGCGAACAAGCAATCTACAAGTAAGTAGTAAAATCATGATCTTTTAGAGTAAATGTGTGGCTCAGGATGACTAATAAAAGCTCCTTTAAAATTGTGGACAAGAAAAAAAAATACAGCAATATCAATAGTAAAAAATCTAGTAAAAGCGAAGATTTAGTAAAAATATGTAGTTGAATTTATATTTTTATTTATACTTATTACATTTAATCTGTATGGTAGTATTATCGCGTATTTGCGAGCGAATTCCAGTGATTCAGAAAGATCATTCTTACACTTTGAACTCGGAGACAGACAGAGACGGAGAGTGTCTTGCAGGTCAGAGACTCTGAATGGGAGACAGAGACGGAGAGAGTATCTTGCGTACATCGTACGATTGTATAGATCGTTAACCCAAATTTATTAACTAATAATTATATGCGAATGATATAACGAATCGATTTCAAGTGTATTGTTTATGCTTACTCGAAGAAATTACCGAATACAGCGCATTCTCAACTATCCGAGACTATGCTGGGGTGGAAGGGCATGGCTAAATGAAAAACACGGATAATTCGATTTTTTTTTTTCATAATTTTAATAATCATCATTTAAATTTTTAAACATTTTTTCCAGCAGCCTGTTTCTCAAATTTCAGACCTTCCCGAAACTTTTGAACCCAATCAAACATTTAGAGTAACATCACCAAATTGTGCTTTAAGTCTCATCAAAATTTAATTTAATTTCACGCCTTCGTTTACGAGAAAAGGAATGATTATGCGTTGCGCAACATAGGATGCTAGTTCTCGCCTTCTTCTTTTGATGAAGGCATCAAGAAGCTTCCTATCCAATGGATTTTTTTTTCTTAAGAAGAAAACTACATAAGAAAAAAAATCCATTGGATAGGAAGCTTCTTGATGCCTTCATCAAAAGAAGAAGGCGAGAACTAGCTAAGAAGAAAACTACATAGAAAAATAAGATATTTCATTTGTATTTTTATATATCACTAATAAATTGGTATAACAAAATTCCGGGTTGTATTTGAGTCCCTTTCGTAGTTAAGGAGATTAGGGGCTGTTAGCAGATTGATTTAATCGGGTTGTAAATATTCTCGAAGTTCAAATACATTGTGTGTTTACGGTCGCATTCAATTGGTCCATCTCATATATAAGAAATAAAATAATAATATTTTTCAAGCACAGATAGTCCGTAAACCGGATAATCTGCATCCGGATAATCGAGAGCACACTGTATTGTGTGCTATCGACAGTTTTTATTTATTTATGTACAAGATTCATTCGCGCTGCGACGGTCCTGACAGATAAATGGATTTTTATGGATGATAAGTGGCGGACAAACCAATTTAGCATTTAAGTCAAGGTTGTCCAACCTTTTTTGTCTTGGGAGCTACTTTTCAATTTAAAATTGTCTCGGGATCGACTTCTAATATGATTCTTATAGAAAATTTATTTAAAGTATTTCTTTTTTCTTTCTTCAAACTTAAAACTCAAATTAGCAGATAAACACGAATCAAGTCGAGTTAAAGAGTTCGATATCCGGGATTTTATTTTTCATCGTCGGCTGTAAATATATTTATATAAAGTAATATATTTTTTTCAAAATTCACGGAAGTCGTCGGGATCGACCAAATTTTGCTTAAAGATCGACCGGTCGATCTGGATCGACCGGTTGGACATCCCTGATTTAAGTTTATGTTTTAAATTAATTCACTACTCAAAGGGTTAAATAATTGTGAACGACTAGATTCAGGAAATCAATCAATTTTTGGTGTTAAAATTGTAATGATGTTTTAAATATATGTATATATAAAAATGGATTAATCAATATCTGTTGTAGTTTAGTGATTTAATGTGGAGCGGCGTACTTGGAGCGTTCCTACGGAGGAACAAAAAATAAACAGACAGGAAGTCTGCGCATTGCGGGTTTTATAGATAAAGTGTTCAAAGTGTCTCGCCTTGTTGAACAATTGAACATATCGATACACAAAAACATGTCTGCGATTTAAACGGTGCGTATCCCAAAGCGGAGGCGTCAATTGATTGATTCGAACCAGGAAATATACGATGTCAATTCGCATCAAATCAGATGGCATCATCGAAAAAAAAAACCTACCATAAGTATCCATCCAAGCGGCAATAAATTTATCAAGCCGTGGCTCGCGTGGAAACATTTTTTTCTCCATTAGCATATAGTCCGAACGATATCGTGATTCCTGATCCCGATTCTATCTCGACTCGTTCTGATGCGAAAAAAGCAGGTGATATTTGAGTCATCGTCCAAGAATATTAAGCTCTTTGTTACGTACCACAAAAATGCCATCGGTTCTTTTTTAGACAGTGTAAACAGTCGAATCACGTATGTCGAAACTAGTTTTCTTTCTGCATTCGTCGACGTCCCGTACGCAAATTGACCGAGTGGAAAAATGATGCAAATGAAGCGACGTATTGAATATTGGATCATGTAACGAGTATGAAGATTTTTTAATGCTGCCATTACGGTCTTAAGAAGCGGCTTCGCATCGGATATTGGAAACTATTTAAATTTAGATAGAGTTCCCTCGGGCAACATTATCGAGACCTCCTCTCATGCGAGTGTATTAAGTAATTCAGCAAAGTGGTACGCCCGGGTCTTCCATTGAAAATTTTAATTATAGATGACGCTAATTGAAAAATGGCGGCTGTGTAAAGATCGGTGGAGAGATTTGGACGCAAACGGACGCTGGACCATTAAATTGTCCTTTGCAAAAAAATCGCCGTACGCAGCGGTGCCATTAAACGGACCGGACCATAGAATGGCCTTAATAATACATTGTGATTTCTATTATAAAGCGGACTAATCAAATATTATTACAGCTTTTTAATCGAACAACGTATAATAGATGAAGTGCGAACGATGTAAGACTCCAAACATACGTTTAAAAACTTAATGAACAAGAACTTGTTGCTACAAAAGCAACCAACAGGAAACTGACCTTGTTAGACGGTAAAATGTGTTAAATGTTAAAATAAGCATAAGAAGAACTGATTGCTTGTATATTTATTCAAATATACCCATTATATTATATATAAGACGCCATGGTAAATAATATAGAATGTTATAAACATTATTAACCTCGTTTGAAAAAAATGTTCAGAATACTGAGTCAATTTGAATTAATTTAATAAGTTTATCGAGGTAAAATCCTAAAATAGAATAAGAATAATATTTACAAAATTCCAACAGGAACTTATAGGATATTAATTGAAAATTTGTTAGGTGATTGTTTGACATATAACACGTAGTAGTACATGCGTCATTTATCAGCGCCGGGATCAACGTCGAGGATAATGGTATGGAGCACTAAGTGCACCGAATGATCCCTCAATGGAGTTTCCGCGGCCGAATAAGGCGACAGTCGGGGATTGTCGCAGCGGCGAAGGCGACGCAAAGAGCCCGAAAATTTGGCCAGGGACCCATGTAGCATTTTTTTTTTGCTATACATATCGATGGTGTTAGTTAAGATTAGGAAATCCAATCCCTCGGGTGGTCCTCACCTTGGGTGCTCATGAATCCCGGGATTAGTAAGCTTAATCTCGAAAAAATCGGGATTCAAATTTTTATCTAAAAGAAAATGTACACCTCATCAGCATGTTCAAAATCTGGACGCTTGGAAACAGTGGCGTAACTACTAATTGGTGAGCTTAGGCGATGTCTAGGGGCAGTGACTGTTTAATCTATTTTTCAAATTGTTATATTAACCTTTCCCTACCGGTGATGTATTTACTACACCTCGACTCTAATAATGGGAATATCGATATGAAATATAATAGATACGGGCTTCAGAATGTTTGTATTACTCTGTAATATAATTACGAATCACATAAAAGTATTATAGTATTTTATTATTCATCTGCAGCGACGGAAATAAATATTTTGTCGAGAAATCGAAATCGGAATAGGCAAAAACGGCTGATCAAAGGAAAGCAGATACCATGCAAGTTGGACATTAAAAAATATTCAAGCTTGTTACACGCTGCGGCGGAGCTGACAGAAAAGTGGATTTACATTAGAGCGTAGCATGTCTGTTCTCCGGTTCTAAATTATGAATCATAAGATTTTTTTATGGATTAAATGCATACATGAGCAGTCATTCATTTTGAGCTTCATATTCGATGATTGAATATGACGGAAATATTTTATTGTTCAAACATGAGCGTCATTGTTTCAACTATGCGGAATAGGTTGCAACACATTCGCGTCTATATAAAAAATAGATCTGAAATATTTTTAATTAAAATTAATTTATTTGGCCTGTCAGAAACAATAATTTATTAGTCCAGTTTGAATGAAGCTGAGGCCATCCTTAGTCCAAAAATAATATTTTTCGTTGCAAGTCATCAATCATTTTGTGAAAATCAAACGAAATTCAATTTTTATGCATGCGTCATCAGAAGAGGAAAAATGATTTTGTCAAAAAAGCACGTTTTAATACCAATAATTATATTTCAAAATCTGTGATGCATTTTTAATCTTATATATAAAAATCAATGTTTGTTTGTCCGTATTTAATGCGCTGCCATATCGTTCATCCGATTGCGATAAAACTTTGTTAACTTACTGTTTACAGTTGCGGGAATAACATAGACATAGTAAAAATATTATATGGATGCACCATGTTGGCGCATATTGGTCTGGTGAAATGAAGTTTGGGCTGCGGCGACGAGAAGAGAAAGAATGCATGCAAAGAATTCCGGGTATTCAAATATAAAAATTGTATATATTGGTGATCGTTTGATTTATTTTTATTAGCTTGGAATTAATTTTTAAGAGCTGATTAAAAGACTTTTGTTAGAATTTATAAATGAGTTAATATTTCGAATAGCTTGCATTAAATTTTTCTTCAAATGTCTCGGCATACTTTCTGAGATGTTAGCAATTATCTGCGATTTTGTCTTTAAGAGCGACCCAAATTGAGTTCTAACTAAGATTGTTAGCATATTAGTGACCAATTAATGATGTTTATCGTAAAGATCTTAATAAGATTCTTAGATGATTGGCAAAGTACACCATTGTGCAAGAAAATTTTAAACATAAACATTTCAATTAAACAATATTGTATATTTATACGATCATATGCAGTTATGAATTGTCTTCTATATCATTCCTAAGGAGCACATTGAGAACAATCAGCTATCCTTTAGGATGTTCTTTGGTAAATATCCAGAAATATTATCGTTCAAATGAATGAAAATTCATTATGAACCTTACTACAATTTGATATTTCATTAATCCCGAATTTAGGATGTCTTTATAATCCTGAATTATCATTTAGGGAGCAAACCCACAAATTATCCACGAGGATGGGGAAAATTTCGATTTTTAATAATTTCAACGTTAAACCACTAATTCATTCAAATTCATTAATTGCTCCATAAAACTGAATTCAAAATCAATGCTTGTTCCCATGACGTTTTTATGCCCATAAAAATTCTAATAAATCTTAGAATTTATTTTCCGTGTTTCGTAACCAAACGTCAACGCTTGTACTTAGCAAGTCAAATCAAATTCAACAAATTTGTTATTCAAATACAAAGCATATATATATTCTGTTTATCGCCAAATGAAATGTTGATGAATGCATCCCCTATTTCAATACATCTAAATTATATTTAACATTTCTTATTTATAGCCATCATTCGCATTAAATTAAAGATTCCACATCATTTCAGATGAAGAACCATAATATATGCCCTCTGGACTTCCGTGAGTAACGCTTTTTTACCAATTTTCATACAGTGTTATGCAGTTAAATTCGTTTTTTTTATGCAATTGATGCATACTCTGAGGTGGTCTTCGCCAAATGCGTTTCGGATCGCATATGAAAGATGCATTAAAAGACACGACTCGATGGTCAATTATGGCACGGTCGTATAGGGATGAATTTCGATCCATGGCTATAAACCACATCGGTTGTTGATGTTAAATGGATACGTATTTTTGAGATATGCACAACGCATCGAATTACCCCCAATAAGTCTAGATAGCATCGCTATCAATTTCCTATGTATGGAAATCGCATTTGCATCACATTGTTGAGTAATATTTCTGGTTCCCCGCGTATCTGGAGTCCTCGAGCTTCATATATCACAATGATTGTGAAGCGGCTGTTATAAAGCGGCGCTGTCGGCCATTCAGAACTGTTATTCCATTGTGCATTCTGCATAGTTGCATCCCGCGCTCAAGTGCAGCCCGAGTGCAATCATCCGCTGTCGGCACGTTCTTGCGGGCAGGACCGAATTGCCAACACATGTGCACTAATCACTATTTAGCGCAAACATGTGATCCGCCATAAGACTTCGCAAATATCCGACTCATCCAGACATAAATATTTATCGGCCCATCGCTTCGGAGGATTACATGCAGATCACGCGCCCGCTTATGTGGAAGGCTCGTTCGGTGATGGACGACTATTGCGCGTGTGTTCGACAGATTTATGGACAAAATGTATGTAAACTAAGATACTACTGATCCTACTTTCCGTATGTTGGCGATGGGAGTCGTAAAAACACCCACAGATATCTTGCTATTTCGTGATGAAGAGTTGCAAATGGGACCTTGAGATTGGGCAGAGCGTCTCTGCGTTGAAGTCGCGTTAGCATCTGGATTTATGTGCGATATTATATATTTACGTATTTTAGTCCCTGAGTATTTATTTGGGAAAAAAATTCAATCCAGATGCTTTTATAGGCTAATTTAGAAATGTTTACATCATCGGATCAGATACAGACACAAATATACCTTGATTTGCACGACAGATTGATCATTTAAAAATCCTCCTGTTATTGTCTTTATCCAAAATTTTAGCTGAAATATGAACTAACTGTTTCTATTTACATCTTCTTCTATTCAGTGGGACCAGTGGTGTAGTGGGGCGGGGGCGCGTGGGGTCGACGCTCCCACACTTTTTTCTAGGCGATTTGGAATTTTTGAATAGTATGAATTGTAAAAAAAATATTTTTTTTAAGACCCAAAAATGTGTTCTCTTAAAAATATTGTTTATTTAAAACGTGTAAAAAAGAGTATTTGTTTCCACATGGTTACCAAAAATCAAATAAAAGACACGTTGGGATAAATTATTACCTTTTTTCTTTCCGGTGCTCTAAGAACTAGCTAAGAAAGTAGCATAAACTAGTAAGATAGATAAATATATAGTTTTTTATGAGTGGATAGAAGTCTAGACTCGTTCGGGATCCCATTTGGCGCGGGCCAATTATGTAAGTTAGCCTTTGATGGGGCTTTCGTGATAGTACAGATCATAGAAGATCCCGGGTATCCATTTATCTCTGAAAATTCCGCAAAAAAACTTTAAAAAAGACGGAGCAGTCACAAGGTCTGTGTATCCAACCGGTCCGCTTTTCCAACCGCTGACATGACGAATTAATGCCTTGCTATCGGATGCCATACTAGAACATATCTAGAGAAAGATTACGAGCTCTTATTATAAAACGAAGTTGACCGAAGAATACTGATTGGGTGGGTTGTTTAAATTTTACAATCTATGAAAAATATTGTTGTCTTTATTTTATTGCGGGCTTATGCAAGCTTGGTCTACCCAGTATTTGAATGATAACGAAAAAAAAAGGGATTAGACAACTTAGTCTTTATTAAAAAAAACTGATAGAGATCAGTGTTCAATCAGTGTTGATTAAAAATAAAGATCCATGTACAACTTTCAACTTAGTCGGTGTTTTGCGCCCCAAGCTCAGTTGCGTCCATAACGGTTGGGGGGGAGGTACTAAAATATTATAATTAATCAGCGCTCCCAGACTTTTTTATTTAGCACTACACCACAGAGTGGGACACTCCAGATTTCAGTGAGACACTCCCACTGAAATCTGGACGCTTGGAAACAGTGGCGTAACTACTAATTGGCGAGCTTAGGCGACGGCCTAGGGGCAGTAACTGTCTAATCTATGTATACATATATAAAGTACATATATATTTTTTCAAATTGTTTTATTAACCTTTCTCTACCGGTGATGTATTTACTACACCTTGACTCTAATAATGGGGATATCGATATGAAATATAATAGATACTGGGTTCAGATATTTTGTATTCCTCCGTAATATAATTACAAATCATATCAAAGTATTATAGTATATAAGTATTCATCTGCAATGACGAAAATAAATAATTTGTCGGGAAATCGGGAATTTTGTCACAACGTTTTTGTCACATTGATAGAGTTATACGAAAATGGGGACTCACGTTAGTTATCAACTCGAACTAGCATTTAAATATCTGATGACGATACCTCCAACAAGTATGGAGGCTGAGCGTGCATTTTCAGCAGCAAGTTGCCTGGCTTCCAAAATCAGATCCAGACTAAATGACGAAACACTCGATGCTTTAATGTTACTTCGGGCATATTTTCAAAATAATATTTGAAATTTTTTAGTGTTTTCTTTATCTATTTTGAATTGTATTTTCTTAAATAAATAAAATTATTTCGCTTTCAAGTTATTTTTTATATTAAACAAATGGACTTTTTGATCAAATTTTTCAAAACAATTTAGAATGTTTGTTCGTAATAAATTCAAGTAAGTATAACTTATTGCTATGTATTTGAATTTATCAACGAAGAAAACGCTTCCAAATACCTCAATTTTAGCCTTCTGACAGTTCGTGCGGCACTCACTTATTCAGCATTTTTATCTTTCCTAATCAGACATTATTTTTGCCTTTTTTCAAGTATTCTTTCACAAATCGAATCCTTCTCTAAATGCTCAGTTAATATTTCTACCTGCTTTCACTTCATTATGACCCAAATTGAACTTATACAAAAAGCTAGCGGATTATTTCTATTCACGCCGTTTTTTTAAGCAATAGAAATAGCAAAAATTATTCATCTTTGACCTAACAGAAAACGAGCCATACTTCTCCTTTACGAGAAAATCAGTACGTCCTCAAAAACAAAGAAATATAGTGGTGTCAGGTCTAGAAACCGTGCGAGCCATGTAAAAGGGCACGTCCCCAGAAAAAGGAATTCAGTGGTGTCAGGTCTTGAGACCATGCGAGCCATGAAATAGGGTCGCCAAAAGAATAAATTTACACGAGGTTTCCACAAAAGAAATAAGCGCCACCTTTGCAAAAGTTAAAGATGAAATGCTTCTTCAAACAATTAACGGAACAACAATTTCAAGGTGAAATTTTGGGTATTTTTTCAAAATTTAAAAAAAAAATCTATTTTGACAACCCTGACATTGGACTTGTATTTATTGATTTCCAATATATCACGCGTTTTGTTAGGATTATATAATTTTATCGAACTGATGCAAAAGTTTTGACGTATTAAATAAAAACGTATTTTATTTAGAATCAATGAACTCTCAGCTAAGCTATCGTGATACAAAATTTAGTTCATTAAGTGTTAATATTGGACCATAGTGAATTTCTGAATAAAGGTTTTTGGCCGTTTCAATCAGTATAACTGGTATGGACAACGGTATCATGTAAACACCAAATTAGACAAGTTATTAATTTTCTCGCTTTTAATCAAAGTCAATTAATCGATTCCGAGGCAATTCAAAATGGAAGCACCGAAAAAAATTAATTTAATGAATACATCCATCCTGGATATCTATATAGAAACCAATTAAGTAAAGGCTTCTTATTTATGGAGAATTAAGTCTGTAAAAATTAGATAAATAGGAAATGTCATTGACATGAAGTTTCACATTCACGATCCTGTCGTGGACCATATGTTTTTAAGATAATAATAAAAAATGCCACCTAAATATGGTAATCATACAGATCGAAAACTACAACCTGTAAAACTAGATTATCCGCCCACATGGGTGTTATTTGATTAGGAAAATCGGATGAATTGGATATGCCATGGATTTAAATCATTTACCAGAATTCTTGGGCGGAGTTGCAGTAACGAAACCGTTATTTAGATGTTTAGGTGGATAATTTATGGCGACCCAAAGATTGGGCGTATGTGTGAATCCGATATGTACGATTGCGAACATTGGACTCATTGTAATCAATGGGAAATTAACATTCATAGATAATCCTTAGGCTGAACAGGATTTCCGTGCAAATATTGATATAATGTTATACAACGAATTTAAAATAAACTGAGCGATAAGCACATAATGAGAACATTGCTATAATTATAATTATCTGACATGCGCTTAGGAAATTCGTCACGAACACAGGTTAACCGATATCGCGCATTATGATATTCCAAATGTTTAAATTTTTCATTAAATATTTTAAATGGTAGATTTAAATGGTCCATAATAGTAGCCGATATGCAATGCGGAATGATTGGTCAAATTTATATGGTCGTTTGTAATTTGTTTGCCCAGCATTGGGCCATGATTCTTGCAAGGGCACACGGCTAGATAACATGTTTATCATTTTAATAGGATATAATTTGTGGCATGCCCATTCAGAATTTAGACGATGTTGTGAAACGCGCTTCATGCGTACGAAAATCGATTTGGATCCGGTCTTCGAGGATTATTTGTAGCACTAATAAGGTATACAATGTCTGATGATGCAAGAATTTTAAGGAGGATATTTTTTTTCTCTCCAAACAATCTGACAACTTCCCGCAGAGATGGAGCGATCTGAGCTAGACCAATTTTTCACACCGTCCTTTTGCCTTTTGGAGGCTGATGACGCTTCGGATTCTTCAAAATGTTTTTTTCGTCACTGTCAATATCAGAGTATGATCGATCAAAGGTTTTAATTGCCTACGAGGAATTTAAAACGAAAAAAAATATATGTACGAAATCTGAAAAGGATAAGATCTCTTTGAAGAAATTTGTTCCCCAACGCATTCAAACGAATATCTACAACGATCGTGATAACTCTCCTGGATTGTATTTAATACCAAGTATCGAAAAATTTAATAATTAAGACTTTTTAAAGGAGCTGATAAAAACTCACTGTTAATGTAGAGGACAGTATTGGTAGATTCAATTCCCTTAGTTATATAAAAGATCATTAAATAATTTTCTTATAATTACAGAAAGCTTTTGAGAATAGTTTCTATATTATGAACATAAGAAGAGTTGATGAACAAACAAATTCTGACAAAAATGGATGTATTCGATAAAAAATTATCTGTTTGAATACGACTATAGCTTATTGGTTAAAATAGTGTTTATGGAAAACAGTACTTTATATTCATCTAATTTCATTATTTAGGTTATTTCAATATCCTTAATTTAACCAAAATGACTATATGGATCCTTTATAAATAAATAAATGGACAAAATATACCAAGACAAGTATTCCTACTACGTATAATCAGCAGAAGAGCTTGTCGAGGACTATCACATTTTTTTTCAAGAAGAAAAAGATATATTTGATACGATTTATATGTTACATTTATGTCCTTTTTATGTTACATAAACATGTAATTGTTATTAGGTTGAGTCATAAATAATTGCCGATTTTTTATCAAATATTTATTTGGCTTCAACAAAATAACAAAGCAATATTACTCTATTACATATTCACCATTATTAGTGATAACTTTATTAGTGATGAGTGTGCGAGCTAGCAGATATGATAGGATTTTCCAAAAATGTTTTATATCACATATTGACCGAAAATTGGGACATGAAAAAGCCATGCATAAGATGGGTGCCGCGTTTGCTCACAATGGAACAAGAACAGCGTGGTGATGATGTTACAATCGAGTGTTTGGCGATGTTTTGTAGCAATAAGGCCGAGTTTTTGTATCACAGGATAAAACATGAGCTCAACGCTTCACATCTGAGACAAAGGAACATCCCTCCGCAATGGTTCTGCTATTCGGGAGCATGCCAACTCGCTGAACAAAATTGCACCTTTGCTAATTTTAAAATCCATGTTTGTAAGATTCTGCAGATCATAGAAGGCCCCTGGTATGTATTTATCCCCGAAAATATCGCAAAAACATCTAAAAGGGAACGGAATGGTCATAAGGTCCAACTGGTCCGTTTTTCAGAACGCTGACGCGACGAAAAAACGCCTTGCGATCGGACGCTATACCCGAACATGTCTACAGAACGATTACCAACTCTCATTACAAAACGAAGTAAGATGAGTTGTTTAAATTTTACAATCGATCGAAAATATTATTGTCTTTATTTTATTGCGGGCTTATACCGCAGACGGTACAAGATACAGATCGCTTAAACCTTGGGCTAACCCAGAGGTTAGCCCAAGGTTTAAGCGATGGCGAAGAAAAAAGCGATTAGACAACTCAATATATATAATAAAAACGGACAGAGTCAATCAGTGTTAATTTATATAAAGCAAAATGGTCAAATAAAATAAAAACCATGTGCAACGTGTCTTACCCATTTTTTTTATCTCCAGTAATTATTCTGTTTAAAAATGGCTCAATTTTTTCCGTGAGAAGAGACTTATAGCAAAAGAAATGCGATTTTCTTTACTGTCTTCGCTAAGATTATGTGACACCCACACATATAATTTGCTAACCTTCTCCAATTTTTCCAAGTGTAACATAAACGTAAAAAAATACTATAACATAAGATGTTATACAGTTAACTGTAGTCGAAAAACTAATAGAACTCATACCTATCTAATTATACCCTATACTCACTAATATGAATGATTCATCAAGGGTAAAACCTAATAATTATAACGGCTTCTTTTCACCGGCAACTATTTATGACTCAACCTGATATTTTAAAGTAATTATGTGAATTGTTTCTTTCGATAAATTGACAATTTATTATCGAAATATCATCTTTTTGAAAGCGGTCGAATGATCGCTTACAAAATTGGGTGTGCGTGAAATTCCGGTACCGCTGGTGTTAATTTATAGCAATACAACATATTTAACCCTTTTAGTGCCGGGCTAAATAGAGGTGCCTATGCGAGAAAAACCAGCCGAATTTTACCGTTTTACAAGGATTCGGAAAAATGTTTATAAAAACCAAACGAGGAACAATATTTACATGATTCAAAAAACCATATATTGTGGATGAAATACAGAACAAAATAATGACACTAGTTTTTTTGTATTCAATTAAAATTTTAGAAAAAATAAAAGTATAAATGTTTATAAATAAAGTAAAAGTTGAGTTCTCTTCTACAAAACATATTTGCATATACAAACAGTCATCTTTCCATCATAATTTTATATGGGCCAATTATTATGAAGTATATACTTTGCATTTCCAATGCATTTTGTACCAAAATAAACAAAACTACATAACAAAAATAAAACATAACTCGAAGGTACATGGTAGGCGCCGGGCGGATTATCTCTTTCGACATATGTAATTGGTATAGGTAATATAACATTGCTGAAACAAAATTATGTTGTCATAAATATTTATATTTATATATTGTAAATGTGTAAAATTTTGTTGTAAAACTCACACAAATAATTTATTTAGCATTCGTGGCTGCTAATGCACACTCCATGCAATCCTTTGTTGCACTTATTACAAATTGTGCGTGATTTTCTTTTTGGACCACCATCCTTTCTGCTACACACCACGCAAACTCTTTCCAAATTTCCTGGAAGTTTCCGTACGCCTATACGTGGCACATTTGTTGAACTTTTATGTTAGATTTTGGTACCTCCAAGCGATAGGAAAATGTTGTCGTCAAAGAAATAAAACGAAAAACTATTTATTTTAATTCTCTCGTAATGAAATTAGATAATTTATAACGTATTCTAAATTTATTTTGAGATAGAGTTTCTCGCAATGCAAATAGTAAAGCGCTACAAGGCGCGGGCCGATATATCGGCTCTGGCACTTCTCGCCAGTGCAACAAGAGCCGATATATCGGCCTCCGGCACTCAAAGGGTTAAACGATGAATATTCGGCGCAAAGTTTAAACACTTTTTGTGGTATGCGTGCAGTAAAAATGGAGCGTTTTTAATTTTCCAGCGGAAAAGCATCAAAGTTAAATTTCGGCGATCAAACATCGTTTAAATTTTCGTTAGATAGTACGGGCACGTTGGGGATTATGCGATAATCTATCCAATATAAACCATGCGCTCGTAAATGTGCCTCAGATGTAATGAATTGTAAACAAAGAAGAGAAAAGAGTATTTTATCTCAGACAATGCAACAGACGCGCCCTTTCATAATAGTAAGCCTACGTGCGATGATATATTATGCCTTCGGGTAGGTCCATATTGACATCTTCATTCATACACGAGAAGAAACACATTAGATCGTTTCTTAATTTCCAGACGAGCTTATACTTTATCGGGGGGGTGTCAACTACCGATGCCGTTAATCGATTGCTCACGAAACTCTGCGGTGAAAACGAATCGCTCCCATCTCGGGCATAACGGTGTATGACATATGTATGAAATGCACATTATGCCTAATGGCTAGCTAGATGTCCGATAAGATAGATGATAATATTGAATATAATATCAATTTCCTAGTGATAAAATGGTGTCACGTCCTACTGATCACTATCACAGCCGCTTGCATCATGCGTGCGCAAGATACTCCAACTAGGATCTGGTAATATTTTAATGGTTATGTGTGCATTTATATGCATTTGTGCATGGTAGATGAGAGATAATAGAGGGTATAATATCTCAGACACGTTGGTAATGTACAGCGTTCTTCGAAATGATCTAGATGACAGCTTTCGGCGTTGTTCTATTTTTAAGCAAGATTAAGCGGTTAAGGTCGCTGCGGTATGTCTACCATAAGATAAAAGATAGGACATATATATAAAACTCATTTTTAAGTGAAATTTGTATTGGCGCGATAGGGCAAATTGGGCCGAACGAGACGAAAATTGAAACTCCAAGCGGCAGTTGGTCGAAAAGGGAGGGAGAATTTATCGCGCATGCGCCACATTGTGTCTGTTGTGTGCATACGTAGCATAAAGCAACCAATAGAACTTTTTATATATGACACAAACATAGTTTAATATTTAAGCTAATGATTTTCATTGGGTGAAAAATGAAGTGGAGAAAAAGACAAGTACATAGTCATACAGTCAATTTTTCGAATGTAATCTAAAAAAGAACGATCTTTGTGCCTCCTGTGAGGTTTGAACTCACGACCCCTGGTTTACGAGACCAGTGCTCTACCACTGAGCTAAAGTGGCAGTTTAAGGCAGTTCAAGTTTTAGTATATTAGACTGGATTCTAGTTCTTTTATAAAGGCTTGATTTCAAATCCAGATTGCGGAAAAAATATACCAAACTGTGTAAATACCCTTATAGATGTGCAGAGCCGCCTATAAGGGATGAAATAAAAATTTAATCAAAAATAATATTGCTAAAATTTCCATTCAAATAATCCTAGCTTAATTTGAGCAAAAACCCTAGAAAACTATGAAGAATCATCACAAGAAAAATGATTTCGCCTACGCCTAATCAAGCATTTGGCACTTTAGGAAGAAGATGTTTGAAGCATATATAACAGCGGTTATTAAACTTATATATTCCGCGGACCCTTGAATATTTTTTTTGCAGGCCCCATCCCAATTAGTATATTAACCATGATTTCTACATGCCGCGGACCCCAGTTTAAGAACTACTGATCTATAACATATTTGCCAAATTACTGACTAATTAAACGATCAAATGTACGAGCTTTTTGAATATTTTATTAAAATGCTTTCTGAACTTCATTTTCAATTTCTGTATGTTGTGTATGGATTTTTGGCTATTTAAATTGAGCAAAATGTTGTTGAATAATGGTATTTTGATTTGTATATGATAAAGAATTATAATTATCTTTAACCTCTTATACAGGATGCGGCAGGGACTCTTGTTTTAAAAATGAATAACACAAACAGTATAGGAGATATCTCAATGCATTGACCAGAAAAGATGCCAGCTTAACCCTTTGAGTAGTGAGCCAATTTAAAATCATCAAAATATTAGAGGCTGTATTTGCTTGTCCGCCACTTATCCTTATACAAATACATTTATCTGTCAGGACCGTCACAGCGTGTATGAAACTTGTACATAAATAAATAAAATCTGTTGATTTATTTTATCATTCACGTATTCTATTAGTCGATAAATTTGGGTTAACGATCTATACAAATATACGATATACGCAAAAAAACTCTCTCCGTTTGTCTCTGAGCTCAACGTGTAAGAATGTTCTTTCTGAATCACTGAAATTCGCTCGCAAATAGGCGATCGTACTATCGTACAGGTTAATGATAACCGTAGCAAGATCTCTGTCATGTTTCCAAACATCACCTTGATTTTGTTCAATAAAGCATTCAAACATCTGAGCTATTTAGGTTGTGTACCCTGAACATTTGTATCTGCATTTGATCCTTGATTTGAGTCAAATATATGGCAGGATTTGATGAGATTTTTATTGGCCGAAATCCGTCGAAAAATGGTGCTGTTGTTCTCAAATATAGTAAATAATTCCGATATGTTTATGTGCGTTGAATATAAACAAGGCTTTATCGATGCCGATCCGCACGGTCCACTTAAGCATTTAGCTTGAGTGCAAATTTAATATCCAATACAACGTCTTACAGCGGATAAGATTTCTGTTAGTGTCCACATAAACATTCCACATTCGGAAATATGCGGTATTAGTATCTAATAATATCTTTCGATGGCTGTATGGAATAGCTTAATTTTGCTAGTTGGACAAGGGCTATGTAAAGTTTCCATTAGCTTATTAGCTATAAAGATAGCCCGCCAGCTCGTCGCACAGGAATCGAATAGCTTTGTCACGATCGAATTTGCATAAATTTCAATTTTTACATCGTACCTTTGAATATGATTGCCTATTCGTGTTTAAATAAAACAACATGTTTTCAAAGGTGTTAATGAAATATTGAAATTTATGTACTGTCTGATAATTGTGAGAGGTGATTTGTCCCGACTTAGGTAGGCCCTATACGTTTGCTTGAAAAGAGCCGGATACAGAATGAGCTGGGTATCAAAACAATGATGAAAGGCTGTAGGAGCTAATTCATCATCACATTTATAATAATATAGGTATAATAGGCTAATTAGAGTTTTAGCTCCAGTCATAAGAAAATAATGTTATTTCAGAACAGAGCTGTGGTTAAAACAATTAGAAACACTTAAATGCTCCTTTAGTTTTTCTTAAGTCTTTATTTACTTTCATGTTCATGTTCACCTAATATTTTTTCATGTTTTTGTATCACCCTATAATGATGAATTCTCGACGTTGAATTAATAGTGCTCAAATGAGTGTAAATCGAAGATACATCAAATCAAGGTGGCATGATACTGATTTTTTCAGTACCAGATTGATATATATTTTTTAATTCTGTAGGGCGGATTTCTTGACTTAATAATCAAGGTGCTAAAAGATGGTTGAAGACCATCGAAAAGCGATAGATATAGCTACTTTGGTTGATATGACATGATATTAACCCTTTGAGGAGTACAGTGGCGTATTTGCGATCGAATTCCAGTGATTCAGAAAGATCATTCTCATTGTATATCAATTTAATCCTTTGAGTAGTGAGTTAATTTTAAACAATCATAAACTTAGATGCCTATATTAGTATGTCCACCATTTATCATTTGTACAAATTCACTTATCTGTCAGGATCGTCGCAGCGCGTACGAAGCTTGTATATAAATAAATAAACACTGTCGATAGCACACAATATTCAATCATTTCTTTGGGTAAACGTAAACAATACGTTGTCAGTCAATACATTTGGGTTAACACCTTTGTTTCTCTCTCAACTCAAGCTCAACGTGCAAGTCTGTTTTCGAGCTCAGCGTGTAAGAATGCTCTTTCTGAATCTCTGAAATTTGGACACAACTCTGTGTCTTGCCTCATTAAGGGGTTAAGATTATAAAATGGATGGACGCGCTTATTTAAAGCAAAAAGAAAAAGGCTAGGTCATATTTTATCGATTTGCCTCGATGGTTTGCCGGTGTGCGTACATATCTAATATATAAAAATCAATGTTTGTTTGTCCGCATTTAATGCGCTGCCATACCGTTCATCCGATTGCAATAAAACTTTGCCAACTTATTATTTACACTTGCGGAAAAAACATAGGCACAGTAAAAGTATTGTTTGCGTACGCAGTTTGTTATGCGAGACGTGACATATCAACGCATGCCAGATAATCACTAATTCAAAAATGGTATGATTTTGCGATACATAATTTAAATTGCTTTTACAAATTTCAAACATCATACAGCAAAATATAAAAAACGAAAGCGCCATAGGCGATTTATTACAATTTCACAAATATAAAATCTCACAAATATACATCACAGATTTAATATGATTTTATGACAAAACCCCCGAAGAAAAATATTTTAAAATACTATTTCGTACAAATTTATGACTTCCGTATATGAAGATTTGTTCATTATTAGAAGAATATTTAGGTATTGCCGTTAGCGCTTTTGAGAATATTTTCTATGCATTTTTTTTATTATCTAATTCTAATTTTTTTTCTTAATGTCTACAAGTAATTTCGATTATTTGCTTTTGCTCAATGGCCTAGAGATAGATCCATGGGCTCCATTGTAGTGTGTCCGTTGCTAAACCAATACAAGATGAAGATTTCTCTTTTGAATTTCTTTCGGATACTTTGCGAAGACCATAATCGATTAAAGACTAGTTTTTTTTTCTAATCTTCAAATCATAATTGCTTGTAATTGATTGATAGAAGATATTAAACCCAGTCCCTATTCGGTGATTCCTATCAGAAAGCTGTTCGTATTAGAGCTTGTTGGTACTTTGGACATAATGAAGATCAAAAGATGACTTGCCAGAATATGGACGATGATAGGATATTATTGAAGAACTATCTGCTCTTCGATGATGAATATATTAGACCACTATAATACATTTCTAATTGAAGACTAGTTCATATTTGCGTATCGAGGCTCCGAATGTATATTTCATACAGGCCATCAAATGCCGGATGTCCGATGCATGATTTAATACAAATTGCTCTCAAATACGAAAGTGTTTCCAAAGGCATCAAAATAATTTATTATCGCCATAATGAAGTTATAAAAATCAAACGTGAAAGATCTTTTGTGACATCCAACGGTAAACGCCATGCATTTATTAACATATTCGTTTGGCGGGAAAAATTTCACTCAAATATTTATATACAATAACTAACCGAACACCAGGTGTATGCTGTAAATTACGAATATAATGGACCATTGAGAATCTTCGGGCGACGTGTTGAGAAAGACTGCGAGTGGTGAAATTGGGCCCCCATCATCGTATCGATGATTGCAATATTGTATTGCTAAATGCTATTATTTTAATTTAAAATTAAATTTTCCGCTATGAGAATTTTTCGTACTTGGTGCAAATTTATATTTCTCACACGTACTAATTAGCATGCGAGCACGAAAGCTATGCACAGTGTTTAAAAGCTATTTACTGTCCTGAGATTGCAGGCGTATGGAAATTAATTTAATGTATTGAATAATTTAAATGTTCAAATATAAGCACTCATTTTGAATCTTAAGCATAATTATAACTTGAAATTGAATACTGTTCAAGGGGTAAGTGGGAATAAATTAACTCCCGAAGGAGGGTCACGGATCTCCTAAAACTGATGCGTCCTTGTTAAATTTAAAATGCATAACATTATAGTGATATTAAATAATAGTTTTACAATACAATTTGTAGGGCTATAATGTATAAAATACAAAGGCAAATTTTATTTGGAGAATTTATAGCAAAAACAAGTGTTCTTCCCTTATTTTTAATTAAGAAATTTTTAAATATATTATTAAAAAATATATCATTCGGGTAGGCATAAATCATCATTATTATAATTTAAATACAATAAAAAGCCAGTAGAAAATTTCTCAATATGATTATATTATATATATGAGATCATGGAATCCAGACCCTAATATCTCTGTAAAGGCTATGCCAAGCTGGGATACTGACTACACTTAAGAATCTCAAAATTACTCCTACATATTTACTCCTACATACTCCAATTCCCGATTTTACGACGGATTATTTATTTCCGTCGCTGCAGATGAATACTTATATATTATAATACTTTGATGTGATTCGTAATTATATTATGAAAGAATACAAAAAATCTGAGCCCCGTATCTATTATATTTCATATCGATATTCCCATTATTAGAGTCGAGGTGTAGTAAATACATCATCGGTAAGAAAAGATTAATCTAACAATTTGAAAAACATATATGTGCTGTATATATGTATACATAGATAAGACATTTACTGCCCCTAGGCGTCGCCTAAGCTCGCCAATTAGTAGTTACGCCACTGTTTCCAAGCGTTCAGATTTCGGCAGATATGTCTCGATTTAGTAGCCTTCATCGGGCTGGTGAGGTGTACGATTTCTGTTAGATAAAAAATTCAATCGATTGCGTTTACTAATCCCAGGATTCATGAGCACTTAAAACTATCCAGGATCCCGGGATTGCATTCCCTATTCTTACACCAGAGGTATAAATAAATAATTATTATTATAATAGTGAATTGAATTTTTTTAACGCGTCCCCATATTTATTTTTACACGGGTAGTAGTAGGGATGGGTGTGTATTAACACATTGCATACGGGAACCTTCACGCGCGCGTTAAAAATGTATATTTACATAGAATACCATTACTTTTAAAATAGTCTACATTTAAAAAAAAATAATTTCAAGTTATTAAGTTAAGTCAAATTAGTAAAGGCATAATTCATAAAAATATGCTTCTCGATCGTAAGCTGACATACAATATATTAATATGGTTCCCGTAAATAATGTTTTAATATTTGACTAATCTTCTTGCTGTTATTTTTTATAATTTCATCCAGATTTTAAATGCATATTTTTTGCAATTAATTATTTATTATCAGTTTGAATCTGAAGGTGACCTATTATGGATTCGTTTGGGCTGGTTAATGACATAAAAATGTAAAGAAAACAGACAGACACACATTATACGAGACATATCCCGAAAGTAAGTGTACTGTGACAATAATGGGTTGTGGTTTTTTGTTTTTTTAGGTCGAATTTCTGCCTCAGAGACCATTAATACACAATGATATGGTGAGACCCTAAAGAACCTAAAAGGGGCATTCATAACAAAAGGAGGGATAAGCTGATGAGAGGAGTGGGCTTGTTGCACGACAACACTCATCCGCACACAATTTTAGCCTCAAAAGCGCTTTTGGACTTATTTGGTTGGGATGTTTTGAACCCCCCCTCTGTATTCCTCTGACTTGTGACCTTCAGATTATCATCATTTCCCCTCTCTGAAAGAAGACATGGGTGGAATAAAATTTTCTAACAAAGAGCAGGTGCAGAAAGAGGTTCTGATGTGGGGGAAGAAGCTGACTTGAGAGTTCTTCGAGGAGGGCATGCGTTAAAAAAGTGTATCAACAATATTCTGTTTTTTTTTAAATACACCTTTTCTAAAAAAAAATATAAAAAAATTAGTACACTTACTTTCGGGATATTCCTCATACAATATACGGACTATTGAGAATAATTCGAAAGAATTTAAATATTTTTACAATGAACAGGCATACTTGCATAAACGTGTGTTAAGCAACTGTGATTCTCTTCGAATAAATCTTTTAAATAGAAAAATTATTAATTAAAAATATTCTTAATATTAATTATTCCATATTTATACAGTATTAACATCGTATTAAAAATTAAATCGTACATTCTGGCCAGTAATTGAACTTTCACACTGAAAAAGATTAACCGATTTATTGACGAATTTTTTGAAAATTTGAACTTTCCTTTTTTGAAATTCAAAGAATATTGCTCCTAAAAGTATACATTTCGAAGATATCTTAATACTTTTAAACTCGGCATTTATCGTGTATCCAATTTGTCATGGGTACGTTTGCATATGGGCGTCAATGCAAAGCAGTCGAAGAAAGGTCCCAACCTGATGAATGTTCTGATGCTGCAAGAAGTGTAAACATCAAGTACCAGTCCCGTGGGAATTCGGCGAAGACTTGCGAGAGACACTAAATATTTACAGCGGACTAAACCACCTTAAATATTTGTATAAAGATTACAAGGAAGGATGCCTTCGTGCTGGGTCTGCATGCAGTTTGTTGTGCATTCCTGGTGCATTTTTAAGGTCAATATGAACTTTTGGCTGATTTATAATAACGTCGAAGATAATTTCATATGTATTGATCTCAAAATTTGATCGATCACCATACATTGTTATAATCAGCATGAAATGCCATGGTAGCGACTCTCATACCGATGGTATCGAATGAGATGTCACAACATCCCATCGTCATGGATTTTAAAAGACAGGATGAAAAACACAGGCTAATCCTTCGAATTATTACATTACATCTTGTCACTGATCAAACAAGAGATAAGGGCTTTTATTTGAACCATTAACTCTCCTATCCCAGGCAAATAGTCGTAAATTCAACCTTCTAAGGACAGCTAACACCTGATAAAGTGATTTGCACACATTTCATAATAACACATTAACCACCTAAACGTCTATAAATGTCTCATATAAATATTAATTTTAATGATCGCACTTTAGCGAGCGCCTACAAATTCCAGGGCTGCCACAATAAACAAAAATCGCGCTTTATAACGACGCCGAGCCAAAAATAAACATCAAATATTGAATCATCAAAAGCTCCGCCTGCTCGCATATCAAGAATCATCAATTTATTAATAGATCAAGTATATTAATGGCCATAATAAATAATTATATGCGAATCTGGCGCTTTCAGACTATTTTGATACTGGACATGTTTATCGACGCTAAAAAGCCGACGTTCATATATTATATAAACGGAATACATAGAAGCTCAGCGATTTTTTAAATATATCGGCATGACCCAATTATTAGCATGATGTACTGACGCGAGCCGTGGCGAATTGACACTTAAACGTCCCATGCACTCATAGCGTTAATCCAATGGCAAATTTATCATTTAAGATTTATTCCCGTTAGTGGGCATAAGCTTTAAGGTAGCTTGTTGCAGAAGCTGACAGGAACAGGTTGGGATACGCAATCTTACGAGTGCCGACCAAAGAAAGACTCAGATCCCGTTTAAATCTTCTGAATTCCATTGTCAGACCGCAGAAGAGATCTACCCTTGTATTCGCAGTCTCCCGAGACATTGTATTTCAAATAATAAGTAGCTTCAGCTGTAGCAGAACACGAGGAAGGACCGGTCTTTAACAGCTCGATTGCTTGTTAAAAATACTGCTAACTATGCATACAATTATGCAATTGGAAGACTTAATATACGATTTGCTCTAAAGCATTCGTATTGTAATGCAGGCTTGAAGAAACTTTGATCTTTTGATTTTAAGCTTTTATGAAGATGTTTGAAGCTATTTTGGATTTATGAAATATTGCCATTTCGAATTTTTGCACGAAATCAATTTGACTAATGGAATCAGCCATGGATTTTGACTTATGCGATTTGTTCGCATAATAGAGACATTAATTTGCACTCTCGAGGCGTAAGTTACGTCCATGCATAAGTAATGTGCTTCTAATAATCGAAGAACAAAGCAAAAAAAGCATATAAATAATGGACCCACGCACATTCTGTTCGAAGATTCACCCGAAAAAATTACAGGTTTTTCAAATTCGCCAGCGCTAAAACGTCAAATCATAAACGAGCTAAAATATATAATTTATTTTTTTGTACTTGTTCGTCGGAGCCTCGAAAATGTCTGAATATGTAACGGATTCGATGCGATTCGAAATTGGGCATTGTTCGATTCGATACGTGAAGATTGCTGAAAATGCCGCTTTCAAAGATCAAGTGGATAATATTGGCTTGCTGAAATAATATATTTAATAATTCAATATATTTTATTAATATACTTTAACTGAAGATGACATCAAATCAACGTGTCAAAGAAATACGTGATAATTGATTGATACATTCTTCATTACAAATAAATATATGATTCTTGTTTCGCAAGCACAGAGTTACTCAAGCTTTATGTTATACGCATTAATAATTAATGCTATTAAAATTAAGGGCAATTGTAAAACTAAGGGATGAAAAACTTTAATGACAAAAAATCAATATATAAATCAAATTTGAATTTAAATGCTTACTGAAGTTTGTAATCTAATTTTATAAAAGACCACACTAAATATTATAATTATTAGGTAGCACTAAATATTCGGTATTTTCTTCAAGTAAATATAAAAAATACACTTGAAATCGATTAATTTGGGTTAATGATTTATACAATCGTGCGATATACGCAGGAAGCTCTCCGTCTCTGTCTCTCATTTACAGTTACCGAACTGCGCTACGTTTTATCCGTCTCTGTCTCTCTACGAGCGCAACGTACAAGAGTGCTCATTCTGAATCAATAGAATTCGCTCGCAAATACGCGACCATCCTACCATACAGGTTAATTATATGATATTAAAAATTTCGTTTATATAAATATTAGCACTATTTTATTGATAACACGATTACTATGTCGTTAATGTTTATTTAAAATCATTGCCTTGTAAAGTATATTGCATAATAGACTATTTTGAAAACATTTTATAAAAGGAACTTCAAAAAAAACCGCCTATTTTTATTAATGGACATATTGTAGTTTCATACGTGTCTATTTGTCGGTAGGTTTGTGGTTCCATGCAGGACGATCTGTGCTTGATTTATATGAATTTCAGCTGTAATTAAGTACAAAAATATACAATTCTAACATCAAATTGGTTTTATACGGGACTACAAAATATAAAAGGAAGAAAAGCTGCCTATCGATTTTCGTTCAAATCTCCGGACCCAGAGGCTCTATTTAGTAGCACTGCTTATAAAATACAAATGCTTAACGAATAGGCTTGTAAAATTGTCGATGGCGAGTCCAAATGGCTATCGATAATGTTTTCATAAATAACTTCAATTGAAAGATATCAGCGGTCTAGCCAAAAGAAGCAATTACGCCACGTTTGTATACTAATGAAGGGAACGACCCATAAATATTCACAAGTTATTGGCTAATTAGTGACTACTAAGTCATCACGACTGCATTGTAGCTTGCCAGTTGAAAACTCCTATGAAAACCGGAACATAACTCCCATGCAATCATATTGTTGGTTTATTGCAAGTTTCATACGATTTTGATAGATTTAATGGACTGAGTCCGATTCAATCGCGCACCATTTGTTGAACACCATTGGAAATCGTTATATCCGCATAAAGGAAAATAGCTTTAAGCTTGAAACGGTAATCACATCCACATAGCAGGATTTGCAATTATCCTAATGCTTGGACGAAGCCGACAACTGACAAGCAGCTGTCAGAAGATCAAGAAATTGCTAAAATGTTTAAGGAATAAGCACATACACAGCAGCCGCAATCGTTATTGGCCACCAATCTATTCAGCAATGATTTTGATACCGAAACACATATAAAAACTCAAAATTGACCAAAAAGAATAATATTCAAATGGGAATATCATGACTAAATTGATGTATTAAAGCAGATCTCTTAATGTTAAATATTGCAGTTCATTAAAGCGTTAATATGAAGTCTCATACAAATCTGACATATCAGTCGTGCGCAGATTACAATCGTTCTGTCTGAAGTCGATTTAAATCCATTTAACGAGATATTAAAGGTCTAATTGCCAATCTGACCTTTTCTATGCTCAATTCATTTAAATTATAATATGTGAAATCGTATATAATGACTTTGAGGATGCGAAGCGCCTTACTAATTTCCGCGAGATTTGCGTGAATTTAAATCTGTTCATTGGATGAATGATTATGTCATGATTTATGAAATAGGTTGAATTAACATTTTGTGCAAAAATATTATTGAGAAGCGAAATTCAATCATTCATTTAGGGTACGACTTATTAATTGGGATAAATTTGGATCGAGATGATCAATCAAAAATATTGATGTTTTTGATCTCTCAAATTGGTCGGTGTGATGAAAAAATATTCCAAGATCTGGATTTAAACCCGAACCTTTATAATTTCAGTCCAGGATTTAACCCACTATACCAGTAGTGGGAAAATTTGAAATTAATGGCGAGACTTTAAAGCTCGATGTGTCAAAATTTGTTAAAGTTTTTGTCAGGTCAGTCCAAAAGTTCGGGCGCATTTTTGGGAAAATTTTAAATAGTGTAAATAAAACACAATTTAACATTAGATTTCGAACCTATCTAAATTTGTCATCGCTTGGCTATTATTAGTATTAGTCAGTCTAATCAGTCTTTTTAATTTCGTGTAGCGAATCTGTCAAATTTACAGCGATAAAATGTAATAGTGTACATGGTGAATATACTATCTGTAAGTAGGGAATCTAATCCCGGGATCCCGAACAATTTAGGTGCTCATGAATCCCGGGATTAGTAAACGTAATCCCGAAAAATTCGCGATTGAAATTTTAATCTAACAGAAATCGTACACCTCACCAGCGCGATAAAGGCTACTAAATCGAGACATTCCCATGGAAATCTGGAAGCTTGGAAACAGTGGCGTAACTACTAAATGGCGAGCTTAGGCAACGTCTATTGGCAGTAAATCTCTAATCTACAGAGTACATATATATTTTTCAAATTGTTATATTAACCTTTCCCTACCGGTGATGTATTTACTACACCTCGACTCTAATAATGGGAATATCGATATGAAATATAATAGATATGGGGTTCAGAATTTTTGTATTCTTCCGTAATATAATTAAAGTATATAAGTATTCATCTGCAGCGACGGAAATAATAATTTGTCAGGAAATCGGGAATTTTGCGGGTTTTAGTCCGTATCTCAGCAGATAGGAATTTTATCAGTCACATTGATGGTGTTATACGAAAATAGGGACTCACGCAGTACTCCTTGGATAGTGCCTCAAATTATTTTCAGTTATTACAATATTTTTATTGAGGAAAGATTAAAATTCTTAACAGGATGTATCAAATGAATTTTCATGTTTTTTTTGCATTAAAACCAGTGTCTTTTCATAGAAATTGAATTAAAAAGCTATCTGTATGATGGCAAGAAAATGTAGATAGTAGAGGAAAATATAATTGTGTTTTATTTACATTATTTAAAAAATTCCCAAAAATGAGCACAAACTTTTGGACTGGCCTGATACAAAGAGACATTGTTGATGTTGTTTAAATTTATGCTATCCCAGAATTTACTCTTAATTTGAAAATTTCACTATGCAAATGATATTGATGATGGTTATTATTGAGTACATTTCTTGTTAGGGTCACAAATCGATATATACAATACTAAATTACAAGTAAACTTGGTTTGATTATAAATAAAGGCTTGCAGTCTACGTACGTGTTAAAACTTTTCTATTCAATGCTCTCGTGCATTTGTTAAGCCTTATTGCAGTGAAATCCAAGCGTAACTTTCTCTCGAAAATGTTAACTTAAATTTAAAAGTCGACATCATGATTAAAATGATTTTAAAGAGTGGCGCGATGGATATGGACACGCTAGCTCCATACGAATTTTCTTAAATATGCTGCGCTCCAAAAATGATTATCCGACAATTTTTTCATCGGCATCGAAAGCACTGACGAAGAATATTTATGACATTCCAAGAACGTCCAATTGAAAGTCGTTTTAAGACTTGGGTGACTTTTTTGCTACGCCGGGAAGGAAGTCAAGATGACTTGCAGTGTTTCATCACATAAATCAAACGCTTGATTATAATGACATTTAAAATGGAAATCTGATTGCGAATGCAAAAAGCAAAACGCTTTTGAAGCCGCATCGACGAAATAACCACCGGTCATCAGAAGCTCATCATTTAACATCGGATTGAGATATTTCTTATCATTAAATACAGTTCAAAGCTTTGCACATGAAATCGATGAACATTCAACTGTCGGATTTGAAGAATGGCCATAAATCACGCGTCAATTTCAATGGATCTGCCGTGGATTCTTCTGTAAATGCGCCATGGCGTTTGTTATTGATCCGAAGATCGACTTTGGAAAAATTGAATTCCGCCTCTAATTATTATGTCTGGTCGTAAGTTATGGACTCGGGGAGAGCATGAGTGACTGTTGCATGCAAAAATGTGGAATTTCATATAAACCATCATATTTGCATGTGATGAAACGTTGCATCATGGTATATCCATGGAAGCTGCAGGATAGGCCCATTGCAGTTCAGCATTCAGAGACGTCGCACAAGTCTCATATTTTGTATTGTTTATATTTGAACTCAATCATAATACTATATACAGAGAATAAAACTAATTTTCCATAAATGATTTAAAAACATAGGAAGCTTCTACAGGGTAAAATAAGATGTTAAAAGGATCAATCTTTACGTTTTAAATATATGAAATACATCATTAAAATAATATTTTAACTAAAATATAATTTGGGAGTAGTAAGATGTATATAAGACATCATTCAATAAGTTTTTAGGAATTTTATTTTGGAAGACATTGCGAAAAACAGCCCCAAAGGAGAAGAAAAAAGTTCAAAGTAAAAAAATCCTACGAACTTATTGAGTGATGTCTTATCAAGCTAAATTGCAAATTAGTGCAAAATCAATATTAAATCTAAAAAAAACATGTCTTAAATATAAAATAAGATTTAAATGTAAATGTCTGATTTTGTAAAATGTTCATTTGATCAATATTGATTGGAATTGAATGAAGAAACTTAGTTAAATATGAAAATCAAACCCATAACAATCCATAAACTGTCGAAAAACATTAGACTGCCTTCCAATCTTTAATTATGAACGTTTTTCCAAACAACTACTATGATTATGATTACTTAAATATTTTAAAAAGATACTAAAGTTACATCAAATATAGAGCTCGTTATATCCGTGATGCATACGTTATTTTGTTTATAATCGCAAAAGAAATAATACTATTTGCTCGCTATATCCGTGATTTATGTATAACTATGCTCTTGATAAATAAGTTCGACGTTATAGAGCTATAATATGATTATAAACTAAACATTTTTTTGTGCGGTAGATGCGTTCTGCGGAAAAGCGCACAAAAAAAGCAATTACTTACATAGAAAAAATGAAGATGCCGTCCATGGATTTTAAAAACCGCATAACTTTAAAATAGATATATAAAATATATCCAAAATCACATTTAAAAAAATGTTAACAAAAAAACAGGAAAACAATAAAGCAATTAAAAAATAATCTTTTTGGTAACATTTAAAGGATAATTTTCGATATGACTCAAAGTCGCTCTCTTCTTTGGAAAAAATGGTGTAGATTTTATCTTTCTAACAATATAATTCATAATTAGCAAAGATATCACTATAGTCTCTAACTAATAAAAAAAATACATCACAAAATGACGACAGTTTAAAAAATATATCAGTGAAAGTCATTTTTGGCCTTTTTTTGCCACAGTTTTAATTTTTTCAAAAATCTAAGCCACTATTTTTTTCCAAAATTCGGTTAGTGTTGATGATTTATTGCCTATTTGGTCCAAAATACATATCTCGATACGAACTCTTTATAAAATAATAATAATAAAAGAAAGAAAAAAAAGATTTTTAAACCGCATAACTTCGAAATCGCACAAAAAAGAGTCACACAAAGAGAGGTTTGAGTATATTTAATTGAATTCTTGAAATAATAGAAAGCAATGATATTAACATTTAAAAAATATTGGCATATCAAAATCTAGGGAGTTTCAAATATATATTTTATTGTAAAGTAGGTTAAGATGGAAACTTGATTTGAAATAATTTTGAAATATATTTTTTTAAGGAAAGAAGCTTTAAATTAACCACCCAGACATCTTTGGATAATATATACAAATCAACACTAACGTCAACACATTAAAAAGTAGTTTGTATCCTTATCACATTACCCGTTGATATCTCAGCGGGTGGCGCATATACTAGTTGTTAATAAGAACAATGGGGGGTTGTTTTATGAAAATTAATGCTACAACCAAGAGACTAAACATTAAAGCACATAATTTATGGACGTTTTTAATGGCGGCATTCTGATTTGATTCGCAGTCCCTTTTGTCAAATAATATCTCAATTTAAAAGCCGATCAATACTGGATATAAATATGAGGGTGGCATTGCTCCAATCCGAAGATATGGAGCAAGTTTTATGGATTTATGTACGCCACTGGTATAATGAAGGCCACCTGTGAGCCACCTCAGGGGTTGCGTGCAGAAGGACCGCAACATTATTTACGCACTACGATTGTGCTGCGACTTATAATGGCCGTAATATTTGCGCTAAAATTGAGCTGCAAAAAATCTACTGAAAAAATGAGGTGCTCGAATTTCGCTGTAAAGGTAGGTCAGTTAATTGCTAACTGTTCTTCGGGGTATTAATCACCAAGCGAAATGACGATGACCCAAAAAAGCTCGCAGTTATCCTTTTCGGTTGTCAACTGATCTTGAATAATGTCATAATTATCCTGGCGTCCTGCGACGGTGCATTCAGCTGTTGCTGTTGCACGCAAAACATCAATATAAATAATATAAAACATTTTAATGTCGATTGGTAATTTTAACAAGTTCAATAATTCATATGAATAATTTATGCTTGAATATCTCAAAAATAAAATCACGGTGTTTTTCAACAAAGCAAAATATCTTTCTAGTAAAAATCAGTACAATTAGTATGTTTAAGCGTTCGCGGACTAAGGAATCCGTCATCAGATATTTAAATGCTAGTTCAAGTTTATAACTCGCAAACTCGCAAAATTCCCGATTTCCCGGCAAATTATTTATTTCCGTCGCTGCAGATGAATACTTATATACTATAATACTTTGATGTGATTCGTAATTATATTACGGAGGAATTACAAAAATTCTGAACCCCAGTATCTATTATATTTCATATCGATATTCCCATTATTAGAGTCGAGGTGTAGTAAATACATCACCGGTAGAGAAAGGTTAATAAAACAATTTAAAAAAATATATATGTACTGTATATATGTATACATAGATTAGACAGTTACTGCCCATAGGCGTCGTCTAAGCTTGCCAATTAGTAGTTACGCCACTGTTTCCAAGCGTCCAGATTTCAATTGGAAGTTCTCGATTTAGTAGCCTTTATTGTGTTGGTGAGGTGTACGATTTCTGTTAGATAAAAATTTCAATCCCGAATTTTTCGGGATTACGTTTACTAATCCCGGGTTTCATGAGCATAGAGAACATAGGGCTTAAATTTACATAATTATGTCAAAATACATTGTATAGGTCATAATAATTCTACAAAATTGGTCGCCACTCTCAAAAAGTACAATTGGAGCGTTGTTATCAGGACAAAATATAATATTAGCTGTTAACCCTTTGAGTAGTGAGCTAATTTAAAATCTTCATAGTCTTAGATGCCATATTTGCTTGTCCGCCACTTATCATTCGCACAGATCCACTTATCTATAAGGACCGCAGCAACGCGTATGAAGCTTATATTTAACACTCTCGTCGCCCAACGTGAATAAATGTTGTTTCGAGGAAAGATATTTAGACAGAAACATTTGCAAGTTGTTTTAGAAATACGTAGCAATGAGACACTGGATTCGGAGACTCGGACTTCGGAGAGGCGCATGTTTTGTGGGCGCAGCGACGAACGAGTTAAATAAATAAAACACTGTCGATAGCACAAAATATTCTCATGCACAGTTACCGAATTGCACTACATTTTATCCGTCTCTGTTTCTCTCTGAGCTCAACGTACAAAAGTACTCTTTCTGAATCACTGGAATTCGCTCGCAAATACGCGATCATCCTACTATACAGGTTAAGAAGTCATATATATATAAAAAAAAAAAGTTTTAAAGAACATCATTCAAAAATAAAGTATTGAAATAATTTCTTCTTGTGAGGAATGTAGTTATCCATGTTTATTCAAAATTTCGCTTAAAAATATTTGATAGCTTTGCAGTTATAGTGATTTTTATATGGGAGTATTTTGTCATGTGCGTTGCACCACATTGGCACCCGACTAAAGTGTGTTAATATGATTTTTTTATGCCTCGTATAAATAATCAATAATTTTTATTATGTCAGTTTATAACGATCAATTGACCACATGGTTTGTCCATCCATTTAATTGCGAAACCATTCCGATTACTGTCAAGATTTTGATCCATGTTATAACACTGCTTAAAACTTCAAGATTTCGGTGATCATCTGCAGATTATTTAGGTTATCCATCCGTTCGGTTGTTGATTCAATTGCTTCAATTTATAATTTGTCATGGAAGTCGATTATTTATGATGTTCAAGCACATAAATTAGCGATTTCCTGAAAGTGTCTCGACTGCTACTATGTTGCTTGCGCTGTCGATTTCGCCCACAATACAGCTCGCTGAAATGTCTATATCATGTTAATCGATTTTCTGTCTGGATAGGCAATTGATTCAGATTACAGTATCGTTGTATCTATCTCCTGGTTTACTTATTAATTCAAAGAGGAAATGTAAGCATAAAACAGGTGGCCTCAGGTGCACGCATTGATATGCAGATCGGGTGCATTTGAATATGCGACTTTCGGTATTGTATATTATTACATAAGATAAGGATGAATAAATACATGAATTCCATATAGGACACAAAGAGGATGTGTGACAGCTCACAAGCGAGTGGTATCGAATTAATTTTGGACAAAACAGCTTCAGCGTATATGAAAAAGCTCATTTGCATCAAGGCGGATTATGGACTTATGACATGGCTTGATCGCATTATGACTGTGCTAATGTCAGGACGAAGATCGGGAGTGAGGATGCCTTCGGGCTTTTCGGCACTTCCAGTCTTTCTGGGGTGGTCGTTTTCAATTTATTTCATGATCATGAGAAAGCGGTATCGTGTTTCATATTTTATCTGTAATCAATAGCCTGTAATTTATGGCCGAGATTAGAGGTGTCGATCGTGGAGCCCTCGACTAAAAAAATTCACAGGGCCTTATAAATCAAGTCGGCTCCTATTAAAATGAGGCCCTGCATTAAGATTTCCCATAAAATAATGCACAGCAATTATTCCGGATCGAATAATACATTTTTTTCCAATCAAAAGCTTTAATCAATGCGTTTGATATATCGTGCGGAGCTTTTAAAGCTCGGGGGGTCAAAATCAAAAATCTCCGTATCAAAATCCGATTTTCGACAATTTACTAAGCGAGGCAATCAGCGATATTAAAACTGTAAATCATATTTTATTCAGCACTGCCCAAGTCGAATGAAGCCATTAAAACAATTTACAAGATCTGCCAGATATATTATGGGCACAGCTGGACCCGTTTATTAGTTCCGAATTCACAAGTTCGGCATAACGCAATCTGCTGGTTACCAATCGAACAAGAAAAATAAATGCTTCATTGGCAATCTTCTTTTTTCTCGAAGACCAATATACACAAATGCCAGAGAATGGGCTTAGAAAATGATAACGTTGCTCTTATTCCGGTCTGGGCAGAGCTGTCAATCAGAGGCTGGTCATCGTCATGTAACATCGCCGAGCTACCAAAAAGCAATAAAAAAGCACACGCACCCGAAGAACAACACTCGAAACTCTTGTGGAGGTGGTTAGGTATATTTTTGTTATCGGAATAGGGTCAAAGATTGCTAAATGTTGCTATAAAATCTCTAAATGGATCCATGAGAATGTATGAATGAATTGCCATTGGAAGGATAGAACACCCGGTATTTGTATTTTTAAACGCATAAATAAAATGTTTATAACATATATGTACTTTAAACGACACAGGGAAGACTTATTAGCTTATGATGATTCCTATACAAAACTAAACATGATTCCTAGACAACTTCATTTTGTAACGACAGTGCGTAATCGTTCTGTAGACATGTTCAGGTATGGCGTCCGATCGCGAGGCGCTCGTTCGTCATGTCAGCGGTCCGAAAAGCGGACCGGTTGGATACACAGACCCTGTGGCCGCTCCGTCCTCTTTTAGGGCCTATTGCAGCATTTTCGCGGACAAATGCGTACCTGGGGGTTAATATGAATTTCCAAAAAGGAAGCACTCTTATTTGAAGTTTGCAGATGTAAGTTAAGGATACATCATTGTAAGTATAGGGGCGATTTTAAAATGTAACTTTAGCGCTATGTATGTCTTCTTTCTGTGATAGAATATCCATGTATTACAGAAAATCCATTTCAATAAATTCAACAAGATTGTCTTTAACATCATTCAATTTTCTTATCAATATGACTTTAAAAGTATCCCTAAAAATTAAAAACCCTATTGATCAATGTCATTTTACGCTGGGATTAATATTTTATTTATCGAGAGTTCCTACGGAAACACAAACATTATGAGATTAAACTTATTGTTCTTATTGCAGAATTTAAGCCATCTGATAAAATTATTACATAGGCGATGATTGTATGCTTTATGTGTATATATGCAAATATATTTACGCGATATTTATATATTTAGCGCAAAAAGATCTCCATAGCTAATCCAAAGTCTTTATGTTATATTAATACCTATATTTATGCTTATATTCTTCTATATTTTTATTTGGAATACCTATTAAAGCTAATTTTGTGGTATGAAGGAGATTGGAAGCCGCTGCACCACTTAATCGTTTTATGACCATGTTTTAGTGACTTAAGTGCGCGTATCTCCCTTATACTACAATGTCCCTTTATAGATTAAGAAGAAATGTACCGGAATGATCGTGAACGGGTATTTCAGCTTTTTTCAGAACAGGAGCATCGTTAACATGCCATTAAAGTATCAATAAAGGTAATTTTGCGTGTAAAATTGATAGCAGTTTCCAATTTGGGTACAAACACCGATTCAAAGTGCTCTGATCCATTTCGAAGGCGATGCTTAATTCGAAAGCCATTTAGATGTATACAATGCGATATAGAATATAAACGAGAACTCGTTCCCGATGAGAGTTGTTCGTCCGTCGATAGAACCGATGCTTCGAGTCATAATTAAGACGTGAAGATCGCATAAAATGATGGGACTTTATGGGATGCATTTCTTCGCAGCGTACGGATTGCTTCTCGAGTCCTGCTCCAATTGAAGGTGAAAGCTTCGCCGAAGAGGCCTGACAAATGGCATAATTTTAAGTCGAATGCGATACAATCTTGAAATATGATCATGACTGGACCGCTTCCCACTGCAGCCTGTTAGTTTGTCGTAATTAGATGGCCGTGGAGAATTTGTCGTTGTAATGAGCTGGCGAAACGAAAGGGATTCATGAGACCGTGTCTCCATGAGCGAAGATCTATTTGGATCCCAGATTGGATGCATATTTCTAAAGATGATCTTGTAAAAGGGTGCTGATGTCACCGGAACGAGGAGCTGATCGTGTTGAAGGTTTGATGTGATAATTGTTTGTGTTTGAACTATTTGTGTAGCTTACTGGGTCGTGTAAATAGTCGCAAACAACTTAGCAATGTTCTAATGGATCGAGATGAGGCGCATAAGCTTCGACTTAGACATGTGATGATATGTCTTGTAAATACTATTTTTGATCGACTGATAAATGTATAATTTTCATATTAATCCTTTCAATGCATGACACGTCTATTGACTTTGATGATTTCACTTGCTTTTTACGAGAAAGTTTATGAAAAAGAGATAAAAATCTTTGTTTGGAACTGTGCGCTTCACAGTTCCAGCGACGGGGTGTTTGATTGTTGTGCGCATGCGTATATAGGAAGCTGCTCTTGCTATTTGTAGAGTGAATATTTTGTCTGTGCATTAATTTATAGCAAGAATTATATAAATCTTTAATTTTGCCTAAGAATTAAAGCAATCATAAATGGGTATGGTTGTACAAGAAAATCGAACTCATGATGAAAGAGTTGATAAAATATGATTAAAATATATATATATATGATTAACAGATCACTATCTAAACAAAAAGCTATCCAATTCAATACAAGGTTTTGATTTCCAATCCATATTATCGTAGCTAAAAATCAAAGATGCAGATTTTTTGTATTCAATGATATTGCAGTTATAAAATAAAGCGAATGTATCTAAAAATATAAACAATATTACATCGTCGAGATTGTGACGAGTTGAACAGGACATTTAACGGCAATGCGGTCGTTTTGATTGGCGTTACAAAGCATGGCGTCTATTTTATAGAAATGTAGCTGGAGGATCTTCCTTTTAAGGAGAAGACAGTCCAACATGCGATGTAGTATGAAGTATAGACCTGAATACTAATAGCCACAAGTAAGGTTTCGCAATACAATTTTGTTTCGAACGATAGTATTCATGTACATACACACAATAATACATCTTCGACATGCTTGAAAAGTAAACGTATATTAAAACTTATTTTCATTTTAATATTTTAAAAAATATATATTTATCATCCCACAGATTGAAAATCACATGTTAATAAAAATGTAATATATTTAGACATTTTTACTATAGCCATCTATGAGTCAAAATTGGTATTAATATCAAATATTCGAACCGAAATTGTATTAAATATATCTGCGTATAGATGTCAGTATAATAATTAATAAAAAAATATTTTTATTTATAAAGGCGCATCTTATGATGTGCACTGTTATTAAAATACTGATTATAAAACATTTTGTTTTTTTTTTTGGAAATTTTTACAAAGTGGATCAAAAATTATTCAAAATTAATAGATTTATATATATATGTAAAATACACTTACTTTGACAACCGTTTGAAGAAAATCCATAGTGTAAGTATTGACAGGCATCACAATGAAAGCCTTCAACTCCTGGACGACACTCACAATGTCCAACGATGGGATCACATACGGAAGATTCAGCACCGACTTCGTTGCAATCGCATGGCATGCAGCCTGCAGTAATATTACCATATCCTTTCTGCACAAACAAAATGTATTCATTGAATACAAAAATTCTTATACAATCCAATAAATTGAATTTCAACATAGAAGCAATTTGTATTTACCTGACAAGAGTTACAAGTTCTTCCTTCAAAGTGATTTCGACAAATACATTTGCCTGTGATCGGATTACAGGTCAAACTTTCAGAACCATTTATATCACAATCGCACGGCTTACAATCTTTTTCAGATGCAATACCATAATGATTCTCTTTACAGCTGAAAAAGGACAATAAATCTATAATAATTTGAATATTTTCCTCAATAATATAATTGAAATATATATTAAAATACCTATCACATTTAAATCCCTCCGTATTACCAGGACATAAGAGACATTGACCGGTAAAACCATCACAGGGAGCACCTTTACAATTGCATGGTTCACATACGGATCCGATATCTAAAGGATTTCCAAAATAGCCGTCATCACAACTAAAAAAGAAATAATCTGATCAATAATTTAACAACTTTAACAAAGATCTGATTCGTTTAATTGCAAATATAAATAAGCTTACATTTCACAATGATCCCCAGTGTATCCTTCGGGGCATTGCGTGCAAAAATATTTATCACCGTCCATTGCACAACTCGGGCTGAAATTGTTGCTATCTTCTAATAAAGGACAAGCACAACGTTTGCAATCATCTCTCGTACCGATCAAAGGATTGCCATAATAGCCGCTAATGCAACGTTCACATTTTTCACCCATTGTATTATGTTCACACGGTGAACATTTGCTGTTGATCAGATCGCATGATTCTGCATGCCCGTTGCAATCACATTTGATGCATTCAAACTTCTCTAAATGATTTGTGGTATTTGTAAATATTTTTATATAACCAAATGCACATATTTCACAGGATAATCCAGTATATCCAGGCTGGACAAATGCATTTTTCAACTTTAGACGATGACGTGGCAAAATTTTCATTACCAAAAAGTATCAAAGCGCCTTCTAAATTGCCTTCGACTTGATCCGTATGGAATTTTGCACGAAGTAAGATGTTTTTAATATTGGCAATGACGCTCATAAATTGTGTTCGTGTTACTTTATCGCCTTTATATTCGGTACGTTTAGATCTAGTCACGATATCTTTAACTGAAGCAGGTATATGATACCATGAATTTTCTATTAGCGGAATTGAAAATTCAAATTGCTCGTTTCTATGCTCGTATGAAATGTCTCCGTAGGCAATTTTCATACCGTTGTGACCAATAATAATCATATTTGGACCCATAGTTGGCTTTCCACTAGTATCGCCTCTCATTACTACCCATCCGACTCTGAATATAAGAAACGATCCGTATGCTTTTAATTTATTTCCAAGATAAAGGTCTGGAGCATTCCAATAGTATGATTCGACTCCATATAAGTCATAATCAGCTACGGTGAGCCAACCAGTTTCTGGATCGAGTACTGGATTAGCTGTTACTGATGTGTTTATGTCAGTAATGGTCCAATTTTGAAGTGTTTGAAACTGTAAAAGTAAACATTATAGAAGTAATGTGTGACGTTATGTTAAATACTTGACAATTGAAATATATAATAAATACTTACTACATGGTTTTCAATCGAGACTGAATGGCACATTGTACTGACACCTGAACAATAGCACGGCATACATCCATCAGGATCATTTTCATCCAATGCAAAATAACCGTCTCTGCATTTATCACAATGTTTACCGTGGACGTTGTACTGCAAATTCAAAATAGTCTTTAATATATGCTTATTTTTATTAAGACGTTACAAAATAACGTTCTTGACGATACCTTGCATTGACATTCTCCGTTGCATTCATCGACAAAAATTGATCCTGCTCTATTACAAGCGCACATTTCGCACAGGGGATATCCTTTAAATCCTAAATCACATCTATCACATCGCAGTCCAGCGTATCCTTCTTTGCATTCACATATTATACTATCTTCACGTTGATCAAAAATGCAATTACCTGTAAAATAAAAATATTTATTATAATTAGGCTTATATTAAAATAAATGTATACATTGAATGAATCTGAATATTTACCAGTGGATCCGTTTACATCACAGTCACACAATATACAAGGTTCGTCATTATCGGGTAGTATTCCAGGAGGACGGAAATATCCTGCTTCGCATAATTCACAATTTATTCCAGCTGTATGTCTCTATAAAAAGATTGATATTATTATATACAATTGTGTTATAGGGTAAATATGGAAATATTAGTATAGGATTTGTATTCATACTTTACAATTGATGCACACACCGCCTCCTCTAAAATGTCCATGAACATCAATGCTTTTTTGTTGTTCTTCGACTTGGGGATCATAAATACATTCTTCGGCATGTCCGTGACATTGGCAGGATTGACAAATGTTTGGCTCCAATATTGTTCCAGGTTGAAACGGAAGCTGATTGAACATTGGACAGCAATGATCGCAGCTCGGACCGCATGCATGATGTACGCATTCACATTCGGGATGCTTTAAATAACAATTTACATTAATTAATGGGAATATTAGGATTTTGGAAGATTATGTATATTTAACTTACGCCTCTAGCCACATTATGTCTGCATTGATGTGCATGCCCGGAACAAAAGCAACGTCCTCCGACGGTAAGATCTCTCAGCGTATAGAAACGTCGTGCGGGACGACCGGAACCTCCTGTGTGTAAACCCAAGAGTCTTAATCTAACCCATCTGGCTTTAGTCCATTCGTCTATTCCACCGAGCAATGACAGATGAATCTGCAAAATTAAATGATGCATAATATTATATCATATGTATTCTGTTGAAAGACTGTTATTAAGGTCATTTATTGAAGGATTCAATTATGTGCTTGATTAAATTATTATAAGATGTGGGAACAAGTTTATTTATAATTTTTCATCTTCTCAGCATCGAGACAATATAAAATGATTCCCTCTTTGGCTCTACTAAATTGGCGCCATACACACCAGATATGGACGTTACTTCTTATGCCTTAATGATTAAGTTGTTATCTTAATTTACTAAACGAATAACAACACAGGCCCCATCACATATCGCCATTATCCAATTACGTACAAAGTTGGTTCGTTGATTCACTCATAAGTTCACCACAAAACTCGGAGCCGTTATAGCATTAAAGCTTCTATTCGGGTTCAGGCTTTCTTGACTCTTATAACTTAATTGCTTCACATACGGAAGAGACTTTACAAAATCCCGTTTAAGAACGAGTCGAGATATTTCGAACGATTCCACATTTATTTTAACATATAGGTGTCCATTCAGTATTGCTTACAAATAATTTATGGTCTTTAGCTAATGTGGTCGCTATAAATCAATCAAAAATCAAATTTTCTCACTAGATCTTGTTATAATGGTTGTTCATTAAGAGCAATCAATTTTTTCCATATCAAATATTACACAAATATAATTGAACTCTTTATTGATTTATCGATATTTTAGTACAGTACATATTTTTGTAGTAATCAAAATTGTACTCTACGTTTTCTTTTAAATAAATCTGCTAAGAAGGTCAAATTACTATAACTTTTCTTGTAGATGTATGATATTCAATCTCAAAGTAGAATAGACATGCCAAAAATTAATCACAGAATACCTAAATTATTCACTATTTCTAATGATTATCTAAAACAGAGGCTCTCAAACAATGAGTCGATGATTTTTTTCTGTTTAAGGAAACGTTTTGCAAGACAGTGTCCGATTGTCCAATTTGTCGGACTATAGAGTACTGCTCCCAACCCCTTGCAGTCCGGCACTTTTTGTAAAGGATTATGAAAATTATGAGATATACATAAATAATACAAGTTTGAATTTAAAGAATTAACGTCATAAAAACAATGGTCATAGCATTTATAAAAAATAATAACTTGTTAACGTCAATTAACATATTCCATGACGATTTTAGAAGTGTTTTAACCCTTATCAGTCGCTAGCTTTATATATGTGATTTTGTTTGAGCTTGTTTAAGTTATAATTTCATTTATGAGTTCGTCAGTCATCATTAGACTCAAAATCACTTTGAGAATAGTTTTCAAAATATTCACTGTCACTATCATTACTATTGAAATTTGTAAATTTTCTATATTCATTTCTGGGCTCAATATATTTAAAATTAAGTACAAAAAGCAGTGAAATATCAATGGAGATGTTAACTGATTCATTGCCAGGTCGTAACGAGGGTATAAAGCACCCATGGCAAGTATTTAACTTGCGCCCTCCTCCCCCTGGAGCTTAAAAGTTAAATAATACTATTATAAATGCAATATATTAAATATTATTATAATGTTTATATTTTTTTAAAATATACGAAAATGGTTGTTGTTTAAAAAAAATGCTAAATAAAAATTACCCCCGTGCTACTATGATATGTATTTGGTACACGTTATGAAATTTTGAAAAATATTGAACTCCGTATCAATTATATTTCATATCAATATTCCTATTATTAGAGTCGAATTGTAGTAAATACTTCATAGTAAAGGAAATGTTAGACGTGGCCGTACGAGCTGCTAAGACGAACAGCGCAGGGGTCGACCAAATGAGGTAACCACCCAAGAAATGGCGAAAAAAATCCACAAAATTCTATCGGATGACCATCGAAGTACGCGAGCTAGCAGATATATTATGCATTTATCCCCGAAAATGTTGCAAAAGGGCCTAAAAGGACGACGGAGTGACCACAAGGTCTGTGTGTCCAACCGGTCCGCTTTTCTGACCACTGACATGACGAATCAAAATTCATTCATGTAAAATAGAATGGTCAAGTAAAATAAAAACCATGTGCAATTCTCGACTGGGTCGATATTCTGCGTTATGCGCCCCAAGTATAGTTGTGCCCGTGGCGGGCGCCTGTTTTTCCATACTCTTTTAGGGCTCTGTTCGTTGCTGATGCTAAAATAAAAAGGCATCGAGCTTTCTCCACCTTTGGATGTTTAGCTTTCTTGAACATTTGCCTTTTATTTGGCCTACAATTAACGGTGGAGGCAAAATTTTGAATGTTCTTGAGATTCTTTTTTGTATCTTAAATTGTGGATCTTAAAATTTATCAACTTACAAAAGATTAATTACGATTTAGGTTGTCCAAAATCACTTTTGCATTTTTTACATTGACGAAGCTTTACCATAAATATGTACTATATGTACTTGTATTGGGATGTCGGACTACAGGGGGCGCCGGATTTGACTGGGACCGGATTATTAATCATTTCAAATTATTTTTTTAATAGGGGTTGATGTAGAACAAAAGTTAGGAACCCTGTTCTAAAATAATTTTGAATTATATTATAGATTAGAAGAAAAAAATATTGCTTTGAAGACATACAACAAAAATGAAAAATGATGTTACAATTATACTGTATCAAATATAACAATAAATAACATTAATTATTTTATTTATTTGTATATATGCATTGGGTTTTACACACTTTATATGTTTCTCTCAATTTTAAGAGTGTGTTCCGTCGTCAGATCCAGTGATCGTTGGATGATTTCGATAAATATGGTATAAAATTCAACTTACTTCGCCGTTTTCAACTGGTGTTATCTTCGAGTGGAAGGTCATACATGTAGGCTCTGGACTAACTCTCGGCTTAGGTTTACCCTGGATGGCCGGAACGCCGAATAGGTCTTGGCATTCTGCACTATTTCGACCAAAATATTGCCAAGGTTTAAAGAAATCGCCATCAATGGAATGTTCTAACGCCCAAGCAGCAGGTCTCGGAGATGCTCCTGCGCGGACTATAATGTGTGCTATTTCATATATCTGAAAATAAAAAAATCGCCGATTAATGAAGGATCGTAAAGAAAAGTGTTATGCTTAAGCGTTTAAGTAGAACTGGTAGTTGGGAAATATTTTGATCGCTGATACAGTAATTATCGAGTATGATCATTTATCACCAGTCAATGCGGTGTTTATAAACTTGAATGTACAAGTTGAAAGGAAAGCAAGATCTTGAAGATAGTGCTAAGTTCTGGATAGTAATGGAAGATAATAATGGTTAATGGGTAGGTTAATCTGTGATTACAAAAAAATATAAATTAATGGTCTATCCAGCAGGGGAGTTCTATTTTGTGATTTAATATTCGTTTATATTCCATTTAAGAAACAATACATAAACGTATGTTAATTGATTATCAACCAACCCTTCATGTGCTAGATTTGCAAGTCTACATGGCTAATGTGACTAATCATAATAAAATTAAAGCAAATGTAAATGTTTTTGTATATATCATTATAGTGTGGCCAGAAACAGTCCACTGCAGAATTGAGATCTCTTCTATATTCATTCACAGGAAGGGGTTACATTAAATTCGTCTGTATTATTTATTCACTACCGGGATAAAATGCATCTCGGACTCGATCCTACACCAAGACCACTATTTTCCACTATTTTTGAAAACCGCATAACTTCAAAATCGCATTAAAAAGATCCGCATAAAACAGACTCCAAGTGTATAATACAATTCAAATTAATCGCAAATTTAAATATTTTGTTCCGCGGAATAGTCACTATTGGCGTTGTTGAACACATTATGTGCAAAACCAAGAACGATGCATGCTTGACATTGCTCAGGATTTAAAATAAGCCTATGCTCGTTCAAAAATATCTATTATGTAAAATCTTTACGGTTATTATATGTTGTTCATGATCTTAGGACAGAGAATAACGTTTATACTACTGGGTGTCTATGTTTTAAGTCGAATGTTTATAGGGTTTATAATAGCATAAAATTGTATAAGGAACAGACAGAACTATATATAATCTATATAATACATATTTTAGGCGAATAAAGAAATAGGCAGGGCTTCTTATGGGCGACTGATTAGCAATATTCATTAAAATACCATTTTAAAATAATGATTATATCGCTATTCACTGATGATGCTCTCTTACTTGAAATTTTCATTTGAATAATCCCATATTAACTTAACCACAAGTAGAAGACAATTTGAAAGTACCACACGAAAAGCTATTTTGTTGGAATATTTTCATTTGGAGATCGTCTACGTCCGATAATGGATATAGTTCCTTAAAAAAATGCTAAGGATTCGGTGGTCAGCGTGGTAAGTATAATATATTTAATTAAGTCCATAAAACATTGATAGAAGAGTCTTGTTCATATTTGATCGACCCTCTAAGCTAGTGTTGAATAATGAACACCATCGGGCGCATAGAACTCGAGTGCTGGAATTTCGAAGAATCGATTCACACATAAATTCTGTTTGCAGCATCTTCGTGAGGCTGTAATTTGAGAGCATCACACTGAATACCACGCAATCATCCTAAATAAGGTTCCACTGATTACTCGGGATGAAGATTTAACTGTGAGCTAAGTACTTATAATTTGGTCGCGATTGTGATCAGTCATATGGTCACGCTTTCTCCGCGGTCGGTCAGCATCATCAGGGCTGGTAACGAGTCTTTGTCCTTTCCACACGCAGGCAAACATCTCCATGTTGACACACGACCGTTTACGGTCTTTCGATACGACCGGCACATAAATTTGTTCGGAATACCAGCACATTTTCATGTTGGGCAAGCTTATGTATTTATTTGCGGAGCGTTATGGTTCAGCGGCCAGGCACACTGAATAATGGAATCAGGAAGGAGGAAGAATAAAATATTGTGAATAACAAGCACTGTCGACACATTGACACGGTCATGTTTGTATGCATAACTGGGATCGGTAATCCCACTTGGCTGGACGCTAAGATAAATACTATTATGATAAATGCGCTCATTACGCCAGTCGAGCACGTGACGGGCATTGCTTCAATGAGCAGCGCTTGACGTACAAACATGAGAAACATGTATTTTTTCTCGACTTTTACAAAATTAGCACCCTTGACATATAGCATATGATTATACGAATCATTATCAGAATAAAGTATTTTTGTAACTCCTTTTAATTTTGAGCTATACTCATTGAAGCCTATGCGGTCCTATATCACGATGATTGTGTGATCATTTAACAATATATTTTTTCATACGATTATAGTAGGGTACAAATACGTCGGATATTGTATGCTATTTTTTTGCGAATATGAATAGAATCGGATTTATGACGTGAAAAGGTAGGATGATATGTGCCATATTTGTTATCAGATGTAGATGACTTCCATACGGGACTTTCTACATATTTTTAAGATAGAATAAGATGAGAATTTATAAGCAAGTGGGAAATTCTTTATGTATGTCAATACAAAAACTACCTCACTATAACAACATTCGGTCAGTTGGTCAACTGAAGGGAGGCAATTTTTTACAACAACAATGCATTCCTGCAAACTGTCCAGTTTTTCCAAGATTTATTAAACAATGTATTAATGTTTGGTGTTCTTAATATTTCTCTGATTACTCTATGTGAAGATCAGAACAAGGGGGTGGCAAAGCAGGCGCTCGCCAAGGGTGCAACTGGGCTTGGGGTGCAAAATGCAGAATACTAGTCGAGAGTTGCACATGGTTTATATTTTACTTGACCATTCTACTTTACAAGAATCAACAATGATTAATTCTGTCCGTTTTTATAACATATACTAAGTTATCTAGTTCCCTCTTTTCTTCATCATCGCTTAAACTATTAAGCCAATCCAGCCGGCATAAGCACGCAAAATAAAGACAATAATATTTTCGACAGATTTGTAAAATTTAAATAACCCATCCGATAATTCTTCTTCGAACAACTTCGTTTTATAATAAGAGTTCGTAATCGTTCTGTAGACATGTTCAGGTATGGCGTCCGATCGCTAAGCGCTCATTCGTCATGTCAGTGGTCCGAAAAGCGGACCGGTTGGATACACAGACTTTGTGGCCACTTCGTCCTCTTTTAGGGCTTTTTTGTGACATTTTCGAGGATAAATGCATATTCAGAGCCATCTTATATTAGTGACGCGTGGTAAATGAGGCCGCGAATGAGTATAGACTTTTCCCCAAACATAAAAACTATATATGTATCGTTCACTGTGAGCAAATGCGGCTCCTTTCTTGCGCACAGCTTTCCTTATGTTCAAATTTTCAGTCAATATGCGATGTACAGCATTTTTTGAAAGGTCTACCATGTCTCCTAGCTCACGCACTTACAGTCGATGGTCATCCAATATCATTTTATGATTTTTTTTCACCATTTCTGGGGTGGTTACCTCATTTGGTTGACCACTAACTTAAAAATTGAATTTCGGGAGGGGGGGGGGGCAAGTTAGATACTTGCCACAGGAGCTTCATACTTTCATTACGGCTCTGCTTAATATTAATGTTTCTTGACAAACAATTAAACTCATACAGCCTGAATCTTAAGGGCATGCATTAGGACCATTAAAGCTTACATAAAATATTTTAAAAGGGTTAAAATACATCTTTCTAGATCTCCAAATGCGGCCATATTTCTATACATGTGTGTGGTCGAGATAGAGTTTCACAAATAAAGTCGTAAATCAAACACGACATAACTCAATAAGCCATTTGGCATTGTCACAATGTCATAAATTGAGGTTAATGCCGAGGTCACAAATTTCATCTTGGGTGTTTCGTAACTAAAATATTACTTATTGAATAGACGAATCCTATTGCATAATTGAAATACTGTATACACAAAAATTGTAGGAACAATGGTTGGACGAGCCTCAATCCAAAGGCACTTTCAAATGTTCATCTTAACAGTTTCCCACAAACGAACGGCATCATAAGGATACTTTAACGTTTTAATGTCCATTTTATTAGTCATAAAGTCGGCTTAAAAAAATAATAATTTTTACGCTTCATATATCTCGTGGACAAATTCTCGTTAAGATCTTAGATATTGTTGAGAAATAGATGCTATTAAAAATATTTTTCGAATGAGGTGTCCAAGACTAAGTATGATAGGATATGTTTAACATAAGGAAGCATCTACATTTTAATATAACATTTAAGTGAATTTGCAAATTAATTAATTGTTGTATATAGTTAGGTTTTACATAGGAAGAGATTTTTATCATTGTGTTTTTTCTTAGTCATGTATTGATACAATCTATCTGAAGTACATATAAAAACGTCCAATATCAATAGCAATACGAATGTAACAAGTCGTTAGTAGGAAAAGGATGTGGCTCTCGAAATGAAATAGATTGTATCTATAAAATGAATAAATACTTTTTCATTTGAATAAAACACTTTTATTTAAAAAAAACGACATTTTCATTTCATTTCGATTTTTTTGTAAATTTGTTTGCTGAGTATACATTATTATACCATTCATCCGATTGCGATGAAACTTTGATAAGTTATTAGACGTATATCTTAAAAGGTTTTTAAATTAGCACAAGCATTGTTTGTGGGCGGAATTTGTTTTGCGAGACGTTTGACGAATGCACCATGTTAGCGCATATTGATCTGGTAGCTACTAACGTAAACGAACCACAGCAGCACATCGAAAACGTATTTGAGTCACATTTAAAATCTATGTCATTATCATGTATTTGCAGTTGTATATGCATACTTCAAAATCACATCAACAAATGCTTTATTTTTATAATTATTATAATTTAATTTGCGCCATATATTTATAGATTTGTAACATTTTTGTCCCCTAATATAACATCTTTTATCCAGTCCATGGACCAAGGCATTATAACATCCATGAAATGCTTATATCGTCACAGTCGACTTAAAATTCTTGCTGAGAAAGATGACAATCCAATACAATTACGCGAATAGACTAAAAATAAATGCTACAGAAAAAAATATGAATCAGGGTCTGTGTCATTGGATATTGATCGTTTACGTACTAATCAGCCATGAATGGTCGTTCAGGTTATGTTACACATGTTGTGTCATTGGCCATTATAGTGCTTAATTATTATTTTTAATTGGAAATATTAAAAAATAATAATGACAGTAGTGAAATTACAATTATTTAGTAATAGAAAAAAAAATTGTATTTATTTATTAAATGGTATTTAACCACTTTCCACCGAGTGTTCAGAAAATAATTTTGTAATAACAATGCAGGGCTTTATTTCAAAGCATTTTTGTTTGATGTACATTACTACAATGTTTACTGTATACTCATGGGTCATCATAAATGAAAATAGTAAAATGGATGGGCAGTTACAACGGATTTAACGACGGTAAGTCTGCAAGTCAAAGAAGCGATGACAAATAATTTTATGACATTCCTCATAAGCCGGAATTATTTGTTTTCGAACAATAAATTCTCTGCGAAGTACTATTACGCCACATCTCTCGGATTGCCGTTGCTGCGGGAAACTTTGAAATTTGCTCTATAAATCAAAGGTCGGCGCGTGGAAGTAAGCGCCCATCGGCATTTGTTCGTATGGGAATATTGCGGGTGGTCTTCTCTTCTCTCGCCTTCGCTTTTATTGTTAGTTCAAAAGTGTCCACGAAGGGAGATCCGCCATGAACTTTCACCTGACGATGCAATAAATAAGATTTTTCGCCCAGTTCTACCCAATCGACCCCGCCCAAGTCGCGGGTGGCCAAAAACGGGAGGGGAAATCAATTAGGCGAGAAGATCCGCGATGTCTTCCCGAGTCATCTGAGGGCACTCCATGAGAGCATTCCTCGAATCATAAATTTAATATAATCCTTTTGAAGTTCGACGGCGCATGAGAGTTGGCTTCGATGGAACGCATAACCCAATCATCAAGACCTCAAGTGCAACATATAAATCAACAGAATGCATCTGCATTAACGTCCGAACGATATTAATTTCCTTTTTTATTATGATGAAATGCTGTTGGGAATCCATTTTCACTATCTATATCAAAGAAGAAAAACCCATGAAATGTCTCTATAATATCTATGGCTGTCGTCGAAATTTATGACTGGATGCAAATTGAGGCCATATAATTCATAATATTTTAATCGTCGGTTCTAAATATAGTTTATTCGGTTTGTCTCATGAATCACGGCACGTATTATTGATCATGGCAATATATTTCAATCAGCATCCAATGAATATCGATTGGATATTAATACATTTATGAAGAAATATCGCCAGATCAAATGTTATCAATTTAAATCGCCAACAGCCATATCAATACTTGGTTGACAAGGTATTGTCTGGTTTAAATGCCAATACGTTTCAATAAATCGCTTGCTTTGGATAATAACATTGAGTCTGGCTATAAACAAATCTGGCCCTGCGGAAAATCAGAAAATTGCGATTTTCATCACAGACTCGATTAGATTTTTTAAAAATATTTTGATGATATTTTCATATTTTATGATAAGAAGAGTCATAATATATCCTTACTACATAATGGTCTTGCAATTTTAGAGCCTTATATGAATTGCCTTTCATATGTGATAAGAACTAGTGATTACCCGGCATGCGTTGCAATGCCATGCCTCACATAACAAACTGCGCACATTAACAATATTTTTAATATGCCTATGTTATTTTCGCAAGCCTAAACAATAAGTTGACAAAGCTTTAACGCAATCGGATAAAAAGTATGGGAGATCATTAAATACGGACAAACAAACATTGATTTCGTTTTGATTATAATTGCAGATCTAATAATTATTAGGCGAGCCACAGCGACTAAGTCTTTGTCGTCTCAGTATTAACATCTTTCAAATTCTGGAAATTAGGGTAAACCCGAATGAAGCCGATCTCTCAAATTTCTTCCAATGGAATTTATATCTTAACCTTTCTAATAAGAGTCCAGGATTTGACTCGACAAAATTGACATTGATTAACAACATCATCGTTTATTCAGATCTTTCTTCCAAATCTCGTAAGATATAAGAATATTTCAAATATTTTTCAGAAGAATCCTTCAGTTTTTTTCCTCTTCGACTTTCAAGCCGCCGATTCATTCAGCATTTTTTTTGCACTACAAGGTTAAATCACCATCATCGTCATAGTGCAGCTACAAACAATCCACTGCAGAACTATGGGCTTCTTCAATATCTATATCACATTCAGGAAATCCATTCTGTCTGTATGGTATGTTCACCTCCTCATACGCTCGATGTTGAAGGTAGCATAATCTCCGAGTTCCATTTGGAACGCTTCCCCAGCGGGTATCCTGGACGAATGTATCGAAGGGCGCTTTCGCGGTCATCTCGATAGTAAAGACTGAGCAGTTTTCCTTGGAAGACCATGGAAAGCTGTTCTAGACGACCTTGTAGAATTTACTGGAAAGGGCTTTCTGGAATGCAAAGAGTCCAGTCCTTCCTTTCCTAGCTGTGGCAGTTGCCAGGCTAGGGTGAAGACGCTCCTATACCAACTGAGGATGTCTCCCTATCAGCTTGCAACTTGCCCGAGCGAATTCGAGACTTAGTGGTTTTCCATTTTCTTAATCTGCTTGTTAGTTTCCTCATGTCCCTGTTCCGATTCTAAATCTTCCTGTTTCTTAACCGGTAAGGTTTCTTATGTTGTATACTATTGCGTGGCGTCAAATATATACGAGAAAGAGAGTGATAGCACTGTTTGTATTCATACATTGTTTAAGGTTTTGATCTTTGGGTTACATTTTGCGGGTGTTGTTTTCATAGGTAACTAGTTTCCTAGTTGTAGTGGTTAGAAGGACCGGGGAACATTTTGTGCTATTTAAATCCGATTCTTTGTAATAGTATTCCTATTTCTACACTTGGGTCGAATTGATATTAGTAAACTAGAACCAACGACTTTTTACTGACTGGGTACTTATTTTGTCCTATTATTGGAATCTCGCATGCATGAGTCACCCTATTATTGACAGCCGAAATATTACCATACATTTTTTAAGATTTTGACAGTGGCGCGATGCTTGGGAGGTCCCATGAAAAAATAAGAAAAAAGGGCTATTTGCAGATTTCATAATCTAGTGGCTGATTACAAAGGAGCGCCAATGAAAGACCTCCTCGCACAACAAAAGAAGATTGGCTCTTGTCGATTTTCTTTGTTCCTGGCTCTTATTATGACGCAAATACAAAAGAATTTGAGCATTGAGGATTTGTAGACCGATTTATGTCCGGAAGCGAAGCGCGAGCCACTTGAAAAAAAGAATTAAGCATTCCCCCTTTCACTGGCCATATTTATTTTAATGAGAACTTTTTTAAAAGGACCTTAAATGAAAACGGAATTGTGATCCCTTCTAAATTGCGTATTTAATACTTTTGGAGCAGCGAACCTCTGAGGCTTGGGATAAAAATGCGAACTTGTATCGTTGGTACGATGCTAAATTCGAGTGCCATCTTTACATGCAGAAGACATTGGTGGGAAGGCTTTGATATATGGTGTAATGAGGCTTTTTCGCGTGCGAAACGATGCTTGACATTCTAAAAGCGCTATGTATATTTGAAGTGCGCGATTTTGCTAAAATGCGCTTTAATATAAGACACATCATCTAAAAATATTACCCCAATGAGGCTTGCAGCCCTTTAAATTGCTACAGTTGTGATAGAAGGAGTTTTAATTATAAAATAATATTAAATTTCAATTTTTATGTATGTTTACTTATTTTTTTTATAAATAAAATGAAAAATATAAATATCCGGCTCTGATAATGAAATTTCCATTGTCCAAGAATTTTAATACCAGAGATAACGATAAAAATAGAGCTGTTGATATTATACAACATTATCTATCTACCCAATTTAATTCTTAAAAAATACAATATTACAAATATAAAAACCGTAATATCGAGTCTTCAGATTTTTTCTATAATTATAAACAAACCAATATTGCTTTTAAGAATTGGATACGAATTGTTTTGATTCATTTATCAGAGGCCTGAATAGAATAAAAATTAAATTCACTCAAAATCGACTGTATCCCAAAATGTAGACATCCAGGAAATAATACAGAATAAACCTAAGAGATCGATTTTTTAACATTTTTTTTATGCGAAAAGTATTAAATATAGAATCTTGATATTTAGTACATAGACTAGGTGATCTTTATTTAACATAAAAATATTTTTTTAAATTTGACAAAGTATAGTAGTGGGGTTGAGGGGAGCCACGTATGTTGATGGACGAGCGATGACACTCTTCACCATGGAAGTCCTAAGTCTCGAACTATGTGATTTGCAGTAAAAAATTTAAACGTATTTTTACTTTGTATAATATTGTGTATAGTATAGACTATAATTAGGAAGAAATATTAAAAAATATAAAAATAGTGATTGGTCAAAGAAAAATATGTGGTTTTACCAACTTTATTGTTGTTATTTGTTCATTAAAAAAAAAACGGTTGAATATTTTTAGATAATTGTAGTCTATACGATGTAGATGTTTATTGTACATGTGCTTGCTAAATTTCATAAAGAATGCTTATCTAGGACGCGTGGGAGCACTTCCATGAGCTTGGAAAAAGTAGTTTCGAGAAAAACGCATTTAAAGTTTCGCGAAGCGCAGCTTCTCCTAATTGATCTATAACTTTGCGATTTTCATTTCGACTTGAAATTTACTGAACGTATTTTTAAAGATTGGTTCTTTTCGATACACGAATAAATTTTTTTTTTTGAACTAACAAGCTAGAAACGTCCCTTAATCGATTGCAACAATACCCCATTGCATTCTTTACTAACAACTTCTGACACCATTGTAACGTAGAAGATTTGACGAGGTGCTCATTCGTCATATCAGCGATTCGAAAAACGGACCGATTGGACATACAAACCTTGTGGCCACTCTGTCCTCTTTTAGGGCTTTTTGCGGCATTTTTTATCATTGAAGACAATCAATCAACTGTCAAATTCCAATAAAAATAAAATGTTTCCATAAGTTCAGTGCATTTGTTAGAAAAGTTATTTCCTAAATATTTCTACGGAAGCACTGCTAACAATAAACTAATATGCCGAATACAGAAGCGTTTATTAACATCATGATACACATTTTAATCAATAACTATTTTTAGAGCATGATAAAATATTACCGATTTGAAAATCAGAGTACAATAGAGTTTTGCGTACGTACAATGAAATATTAAAGTGGTTTACCAATCAATGATATCGATGCAAAATCAAGATTCTTTTATCAACTATAAGATATAGCTGATGATTGAAATGCTGATTGCTTCGCGAGTGCAACTTGCATTTCGATTTCTTAATTAGACGATCAATAATCGAAAGGATTGCGATAATTTCCAACATTGTCTCCTTTCATTGCCTTTGTTGCTTCTGGGTTATCGTTTTGCAATATGCTGCGATAATAATCGCCATTGTATAGAGTCGTATCAGAATTTATCAATAAAACGATATTGAATAGACACAGCGCCTAAAACAGAGAGAGGCAAGACTACAGCACAATGCTTGTATCGGGATGATCTCGAGTTGTAAAGTGAACGGCAAGAAGAGGAGCCATCAGTAAACGAGGCACGTAACAAATAAGGACACAATAAATTAGATCCTTTTTATCCGATAAAGATCCTAGGACATTCTCTTAGAAGTTGCCCCCGCTGAGCCACCGAACAATATTTCTATCTTGTTTACGGCGAAAATTATTGTTTGAGCGCTCCTCGGGGTTAAAGCTGGCCCTTGACGTTAAGAACTAGATAATTTTAACACATGCAAAATGTTTTATATAAATTTGGGGTTGTTATGCAGTTTAAAATGGCTGATTTATAAGCAGTCGATATTTAGTGCCACGCTATTTCGCTAATATGAGCTCAATGAGCCATTAACTTCACTTTGGTACTTCATTAAATTACGGTTGAATTGTGGATCCGAATTTAATGGCACTGGGGAGGATTCTGATGAAAGACTAATGGCGATATGTAAGATTTATGTTTTGAAAACAAAGATGGATTTGGACAATCAAAACATCATAAAAGCATTATCACCGGGGCGATCATTTATGAGGTCATACATTTGAAATTGAAAGATATCGCCTAATCCTTTAATGCAAAGAAGTTCACCGATCTCATTATAAAATAGCAATGCATGGAGCATTGCTATTTTAGCGGAAAATGGTGAAGATTAACTTATGTTATTTTTTTATGATTGCTAAAAATTGTCATGTAATAAAAAGTTGACTGTGTGTAGAATATTTCCTTATCAAAGGATTAATACATAGATCTTATGAATCAGAAAAGTATTATCTTCACAATAAATTAATTATATATTGTATAATATAACATTTTCAATACTGTTGCAGGATACATTCAATCAAGAAGTAATTTGGTGGTCCCATAAAAGGGACTCCAAAAAGTCGTATCAATTGGACCATTTCATTGGAGTGCGTTAATAAGCCGTTAAGTCTCCGAGCTCTTCTTCGTCCCAAATGCGCTTCAATATGGACTGCCACACGTGGGTCCATTCGCTATCGGATTGCGGTGGTCTAGAAAGAGGAAGAAAATGATCATATGACGATGAAAAGTCCAGGGGCGTAACAAGGGGGTGGCAAAGCAGGCGCCCGAAACGGGCACAAAATGCAGAATACGTTACTTAAAATTATTCACTGAAAAATTCTGTCCGTTTTTATAATATATACTGAGTTGTCTAATCCCTCTTTTTTCATCAGTCGCTTAAATATTGAGTCAATCCAGCCACCATAAGCCCGCAATAAAATAAATACAACAATATTTTCGACAGATTGTAAAATTTAAACAACCCACCCGATTAGTCTTCTTCGGATAACTTTGTAATGGGAGTTCGTAATCGTTCTGTAGACATATTCAGGTATGGTATTCGATCGCAAGGCGTTCATTCTTCATGTCAGCGATCCGAAAAGCAGACCGGTTGGACTCAGATGTGAAATGGGCTCATTTTTTATCCTGAATTGATGTAAAAACTTGACCTTATTGACTTGAACACTCGATTGAAACATCAGCACGACGCTGTTTTTATTTCATTGTGAGCAAACGCAGCACCCATCTTGCGCACAGCTTTTTCATGTTTAAATTTTCATTCAATATGCGATTTTTTGAGCATTTTTTGAAAGGCTTCTATGTCTGCAAGCTCGCACACTTACAGTTAATAGTTATCCAATACCTTTTTTTTTGAATTCTCGTCTAACCTTTCCTTTACCATTATGTATTAACTACAACTAGACTCTAATAATGGGAATATGGATATATAATATTGGTGTACCAAATACATATTATGGTAGCGCGCAGTTTTTTTTATCGCCATCTATACGTTAAGTCGGGTACTTTTGGGACTATTTTCGTACATTAGTTTAATATATTGCATTTATAATAGTGTTTTATAACTTTAAAAAATATTAGATTTCCGGGGGGGGGGGGGAGGGGGGCGATTTAGATACTTGCCACAGACGCTTCATACCCTCGTTACGGCTTTGAAAAAGTCGAAGTTCTTGGACAAGATCTTCATTTTGTACAGAGAAGGGAATTCCAGCTGTGATCCGGCGGGAAGAGCACGTCTTCCCTCAACACTCTTCGTTTTTATACCCCACACAATATTATAACTTTTCATGATGATTATTATCATTATGTGATATAGATTTTTAGACTTGTCTCATTTATGAGGAATGACTTTGACGATTAGAAAATATAGTCAAAACGCTCGTACTTTTCATAAATAAAATTAAATAGCATAATTTTCAATAGTGTATTTGATCTGCTTAGCATCGTTCAGAATTTGTGTAATTAACTGAAGAAAATAATTATCCAACTTACTATTAAAGTGAATGATAATGATTTAGATGTATATGTTAATCGCATATCACATTAAGCTTTGAACAATATTGATGTTCTGAACGTTCTCATGGATACACTGACGACACCCTTAGACTATAAAATTAATTGGCAGTATTTTTGAAATCGATAGTACATTTTTGGCGAATGTTATCGTCATGGTGTTCGGACAATAGGTGTCGGTAGAGCATACTTTCCATAGAAGGAGCGTACCAGGTTCGACGTTGCAAGTTAAGCCAGGATACAAACCAGGCGTGAGAACAATGGCATTCCTGAGGTGCCGTGACTCGCTACTTCAGGAATGGGAGTATCGTCGAGACTCTGCCTATATAGATCCCGATTTACGCCCAAATTGCAAACGACAGCCAACAACAAAGACTACTTTGCGTCAAAATGCGAGCGGATAAAAAGTTTTGCAGCATTCCCCGTAGAATTTGCGTGCAAGAAGATTGCAAATTTGCATATCGCTTATTGAAATAGAATCGCCATAAAAAGCGACTTCGGTGCTTGTTTCCACTAACGATGAAAAATTCCGGTTGTAAAAGTACTGGTCGTATCGCATGCCGTTTCCGGTTGCAATATTATGTAAGCCTTTTACGGTCAAGGATAATATATGCGGAGGCACACTTCTGCACTGAATGCAAATCTCACTAAAAGAAATTTACGTAAAATTTACATGTGAAATGGCACTTGAGTTTTTCACTTAAAATTCCTTCGGTTCCTTGAATCCTTGAATCGTTAAAATTTCTTATTTAATTCCTCATTTCAGATTCTATTTTACCGCTTAAATGCAACTCCCACGGCCAATAACTTCTCATTCAACTATTTTTTTGAAATGAATAATGTATAAATGTGCAGAAGGAAGATGAAAGAAATATCTATATAAATATTTATTTAAAATGAATTTTCCCATCGTCGGGAGGAAACTTATGGGACAACCTAATACTTAATATTGCAATGCTTTGAACGTTGCAATACTTCAATTTACCAAAACTTTAGCTATCTTAAATCGAAAATAGACTGCATGTATTTAAAAATAATTAACCTAAACTACTTGTATACGAAAAAGCAGCTTTGTAGATTTTAATTTAATGCCGGTATTTAAAATAAACCAGAGAAGGGCGTAACTTCTAATGCTGGAGCTTCTTCTTCAACAAACTCTCATTCGCATCAGATATGCTCTGAATCTTCTGAATCTGTTCGAATAAACAACAATATTTTTGAAGCAGTTCAGTTTCGGTTCTTAATCTAATAAAAATTACAGTTTTTCCGATTTTCGGTTCAGTTCCTGTTGGAAACCCTGTTTAAACCTTCTTAAGTATATTCACAGCTTGTTGAAAGGTGTATTGAATTTGATTCGAAATCAGTATTTGGTTCGAAATCAGTAAAAATTAGTATTTGGAGGAATCAAAATATTTTTGAATATAATGAAAAATGGGTTCTTATCATTTTTAGAAGATTTTTTTAAGATCATTCAACTTCCCTTATATAGCCCATAAGTTATGATTAGGGGTCCCAAATATTCGTAAAATCAATTATTCGAATATCGTACATGAATTTTATAAAATATTCGAATATTTTATATGTGTATATGAGAGTGATTCAAATATAACCCGGAATTTTTCTGTACGAATTTATTAGTGTTTTATAAAAATACAATTGGAGCATCTTATTTTTTTACAAAGTTCCCTTCATTAGAAATACATTTATTTCTTCGGATAGGAAGGTTCTGGATCCCATCACACAAAGAAGGCGAGAAGTATCATCGTCAAGTGAAATTTTGAGGTTTTTGGTTTCAATGAAATCAAGAAGATCAGAATTTTATTGACATTTCAAAAATACATATTTTAAAAATTTAAGTGCATTGAACGTTCTACTTTTAAACATGACCGTAATTTCAATTTTATTGAGTCTGCTATCGAAGAAACCCTCTCAGTTTTCTTTGAGTTTGGTTTTATTGACAGTAGAAAATCTTAAAAAATATTACTCCTTTTTTTGGCATAATCGATATTTTTGAATAAACTTTATACTCATTCAATAAAATAATTTCAATAAACTTAGCACTTTTTTGCATTTCTTTGTTGCTATTTCGATTGGCAGAAGAACATCGAGCAATTTTCTTAAAAAATATATTTCTTCATCAGTAATAGTTTTCGATTTTAAATCCTTTTAATGATTTTTTGACTGATTTAGAGAGTAAAAGATTTTTTTTTTGCCATCATGTTTATTGAGTTCCATCTTGTTTTAACTTTCGAGATTACTTAACGAATAATATCCGATTAATTTTAGAAATAATCGAATATCGGAAGAGCCCCAAATATATTCGAACATCGAATATTCGTTATGATGATATAGTTATGATTCAGTTTCAAGCTAGAAAATAGTATAAATACGGACAGTTAAAGATTAAAAAAAGGTACTCTGGGGTTGAATATTGGTAGAATTTCTTGATATTTATGGCTTTAAATCAGTGTTGAAAGATTTCAGCATTTCTTCGGGTAAATAAAATAGGTTTCATTATATTTATAATAAATCATGCCATGTGTTGTTATATTAAAACTAAATTAAAACAGTAATAGCGCCTCTAAACGAGGAAAGTATGTCTGTCTGTTCAGCAGCTTTTGATAGTCTATATAATATTTTAATTAAGAGCCATACGATTAAAATTTGTATCATATTGAATGCTAGATATTGCATAATATCATCAATTCAAGCCATTATATTTATCAACTGAATTGCGAATTTGCTATAAACTCAGAGAGAGATTTTTTTAAAATGAACATTGTCCTAAAAGTATCAGAATCCAAAGCCAAATGTGGAACAAAAAGCACGAATTTATTGAGAATTTATCTATCAGAAAATAATTTCGATGGTGAGAGAATTTCGAAATTTTCTCGAGGAATGAATGAGATTATATATTGCTATAAGCAGCCTGCAGAGAAAAAGAGAAAATATGCAAAGCAGCAAACTTTGGATGAATATTTCCATCCAGTTTCTGCTTCCCAATCGACAAATCGTGTTAATAAATCTTCTAATGCTTTATTAAAACTATTGAAATTCTTCGAAATATTCAGAATGAATTCTTGATTTTCCTCAATTATTATATAGATTTTTTGCCCTTATTTCTTACAAATTTAACGTGTATTTGTATAGATTTTAAGATATTTAATCCGCATGGAATCCAATGGAACAAAATCGTGAGAGAAGATTTTACCATAGTAGATAAGTTTTGATACTTAAATAAATAATAAAAAATGAGAGAGGCAATGTATAAATATATTCGGATAAGACGACCATCGCCAGATTATGTTACGATGAGAACGGACGAAAAATCGGTGACATTAATGAATTGAAGCTCAAAACATTTCTTAAATAACTGCAAAATAAACAGTTAATTATTTTTGCATAAAATCTATTTAAATTCAATCTAGGTTGCCTTGCACCATCCTTGGTCGTGATTTAACAATACATTTGATTTTCATTCTTTGAATCTTCATTTTATGGCTCCATGGTATTTATCATCAATGGAACTTCACCTTATCTTATCAATTTTCGACGCGGTATACAAATTCGAAAGACAATGAGTGGACATAAATGTATATGATTGAATGATTGCCACACCCATACTGTGAATTTATTTTCTTTTAAACTAAATTATTGTTGTGAATTTATCATTGCGTACTGTCCGAGTTTCATTTTGACATTGATGTTCATTTATAATTTTAACTTAATTATGCATACTTTATTAACACACACAAAGTATCCGAATATAACTTTAAGTACATATATATATATATTTGCTATAAGTTTGATCTAATCTGATCAGTTTGCTTTGGTTCATCTTCTTAACAATATCGGTTGCGAGAACAGAGAATATATATCACGTCGCCTGGACTTAATACATACCAAAAACATATTGCTTAAGGTGAAAGGGAAAGGACTTTTCATACGGTGGTTTTCCATTGTCTTCCTCAGTGTGTTCAGGATAGACTTATTTGAATAGGCATTTAATAAGTATTTGAAGCCGATGCCTTTAAAATAGGAATCCAGAAACTGAGCCAATGTAACAAAAATACTAATATAGATTTACTAATGCAATTTTTAGATAATATAAATAGAGGAACACATTAAAAAAAAGTATCATTGATGCTTTTTGTATATTGTGTACGCGCATGCGCATAACCGCCCCTTAATATACTATAATCGCTTTCAGAATATATTTTATGAGTCTATTGTAGTCTTTATAGAGTTCTTTGCCATAAGGAGAACCACAATGCTCCGTTTTATTAAACATCACTTACATCTTTCCTTGAACGCCTAAGGGCTTCTTTTGCTAGTTTTATGTATATGGCTTGTTGTTAAAGCTATGAATTGAGACTATGAAGAAGTGCTGGAATTTTAATTAATTTTCTGTGTCGCATTTTAAAATTATTTATTGCTGTAAAACGAGCAAATTATTTTCTCATCTCTTTTCAGTATTTTGAATGTATGTCGTTCCTCCTTGGCGTTGCATTCTATTGATCTTTTAGAGTGCAAATGTCCGCCGGAGGTGCTTCTGGTATGCCAGCGGCGGAAGTGAATATAAGGCAAATAATGAATAGGTGTATATTTTATGCATGCGAAAAGCAGTGGAGGAGGAAAGCATTCCCGGTTCGTGAATTATGGAGTGAAGATAACCCCAATAAGGCTTTAAAATCACTAGCAAACACTGCTTGCGGAATATTGCACATTGCTCGGAGAGAAGCCACTCGTTATGATGAAATTTGTTTGTCGCATAAACGATTCAGCGCCGGTACGCCTCGCAGGAAAAGTGTTAAAATTAATCATATAGACTGCCGTACAATTTTCATAAATCAAAGCTCGAAATATTAAGCTGGCTTACTCGAGGGCTCAAAATAATATACAGATGGCTTAAGCGCAGTTATGTGAAAGCTCAGCGGCAGAGAGAAACTTTCAAAGTTTAAGCGATACATATAATCTGGATGGGGCTTTTGTGGCTAATTGTGCATTTAACAGTTGCTTTCAAAAGACAAAGTTACGTGCAATCACTTAAGACAAACACTTTAAAAATATCATGAATCAGAATTAATTAATTGAGAATGGCTTCTTCATTCGCTAAAGGTAGTAATTATATGTCGAGAAAATTTGTAACTTACATAATAATTATTGCACAAAGCAAAATTTAGTTTAAACCGATCAAAAGACGTAGGATATACAAGTTCATACATAGGTCCTATGTTCTAAGTGTCCAGGTCACGTCCCTAGACAAAGAAATCCAATGATCTGGAGACCGTGTGAGCCAGAGTATAGAGCACGTCTCCAGACAAAGAAATTCAGTGGTGTCACGTCTGTAGACAAGGCCAGCTACGGAATAGGGTACATCCCCAGACAAAAAAATCCAGTGGTGTCAGATCTGGGAACCGTGCGAGCCACGGAATAGGGCACGTCCCCGGGCAAAAAAAATCCAGTGGTGTCAGATCTGTAGACCGTGCGAGCCACGGAATAGGGCCCCCAAAATAGTTGATTTACGCGACAGAGTTGCCCACAAAAGAAACCTAATTGAAGGAATAAGCACAGCCAAGCAAGTTTCATTTTTTCGTGACGTTCGAGCCAATTTGTTCTACTGCGCTTATAGAAGTTTCACGCGTGCCCACCCAAATGACAAGTATTAGGCACCCTTATTTAAATTCAATTTAAATAGTTATATCATGTGAACAAAATGTTGTTGTATCGGTGGTGACCGTCGGACGCAAATTGAGCGTCAATGGGTACTTACCCTTATGCATTTAGCGCTTCTTCGACTGACGCTGTCACAGCGCCACGATGCATCAAGAGTGGCATTAAAATGCGCTTCGCGTCAACGCCTTCGTCCGATTGGGTGGTGTGGGGTGGGGTGGGGTGAGTTGTGTGTGAAACGAGAATTTTCCCGTAAGTGAGGAGTGCAAGTAAATACGTTTATGGCGAGCCCACTTGAAAGGTTGGATCCAATTACATTTAATGTCCCATGATTTATGGTGCACTCACTTTACTATTAACGCCGACGTGAGCGGCAATTTTACAAGTGCCTTTGCGGACTGCGAACAATGGACGACGGCACGTACTCATAACCCACCCGATACCAAAATGCATATATCGCGGTGGCTTTGTTCTCCAGATTGTTGCTGGGATCAGCCGAGAAAAGGTTAACAGCTCCTCTTTGTCGGGGTGCAGAGGAGGCTTGCGGTTTTTGTAACGACTTTGTCACCAACAGTGCACCAGTTTCCTCATATGTGAGCACAAAGACTACGCAGAACGCGGTTCTGTTCAGGGCTGGCTCAAGGGACTGCGTAGCAAGTAGGATTTCAAATTTGTGCTTCATTTAAATTTTATTCTATCATACCAATACAATAGACTCTTCTTAGCACTATACAGGCTGTGGTTATTTTATTTAGTTGACTAATGTGTTGCGAAAATAAAAGGACAGGGTTATCGTGCAAGCCTGTCAGTTTACTTCAGAAAGAGTAGATTTTGTGGAGTGAAAAGGAGTGATGATACTAGGCTAATGACGCCACTCCAGAACATTCAAAAGGGAATAACCAAATTGGTCAACGATAAGAATGATGCGAGTATCTTAATTATCAAAACAAACGCCTGCTTTCAAGACAACACGAACGAAAGTCGTAGCTTATCTGGCGATAGCGATTTCAGTTACCTAAATTTTATCCCTTAATTTGCTGGTGCAGTATCCTCCCCCCCCCCTATTGTTAAAATGTGTTTTGATACGTTCACCCAAGTGACCTACTCGATGAGTGCTCAGATAAATTTAACTCAGATGTCACGCTACCTTTAATATTGAGCGCATGACGAGGTGAATGTTTAATGGATGGACCGGCCCTGGCTTTGCTGATGTTTATAACAAGAAGCTACTAAAATTGTGTATTCCTAAGCAGTTTTCGCTGTATAAGGCGAGGAAAAGTAATGCTGTTAAGCTCTTAGGAGTAATCAACAAAAGTGGAAACAAAAAACCTCAATCAAATAAAGTAACAATTAAAAAAGTATTTTTTTCCTTCGAGTTCAGAAAATTGATCCTGCAAGTACAAATTAAATTCAATAAGAGAAAAATCTGTAACGTGAAAATTTTCAAATTCTTTAGGTAAAATTAAAATAACTATTAGCTCGATAGATTTTATTGCAAGTCAAAAGTTTCCCTAAACGATTCTCATCCATCTTATATCCCTTAATTAAAATTATGAATCGTCTTGCAACATTGAACGTGAATCTCCGAGGAAGGACCCCCTTGGGTTGTTCCTGCAAAAACGCTTTAAATTCAGATGAACTACATGATCCACTTTCTATCGGATCGAAGAGACGCCGGAAGGTGGACGATGACCAGAAAAAAGTCATTTGGTTTGTGATTAATATATTTTGAAAGCTTCAGACATCTTCATAGACGCTAATTTCGAAACCAAGGCTCACGACTTACATTGATGTCGATTGAAGTTAATCTCAAATAAAATCATTAATCCACGATATCTCGATCTATTCATGATTTAATTAATTTTCTTCGGATCTATTTTTTTGTTGAACTAATTTTTAGAAACACGTGTAATGTTACAGTTTTCCCTGAATACTGAATCATTCATCAATTATGAAACATTTTGATTGATGTTACAATGTTATCACACATGATGATCCAAATATCAATCGTATTTTAGCAAGTATGGTGTAATTCTTGGGATTTAGATTTAATTTTGTTTCGATGCTTTGACAAAGTTGCTGATACATGCAATATACAATATAGGACAAGATGTGATCTTTGACTTGCCAAGATACTATCAGGTATCCTGGAATCTAGATTATAAGAGGATCACGAGGTGAGCACTCTGATAGCAGATGTGGAGTAGGATTACATCCACTTTGTTGCATACAGTATATTGCTGTTTGCAGTGTCAGCATAAAATGCATTGCACTTTCGACAGTAATGAATGCTGTGCATTACCGTTTCAGCTATCTTCTACGGGATTGCAACGCTTGTTCTGTTCGAGGAGGCTTTTAAGGAATCGCTTCTATGATGTCGACGACATTAAATAACTCAGATCGCATAACATCTCAGACAAACGAGTGGATCCGGATAATTAAGCGCCGTATAGTGCCGGTATTATGTTACATAGTTCGTAAAAGGAAAAACGAAAGGACCGCGGAGCGTTTCAGAGCGATAAATTTCGGCTTGCTGGCGTTGCGAAATTGTGGAACAATGCATTAAGGATACTGATTCCATATAAAGGCCTCGTTTTCGAACGAATGATGGAATTGTACGAATCTTAAAACAAAACGCATGCCCAAGTTCAGGAGGGTGAGAACCACCTCGTGAGGAAGAAACAACCTTCAACAAAATGCGGCCGTGGCCAGAAGCGGTTTAATGCGTACGAAGACCGAGAACCGGATTCTGTTGTACGCATTTAAGGATATGTCATCAATCGTCAACTTTCGTCTGGAGGATATGAAAAAAAATTGATGACACACACAAATGAACATTTCAAAGGCTAATGATCATTCTAAAACCAGCGATTCGTTTCTTGGAATCGATTTAATTGGCGATGGATACAGGAAGGCAAAGGGTGTGTTTAGTCCACTCAAATTATTACTAAAAAAATTTTCAAATACAAATACGTAATTTGATTAACCACATGCATTTAAATAAATTCTATTGTATCTATTGTTAACAATATGAGTTGATCGAGGAATTTATCGATAAATAAAGAATTAAAATGTAAATTTTCGATATTTCGAATCTCCTGCGGGACTCATGGACGCGGAATAACTGTCGATGCCTTTTTGATGCTCCCTGTGAGACTTATAGTATAGTCTACCGAAGAGCGAACATTTGGCAAATACATAACAAATCGATGGTTGTAGTCCTTAAAAACCACTAGATCAATATGTGCCAATATAGTGCATACGCTAAACGTTTCGCATAACAAATTGCGTACACAAACAATATTTTTACTATATTTATGTTATTCCCACAAGTGTAAACAATAAGTTGGCAAAGTTTTATCGCAATCGGATGAACGGTATGGTAGCGCATTAAATACAGACAAACAAACATTGATTTTTATATATTAGATTGACGATGAATCTCTCGCCGTTATGAAACTGTTGTACTAAGTTTATCAATCACAAATAAGACCATCAGCATTGAATGCATGCTGGTAAATATATGACATATTTACTAGTAGAAGAATAAAGGACTGATGATGCAAATTTTGGTAAGAACGACATTTGGGATAAGCCAAAAATCAGAGGATAGCTCAAATGGAGATTTAAAGCTTTTTACCATTGGATATTTAGTAAATGAAGATTCTTCCATTGAAAGAGCAAATATAAAAGTCTAGCCACACAAAACTATTACACAAAACTCGATATTATCTTTTAGCCAACAATTTATATTAACAAATGATAAAAAAATAATACATAAAATCAACTTTTTTACCGCGTGCGAATTTTAAAATTAAGAACCTTTTGATCGACTAATACGGCGTTTATATAATATAAATCTTGTGGGATGTATTGGACGTGATTTGTTACAGATAGTAACGACATAGATTAATTAGTAGAGTCCCATCTGGAATAAATTTGATTAAACTATATCATAGATAAGCAAAGAAAATAAGATAACGCATTAATCTATAGTATCAAATTATATGTGCCCATTGGCCTATTTGTAACATATTTAGTTTTTAATATATTTGAATGTATTTATCATCTTCTTATGGCAGTCACCCTCAGTCCACTGCAGGACTAGAGCCTATTTAATATCCATTGATTGCAAAAGATTAGTTTCATATCATCCACATTATACATTTATCTCCCTATGAACTCGATATTAAGGCAGTATACTTTCTAAATCACCAGCGTCTCAACAGGGTGAATGTATCGAAGGGTGTTTTCATTGGCATTTCGATAAAATATGCTTTATGCATTGAGTAAGTTTAAGGGTGTTATTAAGGTCAGCATTCAGATCCCGTTTAGATAAATAAAAAAAACTAAATTGACTAATTGATCTATTTCTTGAACTGCGCAAATTGTGATAATCTTTCGGAACGCGGTCTTATAATTTTTTCCATTATCTAAGGATGATGTGCCACATTTCATAGCCAATAAAATCCGCCAATATTAGATAACAGTGCTATTTTATATGATTCATAGTCTTCATCAGTATGCACTGAAATCGATTTCGTTTTATCATTTCATGTGACCTGGTGTGCATTTTTTCGTTCAGTCCGGAGAGAATTAGAGTGTCGATTTATCGGTAGATAAGGCTCTTACGTTTCTGTCGACGTGCGGTAATTTTGGACTTAAATTGCCATCCCAGCACCGATATGCAATACGGACGAACGGTTTTGAGTTTAAGCTGTCGATTCCGATGTCCGATTTAAAATGTTGGCGACTTCTGTGCCGATAAATGTGTAAATAAATTCTCGAGCGTACGTCAACGTATAGTAAATCTGACCAGTTCGAGTAGATGACAACTCCGGTTGTAAACGAACGCATCGCAATGTTGGGTATGCCTGATGACTAACCCATCAAGGGGAGATAAATGATTATTTGAGGTTTCGTTTTTCGGGGTGATTAAAGTTAGTTAATGACATACTCGCTGGGGTGTTAAATTTATTTGAATGGATTGGAACGAAATGGAAAATATTTAATTTTCAGCATATGTAAATGTAAACATTGATGGTAGTAAAGCTGTCTCATTTATGAATATTCTTAAGGGTGATTTCATTATATCTTATTTCGGCTTTGATTCTAATGACAAATTTCGTTCATTTTTTATTCGTTCATTAATCGTTTTAATACTAAGTTGAAGTGAAACACTTCTTCTCCAGGAGAAAGGAAAAAGAGGGAAAATATTTTCTAGTCTCTGGGTTGCATAGGTCATATGCGCATGTGCCGCGCCAACTCTACTGTGTGTATATAGCATAAACTACACTAATAGCGTACCTATTTTATTATATATTACACAAGCACAGTTTCATCTGTTAACTAACAATTTCTGTTAACAAATGGAAAAAAAAGCAACGCATAAGATACATTTTTTAGTTAATTTTATGCGAGTCCCACGCACATAAAATTAGTTTTTAAAGTAATTTTCTTCCCTAAATACTGAGTCACTCAATGATAGAATATTTTTCAACAATGGAATGTTATCGCATATGATGATGATCCAAAATTTAATCGCATATTTTTAATCATACACGATGTAAGACTTAGGATTAAGATTTAATTTTGCCTCGACACTAACAAAGTTGCTAATACATGCGATATATATGGCAAGACATGAACCTCTAAGAACAATAAGTACCAAAAATATGAAGAAACGCTTATTTGATGATACACGTCGTAAAAAGTATCCAAAATTATATGGATTGCTTTACAATATACATGCCTGCACCATCGATTGTAATGAAATATTACGATGCAAATATATGAAAGACGAACGAAGCTCATTATGTGACGTTTGTGAAGATGAATGTCTGTTTGTTTGTTCCGTATATTGTTCCATGTCCTTTTTGAAAACAAATTTTGGAATTTCACTTAAATATACTCAATCTGCTCTAGATATTACAGCTTTATTTATTCATACAGTTATCGCATTCCTACTTTAAAAAGCAAAATATTTTGATAAATAATAACATATTTTAACATAATATAAAGGGTTTTTGTCTAAATCCCAACATTCTATCTATCTATTTTAAATTATAACTAAATCTGAGTTCGTTTTTGTATAAAATATTTCTAAAGCAAAACCTCAACGATTCTCAAGGAAAACATTATAAATGGGGATGGTGCATAAATTGATGAATATCATACGTTTTTTGGTCCTTTGGGGATCCAAATCATGCTGATGGTGAGGCATGATTGTGGATGCCTCGAGGAGAGAAGACCACTCCAGCTATTTGAGTATAAAACAGCGGCACGTGTACAAAGAGGTGGTTCGTAGCCGATACATGCGAAGAATAAATATGGGTGGAGATGGGAAGATGCAGAAGCAGGTAGGCTATCGGAGGGCATACGTCTTCGTCGGTATTCCGTCTATATTTGGTCAGCTGTGCTGGACTGGTCTCCAAGATTTTGCAGACTAGTTTGCTTGGTTCGCTGGTAAATTATTGAAATGTCACGGACCGACCGTCGCCAATAAAGGCGCCTTATGGCCGCGGACGTAAGCCTTTTTCGCCGAAACATTGAACCTTTTGATTTAAATTGGGTTCGTTAATTGATTGCTGTTTGTCCACCTTAGGATGGATGTGTAATACTTTGGGTGGACGGTTGCAGGATGATGGGGTACATCTTCACTGAGTAGGAGGTCCATCGGTAGAATGATAATTGGGGCACGTGGATTGACTAATTTAAAACTGTGACATATTTAATAAATATTTGAATAATACTTACCTCTTGACCCACAATAACGTTATACCCACGATCGACAAAATTGAGCCAATGTGAAGAAGCAATAGTAAGATCCTGTTACGTTTAACAGTGTAGTAGTAACTCGTAGTTTGCGTTCTAGGACGCCAAGTACGACTTATCTCGTAGTTGATTTAAATCCTTTTTTCCCCCAAAAAAACATGTCTACTTTTTGCTGATTATTATATACTACACGTTGCTAAGATGTAATATTGGACTTATCTTTATTTTTCTTTTTGACACCAAATTTATAATCACCATGATACTTAAAAAATATGGTTTAATAGCAATATTTTCTAAGAATGTATTTTTATCGCTGATACAATTTGCTTCTGATTTATCAATAAAATAAAACTGCTATTGAGAATTATATTTGTTAACGTTGGATAAATATTTAAGTCAATATTCTAAAACTAAATTTTATGGAAATCGACTTTAAAACTTTGAAATTATCAAATTATTTTAATTACTCCACACTGTCTGGATGTATTCCTTGCTTATTAAGTTATACTGCTCTTATTCACCTAATCCAATATTTTATATAAACACATTGATAAGGAAAAGCATCCAGACATTGAGAGGTCGTTTGTTAAAGGGTTCTTAGGGTCTTGTAAAGTTTATAGAAATCAATTAAATTATATTCTGATAAGAATACATAATACTTACCCTATGTTAGCACTTCAGCAAGTATTAATATAGTGAATCCCTCGATTTACGCGGCTTGAATCTTAAGAAATGTTGTTTTGACATTGAAATAATTGTATCGAAAGATATTTATTATAGAATTTAGTGAACTTATTAAGTGAGTAAAGAATTTAAAATATGGGCGGTAAGGATTGTTGGTAAGGTCGTGTTGTTATATCTATGAAAGATGGAATGACTCTAGAGAAGATTGATATGGAAAAATAGGATGAAAAATCCCTATACCGTAAATATTGAGGAAAGTGATATAACTTTTCAGGAATAACTGTTAGAAATTAGACATAGCAACTTGTGGCAAAATAAAAGATGCCTCCATTATATCCAAATATGTGAAAAATCGTATTCAATTTATTGATAGCTGTCCCTACATCATATTTTGTAGAAATATTATATATTATGATCAAAGAGAATTGAATCAGATATCAAATATTATGTTTCGTAGTATTAACATTAAGGATCTCATTAATAATTAATTAAATGTAATTTCAATATCCTTTATACTTTTGTACGAAACATATCCCGAAAGTAAGTGTACTAAATTTTTATATTTTTTTAGAAAAAGTGTATTTGAAAAAAAAAAAGCACAATCGTTCAATGCATCTAGTGAGCCGTGGCACAAGCTTCTTTATGCCTTCCTCAGCTCTTTCCCCCACATCAGAACCTCTTTCTGCACCTGCTCGTTGGTTGAAAATTTAATTCCACCCATGTGTTCTTTCAAGAAGGGGAAATGATCATAATCTGAAGGTGCTAAGTCAGGGGAATACGGGGGATGTTTCAAAATATCCTAACCAAATAAGTCCAAGAATGCTTTGGTGGCTAAGGCTGTCTGAGGACGGGCGTTGTCGTGCAATAAGTACACTCATCTCATCAGCATACCCCTTCTTTGGTTTTGAATGCCTCTTTTGAGTTTTTTTAGGGTCTCACAATATCGTTGTGCATTGATGGTCGCTCCTTGAGGAAGAAATTCGACCAAAATGATGCCTTTCGGTCCCGAAACACTGAGGACATGATTTTTTTGCCCAAAATTGTGATTGTGACGAATTGGTGTCTTTTTGACTTGGACGTGTAATGAGCAACCCACTTTTAATCTCCAGTCACAATAGAGCTCGATCCCCTTCTACCACTTATGACCAACCCTTAAAAAACAAAAAAAACCACAGTCCACTATTGTCATAGTACACTTACTTTCGGGATTATTCTCGTATGTAAATATAAATATAACTACATATATTTATTAAATCTTTACTCAAAAATTGCGAATACTTTGTGTTGTCGCGTAGAAAATGTTACTACTTAAAAAGATACAAAAGTGGGCGGTGAAATAAAGAGGTTGATTGCCCTTGTTCCAAGAGATATCATCAGAATGTAAAATAATATGTTTTAATGGTGTAACTATGAGCATTTAATTGAATTTATGATTTGATGGCCATCAAATAAATGGTTACTGAATTACAGCATACGAACTAATGATTCATCGTTCATCATACATATATGAATGAAATAATCGCATTTTTAGTATGATGTAATTATTAAATACGTCTTGCAAAATATTCACGCTTATGAATCATTTTGGGAGGATGTGACCTTTTCTACGCGTTCTGGACAAAATCATAAATGAGCTATGAAGACTATTTGTTCTTGTAACACATCAATCAATAAGTTCGTTGGATATTTTTTCACGAAATTGCGAAAAAACGAAGAAGAAAAAGTTTAAAATGAAATTAATTCTACGAACTTATTGAATGTTGTGTTATAGTTTTTTTTAATTAATAATATGGATTTAGAAATCACGTTTAAAATAATGCATTCTAACACAGCTATAAAAAGGATATTTTATGTGCAGCGTTGAGGAATTGATTCCTCTTAAAATTAATTTGAAAGCTTTAATGGTTCTCACGGCTCGAGGGGTATAATGATTGCGCTCTCATGTTTTTCCATTACATGGCAATCCTTAATTGGATCGTAAAATGAAGGAATTCATAGCGCAACATAAAATGGCGATATTTTTTCAAACATTCGCTGAATTGCAATTGTTTGAAATCGACACCGATGATTGATATGCGTTGATGTAGTCTTGTAAATCTGTATGACTCAACATCACGCAATCGAGGGGAAAAGGATCGATGAATCATCGACGTATGAGAAAATTGATGCGTTTCGCATGCAGTCTCTGTTGTCTTCGTCGAGAAAAAGCGTTGTTGCTTGATTATTCTGGTCCGCCTGGTTAACATTTGCCGAAGGACGCAAAAAAGCTGCTCGACGAAGAGGGTTCATTGGAGCAATGACATTGGTCTTTTTTAAGAAGACAATATTTTAAATGTAAATCAGTAACGTCATGTATCATTATCTATTTTGGTTTTTGGTATTCCATATTATCAGAATTCGAATTAAATTATAATAATAACAATAAAAGTAGTTGGCGTGGGGGTGTGGAATATGTGTTGTATTTAGGCCCTCAAGTATAACCTTTTGATCGAATCCAAATTTCATAAAATAATTCCTATTATAAAGTTCAAATTAATGTATATATCAACCAATCGTATTTGATTGATTTACAAGGATGGAGTTATAATTCTTCTTTCTAGAAGATGTTAACCCCTATCCCAGGGTCTGGTACCCCCCCCCCCTCTACTATTCAGAAAGAGCACTCTTGTACATTAAGCTCGGAGACAGACAGAGACAGAGATATGACGTAGCGCAGTTCGGGAGACAGAGACGGAGAACTTCCCCGCATACATCGTACGATTGTATAGATCGTTAGGCCAAATTTATCGACTAATAATGATTGCGATTTCAATTTTTATTATTTGTTTACGCAAAGAAATTACCGAATATTGTGTGCTATCGACAGTGTGTTTTTTTTAATTGCATCCTGTTCGTCGCTGCTTGTTGAATGAGTCTTTGTCTGATTATCATTTCCTTCTAAAGCAGGAGCAAATGAATCGATTTCTTGTCTATTGTTTATGTAAAAAATGACGTGATCTTGTATGCTATCAACAGTGCTTATTTACAATTGACTCTGCCTCGAATTGAAGATTGTCTTACGCTGATAGGAGTCGAAAGAAATTAATCGATGTAAAGCGATTATGGCATCAACGACATCATCGATTTTAAATTTGCTCACTCCTCAAAATCTTAATGCAAAGGTAGAGATCCTCGGAGTCTGGCAGTTGGAATATCTCTCAATACCAGTATATTTATATCATCATTCGTTCTGATATTTTTTATCTTCTCGGCTTTCTTGTAATCCGATATTAAACGAACCCGCGGAGGCCGTCTAACTTAAATGGAACCCAAAGAGTACGCGATGAACGAAAAGGTATGCATATATTTCCAATCTACGTTTGTAGCTCAACTTATTGGATACCAATAGATAAATGTTTTTTTATTGTCCAACATTTTGACTGTGGAAATTTCACGGAAACGTATCAGCTGTACGATAAGAGTAGATAAAAATATCTTTAAATTGTTTTTTGACTCTTGGACTCTGCAAACGGTTTATCTACATATTTTAAAAGAGACGAAATATTAATTCATGCATTCATTTGGCGTGAAACGCTAATACGATTTTCAAGATGCTGAGATGTATCATTTTTTTTAAAAAAATCTCTCTGAACAAATCGATACAAAATTGAATTTTATGATTCATTGTTGAAACTTACCTTTAGAGCGTCTTTATCAGATTCTCTTAATTAAATCAAATGTATTGAGTTCTGATAGTCAATTTAGTATGTAGTTGGTCAAATAAGTGGGATACTTTTTTTCAAAATATAATAAATAATCGCTGTAATATATCATATTTTTTGAAGTATGTGGATTTGATTCATATCTAAATATTTTGTGAATGTTGTGGTTATCGTTTGAGAGACAAAATTAGATTTGATAACATTGTTGTAATAAAGATATCTTCGTACCTCTGGAAATTACATCATTGCATTGTATCTTTCATGAAATTAAAATGTGCTGAAATTTATATTGATTGATTGACAGGGACCTTCAGGTTGAGTAATAATAACAATGATTAATTTAGGGGGTTGCCTGGTGATTTTTTATTATTATTAGGTTAAAATCTAAATTGTAGGGGTCGTACCAACTTTTGAGAAACAAATCGAAAAATGATAAATATTAAAATACATATTGGGGACAATTTATGATGTGGGGTGGGGTTACTTGTAAAATAACAGCATGAAAATTAAATTCTGGTTCAAGCTATCTAGTAAAGCAAATAGCGTTCCACCCAAAGAAAATGTTTGCATCGATCGAATAAGAACATTCGTTTGCCTCGAGAAAAAGTAAAATCATTGCACACCATGGTATTCCAAAGGGATCCGCTTGAACAATAGGACTCGAAATTAAAGCAGGGATAACCGCAAAAGGTCCACATGAGATCACCAAGGTTCAAACAGCAGAAAGATGTCGCATATAAGCTTGAGTGCCCTCGTTGCCACCGCCGTCCGTCTCTCATCCAAATTTGGTAGCGTTGCATTCAATATTAGGCTCTGGCCGGTCGTTACTACCTTGCTGCTCCTTTTTTGCTCCATCCTCAGCAACTGGTAAAGTGCGCGACATGGAACGAGCCAACAGGCTCGACAAACAATGCAGGATCTCAAGATGGCCGTATATAACCGGGGCTAATCGTGGGAAAGCTCCTGTGCCCGTCTCCGCAGCGGGTTATTAAAAGAGCACGCGCCAACCCATACAATGCTCTTCAAAGTATGCTATCATAATCTCCTCATCTACTGTGCGGCTTTGGCGAAGCTATAAATCTCGGCTTTAAGTCGAAAATTGAATTCCTTGCCTCCGAGCTTAATTGGCAAGAAATAATAGAAGCTAGAAACTCTTTTGTTGTTGCATAAGAGCATCGATATGCGTCGTTTCGCTGCGAACATAAAGAACGCCCACAGGAAGTTGTGATGGCTTTTGAAATCTCATATTGCAACCAGTTTCCTTTTGATTAATTTTTCACATTCAAATGAAAAATTCTTTCGATTAATGCTGGAATATAACTTTGTACAATGTACATTTTGATTGTTGTATCATATGAATTTGCCGATGTACGTTTTAGCTTCTCTCTGACTTGCTAACACATCACTCAATATGTTCGTAGGATATTTTTCACTTTAAACTTTTTCCTTCTTCACTCGAAATCATTTTTTAGCAATTTCGTCTAAAAAATCCTTCAAACTTATTGAGTATTGATTAGGGAATCCAATTCCGGGATTCCGGACAGTTTTAGGTGCTACCTGAATCTCGAGATTAATAAACGTAATCCCGAAAAATTCGGGATTGAAATTTTTATCTAACAGAAATCGTACACTAGTACGACAAGGCTACTAAAACGAGACATTCCCGTTGAAATCTGGACGCTTGGAAACAGCCTAGGGGCAGTAGCTGTTTAATCTATATATTGTTGTTTCAAATTGTTATATTAACCTTTCCTTACCGGTGATGTATTTACTACACTTCGACTCTAATAATGGGAATATTGATATGAAATATAATAGATACGGGGTTCAGAATTTTTGTATTCCTTCGTAATATAATTACAAATCACATCAAAGTATTATAGTATATAAGTATTCATCTGCAGCGACGGAAATAAATATTTTGTCGGGAAATCGGGAATTTTGCGAGTTTTAGTTCGTGTCTCAGCAGATGGGGGATCACGCGATCATCAACTCGAACTAGCATTTAAATATCTGATGACGATACCTCTAACGAGCGTGGAGGCTGTGCGTGCATTTTCAACATCAAGTGTTTGAATTGTATTTGTATCTTTTCTTAAATAAATAATATTCTTTCGCCTTCAAGTTATTTTTTATATTAAAAATTTCGATCCCGGGATTGTCTAATGCAATCCCGAAATCCCGGGATCGAAATTTTGGCTCGGGATTGGATTCCCTAGTGTTGATGTGTTACTAGATAAAAAATCATTTAACACTATTGAGCTCGAACTTAACAAAATGGTGTCAGAAAAGGGATGCATTTTGACTAAGAAATGGAGCTTACTTTTTTCAAACGCAATAACAATGAGATACATTTATTGAAGTTCTTATATTCATACGTTTTCGTAATAATTTTTTTAAAAGCTTACGTACAAATAAGTTTGTTGACGTTTAAACTAAGGGATGGAAAGCTTTACTTATGTAGTTTATGTTTTACATATATGAATAAATTGCTGTTGATATTCTACTTGCTCGTAATACTCATTTGAATGTAATTTTGCTTTTATTGAGCAAATGATTCGGTTGCATATTGTGTGTTGTCGACAGTTCACGCGGCACCCACAAATCTAATTTTTCACTCAAACCCACGTGGACAAAATGTGCTAAAATATCCATTACAAAATAGTTTTACATTCGACTTATATACATTGTTTACAGTTTATAATAGTATGGCAACGAAATTTGTACGAGGGAGTTTCGGGCAGGGCAAACATGTCATTTAATCCGGAAATTAGCAATGAGTTACCGTTTAGGATGTAATAAATCAAACCACCCCCTCGATACCATATGAGGTCCATCTTCCTTCAGTACCGAAACAATTGTTTAAGAAGATTACTATCTGATATTGACCAGTGGTCTTCAACTACCCCAATGAATCATCATTCCTTTTGTTCCTACCAAATAATATAGTTCCGGTGATGCTGCGCCAATCCGGTACTTCATTATATTATAATTGCCCTTAGCATAAATCATCACTATGATTAAGTATACGTCATTCTGCTATATACTATTTTTCGCGGTGTTTATTTTATAAATTGATAAAAATCATGATTAATTTCTAGAGTGAAACTGAAACATAACTAACTATAAATATAATTAAATATTTTATTTATTTAAATTCAATCTAATGATGATCTATTATACGGAGATTGCGAGTATATACGCGGTTGTGTGTATGAATATGCAGGCATGTTTTTGTACGTGCGAGCGGCTCATGAGAATCAGTTGCTACAAACAACATATCATAATAAATTTTCACATCTTTAGTTGTTTGTATACAACATTTTTGCTTGTGCGTTGTTGTGTTTAGATGTTTTTAGATTGTTCATATAGACTGCCTGAAATTCATGCCAATCTACGTAGGTTTTAACACGTGCACATTTTTCAACAATAGAGAATGATAAGATATAAACCTGATTGAAATTCGATTAGATTAACATTCTTTACTACTTAAAATTAATTTTGACTCCAAAAACAAGAGGAAAAGTAATAATCGTCGATGATAAGGGTCGTTATCCGCCTGAAATCAATAAGCAGGCGATTATCGAAACATGTGCAGATCAAACGATCCGTACTGTTGTTAACCGTTGCTTCTTTTTATATAATTTATAGAAACATGAATGCCATTGACGTTTATATTACAGGATACCAATCGGCTACATTAGCAAATATCGGCGCTGAAATATTAGCAATATTTCAGCCGTAGATTAATATTAGATTTAAAATAATATACCATCCTTCGGGAATAAAAATGCATTGGTATCCTCATAGGGGTACGAGGGCAAACGCTACTATAAATATGCTATAGCACTTTTCTCAATATCGCGATATGACTTTACTAATGGATTTCAGGCTTGTCTTCTTGATTTATGGATCGATTTCGGGAATGCATTTAATAAGGGACTCATTTTTGTTTATTTTCTAATTTTTGGCAAGAAATTGCATCGTCAGCTCGCGTGTTATTAGCAGCATATTCGGCGGCACGTGGTCTGCATGCTGATGTACAGGGCGACGTGAATGCTGTAAATATTTTACGAACGAGTAGGAGAGAAATGCATTTTTAAATTGTATGCATGCATTTTTTATATGGACTGAATATAGTAAAATATGTACCCATTTAAAATTATATTTGAACATATAATGAATGCATAAAGGAGGATGCATTTATTTAAACTTTCCCTTGGCGTGCTAAAAAAAACACCCGCGCGCTACCATGATATGTATTTGGTACACCATATAAAATTTTGAACCCCTTATCTATCATATTCCATATCGATATTCTGACTATTAGAGTGGAGTTGTAGTAAATACATCACAGTGAAGGAAAGGTTAAGCAAGCATATATTCATCTAAATAAGCCCCATTTAGTAAGATCAACGTGGGTTTAAATAAGTGACTCGATCTAAATTAAATTAAATGTCAGTTTATTCTTTAGAACGTTTTACATAATATAATCCTTATCCCCTGATCATTTCATCAACATAAAATTATAATCGATATTTTTAAATGAGCAAGTTAAATTACAGAAAAGATCGATTACGTTTATTTGCTTGAACTTATGCCATCGCCCACGCTGACTAACCGCTCCGCGTGCATTCCTGTTCAGACGTGGTTTTATAATTTCAACTGCCAATCATTTAAAATATTATAGGGTTAGGTCATTAATAGTATTATACAGGTTCAAATTCAAATCCAGATTATGGAAAAAAATGTTTTTATTTATTAGTGCTATGATATTTTATGATTTTATGGAAAAACCCTAATATTACTGATTAGAATAGATCATTATCTGATTACTGATTAGAATAGATCATATTTAAAAATATTACTCGTAATAAACCTTCAGGGCTGTAACAAGGGCGTAACAAAGCAGGCGCCTGCCACGGGCGCAACTAGGCTTGGGGCGCAAAACGCAGAATACCAACCAGGTATTTTACATTACACATTATTCATTTTATAATGAGAATTCATAATCGTTCTGTAGATATGTTCAGGTTTGGCGTCCGATCGCGAACTGCTCATTCGTCATACCAGCGGTCCGAAAAGCGGACCGATTGGACATACATCCGTATCATACTCCGTTCTCTTTTAGGGCTTTTTGCATAATTTTCGGGGATAAATGCGTACCCAGAGCCATTTTACATTGGTGGCATGCGGCAAGTAAGGTCGCGAATGAGTATAAACTTCTCCCCACACATTGTGAGCAAATGCAGCTCCTATCTTGCGCACAGATTTCTCAAGTTCAAATTTTCAGTCAATACGCGATGTGGAGCATTTTTGTGCGAGCAAACAGACGTGATAGACGCCATGTCTACTAGCTTGCGTACTTAAAGTCGACAGCTACCCAATGCCATTTTGTGGATTTTCTTCTTCATTTCTGGGGTGGTTAACCTCATTTGGTCGATCACAGCGCTGTACGTCTTGGCAGCTCGTACGGCCTCGTTTAAACTCTGCCACCCAACATCTTATCGTTTTAAACGAAAGACCAGACTCTCCGAGAGTAGAATCTAGCTCGGATTTGATATTCGTTGAAGTGAGACTTTTAAAATAATTTAATTACTTAACGATAACCAATTTTTTCACCATTATCTCGCAAATTAGATACTTGCTACAGGCGCATCTTACTCTCGTTACGGCTCTGTAAACTTTATTGATTATTTGATATGCTATCTATGAACTACGAGCAATATTTTATTGAATAATTATTGGAAAGTTCTTTGCTTCGGATTATAAAGATTTGGGTTTAAATCTAAATTGGGGATTAAAAAATCATCGTACCAACAATTTGTAAGATATGTGAGTAATTTCTATTGACTGCTTCGTCGCATAAATTTGAATATTGAATATGTGGAAGACAATCAAAAAACCGCATTGTCATTCATTTGCAGTTTATACGTTTTCGTCAAAAAAATGAAGGTTTTCATCGTAGAAATATTAAATTAGTCCATTTGACGAAAAACCATTTCAGGATGTTCGTATTCCGTCTGTTGATAATTAGCGGGATATACAACGTGACCAGGAAGGATACACGAAATAAAAAGCCCATGTCGGGTGGGAGTTAAAAGTTTACTCGTTTTATGGGCACTCAATTAGTCTGGCCGTTGAAAAAAAAAGATAAATATGCTTTATTACTTGCGCTTACGGAAGATGTGCCGGTTAAACGGGGTTACATGCCCATGCGGCGATAGCATCAATTCTAGGATACCGTCATTAACCATATTATAGACTTCCATATTTTATCTGATTATCCTAAAGCGTTGCCATTAATTCTTTAATCTGGTATTTCTCATATCTATCGTCTCGGATATCGATAATAAGGATTATAGAATCGAGTCGCTTAATCTTCTCAGTTGGTGTCATGATTTGGATGGTGCGCCTATGTGTGTGAAAAACAAATGCTTGACGTCATATTTTATCTTTAGAACAGCTGAAGATATCAAAAAAAGGTTTCGTTATCTCGGACGGAATCTTCGAAGAAAATCCATTATAATAAAGATCACGTAGATAGAATCACATTTTATAGAATTTATTTCTAAGCCATAGTCAAACTTTGAATTTCCGAGAATTTCCCTGGATTGAATTTAGATCCTATTCGACTGATAATATGTAATTCAAGTCTCATTTTTTAAGTATGCACTTCTTTCTATTTTTATTTTCTAAAAAAATATCATAGTATCATATGGATTACCAATGTGATAAAAATGCGCTCGAAAAATATTAAGGTATACAAAAACAGGCTTGACAAGCACGCGGATCTGACGGTTTCGAATTTCTGACCTCTCCTCCGAAATCCACAACTTTGACCAGCCACCCTCTCTGTAATTTAATATATTTCGCAAGTTCAAAAACATTTTAATCTAAAGCAAAACACTCGCTTAGAGCCGTGTTCTCAACATCTTTCGTTTTTCGGTAATCTCATTAAATTACAAAAAGGCATCAATAACCTTTTAACACTAGGGCAGCGAGTTTTGAGACGACGCTTAAAGGATCTGTCGACGAAATACAAATCGATCAGAGGCAATAATCGTTCTGGTTGTATTTAAGAATAGATTTGTAAACAAGAAAAGCACTTTAGACGTTTTTAATGGTATTCCGATGGCATTTCAGAACCCTGTTTCTCAAAATCATTAATTTCAAACTCTTCACCTTCTGCATTCAGTTAGCTTTTTAATCCTTTGAATAATGAGCTAATTTAAAATAATTATAAACTTAGATGCTATATTCGCATATCCAACATTCATCATGCGTATAAATCCATTTATCTGTCAGGGCTGCGCAGCGTGTATGAAGCTTGTATTTTAATTTAAAAAAACACTGTTGACAGCACCAATATTAGATCATTTCTTCGCCTAAACATAAACAATACATTTGAAGTCGAATGTCTTATATTCCGTTTCTGTGGTAAATTTAAGCTCTGATTTTTATTTTGAATCAAGAAAAATTAAAATAGGATGGACTTACTGCCGCCTACAAAGGAAAAATAGCATCCTTAAGTGCTACCGCTGCCAGGGGACAGGGCACACGACCAGGGACTGTAAGAACCCTGATCGCTCAACAATGTGCCGAAGATGCGGAGAAGCGGGACACAAGGCCGCCACCTGCACAAATAATCCGTGTTGCCTTATATGTAAGGATAAGGGAGCCGGAGCCAATACGAACCACAGCATGGGGACGAAAGAGTGCCCTGCACATAGAAGAGCGATACATAAAGCTAAAAAATGGCCAGCGTCCTCCAGATAAACCTTAACTGCTGCAGGGCGGCCCAAGACCTCATGCAGAAGATAGCAGAGGAAAGGGAAGCGGACCTCGTACTGATCTCCGAGCAGTATCAAAACTATAACAATCCGCGCCTCATTCCCAGTGCTGACAACAGAGCAGCGATCTGGGTGGCTACTCCTCAGCTACTCATAACTGGAACTCCGAGGGATCCCAGCGATGGCTGGACCTGGATAGAGACGGGAGGAATGAGAATCTATTCTTGTTACTTCTCACCGAACTCTACGTATGCCGAATTCGCAGGCGACCTTACGCGCCTAGCCGATAGTATACGAACCTCTACCCACCCGGTCATCGTTGCAGGTGACTTCAACGCTAAAGCCCCAGAATGGGGCTCCCCTAGGACTGATAGGCGGGGCGCTCTCCTCGCCGACATGGCGGCACAATTGAGGCTCCACGCACTGAATACTGGCGCGCACACATTCGTGCGCAGGGAGAGTGCCTCCGTTATCGATGTCACATTTGTCAGTGAATCGGCCACGACAAGAGTCGGAGAATGGCAGGTCGTTGATATCTACTCACATAGTGACCATCGATACATTCAGTTTAAGATTAGCGGCTGTGCACCAATACGCAGCCGGAACCTAAACGGGGGATGGGCCATCGGTAAGCTAGACGCACCGGCACTCGAGCAGGCTTTAGCCCTCAAGCGTAAAATGGTTACGGATGCAGCGGCAAGTGGAGCGGGAGCAGAGGAGATCACGACTCTAGTCAATAAACTCCTCCACTTCACCTGCAACGCTGCAATGCCTAGACGTGCTGCGGGAACAAGAAGAGCGCCGGTATACTGGTGGAACGACAACATTGCTGAGTTACGGAGACAGTGCATCGCCTGGCACCGCCGGACGCAGCGACACCCGAGCTCCGATGAACTGCGCCTAGGATACAAGAATGCGAGAAAAGCACTGCGCGATGCCATCAGGCAAAGCAAAGCACAGTGCTGGGACGAGCTATGCGAGTCTGTGAACGCAGATCCGTGGGGAAAACCCTACAAGATCGTGAGACGCAAACTCCGACCTGCGAAAATAGATCCGTTCCTGAGCAGCCCCGAAAACCTCAAAGCAACGGTAGACAAGCTCTTTCCGAGCCCACCACCAGTAGACTCGGTAACCATATCCCTTGGAACACCTGAGGAGACGGGACCCCCCTTCACCGTGGAAGAGCTCGCCAAGGCTGCAAAGCGTCTGGCGACAAAGAAAGCCCCCGGACTGGATGGAGTGCCCAATATAGTCATCGGCCTGGTCGCCGGCATTGACCCGGACCTCCTGCTAACGGTATTTAATATTTGCTTATCGGAAGGGATCTTCCCACCACCTTGGAAGCGCCAGAAGCTGGTGCTCATCCCCAAAGGGAAGACAACATCGGGACCGTCGGCCTATAGACCGCTGTGCATGTTGGACGGGCTAGGGAAACTGCTGGAGAGACTATTGCTCCAGCGACTCCAGCAGTTTATCGAACCTGCGTTATCCCCGCAACAGTACGGCTTCCGTGCAGGCCGCTCCACAATCGACGCTGTCACCGAGGTCGTTGACACGGTGAAACAGGCGTGGGGTGGCAGTATCAAGGCAAGTAAACACGTAGTAATGATAGCCTTGGACGTCAAGAACGCCTTCAACTCCGCAAGATGGAACTTGATAAACAGGGCCTTGAAGGAAATTGACGTCCCGCCATACTTAACCAGAATGGTGGAGAGCTACCTGCACGAGAGGACACTAATATACACAGAAGCCGACGGGACGAGCAAACAAAGACCAGTCACTGCAGGAGTCCCACAGGGTTCGGTGCTCGGACCCACCCTGTGGAACGCTATGTATGATGGCTTATTGAGGACACCGCTCATGGAGGGCGCCAAAATGGTCGCCTTCGCTGACGACGTCGCAATACTAGTCACCGCCAAAACGGAGTACCTCGAAATAATCTGCGAAGACACGCTAAGGAGGGTCAGGAACTGGTTGACGGGGGCTGGACTGCAGCTCGCCGCCCAGAAGACTGAGGCCATCTTCTTTACTAGGCGAAGAAAGCTTGCGCCCCCACCTCTGAGTATCGAGAACTGTGAGATCAAGTTCTCAAGATCCATCCGTTACTTGGGGGTTGAAATTGACGATAAGCTCCGTTTTGTTACACATACGGAGAAGGCCGCAACAAAGGCGGCTAGTATTGCGGAAGGTCTAGCTAGGTTGATGCCTAACATCGGTGGCCCTAAGACAAACCGTCGAAGACTATATAACGAGGTGGTGCACTCGGTACTATTGTACGGAGCTCCGATATGGGCCGAGGCACTACACTTCGAAAGGGCCAGGCTCAATCTGGCTAGAGTACAAAGGAGAAGCGCGATCAGAGTCGCAGCAGCATATCGCACAGTGTCAGAAGACGCAGTCCTGGCACTGACTGCCATTCCGCCAATCGACCTGCTCGCAAAAGAAAGGAAAGCTATACGCACCGGGGAAACCAAGCAAAGAGCTAGGCAGTCCACCATGGTGGAATGGCAGTTCCGATGGGACAGCTCCACCAAAGGTCGATGGACCCATCGGCTCATCCCTGACCTTAAGCCCTGGACAGCTAGGAAACACGGTCAGTTGTGCTACCACCTTACCCAGGCACTCACTGGGCATGGCTGCTTTGGTAGCTACCTGCACAGGATTCAAAAAGAGGCCGGTCCGAATTGTCACCACTGCGGAGCGGAGCTGGACGATGCCGCGCACACGCTATTCGACTGCCCGGCTTGGAGCACAGAGAGGGACACACTGCGGGAGGAGCTTGAAGTCAATTCACTCACTCCCAGCAACATGGTCCCTACGATGCTAACCAATGCCAGGGCATGGAACGCGTTGTCTAGATACGTCGCGTGCGTTATGCTGCAGAAGGAGGATGCTGAACGACTGAGACGTCGGACACGCACCGAAGCATCCTCCTCCTCCTCAACCCATGAGCGAGAAAACCCAGCAGAGATATATCAAGAATAGAAGAACCGTGAAGAATTCACGTTAACACGAGGCCCTAGAGGGACACATACCGCCACCCTAGAGCAATACTTCACGGTAGCCGGGTGGCGGCGGAACCGGAGGAGGGGTTTAGTGAGTCTGGCGATGCTCAGTCAAATACTAGCGAGACGCATTACCAATGCTTAGTCAAACCTCACACTACCTCAGAAGGAGGCGTCTTCTTGAAGATTCCCCTCCTTCGAAAAAAAAAAAAAAAAAAAAAAAAAAAAAAAAAAAAAAAAAAAAAAAAAAGCTCTGATTTTTATGACTGTCTCTGAAATATTTATTTTATGATCCACACAAGTATCAAGTTCAGGCAATAATATATCAACGATATGGTTCAAATTATTTCCTTTTTTTTAATACTAGGATAATCGGTCGTTTTTTAGTATTAGGTAGGTCGAAAACCACTTTTATATCCTTGTGACGGCACTCAGAGAATTTCGTTTTAATTTGTATGCTGGTTTAAGAATTACACTTAAATCTTTTTTTGTGCGGTAGATGCGTTCCGTAGAAAATCGCACAAAAAAAGCTATGACTTACATAGAAAAAGTGAAGACTCGTGTCATGGATTTTTAAAACCGCATAATTTCGAAACAGCTATATAAAATATACCCAAAATCGCATAAAAAAAACAGGAAAACAATAAGGCAATTAAATAATAACAATTTTGCTAATATTTATAGCACGTCATGCATCATTGGTAAAATTTTAAGGATATCTGATATCTGGCATTCATAATTAGTAAAAATATCACTATAGTCCCTTACTCAAAAAAAAAAAAAATCACAAAATGGCAACTGTTTAAAAAAATCAGTCAAGACATTTTTGGCCTTATTTTGTCAGTTTTTTTTTAAATAGTTAAAAAATAGATTTTGACATAAATCTGGTAGAAATAATAGAGGGTTATAAAGAAAAGATTCGTACTTAATTTTTTAGTAAAAATTAATTAAAAGTCGAGATATGATGTCAACCGTGTTGAAAAAAGTAGTTTCGACCAAAATGCGTTAAAAGATTTCCTTATGGTAAGACCAGCAAAGTTTCCGCATCTCTAAAATAGCTATAAATCCGTAAGTAGTCTGAATTTTGGAAATTCCTTTGGAGATAGTAATTTTAAAAGGCAAAACATTGGAAAAATGCAAAAAAAACTAAATCAATTTTTTTCAAAAATCTAAACCAGAATAAGGGGCGTGGTCGTAATTCAGAAATAACAGATGCAATATGAATTACACGGTCCAAAATATTTTTTTTCCAAATTTCCGTTAGTGTTGATGATTTATTTCCTATTTTATCCAAAATATCCCGATACGCATTCTTTATAAAATTATTTTTTTTTAAAGAAATCGCATAACTTCGAAATCGCACAAAAAGAGGTTTGAGTGTATATCGATGTTTACAAAGTAAGTAGTTTAACTTGTAGTAAAACTACTGTATTCAAAAGCAATTCCTGAGCTTACTCTTTATTTATTTATTTATTATATTATTTCCATTTAAATGAATGCTTGAAAGACAAAAATTCAATTGATTGCGATTGGAGATTTAGCGACTTGTTTTCGCATTTGTTCAAATTTTCTTATTATCTCTAAGGCATAAAACTTGCACGATAAGATATTGTTTAGACTTCATATGATGTATTAATGTACGCACATCTATCAATTTTAGCCACATATTTAACCCAAGTATGCCCACGATAAACAATAAAATTCGATACAACTATAATAAAAAGGCAGCCAAATGTAATTGAAACTATATTATTTTTTATTTAAATACGTCAATGAACAATCGTCAATCTTTATATATTATTGGGTGAGTTTGAGAGTATTTGGATCTTTAAATATGTGTAGGCGTGTTGCACTGTTTGTGGGGTCCTTACGATTTAATGTAAATGGGACGAAGCCTCAAGTTTCCAAACTTATATCTAATCAACGATATGATGATCTTTTAAACAGCGGGGTTTATCCAGAAAATAGTAATTAGGGCATATCATAAAGTAATGGCGTGTGGAATCCTTAATATCTTCATAAGGATAAAAGGGCGGAGATTTCCAAACGTGATACTATTACTTTGGATCGCTCGAGGAGGACTTCATTTATTTCGAAAGCAATTTATTATTTTTAGTAACTAAATGATCCGGTTAACATACCTTTCCTAATGCATTCCAAACAGAAAAACAGCCAAAAAACTGCTTTGTTTTGCTTCTAAAATAGATATGACAGGTCGATATGCTAATGTGATTAGGATGAATGTAATAGTTGTTCTGATATAAGAAAATATTAGCAAATGTTCGAAAGAGTATTCGTAGTTTCGCTGATCGAAACTCTTTATTTATATGAAGAATATTAAGTTCTCAATAAAATATATTAAATATCATTTATCAGTATCATTTGACTGTTCAAAAACAGATAAAAGATCGACCCTTTTGTTGGTTAATAATCTGCATATTTAGAAAATCGATCTAGAACTAGATTGCATTGTCTATATATACACTTTGCTAAAATATTTAATGAAATCAGATATGCCATCACAATCGGTTTTGTGATAACGACATTCTGCCATATTACTCAATCACTATCAAAAAAGAGCTAAAATACAAAGATTTTATACTTGTACGTGTTATTTTGTAGCTCGAATTTATCAAAGAACTGCCTTATCAAATTAAAACTATTTTAGCTTGTACCATACTAATTAATGACAACATAAAAAGCATGAAGATAATTTTAAACATTCAGTAATGATAATTAAAGAACACAGTTTTATCACACTTTTATCTTGGCGAATCCAAGTTTAGTTCTATTATGTATTCGTTATGATCTTCTTATTTGATTTATATAATATATCGAATAAAATATATATTTATAGCTCTAATTTTTGATGAACAACTATATGATGATATATAAAATAGGTTTGTCAAAATTCGCTTTCAATTGTTAAAAACCATTGCAAATAATTTGGGAAAAACACATATTTTTCAGCAATTCTGCTGTTATTCAATGTTTTGGTTCTGATCTGATTCTGATTTCATATAAATCTACAATAGATGATCATATAACAGATTGTCAATATCTTCTCACATTGTATTGTTTTCAAGAAATGAAACGCGAAGACGTTGTCAAAAGATGAACATATCTATTGATTTTGAGATAATAGCGTTCAGAGAATTTCTTCAAATCAGATGATAAATAGGACATTCTATCTTTTTGACTTACAGTTAATATGCTGTTATCAATTTACTGATGCAATTGATCTACCAAAGCAATTCATGAGTAAATTAACATCTTATAATATACAATACGAAGAAAATATCAAAGTGGGTCATCCTTGAGGGTTTCATGTACCATTGATATGATGTGGCTAATTTATATAAATTTTGTGAATAAATTTAATAAAAACATCATAAACATAAAAAGTATTTTCTTAGCTCTGATCCTGGAAAACTGGTACATCTTTAAGTTTAACGACTTATTGAATAATTTGTGTGACATGTAGCATATCGTTGGAAAGGGTATAATCTAGAGAACTTTTAAAAACTAAACTAACTTAAAAATAATTGTTGGTTTTTTGTTTAGAGAATTTAGAAGTTACATTTCTCATTCGATTGCAAACTTTATGTATTTATGCGAGACTTTGGAAGCTCAGAAGTATTTTTTTTTAAATCAATTGCATAAAATAATTCTTTATTTAGATCAAAAATAAATTGAAAAATACAAAAACAGTTATTTCGTGCTAAAAAAAAAACTATTTTGACAACTCCCTTAGAATATATGGTCTATGTATAAAATGTAGCAAAAGAACCCCTTAATCCCCAAAAATCCTGTATATATACTATAGATAATATATTACTATAAAAGCACTGATTTTAGTGCTTATATGTGCGAATTAAGCCCAAAAATGTATTACACGTGAAAGTGGATGGAAAAAATGTAAACATTTTCCGAATAAGATTTCTTCTTTTTTGATTGATATTTCAATAAATATAACTTCAAAAATGTTTTAGATATTATTAATCAAGTGTAAGTATAAAGCAAATGGTTTTTCGAATCTCATTATTAAGGATCAGGCTCAAAATTAGATCATATCGATCCAAATTTATCATGTGATCCTGGATCTATAAATGTAAATATTGCGATGAATAATAAAGTCGGACAGAGCTTATGAATTATGGTATCAAATTATGTCTATGATTTTGATCCTTAAATGGATATCGAAGAAGCCGTAGATCTGCACTCGATATGCGTTCATATGATAATGATATTAATGCGGATTAATCGGTCTGGTTTTATGGATTTTCGCATTTAAATTATAGTAATTGGGTTATTTCAGTATTGGATAAATGTGGTTAGCAATGGATAAAAATGTTGCGAAATAAACTACGGTCGGAGCTTAAGTGTTCGATTAACCGTGAGCTTGAAGTCCAATTACCTTTGGTTTAATCCACTCAATACCTTTAAGTGAAGTTTATTTATTTTTGTTCCGAGTTTACTTTCGATTGCTTGAAATGTTTATTTTTGGGGTTCGTATTCATTTCGGGTCGTTTTCCGATAGTTTCACTACTGAAAAATGTTTGCCTTTCATATCGAAATTGAATGAAATTAAAAAGTCGCTTCGGTTTGTTTTCTTTAGCGATCGGCGTGACGTAAAAATCCTATGAGTATTTTTTTTTTGAACAAGCTAAAAGTCTTGTAGGAAATCAATATTTGTCCACCTGAATCATATGTATAGTGGCTTTGTATCGCCTTTTATCAGTCGAGTCTGCTGATTGGACCTGATAGCACTGGCGATGCTTGTTCTTATCATTTTGCTAACAGTGACCAAAACATCGACGTTTAGCGAGGCTGGAAACAGTCGTCGGAGAGCATTCGGCTTGATGACTTCAAATGACTGACTCAAATTTCATCATACTGGCCTATAAATTTAACTTCAAAATAGAGAGAAAAAAGTGAACTTAAATCAAGTGCAAACAGTGATGTAAGTGAAGTTACAATTGCGTTGAAAAACGCAGCGATCTCAAGATGGAGGGAACAAGCACACCGACGAACACTGCGAAAAAACAGAGGTCAAGATCGCCAAGTGTGGTTTCAGGTAGCTCTTCGAATAGAGTAAATTCGATGAGCGATCCGAGTGCTTTGGAGAAAAGGAGTGCAAGTTCCAAAATATGAATATGAACGAAGGAAAAAGAAATCGACGATTTCCAACGACATTATTTTGGAAGAGAACGAAACCAGATCGAAAACCAGGACTACAGTAAATAGTTCTGGAAGCGCCAATGAAATTGTAAGAAAGCAACGAGACCGGTCATCCAGAGACAACAGATATGAAAGCAATGGCAGTCTATCAAGCAATAATAGAAGCACAGATCCCAAAAGAACTGATAGTACTACACTCGGAAACGTCAATTTGGGATACAGCGGGAGTGTTGGAAGCGCAACAAGTCTAACGTAAGTAACCACCCGAATTTATTCACAACCCCAAAACACACTCTAAAATCATTTTTATCTCAAGTTCAGCATATGTCAACAAGCTCACATCACAGCGAAATTCCTCAAGAACGCCAAGATAAAAAAACGCGGTTAAACTCAAATCTCTACAAATATGCGACACTACAATGCAGACATTCGGCTACAGATCACACGCGCGAAATAAGTTCAAAGATCAATTGATACGTTTCAAATGACCCGATTTACACCATCAGAATAAAAACACGATACAAATTCAAAGATGTAGATCTGTACGGCCATGCGTTCGTACGTCCGTGCACAACACCAAATCATATTTTATTCACGAACAAAATCGTAGCATAAATGCGCCCTAGTTTCATACGCTCGACAGAGCCAAAAATATAATTATTCGATCGTATCAGGTGCCGCGTGGAATATGTCACATTTTATATAACATCCATGTTCGATAGTAGTTTTTAGTAACAAGACTAGTGATTTATACATTTGTACGGTTTCCGGCGATAAAGGGTTAAAGGACTTGCGAAGTCATACTTACATATGGCTGGGCTTACAAACGTATGTCGCAATAGTTCTGTGAATAGCTTTGAACGGGGGTGACCATGCGTTCAATCGCGTTTAAATAATATTGAATTGTCGGTATTTTTCAATGAATCTTCTTAATGAAAATCGAATCATTGATAAGCAAATTTGAATGCGACTGGGCTGTCAAAGATCAGTCATTGTTAATAATATTTAAGCATTATTAAACAAGCTTATCTCCAAATTATATTCAATGGAACATTCAGATTTTTCTTCGGTTATTGCAGTTTTTATATTGTTTGAAGAAGGTAATAGTTGTTCAATTATGCGACATATGTTCCAAAAGCCCTATGTGTATATTTGGGTGCATATTTTTTTTATTCAGGTTTCCATAGGGACATTAAAAAACTAAAATAAGTAAGGAAAAAATTGAGTTCTTAACCATTGAAATTAAATCAAAATCAAAAAGACTATCCATTTCATCAATATCATACACTCCAGAATTTGTGAAAGATCATCCAGCGGATCATCTGGGTGAAGTAATTGAGGGGGTAAAAAATTCATGAATTTGCTGTAATAAATACCAGAAAAATTTTTGTAATAATTTAATTGGATTTTTATTGCATTGACAAGATTTTCCCAATGTAAATGTTTTAAATTTTTTTTTTAAAAAATCTGCTTAAAAATAAATCGTCGCTCAGCTCACACAAAAAGCTCGTTACGGCATAAATCCGTTCAATATCGAGCATATGACGAGGTGATTGCATGAATTGATAGCATGGTATTATCCTTGAATGGATATTAAAGAAGCCTTATTCCGTCAATCGGCTGAATGCAATTTATATATGATAGTATCTTATATCTTTGAAATAATATGCATAGATCAGCCACCCCCTGAAGGGCACAAATTGAATTCAAAGTACGATTGAATTTTTTCATAATTATATTTTAAGACTCGTGTTAATATGTATGCTTTGAATTGCATATTTCTTTATTAATATGTTTTAAAATGTATTTAAATTTTTTGGGTCCTATCAAAGTTTGGCGCCTCTATCCAACGCGTTTTCCCTGATGGAATATCTAATTCTGGATTGTCGATTATTATATTTTACATTGTATCCATAATATAGGATTACAATCATAGCATCATACTTGGGATTTTAATTTTTATACGCCTGATGAAAGTTACGTCGTCTTTTGCCTTGCAATCGCCTTTCAAGTAATTTCCGGTCATTCGTTATAATCAGGCTGTCTTGAAAATCACTCTGTTCGACACACTTGTAACAAACTTACATGGGAATTGTTTAAATGTTTACACAGTGGGTGATCGATAAAATTGTTGATCGAGTTCAGGAATTTATTTTGGTTTTATTATAGTAGTAACGCAACATGGTTTAAATGTCAAGCTGTCAAATGCGGATGTCAACCACAAAATGGCATTGAATAGATATTGAGTGTACACATTTTTGTAATTATTATCAATAAGCTTAATGGAGAAAGTATCGAACAATAGTGCCCGATTTCGTTGTCAATATATTTTATCGCTTAATTTGGAAGATAAGTTTTTTTGGTAATAAATTTTTACAAATTAGTTGATATGAATTTTAAAATCTTAATTGCTTTACAGTGCCATTGTTCATTATTATCCACCACAAAAACCTTCGGATACAAACAAATTTTATTTGTTGCTTTACTTTATCCGTTCGTCTTGTCATATTATCTGTCAGCTGACATGTAAAATCCTCCTAATATTGCTAAGAACTCGTAATCCTTCATAAATCCGTCCATTTTATTTAAAGGCTATATTAATCAAAAAGATCTAAATAAATTAGAAAAACAAGAAATTTCGCGATGCCATTGCTGGGGGTCCGCGGAGATATAAAAAAATATTTACTTATACTTGAACAAGATATTTTCGTGGAATTATTTACAGAAAACATTATAAAAAAAATATTTTGACCAAGAAATGTTTGTTTGAAAAATGAAGTCACAAGGGTTTGAATGGGGTTCGCCAAAAAAGAGTTTGTTCAAAAGAGGGTCCGCGAAAGAAATTTGCTCAAGAGGGGGTCCGCGGGCTACATAAGTTTAAGAAGCGCTGATCTAGAAGACATTTATAAAATCATAATACATAATCGATAAAAGGCAAACAAAGCAATTTTGTCGGCATGTTTGTCGTCTGTTAAAAATATGCAAATTTGCTCAAATCTTATTTTTTCCAATACTTGTAGAAATCAATATAAAATCAATATTTACTTTAACTGATAGCTTCGAAGACAAAAACCACTTAAAATTTATTTTATTTTATAATGTTATTTAAATAAGCAAACTTGCAAAATCCGCGATGAGTCAATGACGAAACAAAAATATGACTCATTAATTAAACCCATTTATTTATCTATATATGAAAGTAATCCACATATATAATTGATATCAAATACACTCGATATTTAACACTTTCGGTATAATTATTTTATTAAGACGTTACTGATGTTTGCACTAATCTCAGATGAGAAATGTAAACTTATGGTGGCCCTATTCCGTGGTTTGCACATGCTTCAGATCTGACACCACTGGATTTCTTGGTCCAGGGACGAGGGACTTATTGAATGATTTGTATGACATGTAGCATATCGTCGGAAAGGGAATAATCTAGAGCAGCGCTTCTTAAACTTATATAGTCCGCGAACCTCCTCTTGAGCAAATTTTTTTCGCGGATCCCCTCGTGAATATATTTTTTTTTGCGGACCCATCCCAATCCTTGTGAATTAATTTTTTCAACAAACAAACATTTCTTGGTCAAAATAGATCGTTTTACAATATTTTCTGTAAATGATTGGAAGAAAATATATTTTTCAAGCCTAGATAAATGTTTTGTTTATATTCTCGCGTAAAATAATGTTTTATTTAGATCAAAAAAATATTGCAAAATACAGATTAATATTTTTGGGTTTTTTACAAAATGTTGAAAAAAAAATCTATTTCGACAATCCTGACACTTAGGACATATGGAATATGTGTGAAACGCAGCAAAAAGTTCCCTGACCCCAAAAAAAAAATTTTTTCGATCCATGTGCCAAACATCCTGTGTATTTTTAATTTAAAAAATTGCACTTTTTTATAAATTTATTGTATGAAATATATTTTTCAGCACATTTCAGCTATTCAAAATGAATGATATGAATCAAATATGATGAATCTCGCATAGAAAAATATATTATTATCAAGCGTACAAGATAAAAAAGATATTATATCATTTTTATATTTTTTGATATAATCGCTGCGATCTTAGCCTACTCTCGTTCATTGGACAATCTAAATTGCTCAAATATCACATTTGCACTTGCCAAACGCGTTTTGTTAGTCGAATCGACTAACAGCCATTCATTAACTCTTAAATGGTTTCATTCTATGATAATTTTAAAATATTTTTGCAGGGTCGTGCAAGAACAGTACTGCGCTTGTACAAGATGGTCGAAGCTGGAAAAGATCCTATTGACGATGGTGTCCATTCTGGCATTTATGGTCGTGCTCTTAGTCATCGCCGTCGGAATTTTGGCCGATGCCAAAAAGAAGCAACCAAACTGGTGGGTCTTTTAACGAAACTAGACAAATTTACAATGACAGCTCAGTTTTGATGTGATATACGTTTTTATTGACAATGCGAAAATAATATATAGCCGTGTTTATGTGTCCGATTGTATATTTAAGATACTTTGGTATTAACGCTTCGTCAAGAGAAAATTAATAGACACTTTCTGGGGGGCCGAAATCACTGTAATATTTCAAGGCAATATTACAATTGTGTTTATTATTTTTCTCTTTTCGAGGCCAACTATAGCCATGATTGTTTGTTTATTAAATATTTTGATATGTCAGTGTAAAATCGGTTTATTATGAGTTTTAATTTAGTTTTTTTTTTTCATATAAAGGCCAAAATAGTATTGTTAGACACATTTTTGCCAAATCTCATTTTGAATGGTTGAAAAAATAAATGAGACCCGTTTGATGTTTCAGAGGTCATCGTTTCGAGTAGTTGCCGGGATTTTTTTCTGTAGTTTCAGATGATTTGTGAGAAGAAACTGTGAGTAAATGCGATGAGATTTATTTGATGGTGATATTTTTTTGTAATAATAAATGAAGGCCACAAAGTATTCGTACAATTTGTTATGTGGATTATTGTTATCATTATTTACTGTTATTATTTATTTTACATGTAAAGTGCATTCATAAGGAGGCTTTTACGCGCCTTCTACCTTCCATGTTGAACCAACCATGATGCATAGACCAACTTATATGTGATTCAAATAATTCTACATAAAGAACTTGTAGATTTAATACACGATTAATTTTATTGGCAAAATTTGAATTATTTTGTATGAGAGTTTATACAAATGGTTTGATTGGATTTGCAAAAAGTTATTATTGTTAGTTGCGGAATCTCTTCAGTGTAATTGCAAGTGCTTGCGTTGCGTTTATTATAAGCCACAAAGTTCTTGAAAATGAATTTAAAATATCTCGAGTAAGGCTATCAATCTTTTTTAGATTTGTACTGAAAGCCTATCATGAGTTTGTTAAAAAAAATGCGAACATTGATGGGTATTGACATTGAACTAATTACAAATCAAGATGTTCTACTTAGCCTATTACTTGCCATATCGTAAATATGCGTCAAAGGGGTTTCAGGGGTATTTCGTATTTAAATGCAAACACTATTTAGCGAAAATGAAAAACCCACTACAGGTTTTTGTTGTTGTAGAACAGTAACCATTAGCGGAAGCTTCACACAAATGTCGATATGCCATTTTTCAGGCTATGACACACATGCTGTATCATTGGCCATTTTAATATAAAATTACGTCGATGTATGCACATGACTTGCCAAATTAATAAGTTTTTCGACACCATGTTAAAGTAAAACATAATTCATAGATTTGAGAGACTATTACTATAAATTATTGTTCACTTTTAACTATAGTTGTGTGTACATTTTGTTTTGCTGAATATTGACCGTGTGAGAAGTATGCAAAATATTTAGGTATTCAGCATATTTGTAACTAGTGTTTGATAATGGTTTCTTTTTAGTTCATCATTTTGGGGAAAATTTGTATCGCATATGGCCGGATATGGCAACTGGATAATAATGCCAAATTTTGCTTATTCAATGAAAACATAAATTTAAAAATTAGGCTTCATTAAATTTATATTTCCCCCCTTGATTTATATTTAAAAAAAAACATTTTGTGATGTATTGTAAAATTTTATGATTTATTTTTAAAAATTTTAACTATCTCAAAAGATGTTAAATGATTTAATCAACTATTTAATGTGCTGTGAATAAAAATTACTTATTTATAATATTTTTTAAACCCATGAGAGTGCTTATTTTTATACTCAAATAATAGTTAAAAAAATCTTATCCTATTCAGAGATTTTTTTCCTTCAAATGACAAAAGTGTTTTTAAATTAATTTATCCCTTGTGCAAATTGCGGAAGGGATGAAGAACGAAGGAAGAAGGTCATTAGTTATTTTAAAACATGATCAATTGTGAATTTCAATGATTAAAAATCGTTTTATTTATTTGGAACAAGTTGTATTATGTGATTTTTTAAGCTATTGAAATCGAAGTCTGAAAATAAATATATTTTTAAAAAACTTTACTCTTAATTTTATTTTATGCGTATATCACTAAAATTTATGCAAATATTTTAAAAAAATAATATGTTATGTTGGACCCCCAAAGGCGATCGACTCCCATGGGAATCACCCACTTGGTTGGATACACTTGGATGGATACAGATGAGAAATCTAAAAGGCAGTTGGTTTTTTAAGCTATTTATTTCCAATTTTTTTAGAAAGAGAGAACCAACTGCGAGACTTCAATGACTAACCATTTCATAAATCTTGATCAAGGTCAATGATCCAAACATTACATGATGATATTATTTAAAATCAAATCTCCATTACTTAAAAAAAATGCAATCATATTTTTATGCAAAATTATTGAAAAGTAAAAAATACAGCCGAACACAATTCATTGTTATAATGTCGTGATTCACATAATCTTTCTATTTTGAACCCCCCTCCCCTCTAAATATGGTAATAAATTAATATACCGAGAAAGAATACATCATAATTGAAATTCTCAGATTTTAAACAGCGATAACGTTTGAAGTGCTTTATTGACATTTCATTCAAAAGTGAAACGTGTCATTGAATGGCGGACATGACGAATACAATGTTTCCACTCCAGCACAAGGATTATAATCAATTCGCATCATCATACGGCGATTATCTACATTGAAAAACATCGATGAAAACTTTTGAAATGATAATGGCGACAATCGATTTATCAATTTTCACATTCGTCCGGCGTTGGCGAGATAACTGTTGTTTTATCTGACGGTCGTAATAAAAGTATTAAGCAAATCGTAAACCGGGTCCCGATTAAGGGCCAAATGTTTTCAGCGGCCACCTGTTCTATCGAGTGCTTTATCTTTTGTTTTCGCGATATGAATATATGGACGAGATATGAAACTTAGTGCGCCATATTTATTGGATCTGAATTTGCATACGCGTGCCAATTTTCGACGGCGTAAATCAATATTTTAAATATTTATTGGACACGTTCGTCGCTATGGCCCGCGAGTGGTTTATTTTGAGGGTTTGCATAGACAAGATCAAATATTCCTAATTTTATTCATGTCGGCCAAGTAGCTGCTTCAGTTTGTGAAATGAAACTTCTATGGGCGCAGTAGTATAGGGCAAATCAGCTTGAACGTCATGAAAAGTGAAACTCCAGGCGTCAGTTGGTCGGAAAAAAGAGGAAGAATCGTTTATAGTGTGTACATCTATATATCATAGATACGCTATGCGCAAGCGCCATCTTGCCTTTACTGAGTGTATAGACAAACGTAGCATAAAGCAACCACTAGACCTATAGCAAGCCTATTTTATTACATATTACACAAAAAGGGCTTCATATTTAATCTAACAATTTCCTTTAACAAATAAAAAAGCAATGCTGAAAACGTTACACAAATATTTTACGTTACGCATTTTAGCTCGGAAAAGTTCTTTATTTTCTTGAAAGTTTGCACTATTTTCATTTATTATATATTCAAAATTAAGCTCACTTGAAGCTCTATAAGTTAAAAAAAGACAAGATACACGAACAAGTTGAAGAATGTACGGCTTGATTTGAAAATCGGTACTATATTATATGTGAGCAATTGGGACCAACTCGACAATACTTTTTTTTAAAGATAATATTAATACAGCAGTTTATTAACCCGCATGATAGTACGGTCGCCTATTTGCGAGCGAATTCCAGTGATTCAGAAAGAGTATTCTTACACGTTGAGGTCGGTGACAGACAGAGACGGAGCACGTTGAGTATGGGAGATAAACAGAGGCTAAACTTCGTGGACCCCCGGGGGTCCGCGAAAACATTACTGGGGTCCGCGAGTATATAAGCAATACATTTATCTATACTTGAAAAATATATTTTCGTAGAATTATTTACAGAAAACATTGTAAAATGATCTATTTTGACCAAGAAATGTTTATTTGTTGAAAAAATTAAGTCACAAGGGTTGAGATGGGTCCGCAAAAAAATAATATTCACGAAGGGATCCGCGAAAAAATATTTGCTCAAGTATTCTTCATAAGTTTAAGAAGCGCTGGTATATATCGTTAACCCAAATTTATCGACAAATAATGATGTATGAATAATATAATGGATCGATTTCAAGTGTATTGTTTATGTTAACTTGAAGAAATTACCGAATATTGTGTCCTATAGACAGTGTTTATTTATTTATGTACAAGCTTCATACAAGCTGCAACGATCCTAACAGATAAATGGATTTGTATGACGATGAATGACTTTGATTATTTTAAATTAGCTCAATACTCAAACGGTTAATGCTATCAGTAATTTTGAGCAGTGAGCAGTATGAGAAAGAATCTCCATTTTTCATGTTATATAATTGTATCCAAAATATTAGAATGGACATAGATATAGATTTGGAGTTCTATTAGAAAATTATATATTTGCTTAAATTTTAGTTTAACTTATGTTTTAAGCATGTTTTTAAAGATAACTATGCAAAATTGTGTTTGTATTAGTCGAAAATTGTTACATTATATATGAAACAGACAGACATACATTTAAATTTACAGCAAGCAGAAGATAATACAACTTGAATAAGTAAACACATACAAAATACAGGAACCTTGTCTTGTCATGATTTAGCAGTGATCGACGATTATTTAGAAATTATAAAATTGGAAATTGGACAGTATAATTCGATTCTTCTTTTCTTATATTCTTGTTTTCTCATTTTTCTAATTTTTAATTTAATACTGTATATTTGTAAAGAATTGACAAAACATATTTGGTAACACTTGAATTGGCTCACACTATTTAAATACAAGGCATGTTTGTACTATTTCTTAAAATTATTGTTTATTATCTGTTTAAAAATGATCCTATTGTAAAAAGTACTTCTTTTAAAAAGGTTCTATATTGAAATCTTTCAAAAGTAATGATGTCCACATATCTGGTAGATTTGATTGAAGATGGAAGTCGACTCAGATGAGACATGTTAACCAAACAAGGTAATTATTTATGTTTGATGGACTTTGAGGATGTTGGCTTCTGGAATGCAACCAAACTTTTAAAACCAAATACTACTGTGAATAATTAACCAAATTAAATACTCGACTTAAAAAGGACAGACCTGAATTGGTAAGCAAAAAAGGGTTGTCATTCAGTACGAAAAGGTGTGACCACATGTGGTGATGATGATCCACCATTTAAGAGAATTAAATCGGGTTATTATTAAGCATCAACCGTAATCTCCACTCCCTGCTCCTTCTGCTTGATGCTTATTCAGGTCATTAAAAAATGTTGAAAAACCGCGAAAAAGAATGCAATTTTACAAGCACAAAACTTTTACGATCGTCGATCGTGATAAATACCTTTTTATTATTATAATGAAATACGTCAAAACTTTTGCGTCAATCTGATATTATCATGGATTTGTCTAAATTGGATAGCATGTAAAATATATCACATCATAATTATAAAGATAAAAATGTATCATAAAAACGTGCATGATGCATAATCTTAATTGTACTTGGAAAAGCAACTAAACCCAAAACTCAATGATTAAGGTATGTCGAAAAATGTGAGTTCAAATCACAATGCAACTGCTCGTAGTGAATTAAATACATTTATTAATTTCTATCGTCATTAATAGGGTTAATGATAAAAGTCTCATTTAATAACATGCATCCTCCATTTTTCATCCAGATGCCTTGCTACATCTTATTCCAAGTTATATCATATATCTTAACTTTTTATACAGGTGTTTATTTTACGATAACGTCGTATTATTGTATCTTATTATGGTAGAATGCTAATCAAATATTTTCATTCTGAAACAAAGCAAAAGATGAGGATCTAAGAAAATAGAGTAATTATCGATTAGATTTTTAACTCTGATCTGTATTTTCAATAACCGATTTATACGATTTAAGCCTAAGATATAGCATACAACTGAATTGGAATTATCAATACACTCTTCGACAACAGAACATGCATAATATATGTGTTATATATGGGTCAATAGGAATATCTGTGATAAAAACAAAATGATTGATGAGTTATAAGACTCTATCTTTACCTTTTAGTCCAATATATTTTTCGTCGAATGTTTGCATTAAACAGCGCGTCTGTTGAAGGGTTAATATATGCAATGTTTTAATATAGCATAAATTTGCATACGTGCAATATTTCAATGAAATGATAATAATATTGAAATGAGATTGTATGCAATTTGTTTTAAATGTGATCAGCTTTCGAACGTGATCCTATCAAGGATAAATGGGGCATGTTATTTATACGAATCCTGCACGAATTGAAAATGATCCTTTCAAGGATCAAGATTATCATATTTATTATAATCATAATAAATACGGTGCGAGAAACATCAAGAGTGTGCACGGACATGCGTGGCAAAACACCATCGGAGATTCCTCAACTGTGGCGAATAATCTTCAACAGCATGGAGGATGAATATGATGTTTGTCCGTTTGTATAGGGATATGGTCTGTCTATGGCATTGTATTCTTATCTACATTCAATGTTTCAATCTCCATAGGTTATTTTACTAGGGATAAAAAATAATATTATAAAGGGGTGGCCCTATTCCGAGGCTCTCACGGTCTCCAGACCTGACACCACTGGATTTTTTTGTCTGGGAACGTGCCCTATTCCGTGACTCATCCGATCTCCAGACCTGATACCACTAAATTTCTTAGATTAGGGACGTGCAAAAGTATTAATTTACACGACAGAGGTGCCCACAAAAGAAATCCTTTTTGAAAGAATAATCCCTGCCTTTGCAAAAATGACAACTACAGTTGAAATAAGGAAAATGGTGATGTATACGAAGCAAAAGAGGTCAATTTAAACGATCTTTTTAAATAAATTTAATAAAAACATCATGAGCATAAAAATAATTTTCTTAATTCGACATTTCTTTGGAAGCTCATAAGTAATTTTCTTTATACCAATTGCATAAAATAATTAGTTATTTAGTTCAAAAACACATTTCAAAGTACAAAAACAGTTATTTCGTGCTAATACGATTACATATTAAAAAGAAAAGTTGAAAAAATTATATTTTGACAACCCTGAGCCTTAGGACATAGGGCTTAGGGCTTATGTGTGAAACGTAACAAAGACCCCTATAACCACAAAAATATGTGTCGTTCCATATGCAAAACACCCTGTGTATACTCTGGATGAATGATTCATGTTATTGAAGTATTTTTAATAGATTTATGTGAATTTTGTATTGATAATTCACTTCTAATCTCGTATAACATTGACATTGACATTGACATTGTGCGATTTCGAAGTTATGCGGTTTTTTTAAATCATTTTTTAAATTTCATAAAGGGTTCAAATTCCGCACCGAAATATTTTGCATAAAATAGAAAAAAAATCATCAACACTAACCGAAATTTGGAAAAAAAAATATAATTTTAGACTATTTAAATCATGTTGCACCTGCTATCGCTGAATTATAACCATACCCTTTAATGAATCTTTAAACGTGTTTTTCTCGAAACTACTTTTTTCAACACGGTCGATATGATATCTAAGATTGGGTACGAACCTTCTATTTATGTCAAAATTTAATTTTTAACTATCTAAAAAAAATTAAAACTGAAAAATAAGGCCAAAAAATGACTTTTATGGAAACAGTCGCCATTTAATGATTTTTTTTTTGAGGTAGAGACTCAAGGGACATCTTTACTAGTGAAGAATTATATTGTCAGAAAGAGAAAATTTACAAAAAGAAGAATGATGACATTGACAATGCGCATACTATTTCACACGACATCCTTAAAATTATACCAATACTGCAAGACATCTTTGAAATGTTATTTTTTAATTGCGTTATTATTTTCCAGATTTTTAAAACTTTTTTTGTGCGATTTTGGGTATATTTTATATAGCTGTTTCAAAGTTATGCGGTTTTTAAAATCCACCTTTTTTTGTGCGACTTTGGGCGGAACGCATCTACCGTTTGAGTGTACTTAATACTGGTTCATAATTTCTTTAGGGATATTCAAATTTGAAAAAAAGTTTGAGGATCATTGGATTAAGGTTGAGTTAATCTTTTCTCTCATGACCGCTACACTATAATGGCGCCCAATAATAATATTTTGGAGATTACAGCAGGCGAGAGAGTTATCCAATATGTATTTAAATTAACAAAAAAAGTATAAACAAAAGAGACCGTAATGTGTTTTATGTAAGGGCGGATACCGCTTGAGACTACAGTGTGTTTCAAATGTAATATCCAAGTCAACTTTATTATCCAAATCTTAAATACTATCCAATAATTTAAGTGTGCCAATTGATCAAATATATTCGTATTAAACACATGGAACAAATTGTTTTTTCAAGATATTTTCCATCATACGTGGCATGATGATATAAATAGCGATTGTATGGTATTGATTGAAACAGTATTAAATTTTTTAATACCTAAAGAAGAAATTCGTAAAAACCTCCATCGGAGCCGTCTTGTAACATAAAAGAAATATTAAAACAACTCCTGTTGCGATATGATATATGATAACCGATAAAATAAAGGGCACCCATTTGTTTTTTGTCAATGGTTCCTAAACGCGGGGCAATAAAGTGTTCCGAAATAAAAAAAAAGAGGACGAAGGCGGTGAGAAGAATACAAACAGAGACCAGGTTGAGGTTTCAACACTTAAAGAGGGGCAAAAAGAATGATCAAATGTGGGACCTTAAAAACAAATTGCTGAATGCATCAGGGGCTTGATAGCCGGGGTGGAAAAAAACCGAAGGATCCTCCAGGAAAATATTTGAAGCATTCCTGTGGCTTACGAAAATCGGATTTAGACCCTATTTAATTGAGTATGCCACATGATAAAAAACAATGAAGAAAAATCTGAATAAACTAGTGACAATTCTCAATTTTTTAATTTAAATCTTGGATTATTATTATAATGGTTTGGGTTCAAATCCAGATTGTGGAACAATTTTCCACCGCACCAATAAAATTGGGATATAAGTAATAATACTCGATCGATCTCGATTAAGTTTTACGAACTGAATTTACAATCAGAATCATGATCTGGATGGGTACATGATTTTTTAACAAAAAGTAAGTGCTATATCTACAATAGAGTAACGTTTGTAACACTTGATCTGGCGCAATTATTATGTCAATATTTGAAGTACATGTATGAAATGACAGCTCAAGTGGTAAAGTAAATGTATGAATGATGAACGAAAATAGTTGGATAAAATTAGATAAAAATATGGACGTGAGTTTGTGAAACCTTTATCTTTATATGGATCTATCAGACTGATGAACGATAAATTCATTGTGGGAGGCAATATGAAAAAATAATGCTTCATACTGAATTTGTATCGAAGCATATCTATAATGTATAGCATGTCCTATAAAATAAGGATAAGCAAATATACTATCGATGAAAATGGCAAAAGGATAAGTCGCCTCTTTCAATTTCGAGGGCATCGATGAATTTATGGATCATTCATTGGATAAGAAAATTCGTAAAGAAGTCGAATATAAACATACACGTGGGTGCCAAATAAAAATATGCCATGATGACAGATAAAATAAATTCAGAGAATTTATAATATTATTATTAAAGTATGCTAATGAAGAGTGGTGAGCTAATTCAAAATCATAGATGTTATATTTGCATGTCCGCCACTTATCGTCATACAAATCCACTTATCTGTCAGGACCGTCGCAGCGTGTATGAAGCTTGTACATAAATCAATAAACACTATCGATAGCACACAATATTCAATCCTTTCTTCAAGTAAACATAAACAATATACTTAAAATCGATTCATTAAATCATTCACACATTATTATTAGTCGATAAATTTGGTTTAACGATCTATACAATCTTACGATGTACGCAAGATACTTTTTCCGTCTCTGTTTCTCTCCAAACTCAGCGTTTAAGACACCCTCCGTCTTTTTTTGTCTCCGAGCTCAATGTGTAAGAATGCTCTTTCTTAATCACTGAAATTCTCTCGCAAATAGGCGACCATACAACCATACTGGTTAATGTTCGCAACCCCCCTCTCAAATGTATGAAACTGATGTGAAAATAAGCATTGGATAAATACAATTAAAAAATAATTATTTGGTAATATCAATGATGATCAACTTAGATATACACTCAAATCTTTTTTTGTGCGATTTCGAAGTTATGCGTTTTTTTTAAACATTTTTTTAAATTTCATAAAAAGTACGTATCGAGATATTTTGGATAAAATAGGAAATAGATCATCAACACTAACCAAAATTTGGAAAAACAATATAATTTGGGACTGTGTAAATCATATTGCATCTGCTATCGCTGAATATCCTAGATTAGATTTTTGAAAAAATTGATTGTTTTTTGGTATTTTTCCAATGTTTCATATTAAAAAAAATGGGTATGAATCCTTTCTATATAACCCTCTAAGATTTTTACCAGATTTATATCAAAATTTTAAACATAATGACAAAATAAGGTAAAAAAATGACATGACTGTTTTTTTTTAACAGTCGCCATTTTGTAATTTTGAGATGCAGAGACATCTTTAAAATTTTATCAATGATGCAAGACATCCTTTAAATGTTATCAAAGATGTTATTTTTGATTTGCCTTATTGTGTTCCTGTTTTTTAACTTTTTTTATACGAATTTGGATATATTCAAAGTTATGCGGTTTTTAAAATCCATGGAATGCATCTTCACTTTTTCTATGTAAGTCATAGCTTTTTTTGTGCGATCTCCCGCGGATCATTTTTTGTGCATCAACCGCACAAAAAAAGTTTAAATGTACGTCTGTCTGTTCTAAATATTACAATTTCAAATTCTGGATATCGTCACTGTTAGTATTTTTACTTCATTTAATGCATAACCTTTTTATCTCCCCCTTTCCTTACAAAATAGCACGATTATGATCCATATAATGCAGAAAATCTGATTGCATTTATGCAAGTGTTTCTCAAACTATTTAAATTTAAAGATATATATTTTTAAAGCAATTTTTAATACCCTAAACTTCTTTAGACGGTACTAATTTAGAGTAGCGTCATTAAAAATGATTTGCATAGTCAAGAAAATTAGTCTGGTGTAAAAATATTTTGTGATGATGTGGCAAATGCAGATCGAATTTAAATAAAAAAAATATGTTATTATAGGCTTATTAAGGGTTGAATAAACTATTTTACTAGTGCTGTAGAAAATTAATTTTTCCGGATGATATTTACTGGTTAGAAAGGCGTACTTTTGGGGTTGCACTGTTTCTATAGCAGACCATTTAAGTACAACATTTGCGTCTTAATGTTATAGAGATTCTCATTATTTTCCTTTGCATGTCTGAGAACTGCTCAAGAAGCGTGTCTATTGGTTTCTGCTTCCTCCAAAAATGTATCTTTGGAAAAATTGTTTATTTTGAATGGACGTTGAAGAAGTTTCTCAATGAACTATTTGTAGCATGGCTATTGTTTGGATCGAATACAAAGTTTTATCATCCTCCACTAATATACAGGAATGCCGAATTTCCCAATAAAATTTTTATGCATCCATTCCAGATATTCGAAATAGCTTTATGGTGCATTGGTATAAACTGAAAAGCCAGTAGGTAAACAATTTAAATCGATATGAAGCAATTAAGGCGGGAATCGTTATACAATGCCGTCGAATGCGTAATATTTTGTGTGAAAATTCCTCAATTCTTCAAGTATGTGAAAGCTCCACCATTTTACAAAGCCATGCCATTGTAATGACCGCGATTAAAGATTTCTCGTGTTGACTATGGAAGCACCAAATAATGGCATCCAATCAAGATGGTCACGAAGGAGCATATGGTATGACAGTAATAAGCCATCATTATATTAAGTCCAAGTAAGGAAAGAACCGATCAGAACGCAAGTTCACCTATGATTCTTTGCCTCGGTCGAATTTAACACGCCGAGGACGTTGAACTTGAAATTCAGACGTCCATCGGGAAAACTTGACTTCAATTGTTCATGCGATCAAACATTTGATCGATCGATTCTCGATGTTATCGATGGAATTTCCTTGAAAATACGCGCATAAATCGACATTATTCCACAATTAAAACAATCAATGCATTGTTCTTAACGATTTCGGAACGGTGATTGCCGCCATTTTAAGGTCAAACTCATTAAAAATTTAAACACAATGGCGTATTAAAATTAAATTATAGTTATTTTTGGCTCTTCAGCCGCAATGAAAATTATGCTGTTTAATTGACTGTAGACGAGTTCCATATTAGCCGTCAGTGGAGTGAGTGATTCCCAAATGATTTAAATTACAGTTCACAGCATCCCAAGTGAGATAATAACTATGGATCGGTTATATTTGATATTGTTGGATGCCGTTATATCAACGACTCTCAATTTGCTGTTAATCAGCTATCACCTAATTTCCGTCACCCACATAATACCGCATAAATCAACGAATTAATTCGACGACAGGTCTAATGTATGATAATTCAATTTCAATATGGTTAAAGTGTAAATATGCCAGCGGTGCTCAAACTGCAAATTAGCATCAATATGTATAGACAAAAATTAATTGCTTGGTTGAAAAGCTAATGAACTCAGCAGGCCATCTGTGATTTATATATTTTACATATGATGTTTTGCACATGGACCCACAAAAATTACTATACCTTTTACTTATTTCAACTGTAGTTGTCTTAAGTAGCATTTCCTCTTTCATTTTTGCAAAGGCGGGGCTTTTACCTTCAATTAGGATTTCTTTTGTGGGCACCTCCAGCGTGTAAATTAACTATTTTGGTAGCCCTATTCCGTGACCCGCACGGTTACCAGACCTGACACCATTGGATTTCATTGTCTGGGGATGTGCCATATTCCGTGGCTCGCACGGTCTATAGATCTGACACCACCGGATTTCTTTGTATGGAGACGTAACTAAGCTTTATTAGAAGCAAATATTCAAATTTAATTTATATCGTGATTATCGATAGAATTATTAATAGTTCCATATGAATTAAAACTAAAATAAATTTAAAAGTTTCAACAATGAATGAAATCAACATGCTTGTTGGTTTGTGATGTTAGGGATATTATTTAGAAAATCTATTATCTAGAGATCAGATTTTTTTGTAAATTTGAATAATTCTAAATCATATTCAATCATAAATTGTAATTAAAATTTAATTATATTTTAGTAAAATTATGCAAAAATAGCTACGTTTAACGAATTTATTTTAAGACAAACCCATAATCTTTAGTTATGTATATAGTGCTCTTCATTGTTAAGCAGCACATTAAAAATAATTGGACATCAAGATAATGAATTTTAAAAGGTTTGAGAAGCACTGTTTGGTAATAGCAGATTCGCTCCGCGCGTTAACTGAGACACTTGAGGTTTTTTTCAGTCCATAAAAGTTTCGTTAGAACATTACCGCTTTTTTAGATTTTACGACAGAAATTATGTTGTCAGTGGAGAGATGTCGGTGGGGTCATTACGCCACAATGTAAATTGTAAAAAAATCCCCCAACGAATGGTAGGAATTTAATGAAGGGTTTAAAGGATCAAGAATACACAATGGGATATTATGGGATCGATGCGAAAAAACTAGTTTGTTTCAGTTAATCAAAAAAGGTTAAATTGGGTGGCGAAAAGGTTGATGAGTTAAACTTGATAATATCCACCTTGATGAGCTTCTGAGCTTGAATTTGCACTCTTATGATGCATTTAACATGCAGATATTTAAGCAAACATTATCATTGAATGATATATAAAGAACGTCAGATGCAGTCATTTAGTAAGGTCATATCATCTTGCCATAGAAGTGCAAAATGGACATCGCAACAATTATGTGATCAGATTACAAAAGTTATAACTCAGGAAGCAAAAACTGTTTTAGCAAACATGAATGCAAAAAAGCGTCTGGCTATTATATAATCACAGGAAGAATACTAAAAGAGCTCCTTGGGGGATTTACATTGTTAGATAGTACGGATTTTTAACGCAGTTCTTAAAATGGCTTTATTTTTTTCCCATAATGGAAAGTAGCCAAAATCATTCTCAATCTTAATGCAGGAAAATACATACATACATGATGCCAAATCGTATAGATCAGAGGTTCTGATTTTTTTTTGGTTTACGACCCACTTTTCGGAGAAGAAATGACGCAATATCATCTTTTCACAAAAAAAGTCACCGACTCCCTGTCTTGATATCAAATTGTTGTTTTTATTTATATTTAGCTATTAAATTAAAGATATTTAAAAATATTTGTTAACACATGCCATTGATGATTTTTATTATCAATCAACTTTTCAACGCGTTCTTGCGGGTTTTATCCAAGGGGGCGGCAGTTGTTCCTCATCGCCCCCTAAATTTGTATTGACCCAAAAATGCCTCATTGGTAACCTGTGATAAAGACCCATTAGCTAACAGTCAATAATTTTGAAAGGGTTCGTAAAATTACTGTTACTTGAAATTGATACTCAATTATCAGTTTGAATTCCGACAACAATAACAAGAATAAGAAATCGTCTATCATTGGGTTTAATTTTATAATCAAACAGTTGTATGTAAATTACCAAGATAAAGCGATTATACTGTAGGGTGGTTAATAGATAATTACTTCAGTATGATCCTAATAACATTCAGGCATAGCTCAACAATAAAAGAGTTACCTATCTTCCCGTTTTTATCAACGACAAAGATACATATCTTCGAGTACACTTGATTAGACGCTAAATGTGGAAAACGCATCGACCTTCAATATTGACATTCTTCAGTGCTTTTAACCCAAAATGCTGCATACGATAACCGAGTTAAGTATAGTCATAGTTAGGCAGGAATTTGAAAGTTACAGCATTAGCTATAAGAAAAAAATAAACATGCTCTTCGATCGTCTACTTGAAGGATTTAACAAACAAATCGTCAGGAGTAGTCACTTCTAGAGAAATATGCGAAATCGATTGAGAAATTTGAAAAAAAAAAAAAAGAAATCTTCGTCGCATCTAGGGTACCCAATCCCGTAATCCCTGGAATCTCGGACAGTTTTAGGTGCTCATAAATCCCAGGACTAGTAAACGTAATCCCGAAAAATTTGGGATTGAAAGTTTTATCTAACAGAAATCGTACACCTCACCAGCACGACTGAAGGCTACTAAATCCAGATATTCCCGTCGAAACTGTGGACTGCTTGGAAACAGTGGCGTAACTACTAGTTAGCGAGCTTAGGCAACGCCTAGGGGCAGTAACTATCTAATATATAGTATACATATATGTTTTTCAAATTGTTATATTAAACCATTCCCTACCGGTGATGTATTTACTACACCTCGACTCTAATAATAGGAATATCGATATGAAATATAATAGATATGCGGTTCAGAATTTTTGTATTCCTCCGTAATATAATTACGAATCACATCAAAGTATTATAGCATATAAGTATTCATCTGCAGCGACGGAAATAAATAATTTGTCGGGAAATCGGGAATTTTGCGAAATTTAGTCCGTGTCTCAGCAAAAAGGAATTTTATCAGTTACATTGATGGTGTTATACGAAAATGGGGGCTCACGCGGTCATCAACTCAAACTAGTATTTAAATAACTGATGACGGTACCTCCAACAAGTGTGGAGGTTGTATTTTTATCTTTTATTAAATAAATAAAATTCTTTCGTCTTCAGTTTATTTTTAATATTAAACAAATGGACTTATTAGTAATTTTTGATCAAATTTATCTATTAAAAATTATCACAATCCCGGGACTGATCCCGGGGTAGTCTAATGCAATCCTGAAATCCCGGGATCGAAATTTTAACTTGGGATTGGATTCTTGGATTCACGGATTATAAGCTGCTCTTTAATCCCGTAATATAATATGTACCATAAAATATCAGTGTATTTTTGCCAAAATACATTCTGTTTGAAGGGTTTTATTGGGGCTCTAGACATGATAAAAAATGTTTAAGGAACAAAAGATACGCCCTTAACTTATTTATTCCACCATTAAAATACTCATACTTTCTCAGAAAGTCGAATGACCTTAATAAAGAGCTTATCTGACGATAGCGATTTCAATAATTATACCTATTTTATGACGGTTGAAAGATTATTTAGAATACGATGTTGAATAGATTGTTTGCAGTTTTAAGCCAAAACAGAGGTGTGTTAATAATTTATTTCGAAGATGGAAATATATTGGATTTTATTTGATTTTTTTACCTAAAAGAGATCTAGGACCCCCAATTCTTTTGAGAATTCTCAAGAAATTTGAGAAATGAAATCGAGAATTCTTATTTTTCGAGAAATGAAAATCATCGAGAAAATCAGAATCCCTAGCTATAATATATGATCTTGATGAAAGATTCAAATCCTGTTTGATTAGAAAGGTTTTGTTGAAGAAAGAAGATCGACGTGCGTCAACAATATGAATGCTTTTTGAGGGTCATATTGTTAAAGAGTTAAAGATAAGTTTATAATGGAGATGAATTGAAGCTAATATATATTGATACAATGCTGATAAGAAGAATAAGTTGGTTGAATAGACGTTAATAAACATTTTTCCGCATAAATTCCTCCAAATAAAATTAATTAATCTTGACAGTCGGTGGAAATAAAATTGCTTTAGTAGATTAAATGCTTTTGACTGTTTCTTTTGCGAAATTTTGCAAAGAAGCAGTTCATGGTAATTTTGTTAGCTTGGAAACATCTTTAACTATATAACTTTATACAGGCGATTAAATATTCAATGTTTTCTTCGGATAACTTAATTCCCATTTAAGAAAACTTTCAGCAAATTGAATAAGCAAACTTTCTTAATTGGTAGTATGGTCTGAAATACAAGAAAAAAAGGCAAATTACGCACTCGATGAATATCGATTATGTATATCTGGCCGATTTTCAAGTTATTTTCGTACGATTTTATACATTAATAAATCATCATTTATGGCGGGAGCTCATTTTATCATACTTACCGGACTCGATATTGGGTTGAGAGGTGGCGGTTAAAGTTAAGGTCATCATTAACAATGCTTGGTTTTTGGGGGAGGGTAGGGGGCGACAAATTATTCTATGCGTCCGATTAAAATCGTTTCCAATAGGATTAGTCTTCATTACGGTCATCCGAGTCACATAAATGAATATTATGAGGGCGTGGCCGAAAACATAAACAGCTCTATAACGAGACTTGCTTGTTTCAATGGTAATAATTTGTTATTTCGGTAATAAATTACCATTAAGCTGAAATTACAGAGCTGGAAGCTTAAGAAATCATCGTGTGGTGCACATAAATTACGGTTCCCTTAATTGAAAATACTGCTTTATTTATAGGTTACATCATAATAAGGAGGAATGTTCTTCTACGAAATTTCATTTTGTTGAATTAAATTCTCGAAAAAATAATTTATTACGCCTTCCAATCAATTACGAAGCCAAAGAGAAAGCATATCTAAATAAATAACGCCCATGAATCGGAAGATTCATTTATGTCACGACGTACGACGAACTGCTTCGGACCACATCACAAATTGTTCAAATTTGGGATGTTTTCGAAGAAAAACGCCAAATTCGATGAATTCCAACAAATAAATCACGAGTCATTAAGACACTAATTTACGGCGTAGTGCTAGTAATAAATGTACATTTTTATATCCTCGATGGTTGCGTACATCGTACATTTACCTGTTATGCCTCCGTGCTAAATATCTTACAATAAAAATCGATTTAATGCAACAATTACATCGACGACTTCATCAGCGAAAACTGCATTGCTTGCACTTAGCATGGCAATAAATTTTTAACTGCACGATGGAACAAACGCGAAGACTCAACAATTTTAATGACCGAATCGCAGATGAAGGCATTTTATAACTTCACATCCATGTCGTCTATATAAACCAGATGAAATATTAATACAATCAAATATATTAATATTGCGAATAAAAACGAGGAAAATGTATGCAGATTTTCCGATGAAAATGTTATGTTAAGTGCTGCCATCTATTGGTGTACTGATAAAGCTTGATATATTAAAATTGCTAATGTATTATTTTTTTATTATTATCATACCTAATATTATGTTTTAATACCTAACGCACAGTCTAATATTATTTAATAAATTCTAAATGAAAATATTAACCCTTTTTACTTGTATTTTTTTTTTTACATTATAGACATAGTCAATTTGTAATTAATTTTGCGTGTTTTCAGGCTTCATAGTCGAAATCTAAAATGAAATAATAATATAAAAAAATAGTAATGAATAGAATGTAATATATGGTATATGCATTGGAGTATGAAAATCAATGGCATAGGGCAGTGCTTCTCAAACTTTGACGATTTAATGACATACATATTTCACTTACCATTTATTGGTACGTAATAATCTCATTTTGCTCATTTTTAAAATGATGTTTAAATATTTATATTATAGTACTAAATTGGATAGCATCGAAAACAGCGAGTTGTCATGGTGCAATAATAGTGCATTAATGATGAATTTAAATTACATGCATATAAAACGTTCTCATCTGCATGTGCAACGTAATAAATAAAGACATCAAAATATTCCATCGAAATTACTGGCATAATCAACTCGGTTGAAAATATGATTTATACACGATTTAATATTTAATCAATAAATTAATATCAGATTTGGTTGTGACTAAGGAATCCAATCCCAGGATCCCGGAGAGTTTTAAGCGCTCATGAATACCGGGATTAGTAACTACCCTACCGGTGATGTATTTACTACACCTCTACTCTATAATTGGAATATCGATATGAAATATAATAGATATGCGGTTCAGAATTTTTGTATTCCTCCGTAATATAATTACGAATCACTTCAAAGTATTATAGTACGTAAGTATAAATCTGCAACGGTGGAAATAAATAATTTGTCGGGAAATCGGGATTTTTGCGAGTTTTAGTCCGTGTTATACGAAGCAGAAAGGAATGTTATCAGTCACCTCGATGATGTTATACGAAAATGGGGGCTCATGCGGTCATCAATTCGAATTAGCATTTCAATATCTTATGATGATACCTCCAACAAGTATGGAGGCTGAGCGTACATTTTCAGCAGCAAGTTGCCTGGCTTCCAAAATCAGATCTAAACTAAATGACGAAACACTCGATGATTTAATGTTACTTCGGGCAAATTTTCAAAATAATATTTGAATATTTTAGTGTTTCAATTATCTATTTTGGAATTGTATTTTTATCTTTTCTTGAATAAAAATTTTGGCTCAAGATTGTGACCCCTAGTTGTGACACTACTAGATTTATTTGCCTGGGGACGTGTTCTATTCCATGCTCGCACGGTCTCCAGACCTGACACCACTGGATTTCTTTGCCCATGGATGTGTCCTATTCCGTGGCTCGCACGGTCTTCAGACCTGACACCACTGGATTTCTTTGTCTAGGGACGAGCTAGAGAATTAATTTACATGACAGAGGTGCTCAGAAGAACAATCGCCGTCTTTGCAAAAATAAAAGAGGAAATGCTACTTCAGACAACTACACTTGAAATAAGAAAAATGTGTAATGCGTGCTTACGAAGCAGAGGTGGTTGATTTGAGCAAATTTTGTAAATAAATTTGATAAAAACATCTTAACCATAAAAAGTATTTTTTTAATCCCTGGTAAACTGGTAACTCTTCAAGTTTAACGACTTATTGAATGATTTGTATAACGTGTAGTATATCAATAAAACTAAACTAAATTCAAAATAGTTGTTAGTTTTTTGTTTAGAGAATTTAAAAGTTGACATTTCTTATTCGACTACAAATTTTATGTAACTTTGGAAGCTCAGAAGTATTTTTTTTTAAATTAATTGCATAAAATAATTATTTATTTAGGTCAAAATACAAAAACAGTTATTTCATGTTATTACAACTACAGATTGAAAATTTTTGAGGATTTAAAGGTGAAATTTTGGATGTTTTTTCAAAATGTTAAAAAAAAAATTAACAACCCTGACACTTAGGACATATGTGTGAAACGTAGAAAATTACCTCCTTATCTCTAAAAAAAATTTGTCGGTCCATGTGCAAAACATTCTGTATATCGACGATTTGAAACAGCGTGTGACCTGTAATAAAGCTGGGATTTGCTTGGGTCATTAATTAAAATACCTATTTTCGCTGAGTGTCGCATTTTGTCAGTGATTTCGGACTAAATTATTAAAATAAGAATATTGATATTTTATTAGAAAGCTTCGGAAAAAATATACCGAATTTCATAAAGCCTATCGTTTTCCGTGATATTTTCGATATACAATACCAGGGAGATGGTCCCCCGACACCACAAAAATATGATAAAATCGACAGTGGGTATTATTATGTTTAACACCTGTCGGAACACATTCGATTCCTCCAAACGAAAATCATCCAGATTGTCTGCACACAAGGGCACCGTCGGAATACACGTTGGGACAATCCTATTATGCGACGTCATTCAATTTGATATCACAACGTAGGAAAGAAAACAATAACATTCTCATAATGATATTTCGCCGTCATAGTGTCACTCAAAAGTCACATTCAGTGACACAATACAAACAATGTCATCTTAATTGCTTTTTAAAAGCTTCCGCAGGATCGGGTGCCATCAGTGCGCGAGTTCAGTTGCTACTTCATGAAATAACAATACAAATAAGAGAGGAGTGTCACGGACACCATTCACAATTCATTGAGCCAGAAGTATCAAGTTTGGTGTCGCTCTACATCAACATGATTGCTGAATAATCTAGATTAATATTTAAAGTCCACGAAATACACCATCGGAGGCAGTCGCGTGCAAGGATGTAAGTGGCTTTTTATATTTTCCACATTTAATGTCTGATTTTTCTATCATTACTGACGTAATTCGAAGCAATTGTGAGTATCAAAATAAAAATATTTATAGAGCAGATAGTTGTCATTTTTATGTTTTTAATTGATAATCCAATTGCGTTATGTAATTATGTATTTTTTGACCCTTGAATAAAAACATAAATGTTGGTTAAAACATCTTGGATCCTGGACTTTTTATATAGATTGGGCTTAAATCTCGATTAGATCGGATAGTATTAATATTTCCAATAGATCGTCTCAATTCAGGGTTGTCTGCTGATTTCTTGGATATTAAATTTAAATACCGAGACCATTAACAAAAACTTCTTATGAATGATTTACAACAATAATGAAATAGTATTAAAAATAATGATGGTTTCGCTACTCGTTCATAAATTCATATTAAGATAATCCCTATTTCAATTTGAGTATTTAAAGATTTCAATTATATGACTTCAAAGAAGAAGTTATATTGGCTTCAGATTCGGATGAGGGAATAAATGGGGATACATTTGAGGCAATCGTGGATACAACCGAAAATTATGATTACCAATTACAACTTTCTTGGTTTTTTATTTTACTTATTAAACAAACAATCTTATTGATGAAAAAACGAGATTAACGAATATCCCACTCATATTACATAGTACACTCTTACACAATATTTGCTTTATAATTTTAATACTCATATTAAGAAAAACACTCACACGAAGGGGATTCAAATATAACCCGGATAAAAAAAAGAAGATGGCTGCTCCGAAAAACAGTTGCGCACGTACTGTTCGACAGTAGCGTTGTCTTGAAATCGTTGCCCTCCTTATCTCTTTTTGGATGGATCAAATATATGGTAGTCACATGGAGCCAAGTCTGAACTGTAATGTGGGTGTTCCCAGTATAATTGGGTGGTTTTATCACGAGTTACGATGAGCAGTCTTTTGATAGTATAATTAAATTAAATATCTTTCGAGTCTAAAAATAAAGTAGCCATCACTTTTACAGCAGCCTGTTTCTTGACTTTCAGATCTTCAAACAAACATTTAGGTCTTACTTAGAGTAGAATCACCGTACTGTGCTTCAAATCTCATCAAAATTTCACTTGACCTTCGTTTTCGGGAAAACGAATAATTATGCGTTGCGCAACAGATAATGCTACTTCTGTATTTCTAATGAAAGGAACTATGCAGAAAAACAATATGGTCCATTTATATTTTTATATATCATTAATAAATGTGTACAGCAAAATTCCGGGTTATATTTGAATCCCCCTTGTAGTTAAGCAGATAAATGACTACTAGTAGTTCGAAAGAAAGATTTTTAATTTTAGTTTCTTTAAGTAATCAAGATATTTTTGCTTTCCTAAACACCAAAAAACTCATTTTATGAATTCCTGATGTGTTTCTGCAACACATTACAGTTTTCCTTTCTTTGGACGATTTATGTCCAGGATCGGACGTTTTCTCTCATTGAAATCAGAGATTTTGTGGTAAGCATTTCTAAGACAGCTCTGTCTCATCTGCATGCATAGATTTGATTGGGTTGCATTTTTTTTCATTGCAAATATCAGCAGTTGCAGCATTGGAACAGAGACGTTCTTCCTGAACGGTGAGTTGTCGAATCCCATGTCCTTGCTTAAATCTAGTCAACCAGCCAGATGAAGCATTAAAGTTGTCTTCTAGTCTTCTAGTAATTTTTTCATGGAAAAATTTAGCTATTACCATACACATCTGATATTATATCACATTTCATAATCATTTGTTGTAAATTATTTTACAAATCTCTTTGGATTTAATGATTCGAGTTTTTATGATATCTTTTGGCGTCAATGCCCGACTGCATTTCGACGATAAGTTATAGCTTTGTTTATAGCTTACAATAATCGTACACCAGACGAATAATACTTCAAAAGCACAGATTTAAGATTGGCAAGCAGCAATTTTCGGTTTAATCTCTGAATTAAGTTTATCCAGACTGGCATCTTAAATTTTTAGCCCACCAACAAATTTTTAAAGCTCGGCCACATTTGATAACATCACGAAAGTCGTAAAATTCGAACGGATTTAAACCACGCTAATTACGGTCATTCATAAAGAATGTGGACCCTGATCAGGTGCTGTGACTTTTTAGTGACGTTTCAGTGATCCGATGAGGTTTTTGATTTTTTTAATATGCAAAATGGCATTAAATTCATTTATTTGATGAAGGATCTTGTCTTTCATGTCCGTGGTTGGTGCTAAATTATAAAAGGCAAATATAAAAATGACAGACGTTGAAGACATCTCTGTTAGAAGATTTTCGAAGTAATATATTATTTGTAAAAAATAGCTTAGAAAAACCAATTATAATAGTGAATCTTCCAGGAAATAAATATAGTTATTTTTTTGTCGACAATATATAATATTATGTCATAAAGACATAAACTTAAAATATCGATGCAGTGTAATGAAGAATTGTTTCACTTTACAGAATGAACATCTGACAATGTTCGTCATCTTGAATCAATCAAAACCGGTAGCTCATCAATTAGAATGTAGATCAAAAAGAAAAAAATCTATATGTATAAAACTGGATACAACGTGTGCTCTAGAAAGAAAACTAACTCTAACTAAGAAGTTTATTTATACTTCAATTTATGCGATACATAGAAAAAATCGCGTAAATCAAGGTTGAGCTGATTAAGACAAAACAATCTGTGCAAAATAAGAGATAATAAAATTCGCTCATTTGGAGTTGAATTATTTAATATTTAGAATTAGGTTCAAAATGCAGTATATAAAGATAACATCTGATTTGCATTTTGTCATCTAATATCAATGATGATATCACAAGGGCGGATAGGAAATACATATGACGCTGGAAGTTGCTGCGGGCGGCGGCTTATATCAAAATCAAAACGGACTTTTTTAACGATCTATTTAAAATGGCAAATATTTCATTGCATTTTTCATTACCTTTTTACGGTCTGTGGCTGCCGAACGTTTTAACGTCATTTTAAACACGCATAACGTGAAAGCTGACTTTTACGGCTGGGCGTCGAACGAAAAGACTCTCTTCTGTATGTAATTTTTTATTTGGAACGAGAGTGAGAAGTATTTGGCTGCGGAAAGGACGTCCTCCCGCAGTCAAGGCCAACCGCCGATTTCCCGAATTCCGCCTCCTGCGCGTCGCAATTTTCGAATCGCAATCGAATGAACGGTATGTTATATATTAAATTATATCTCTCGAATGATAAACGTGAAACTTTTAGCATCTAGGAAAACGCTTATTTTATGCATTGCGCTTTTATAATTGTTGACGAAAATTATTAGCTAAAAAACTGTGTTTGTGTAATATATAATAAAATAGACAAGATACTGGTCTACTGGTTGTTTTATGTTACATATAAACATATACACATACAGTATATGCGGTGCATTCGCGCAGTGTTTATGATGTATGTAATGGGAATAAAGATAGTAGGAGCGATTTTTCCTCTCTTTTTGATTGTTCCAAATGACGGTTGGTGTTTCACTTTTCGTGATGTTCAAGCCAATTTGTCTTCCTGTGCCTTTAGAAGTTTATCTTTAAAAACTGCTAATATAGGAGGGATTTCGAGATGGTATTCTTGAATATCATGGAAGTCTTCATCCAAACCCAGATGAAAATGGCGATGAAAAATGGATCTAGATTTCACGTAATTTAGAAGAAAAAAAAAATTTCGAAAAATAATTTCAGTTCATATTCGATAAGTTCACCAAGGTGATTTGTTGGGTGAATATTCACAAATCAATCAATTGTGGTTTTAGTAGCTCTTGGTAATTTTGAAAAATCATAGTATGAGAATGAAAATATTTCTATTCATGTGAATATATTGAAACTCGATGATTTATGTGATACATTTTTCAAATATATTGTGTCACAATGTGGATTTATCCATAAGATGGAGAGTCGCAGATACGTATTTCTCGGCTCCCATAATGTTTTATGATTTTTTCACACGTTCCTTTGCGTGTCATCACGGTACAGGATGTCCAAAAAATACATAATCACATTTTGACACGCGTTATTGAGGAAATATTTAACGTCGTACAATTCGGGTCGTAAAAAAATTTAAAAAAACCTCAATGTAGGCTACGCAAGAACACGAACGAACGTTAATCAAATCTAGTCTCAGCGAACCGAAAAAACGTCATATTACTCATAAGATAATAAAAAATTGCCTGAGAGAAAGACGCACAATTTCGTATAGGACACACACTTCAAAGACTGCAGTCACCGTCTAGGAAGCATCCTTTGAGTTATTGCTTTTGAGTTGTAAATTAAAGTTGCCGTCGTCGCAGCGCGATCAGTCTTCTTTATTTACGACGACATTGGAGCGAAGACGTTCAATCTTCCGAAGATCAGTGAAAAGGTGTACTTTATTTACGTTAACAGTGAGCTAAGAGCTTTTAAAGTCACTTCTCTGGCGAGCTTTTAAGCACGTTCCTCAAACAAACGATAGATGTTAGTTTTTGTATCTGTTTCTGTGGTCACTTCCATCTTAATAAAGAGCGATTCGGAAAGCTTACACTGAAATACCCTATTGATCCTATCCTTATTTTCAGAGCCATTCCAATAAATTGGATTAGTACACAATCCAGTTTATGACCATCCAAATTAAATTCGAGTATATTTTTAAAATTCATCAAGCATCTTCCATTATAATTAAGGTTTTTGCATTACGCAAGACGCGAATATGAATTTTTTATTGACATAACCATAACCAGAACGAAAATCGATGAAAAAGAATTGTCTATTTTGCAATTAAAAGCGATAATACACTATTAATAAGTGGAAATGACCATGTTTGAGAATTAAGTGATGCTCATCTTTATTTATGTCGATGATGACAGAAGTGGTATAAATCAAATATTTCTTATTTGTGATGATCTAAAAAGACTTGTCTAATATTTGTTAATTTAAAATAGATAAATTAAGTTTGTGATAAGTAAACAACATGATCGATGAGGAAATAGGTAGTTAATTAATTAGTATAACACATTTGGCATGCACATGATATGTCTTTTATGTATTTTTTATTATTTACAGATAATTAGCACATAATATTTTCGGTAAAATCAGCACAATTTGAGTTACCATGTTTACCTGGACGTATCCCGAGATGTCACTAATAAATATAATTTTTGAATAGAAAATCAGGATTAAATATGAATTTTGCGTCTATAGACGCCTATGGCCTGTGGTGACGTGTTCTCGGTAGCGTCTATAGACGCTTGTGTTATTTAACCGATTAACTGCATTAGGTGAATAGATAAACATATGATCGGATTTATATTTTATAAATATTAATGGACTTTTGTCGTAAAAATGGCTTATTAAAAATGAGTTTTCTCGTAAGCGATGTGACATTTTTACGAAGAATTTTGCACATGAACTGATATTTTTTTGTCTGTTAAAGGGGTCTTTGGCTACGTTTTACACATCGAAGTAGAATTTTTTTCAACATTTTAAAAAAATACCTAAAATTTTCACCTTTAAATCGTCATAACTTTTTTTTAAATCTGAAGTCGTAATAGCAATAACTGTTTTTCTATTTTGTAATATATTTTTGATCTAACTAAAATATTATTTTATGCAATTGGTTTAAAGAAAACTACTTCTGAGCTTCCAAAGTCCATATAGACCATTAAATACATGTCATACAAATCATTCAATAAGCTGTTAAACTTGAAAGCTTACTAGTTTGGCAGTGTCAGGATTAAGAAAATACTTTTTATGTTTAACCTGTTTTTGTCAAATTTATTTACAAAATTTGCTCAAATTGGCAACCTCTGTTTTACATGCACATACGACACTTTTTTCTTATTTCAACTGTAGTTTTCTGAAGTATCATTTCCCCTTTTATTTTTGCAAAGGCGGGACTTATTCCTTCAATTAGGATTTATTTTGTGGGCACATCTGTCGTGTAAATTAATGGTTAATCTTTTTGATCAACAAGGTGAGCATGTCGAAAATAAATATTTTACAGTAATTCAAATCTGATGTACCTAACAAATGATACAGACCTCATTCTGATATTTCAGACACGTTAGTTTACCAATGATCATGGAATAACCGACACATGTATATAATATATAGAACCTTATCGGTTGAACTTAAGAAAGCTCAAGGAACAGAAGTGAAACTCGAAGATCATGCTGAACGAATGAGAAGGTGAATGTATGATACAGATGAGATGGATGTAACCCCTTTCTATGAATGGATATTAAATAAGCCCTAGTTCTGCAATGGAATGTTTATGACTGCATTATAATGATGAGGATGATACAAAATTTACAAAAAATATTCATGGTATGCCTAGAAAAAAGCCTTTTCTCTCCCATTGATGGACCATTTTGTAGAATATTAGCAGGAAACGGAAGCAATCTGGTTTGTTTTTTAATTTCTTATGTAAAACTTAATCACACTAATGAATTTACCTAAAACTTGAATTAATTTAGGTTGACTTATAATGTTTATCGAGATCCCAGTTATAAATCGTCAGTGCCCATTGGTCGTACAATTAATCAAGCTCCTTAACGAAGCACTAAGAGGTTAATAAAAGAGGCTGATAACCCGAAGCCGGATTATAAATTATTGCCTCCCAACAGTTCCCCTTATTTAATATAAGCAGAGATTTCGACGCACTCTTGATGTTAATTAGAAAACCCGATGGTATCGGACGATGGGTTCTGCTGCAGACGTTGACTTGGATCATTTCCAGCACATTTGTTTACCATCATGCACCGTTTTTCGTAGTTGAAGAGCACTGATCAAGGTTACTGCCACCGAAATGGAAGGTATTAATAGATTTGTGTCTATGAAATCGATGTTTATTTATCGTTCCCCAAGACGACAGTCAGACGGTCAGGGCGTCTCGCACGATCACACTTCAATGGTTATTTCTGGTAGTCACGAATCCTATTTCGTAGGTGTACGAATCCCACACTGCATATTTTTAGCGACTCAATGTACACATAGCCGTAAAAGGTTTATAAATATACATTTGTCGTTTTGCACGCACGGCTCGCCAGTTGTCGAGTTGGAGCCTGAAATATGGCTGATGTTGGATGTCGGGTCTTGGAGGTTTTGTCCTTTTTACGCTATGAAGTCATCAAAACATCGCTAACTATTACATAAATGGAGGAGTGTTGTTCATAAACAATATTGCTGGGAGAGTAATGTTATGTTTGAATAAACTAATCGTGCAACGAAGACAATTCACATATATTTAAGGTCAATTATTTTTTTAAAAAATGCATTTTCGATCCCTCACCGTTTCCTGGGGTCTACATTATTCGTTGCGGCTGTCTTATGTATCCCACCACGAGAAGCGTCTCGAGTCGTGGGGCAGTCCGAGGGCCGGACGCGCCTGTGTGTCTTGACAAGAAAGACGAGGGTGCGCCCTTCAATATCGATGGGGCTCCGCAGCCTCGACACGGACTCGCAGCATACGACGGAAAGCTTTATTTTACCTTCGCAAGCCTCCCCAAAGAGAATAGACAGAGTGTTTGTCCTGCAACCCTTAGGATCTACCCCTACCGCTTGCAGGTAACCCTGGCGGATACAAAGCCCAAACAGCCTGCTTTGACGACCAAAAATCAATATTTAATGAGAGAAATTGAAATTATTTTTATAAAATAATTATGTAATATTTCTACGCTATATACATTTAAAAAGTCCATAATTATTAATAAATTTTATTGATTTGCTGATGGCACTGCATATTTTGGGGGAATTTGAAAGGATACAAGTTTTGAGACGAGATATTTTACAGTCAGCTTGTACCGAGACACGGTTCAGGAAACACTTATTTTTTGTTGTCATTAGAAATTGACATTTATTTATGAATAATGTTAAGCCAAACAATCGTTGTAAAACAGATAGTCTTGACGTCCTTAGTGGAATCAGATCCTCTTAAAGCACCTGGGAAATCCTCAATTTTCTACTAACAATACTTGACTATTTCCGGAGCAGCTTCATTATATAGACAAATTAAATAAACTAGGAATTTGAACTCCCCATGAATTGTCGCTAACCGCATTAGAGTATCTAAGAACAATTTACGGATCTCACTTGACAAGATGTAAAATTAATTCATTTTTTTAGCGAGTTGTACCTGTTTCTATCCCTAAACCTTAATTAACAATAAAAAAAGTCCCTTTCTTTGTATGGTGGGATTTCACCGGAGTCATTAATTATAAATCTCTTGCACTTGATCTGAATCATAAAAGCTCATAAAAGATCGATACATTTTTGCAGAATTATTACAAGAACTACAGATTTGAAATAATAATGGTTCAATGAAACTTCGTTAAAATGGGAAATTTGTGTGATTAATGTTTTTATTTGAATTATAGTCATTGTGTAATCACCGCATAATAGGACAGAATTTATCCGACAGTTCAACATTCTTGCTTGCATCATTCCTTATATTCTATGCAAGAATACCTCCAGTCTATAAAGCATATTCAAGTACAAGACGAACAATAAGATCAGTTATATTATTTTGCATTATAAAATATAGGCAAAACCACGGGGATGCCATGAGTTTATAAGCTCCTTCAGTTTTCAAGGTATCGTTTACAATTACACAAACATTTCATTATAATATAACCCTTCGAGGATTAAATGTTTTTGATTAATAAAAATGCATTGTGTGAATAGATAAAATTGGTTCAGTCTAATTTTGTATGTAGTGGCAATGCTTGTTGATGTAACAAAAAAATCATCACGTTGTTATCGTATTTATACACTGACAGTGAATGAACATTTTAAAGGTTGAATCTAAATATAAAACAGCCTCTGTGGTTCTAATATCATTCTGAGGATCCGTTATAGAGGAAGACCAAACGGAATTATACGTCTCTAAAAATAACCAGTAGTCCCATAGGAAGTAACTAATGTTTAGTTACTGCGAAGCTCAATTGACCTGCTTCAAAGCTACTTTCAACCATTTGATTCGGATTTTCTATTAACTTAAAACAAATTCGTATATAAAAATTATGCATAAAAACTGCTATGTATATTTTGTGCAACATGATATTTAGTATGTTCCATATTGTTCTTGTATAATGCTGATTTGGTCAGTCATAAACAATAGTCGGATGAAATCGAACAAAATCACGCGAGCGCAAAATCAATCCCATGATTTAATTTGAATTTATCTAAAAATAAACGTTATATTTAGTATTATTTCGCACGTAATACAATAGTAATAAATTTCAATGTCGACCGTGAAAAAAATCAATATCAGGTTGTCGATCAGGTTTTATTGATTATAGCCTATTGCAGTCACCCAAAGTGAATTTTATGAAGTCGTCGCCATTAAAACGATCATCAAATCATTTGATTTAGAATATCTGTGCCAATTGATGGTTAGTTTGGCAATTTATATTGTAATATTATCTGGCGTTGGCGTTTGAAGTGATAATTTAGCAGTGATCTAACCAGCAGGGAGCTCTATGCAAAACGCCCACGTACCATATATCAGAGCACATGTAATAAAAATATGAGAAATGCTTCGTTTAAAATTGAATAAACTGCAGAACATATTTATGATTTAATAAAAACGTTTGACAATCTCATGTTTCATTCGTCGAAATGATCTGACGAAGCAAATTATGGTAAAAAGCGATTCAAATGCTCCATAACGTGATGTCCTTAGCTGGATGATGCGATTGAGTTGTATGTATTTCGAAAGGTATTGATTTCTGAATATTTTTTATTCTGATAGATATTGATATAGTATTTAAATAATATACATCTAAGATATATTGCATCATCAGATATATTACCAATGGTAGATCTTCGATTAATATGATATATTTGATAATGTAATCGCGTAGATGGAGATCTGTTAATATTATTGAATAGTTCAATAGCATATTATAATTTATCGGAATTGTAGTATTAGAAGGACCGAAAAATAATCAAAATTTCTTCTATGAGTTCTTTCTGATGATTGCAAATTTTATTTTTTCTGTAAAAAATAACCATCAGAGGAAATATTTCAAAACCAAACAGGAAAAACAGCACACTTACGCCTATTTATGCTGTTTTTGTTCGATCAAGGAATGAAGGCAAACTAAGCACTGAAAAAAATCACCGATACTTACAGGAATATTCTGAAACTTAACAAGTGTCGTTGGTTGTTTAAACGATTTAAAAATGAACATAGGTGAACTCGATGAACCTGAACTCGATGGTGAAATCAAACAATCGAGAAATTATAATGGAAGATTGGCTGTCCATGATCTAAAGTTAGGGATCATCTTGGTCGCATAGGAAAGTTCCCTATGAATTGTCGCAGACGATACTTGATCTACGGCGTAAAATCTATGCATTTTTTCTGTTTCGGTATGAAGAAGATCCGTTTTTGTAGCGAATTACAACTGGAGATAAGTAGTGAATGCTGTATAATAATTCTGTACTAAAAATAATGACTTTCTTCCGGACAAGTACATGTTCCAACCCCTTGATAAAAATAAAGATTTTTTGTGTGTAGTGGTATTTTTCTGGAGTTATTTATTATGAATTGTTCAAACTCGGTCAGAGTGTTACAGCAATCATTATTGTGAATAATTTGAACGATTGAAAGAAAGCGATCGATATAAAAACGATTTGTTTTGATCAATACCTAAAAAGGATTCTTCTTCAAGCTAACGCGAAAACGCTTGCTGCAGTAAAGATTCAGAAAAAATAAGAGAGCTTGAATTGAAAATTTTACCCCATCTCACCTATTTACCAGATCTTGTGCCGCCGGGACCGTTATTTAAATCAGATATTTAAATGTTACTGATAAAATTCTTTTTTGCTGAGACACGGACTAAAATTCCCGATTTACGGACAAATTATTTATTTATGTCGCTGCAAATAAACACTTGTACAATTTAATAATTTGATGTGATTCGTAATTATATTACGGAGGAATACAAAAATTTTGAACCCCGTATCTATTATATTTCGTATCGATATTCCCATTTTTAGAGTCGAGGTGTAGTAAATACATCACCGGTAGGGAAAGGTTAATATAACAATTTGAAAAATATATATGTACTATATTTATGTATACATAGATTAGAAAGTTACTGCCCAATCCCGATTTTTTCGGGATTACGTTTACTAATCTCGGGATTTATGATCACTTAAAACTGTCGGGGATACGAGATCCCGGGATTGGATTTCCTACTCGCCAGTATCAATATAAAGAAATGGTGTGTAATGAGACCTAAATAGATCATGTGCAACGTGAATACTATTTAAACATCAGAGTTGTGAATCACTGATTTGTACACAAGCCGTATGCTATGTCGGTTATATATGTTTAGTGAATGAATGAATCTACAGGACCACTTTATAAATTTGTGTCCGCGTGGGTGGATTGACCTACCCTGGCAACGGAAAGAAATGCCAGCTCGAAATTGATTTGTCACAAAAATTTGCATATACCAGCTGCGCCAATAAATTTCGCTCGCGATCCTTGTTTGGTCATTGTATACGTTTTTGGGTTAGATGCTCGTAAAATAGGCCTCGTTGAACAAAAAAAAACTGTTTTCCCGAAGCGCAAAGAGATACTCCAGAAACATAAATTTCAATGGAAAAAAAGAAACTTGTACGTCACAAACGTTTTGCTACCAATGTAATAAAATCGCAGAGGCCGTAAATTTGCACTGTCCATATAAATTAAATATCTTATCAAGAACCAATGGATTTGTTCAACCGTAGATGGCGCGTTGTTTAAATCAGCAAGTCGAAGTGTGTTGGTGTAAAAACAACCATTGCCTATTTTATTAGCATTAGTCCGACGATAAAAATTACAAGGCGACAATATAAATGTGTTTGACACATTCTCATAGCGTTATAATTTTAGGTTCGAAATATCTCTAGAATTCATACGAATATTATAACGTATTGAATAGAATTTTTGCGTAGGCACGATTAACATTTAGCGTATAAACCACATCCCTATGCCATGCGGAACATTGAAGCTTTCCATGAAATGATGATATAACAGTAAGGCGGAACCGTCATATGAGATCGCTTTCTGAGAAATATAAGATAATGAATAATGATGAGGTTGGTTTCCAAGAAATTTAACTCTATAAGCTATAGAAATTTTGTATTAATTCTCTCACTAATAGGAAACCAGAATTACATGATCAGAAAGACAAAGTACTCCATTCCAATATGAGCAAATATTTCAACATTGATAACACAAATTTCATTAAGTACACTTTAAATAACAACACAATCTAACATTTCTTATGAAATTCTCATATTTTATGCATAAATATGTATAATATATCGAAATGTTAAGGGTGTCATTTCAATCAGGCTTATAATCGTTCTTTACAGCAACCATTTGAAAATCTGTATTTACACATATCATCATTTTTATTTCATAAATTGGGGTTGTAATCATAAGCCCCACGAGAGATCATCATAATTTATGTCCGATATGAACACATTCATTTATCTATGGACACCGAATGTCACAGCAGTGTATTTAGGACATTTCGACGACTCATTTTGATCCAACCACCAAGGGGATTCCCCCTATAAATCCTCGCATTATATCAACAAATTGGCTCAATACGGCTCATTGTTCTAATGTCAAATTTTCCAGGTGTATAATATTCTATTGGTGTACATGATCGGTACACAATGAGGTATTGTCTAAGCGAGGGTATTCACTGGAACTCACTATCGTCAGATGCATTTGTCTATTGAGAGCCGGACGTCAAGAGATACTCGACGAAATGGTGAATACCGAATATGTTGAGAGAAAAGCCGCAGGGGAACTCACAGTACAAAGGATTTAGAACTCACTACTTTGAGGGAGAGGCTTGCTCCTCTCAAATTTTACCTTGCCCCGGGGAGGGACCTCTTTAGACTTTAAAGGGTGACCCTCCTTTTCCCATGAATTTCAAACTGACGCTGCTATTAATACTAGTGGGAAAAAAATATCACTATGGCACGTTTTTCGTTAAGTGGGATACTCCATATTGAATAAGACTTGGGCCATCTTCAAGAGTCGATATCAAAAATTGTTTGATATTTTCATCATATTTTTCTTAATTCTGTAGAATAATTTCATAGGTTCTCTGTTTGTAAAAAAATACGATCATTCATTAATTAGTGGCGATTAAGATGCATATCATGAAACGTCTGTGAATGCGTGAACGGATAGTCCAAAGTTATAATCCATCCAATAAGATCTATCAGAAATTATGGATAGGAGCTCTTATCAATAAATAAGTATTTGGGAGGCTCAGGCTCAGACTCTGGATCCCGGGATTCCGGATAGTTTTTGGTGCTCATGAATCCCGGGATTAGTAAACGTAAGCCCGAAAAATTCAGGATTGAACTTTTTATCAAACAGAAATCGTACATCTCACCAGCACGATGAAGGCTACTAAATCGAGTAATTCCCGCCAAAATCTGGACGCTTGGAAACAGTGGTATAACTACTAATTGGTGAGCTTAGGCGACGCCTAAGGGCAGTAGCTGTCTAATCTATGTATACATATATACAGTACATATATGTTTTTCAAATTGTTATATTAACCTTTCCCTACCGGTGATGTATTTACTACACCTTGACTCTTAAAATAGGTATATCGATATGAAATATAATAGATACTGAGTTCAATTTTTTTGTATTCCTCTATAATATAATTACGAATCACATCAAAGTATTATAGTATATGAGTATTCATCTGCAGCGATGAAAATAAATAATTTGTTGGGAAAAAGTGAATTTTGTGAGCTTGCGAATCATACACTTGAACTAGCATTTAAATATCTGATACCTCCAATGAGTGTGGAGGCTGATCGTGCATTTTCAGCAACAAATTGCCTGGGTACCAAAATCAGATCCAGATTTAATGATGAAAAACTTTTTATTCACAAGATTTTTTGTGATCTTGATAATTGTATTGAATGAAGCGTTTTAACGTATGAGGAATTCAAATATTTTTTTTAAAAGAGAAAATGTATTTAAATAATGATGTATTTTAATGTTTGAATTTTACATACTATGTACTGCGAGGATTTATCGTCAGTTCACTCCGAGTTTATTATATTTTTAGGGGCATAAATACAATATTTAATGGAATATTAAGTGCTGTCACTTTGCGTCCAGTCCTTCAGCCTTTATGCATAATTAAATTATAACTATTCACAGGCAAAGTAGGCTTTCAAAAGCAAAAGCATTGGCGGAAAGAGGCTTATGCGGCTGACTAAAATCGAGCACGACTTATGGTCATTTTACATACACATCCATTCTGGAACGTAAGTTTGGCACATTGCCTGATCCTTGTATCACTTTGACCATGGTACGATAATACTTCTCTTTATGGTCTCTTGGTTATAATGTTTTGTGGGATACTACGTTACCGAAATCTGCTCCGGCCATGGCATTCCACCTGCGGTTAACGTGAATGATGCGCTAAACTTTGTCAGAGCTTTCACCAAAAGCTCCCGCGCCAGCCGACCAAATCGCATTCATAAAAGTTTAACGATTCTGGTCAGATAAATATTGCGCCAAAATATTGCGAGCAAATAGAGGGAATGTTTATTGAGGACGTATAAAAAGGATGGACGCGAAACCGATCCTTATAAAATCAAGTGTAAAATCAAATAATGGTCCAAAGGACCTTTACTTTGGTTGGCCTTTTTGAGATAAACAAATATTGACCAGGATATTAGACCGAGGAAACACAAATGCGAACCCGCTGAAAATCAGAACAAATAAAAGCCATCCTTTATTGTCCAAGATGTGAGAGCCGAGACAAGATACTTGTATCTATAAGCTCTCGTCCTTATAGATAAAAAAACATCAGTATACCCCAACGAAATTGATTTGTGCTACAAGATACAGAATTATAATTAGAGATGAAGTCGTATTTTTGTAGCTCTATAACGTTACAACCCTATATATTATATTTGCTCAGAAAATTGCATTAGCATTCTAAAATATTTTTCAAAATTTAAATTATCTCGATTTCCATATAGAGTTATTTAGTATTAGCAGCTACTTATTATTAAAAACATAATTTTGAACAAAATGATTCATGAATATGTCTTGATTAGCACTACGTGAATTATAGGATAAGTTTCAAAGAAAATTAAGAATATGGTCTACAAGTTAGGACTTTTGAGAGCATTGACGATAATGATATTTGTAGAGTAGATACTAACCGAGTGTTATTTTTAATAACTATTTTTCATATGAGATATTATCTTATTCAAATTCCACTATAGTAATCATTGTCAATAACTCTCTATTGCGCGGGCGAAATGATATTCCCATAAAAAAAAACGTTGTTTATCTGTGTACAGATGCAATTCGCTAGATTAACATCGACATATTCTGTCTTTCTGCGGACATATTACGTCTAGAATAATGACATCTATCCCTTCTTACATGTACATCGTTTCCCATCGGGAGGTGATAGTGGCCTTGGTTGCGGGAAGATGTCCTTCCTGCAGGCTTATAACTGTAACTTCTCTCTACGCAAATAAAAAGATAATAGTTAAGACGAAATTGTTTCCGCTAGCACCTCATTATCTCCATTCTACTGCTCGTCTTTTACATGGCCTAATTGAAGAAAAAAAAATGCGTACGATAGCGGGGAGTGACCTGGAAACTTTGAATACCCATAAAATATGAATATTTTGAACTATCGATATCAAGCTTGAAATTCATTATGACGTCTTTTATACATATTTTAACGCTCAATGGACGTGAGATATTTCTTTCGGTTGATTTTTTATCATAAATGTGACTATTCAATGCTCATTATTCGATAAATTATAGCAATTTAGAGCATTCCAACGATTCGATCCGTATGATAGTGTTATTAAAATTCACAGTGGCATTCGTACGATTCGACACTATAAAATTTTGTTAGTTCGAAGATTAACGTAGATTCTACTGAACTAAGCACATTATCTATCTATATGGAAATGTTAAAGGTAGAATGAATGTGAAAAGAACGAATCGAAGCGTAATAGATAAGCCGAAGCGCTCTACAAAAGCTTCAACTACGTGTGAATGGGCGTTTTGTTTAAAGAGGAAGTCGTTTAAGCGGTATATATCACTAATAACGACATTCGGAAATGAATTAACGCCGCCGACTCTAAATAAAATTAAAAAGAGAAACACTTTTCAGCCCGAAATGGTAATTTTGGCTTCTTTCTCCGGGCATTTGTCGTTGGTGAGGAATAAAACCGATTATCGACCCGTTGCAGATGGATACACTTCAACTAATCTTGGTATCGAACTCTAAATATTTAAATCGAAATATTTTCTTATTTATCTACCGTTTTTACGGCGTAAGATGATTTGAATAAATTTTTCATCCCATGTAAAAAATGCTGTTGAAGAACACAAACTTTAAGGCTCTAAATTAAGCGTACACTTACAATCTGACTCGATATAGCCTGTTAGGGACAAAATAAAAGCATTTGTAAGCTTTATTTTTCATTATCATATCTGAGTGTTTTTCGGGCAGAATTATGTAAATCCTTAATAAGGATCGGGGAGGGGCGGGGGGAGACTCCTTAAAACAATGGTTTCTAAACTTTGTTCAAGATATTTCTTCCCTGAAATTTTCATACAAATGAATCTAACAGTTTGTCTCGAAATTTATGTAAATAAATTTTCTTCGACGCATCAATAATTGCATTGATTTTTAATGTTTTTTTAAAATTACAGAGAGAGTTACATACATTACAGAAAGAATGGATGTAACTCTTTTGTGAATGGATATTGAAGAGGTCCATAGTTCTCATTTAGTCTGGACCTGATTTTGGAAGCCAGACAACTTGCTGCTGAAAATGTACGCTCAGCCTCCATACTTGTTGGAGGTATCATCAGAAGATATTGAAATGCTAATTCGAGTTCATGACCGCGTGAGCCCCCATTTTGGTATAATACCATCAATTTTTCTGATAAAATTCCTTTCTGCTGAGACACAGACTAAAACTCGCAAAATTCCCGATTTCCCGACAAATTATTTATTTCCGTCGCTGCAGATGAATACTGATACACTATAATACTTTGATGTGATTCGTAATTATATTACGGAGCAATACAAAAATTCTGAACCCCATATCTATTATATATCATATCGATATTCCCATTATTAGAATCGAGGTGTAGTAAATACATCACCGGTAAGGAAAGGTTAATACAACAATATGAAAAACATATATGTATACATAGATTAGATAGTTACTGCCCTTAGGCACGTTTACGTTTACTAATCCCGGGATTCATGAGCACCTAACACTGTCCAGGATCCCGGGATTGGATTCCCTATTCGCGAGTAGCTCTGTACTTTAAGGACTGGATTTGTAAATCAAATGTCTTGGATTTAAATCACCGGAATATGTGGTTAGCGATCACATTTTATATTATTAAAACCATTTCTAGGTGATTAATAGTCGTCACAGAAAGGCATTGTCTTTAGAAAACCGTATTTAATTAGAGCCGCACATATCGCGTAAATTGAAGATATTTATTTAGTCTTAAATTAAAACGTTATGAAGTATGTAATTGTTATGAATAATGGGGGAAGGGGGATCATCTAGTTCTTTTACGTTGGATGGCTTTCGCGGGTCCACTATCAGATCGGAGAGTGGAAAATTAAGACGGGTAATTCAGCTGCGAATCGTATTGCGAATATTCTCTTCATCTAGAGCTTTTCATAGCTAGATTGAAAATTGAAAGTCAATCGATATTATTCCTCTGAAGAATTTCAGCATCTCCTTCTCTTCCCCTTGTAAGGATTTTTCATCTACCGGGAAGAATTACTGTGTTCCCTAGCGTAAAACATGTTCGCGATGTATAATTAGCGCTTTAAATAATTTGGGCCTAATTAATGCAAAGCATCAATGATAAGAGTCTGACTTATCATTGCTAAAATTTAAATAATATCATCTCTACATATTTTTTTTTCTTTGTCAATTGTCGATTATGTGTCCGTAGGAACGCTTTGAAAATACAAATTTGTCAAAGCTAGATGCGAAATGAGGTATGGTATGGCATACCTGATACTGTCGCAATATTACGAAGATAATATAGGATAATTGTAGGAGAATTCATTTATGTCAATTTTGTTCTAACATTTGTTGAAAATCAAACAAATAATATTAATGAAAATCATCAGTAAAAGTGGAGATTTTTTTATTTTTTTGAGTCGTTTTTGCAAATAAGAAAAATGATTCATTAGTCATAACATAGTTTGATAGAGAATGTGGAATATAGTAACAATATTAATGTTGAAATTGAATAAATTTAACCATAATAAATGACAATCCCTTGACGAATTATCTGCTACAAAACAGTTCGTGTAACGTGCAGTAAAACGTCAACATTCTAGTATTATAATATTTGTGAATTATAATATCATCACTATAAACCATTATATATATTTATTACTAGTTGCAGCCACATAACCTTATTTTTGTCCACTTTCATAATGTTTTATGTTTCAGTACTGAAATATTCATACTGAAGCTATCTAAGCAACCAAAACTTTATAATTAATAGTTCATACCAAATTTATACAAATAAGGTATGAAATTGGGAATTTAAAAAAAAATAGTGGTTATTTTGAACAACCACATTTATAGGTAGTTTTTCGATAATTATTATAAGCAAATATTAAAATAGTTATGATTTAAGTAAAGTAATATGATCACTTACCTGCCCCAAATCAAGGGTGACTGTAACAGATTCGAATTCGGACCCCTCGGCCAGCGAGGGGCTCTGCCACCAATGGTTGTTGTTACCATCGATAGCGTACTCTATGGGGTGTCGTTTGTTTGGATCGGGACTGTGGGCGTCGCAAACTCCACATTGCGCCGATCGACCCCTAAAACGTATTCAAAGTTAAAAACAACATAAATTTCACGAGAAAAAGATCTAAATCTAACATAAAATCTGCTCGCAAGGATTACATTGTGAGTTTTGCTACGTTTATTTGTTACCTTGGAGAATTGCTTTCCCTGCAGAATTCTTCCCGTCCATTCTGCCCGCAAGTAGCATTTGCTTCAATTCGAGCCTTTGTGGCCAAGTTAAATACGCTCGGCCAGGCTCCACTGGGACCATTAGAACTGCTGTTGCTACTTGCAGAATGACTTATCAAGAACCGGCGGGCTGCAAAATAAATAATAAAAATTAGAGCATTTACAACACGTGGAATTTCGGCATATCTTCGATATTTTCGAAAATCCCGTCTGTGAAATTAAGATAAGGAATACCTGCGGAACTAATGGGGGGAACTGATTTTGACGTTAATTGCTGAAGAAGCTTCATTTATCAGTACGTCAAGGAATTATCGTGAGTAATGCGTTTCTTTGTTATCGTCACTGACAGAAGGGAATAATGCTATTTTTGGGAACTGGAGTTTATATTTGGTCTTGGACACATAGACGGATATGAATGCACACGTGGGGTGAAATAGAACCAAAATGGCCATCTAGCTGCTACCATTCTTCTGCAGAATGCGTAATCATAATTCATCCAGATCATTTATCAAGACCTGGTGAGGTGAAAGAACCGTCTTTCATCGAAGATGCGAATAGAGGAGGTTTATACATAAATATTTTTACTCGTTGATGTTTATATGGAAAATAGTTATTAATATCAGAAATATCCAAAAATGTCATAATTTTAATAATAAAAAAAAATAATAGAAATAAGCCCAGGATTAGTAAATGTAATCCCGAAAAATTCGGGATTGAAATTTTTATCTAACCGAAATCGTACACCTCACCAGCACGATGAAGGCTACTTAATCGAGACCTTTTCGCCGAAATCTGGACGCTTGAAAATATTGGCGTAACTACTAATTGGCGAACTTAGGCAACGCCTAGGGGCAGTAAATGTCTAATCTATATGTGTACATATATACAGTACATATATGTTTTTTAAATTATTATATCAACCTTTCCCTACCGGTGATGTATTTACTACACCTCGACTCTAATAATGGGAATATCGATTCGAAATATAACAGATACGAGGCTCAAAATTTTTGTATTCCTCCGCAATATAATTACGAATCACATCAAAGTATTATAGTAAAGTAGTATTCGGAATTCGGGAATTTTGCGAGTTTTAGTCGGTGTCTCAGCAGAAAGGAATTTTATCAGTACAATTTTTTCGCCTTCAAGCTATTTTTTTATATTAAACAAATGGACTTATTAGTAATTTTTGATCAAATTTATCAATGTAATTTCTTAAACTATTGAAAATCCCAGTCCCGGGATGTCGGGACTGCTCCTGGGATGGTCTAATGCAATGCCGAAATCCCGGGATCGGGATTTTGGCTCGGGATTAGATTCCCTAGACGGAAAGTACCTCGCAAGTTGAGTTTGGAGAAAAACAGAGACGGAGAGAGTATCTTGTGTACATCGTACGATTGTATAGATCGTTAACCCAAATTTATCGACTAATAATGATATGTGAATGATATAACGAATCGATTTCAAGTGTATTGTTTATGTTCACTTGAAAAAATGACCGAATATTGTGTCTATTGACAGTGTTTATTTATTTATGTACAAGTTTCATACACGTTGCAACAGTCAACAAGTTTATAATGATTTAAAAAGGGTTAATAATATTTAAAAAATAAAAATGGCCAAATTTTAATAACGAAATTTTCATTCGATTGAAACGATATCGCAAAAGTGGATACTAATCATAATTGTGAACTTATAAAAATTTGAAAAAGTGATAATCTCGGGAACATATAAAAAATCGTCAATGTATGGTAATTTAGAAAATCCTTATAAGTGTATTTAATAAGGAATTTTATTTATTATTAGGAAACTATAGAAGTACACTCCAAAATCAGAACACCTAAGCTATCTGATGAAAGAATGATTTTTGACATATTTACTCAATGAGATAAATCGAGATGAGGATGTCTATACGTATTTTGGTGTATTTTGTGTCGAATCAACCCTAATACTTTTGCTTATAACAAAATCGATACATCCATTGATCAATCATCTATTTATTATGCAAATTTAGATCCAATCACCTATATTTCATTCATTACAGCAACGTTGAATCTATATTCATTAATCGACAAGTTTGGAAAGCTCTGCTGTCAAAAATGAGTGGTGTAACACACGTACATGCGAGCGGTTTAGTCTCCCGCGATGTTAACGTTGTCGGCATCCTGTATCGAAGGCTTTTTTCTTATTTTTGAGGGATGGAAATAAATAGGTCCCGATCCCTTTTAAAATTGTCGAAATCGCCGAAGTCACCTGCCTAGATCAGATTAAATCGAACTGAGCTATTGACAGGGACAGGTAACTGACTCCGGAATTGTTTAGGATCGGGTTCGGTGAGCCGATTAGTCCTCTTGCAAGAATGGCCATAAAAATACTATGTAATGAGGAACATAAATATGACAAATAAAATTTAATTAAAGCACTAATGTGTTGTCCCATTAGAGGATGGAGGAAAAAAAGGATGTTAAATCGGAGAGCGTGCATCTATTACAAGCAACATTGGACAGTTCAACAAGTACTATACGACAAAATTACACTTTATTATAAGCCATCATATGCGTATTTTATATTTTTGTAATGTGTAAAAATAAAAGGCCGCGGTGAGAGTATCGCTTTTATATACGGAAGGTCCTTTTTAGACGCAGCCTCCGGTATTGAACCCCTGGGGTACTACGATCAAACCTCTTTAGGACCTCTACGGGGGGGCTCTGTCGGATTTTGGCCCTATATTATGTCTAGAACAATTGAGATTTTTTATAGTAACATAATGGGCACATTCTAAAGAACTTGCCTCGTTCACACTTTAATATTTAAATAGAGTATCTTAGCTTAAAAATAGCTTTAAAAAGATTTTTCATGATTTTTTTTTAAGAACTAAAATCAAAATATTAGGTATGCTAAATCAAGAAGGCCTTAGATATAATATTATCGTATTTGATATGCTTCTTCGCTGCTTTATTATTCTGAAAACGTAGTGTATTCATCCAAAAATATATAAAAAGTAGAGAGATTTCCCTTCCTTTTTTGTGGGGGAGAGAAAACATTCTTTAGATGCAATAAATTACCACATCGGAATCGATTTTTCAAATTTATTAATATAATTAACGAAAATATTCTCCCAATAAAATCACAATTTAATTAAGAATATTAACATGCTATTATAAACATCTTCATAGAATAGCCACATACAATTTATTGCAGAATAGGACCCCTTTACCTTTCATTTATGGGAAAGGTCATATCCATTTTGTCTATATCAAATAATCACCTCGTCGTGTGCTCGACATTGAATGACATTCGAATTTAATTTGTAAGCCCTCACCTAGTGGGTCATTGAGGGTAACATATGAAAGGGCGCTCTCAATAGGGGATGTGGGTGGATTTTTAACGACTGAGTTTTCATCAAAAGGCAGAGAAAAATGTTGATGAATGATATTACTGCTCTACACAAGAAATGGGGCTTCATTAATATTCACATAAGAAGAAAGATCACTGCCAATCATACAATGGTATTAGATACTATCAGGTTGGGGAATAAGTTCGTAGCGTTTTTATATTCTCTTATTTTACAACATTTTTTTGGTTTTTGACAAAGTGTATAATATTCATTTGATAGAGCTCTTTCTGTTCTATAAATATGTGTTAATCATCTTTTTGAATAATATAACTTTTTATTACCTTTGAGTTGTAAAAATGGAATATCCAGGATGTAAAAAGCAACATTTTTGACACCTACTCTTCGCTTTTCATCGAGGTCAAAAACTTGCCGAAGCAGACCGGGATATTTGCAACGTATACGAGGAATGTGTCATAGGTGAGTTTACAGAACGGAAATGGTTTGCAAAGCGGAAGATCTTCTGAATTCGACGAGCGTCTTAAAGCACCTTTAAAGGAGGACGGTCGCCAAACAAGTCATGAATTCTCATGATTCTCAATCATCTTCGTTCAATGGGATTTGCCGAAAAATTGGGAGCCTGGGTGCCTCTAACTAAGAAAAACGCCTTCAGAATGCTTCTCAACATCTCGCCCGTCATTGAGCAACACGCGGTCATAAACAGCGCTTTTTGTACTAAATCGTCACGGGAGATGAGAAATGGTGCCTATACATAAACATGAAGCAAAGAAAGGAATGGGTGGCTCCAGGAGATACGCCAAAGCTGAGAGTCAATTCTGGCCTCCATCCAAAGAAGACCATGATCTGCGTTTGGTGGGACAGGGCATGCATTGGGAAATGCTCGAAAGGAATGCCACGATCAACAAGGAGCTCTACATAGCTCAGAAAGAGGCTATTCAACTGAAAATATCCCATCGACAAGGCAAAATCATACTCCTTCACGACAACGCCAGACCCCATGTTGCACAAGTGGTCAAAGCAGCACTCCAAGAGCTTGAATGGATGGTTTTTCAGCATCAGCTGTATTCTCCAGACCTTGCGTCGATGGATTACCATCTTTTTCGCTCTCTGTCGAACCATATAAGTGGCTTTACCTTCAACAATGAAGACGACTTTAAAAACTGGTTAAACAAATTTTTTGATACCAGACCGGGCGATTTTTGGCGGAATGGCGTCGACAAAGTGATCGAGAGGTAAGAGGAGGTAGTAAACGTCAACAGTGATTACATAATTAATTAATTTATTGTTAAAACGATTGATTATTGTTTAAATAATAGTTTTTGATAAAAACGCTACGAACTTATTCCCCAATCAAATATATGTATGGATAAAACCAGAAATATTTTTGGTATATCATTTTATTAACGTTTCTTCTTGAGTTAATTAATAAATATATGTATGTCCATCTGTTGTATAATATATCATAAAATCCTTTGATTGACCAAAGCCAAATTTTGCAAAACCTCTCTCTTTAGAACTTTGCTCTAAATATATGCACCGTCATCCCTTCATTTAGCCATCCACCCTTGCCACACTTGCTTAAATGCTTCATGTATTTATTTAGATGTAAACTAGTATCCTGTGGGAAAGTTAATAACTCTGTGAATATTACACTTCCCAGGACGAAAAAAAAGGTAATACGAAGAGCGATCTGAATTTTCCATAGTTATAATAAATATGTATCAAAAATATGAAAATAATGATTGATGTCTATTGCATTTTAAAGAACGAATTTCGTCTCAATAAATGTCGAATCATTGTCGCAAAAATAACGCATGCCATGAGTAATTGCATCCCCAATTTGTAAGGTGCAAAATTCCCAGCCCCAACCGCCACCGGGCAGGAGTAATTTCGAATAAATTGCAAACCCAATTTTCTTAGGCACTTGCTTGGACAATAATTGGCTGCAGGCGTTGCAAATCATCCAAATAAATTAAAGACCCCCCTTTTGCGAGACTATTTTAATAATAAATTGATTTCGATCCCGAAACAAATTGTTTGAAACCTTTTTTATTGGCACTGCGCTCGATTAAACCATTAGGGCGGTTCTCAGACTGTGTCCGCTTGGTAATAAATTTATTTAAATTTATTTCAATCGATGATTTCATATATCGATATGGTGGGTTAGTCGGCTTTTATGGCATTGTTAGGGTTCAAATTGATGCTGTGAAAAATTCCCTGTGATAATAAATTTATAAATCCTATTCTACATAAAAACGTGAATGGTCCAACAATATTTTCCTAGTTATAAATTAGGCAAAAAATGATGAAAACGAGCGGAAAAAAATACGGGATCAAGCAAGTTGTTTAATATTATAGTTTTGTGCTTAAATACATTTTAAAAATGTGATATTTTCATTGATGCTTCTTGAATATGCTCATGGCTACATTCGAGAAAATAAAATTGCAATCTCTGCCTTCGGATCGCATTTGAGCTTTCAAGGCACGTTCCTAATCGGCACACTAGTGCGTCCAATAACATGCAGAGTTAAATTCTCTGGTTGAGAAACTCTGATCCGGTAAAAGGCTTTCGTTGTATCCCGATGTTGCAGACCGGGAAATGAGCTCTAAATACCATCGCAAATTAGCGGGCGGTTTCGGCAAATTATAGGGTGGGCGCTCGGAACTCCCACCGAGGCCCTTGTGGCCCTCGAGATCGACCTTTGTCAGGATAACTGTGAACACATAATATAGTTTACTGTTGCTGTTTAAAAGAGGAAGAGACCTGCAACAGAGGTTGAAAGGACTTGGGGGGGCCGTCGACGGAAGGATATTGACACCGTGATCTCCATTAGGATCGGTCCGAAAGAGGCGATCAAACGCAGATTCTGAGGATCCTGATTACTTTTAGTCAAATAATTTGGAGAAACTGTCGAAAGCAGGCAAGAAATTTAATCAATAACATTCGGAGCTCATTTTATTCTGTATACAAAATATCACTCTATAAATACGGGTATTTGTTAACACATTTTTGTCGGGACGCGTTTAGTATTTTGGTGCGAGATAATTTAACGTAGTGTAATAAAACTTATTCATAGATAATTCCGGGATCCCGAATAGTTTTAGGCGCTCATAAATCTCGAATTAGTAAACGTAATACCGAAAAATTCGTTATTAAAATTTTTAATTCGAAACCTTCCCGCCGAGATCTGGACGCTTGGAAACAGTGGCATAACTAGTAATTAGCGAACTTATGCGATGCCTAGGGTCAGTAACTGTCTATTATACATATACATATGTACAGTACATATATGTTTTTCAAATTGTTATATTAAGCATTCCCTACCGGTGATGTATTTACTACACCTCGACTCTAATAATGGGAATATCGATACGAAATATAATAGATACGGGGTTCAAAATTTTTGTATTCCTCCGTAATATAATTACGAATCACATCAAATTATTAAAGTGTACAAGTGTTTATTTGCAGCGACGGAAATAAATAATTTATCGAAAAATCGGGAATTTTGCGAGTTTTAGTCCGTGTTTCAGCATAAAGGAATTTTATCAGTCACATTGATGGTGTTGTACGAAAATGTGGGCTCACGCGGGCTTCCAAAATCAGATCCAGACTAAATGATGAAACACTCAATGCCTTAATGTTACTTCGAGCATATTTTCAAAATAATATTTGAATTTTAAGCGAAATTTTGAATTTCAGAATTTTGAAACTCAGAGCGATTTTTACATGAATGTATGTTTGTCGCTCGCGACGTGCAATATTATCCGCTATAACGGCAAGCTTGCGCGCGTTAGTGCCCGACTAAAGTGTGTTAATATATTTGTATAGTGTGTCAAATATTTCTAATAAAGTATTGATGAATTTTGGATCGAACAATAGAAAATATGCGAAACCTGGATCATTATTTAAATGTCTCCACTGCTAATTAAACTGACTGTATGCCTGTAAATACATAATACTTATGACGCAGTTTGAAGGGTCTGTATGAAACTCGAAATAAATAGCAATATTAATCATAAAAGCCATACATAATACGATACAAATGTCCCATTGTCTATTATATGCGAGTAATATTTCAATCTGGATTGACACCAAGTCGTCGGATATACTTATTTTTTTTTTAAGATTAAGTTTATAATAAGTACAAACCCTTCCATGTGTCATAAATAAATTAAATTCTGACCTTTATTATGTAGTAAAAAAATTAGGATATAATTGTGACGTCTTCTTCGCAAGATAGAATCTCAACTTTTGATGAGTTATGTTTTTACACCTATATTGTGAGTTGTTTGTTCTTTATGCTTGACCATATTTTATCACAATGACAAAGAATTCCAAATTTTAAATGCAGCGTCATCTTAAAGGTTTGAATGGTTGGAAAAAATGAACACCCCTTGACCGTTGTGGGTTGTGGATTTGAATAGCAGCGGGAAGCAATTCAAAACAGGTATTTATATAATACACAAGAGGCTGAAATGATTGTATTTTGAATTTAGGAGGTCATTGTGTATTCAATGGGGTAGTTTTCAATTTGATATAATACAAGAATCATGCTTTATTTTTGAATTTAAATCACAATCATAAAGTCTCTGAAGTTAAGAAAAAACACATCAAGGAAAATCAAAATGGTTGCTATTGCTCACCGTTAAACGTCATTTAACGACCGGGAAACTTGTGATTTTGACCTCACAAGTCGGACACTTAAAAAAACAAGTTGTTATCTAGAAAGAATTTCTAAGTGCCCCTTATATTGCCATTCAAACTCAATTATCCACTTTTTAGATACGTATACGGTGGAGCCTATGTGTGTATTTGGATTAAGCCATTAACGCCATGGATAAATTCAATAGGTTTTCCAGCCATACCTTAATAGCGGTGTACAATTATCCTAAATTGCAGCATCCATCGACTAAATGTTGACCAGCCGGTTAATTAATTCTACATAGGCTTTTCAACGAGCTCGACGATACAGTTTAAACTTTGGCTTGTCGCATCGAAATTATTCTATTCACTACAATTGATCAAATCCTAAATTGGAACTGCGAGCTTTCACAAGTTTCGCTCCGATCGTTTTTAAAAGCTCGCTTTATATGCGCGAATTATCTTTGCAATCCCGATTGGTCCGATTATTAATTGCTATGTCCTAATGGCTACTCCATAATTACCTAACCAGCTGTAAATCTGAGTTGGAAACTGCAGTCGTTAAATTAATGCCATTAGTGTTAATTACATACTAATCTGTACGAGATCTCTTCTTACAATGTCCATGCAGAATGCCCTCACTTATAAATGTGAGCAACATTCTGACACGAACCTTTCATAACCGAATCGAAATAAATGCTTAAATAATTTCCGAAACAATTCCCAAGTCGTAAGAAAGTCATCATCATCCATCATCTTATCTGTCATCACATAAAGGGCATTCTTCTTGCATGCATAACGACTATAATAAAAGTTGCATTTCAACGTCCTTTACAAGGACGAGTGCATAAGCATCTTTTTGGTATTCAAATTTAAAAAGTCCCAAATGATTTCCACTATTGTATGTAGTTCTAAGGACGAGAAACAACCCACAAATATAATATTTTTTTAAATTTACAACACTTCAGCTTTTTTTTGTTGATATACTAAATATAGGCCAATGGGCATATATGAGCGAACGTCAATATTCGTTTGGTTAAGAATTATTTTGAGTGATAAATTTACAAATGATTAATTTTTATGGATAGTGAGCATATTTGCATGTTAGGGAGCGGCTTTTGTATTTTCGGTATGTAGTACGTTTCGGTTGGTGCGTCCGATGTTGATGCATACTTTGTTGAAATTCCATCAATATCGCTGATTTGAACAATAAGGATTCCACAAGTATATGATTGAGCAATTATTTAAAATGGACATGGAGAATAAGGAATCAATGGGCTAGCCAAACATTACAATCATACACCAATAACCCAATGAATGCTGTGCGCACAAATCTGTGTGTTCCATTATGACAATTTTATGCAAAAAAAAAACGTTTAACTTAATTTTACTAAACTAAGAGGGTTTATTTTTTCATTACTCATTATTATAATGTTTTGCCATCAATCGATTTTCGCATGCACATTCATCCTTCCTCGAGATTTTCTAAGGTTTTGCCTCAGAAGTTGATGTTTAGCAGTATTTATTGGATAAAAGGGTCGTTCTACTTTCAATATTAAGCGTATGACGAGGTGAATTTTCAATATTTAGTAAAAATATACTAATTTATATGTGCATCCCTAGTAATAAATAAGTGTTAATACTTGCTCTGATGGCACAAATATTTGATGAATTATGTAACTGTCAAAATACTTGATAGAGCACTGTGCTTTATATCGTTTTAAGGCTATATAAATTAACGTTTTCACGGAAGCACAAACGACAGATAAACTATTAAGGGCGTTTTTATATATTGCTAGCCGATACCCAGCGCGTTGTCGCCACAGAAGTAATAATTCAAATAATATCATTTGTTGGTTTTATTATAAATATGAACAAACATACAAACATTGATTTTTATATATAAGATCTACTGTAAGTTAATTTTACTATACCTATATTATTGAAAAAAGTGCAAATAATAACTTGGCAAAGTTTTATTGCAATCGAATAAACAGTATGGCAACGCATTAAATACGAACAAACAAACATTGATTTTTAAATATTAAACTATGCCTATGTTACTTGCAAAATCCTTAAAAATAAGTGGGCGAAGTTTTATTACAATCTGATGTACGGTATGGCAGCGCATTTCGAACGAACAAAACCCAATTCATATATATATATATATATATATATATATTAGATTTCATACAAAAAAATGAATTCATTATCCAAAAAATATTTTCCAATATGATTCTATATAGACCTGTATGATTTTATAATTTGATTGAATTGAAATTACGCTAAAAAATATTTTTTAAAAAAGGTAAATTGTTTAAATATGATTTAATAATTTGTTGCAGCCCTTGCGGGGGTAGAATAGCGAACCTGGGGTGTCTGTCACCAACAATTAGAGGCGCCAGCGCCACTGGACCTACCCGAAGATTTATCTACCGACAAATCTTCTTTGTTACATCGGTAATGTGATATGTGATAAAACCTCCATTGTGCTGAAGTTAATACCCATTTTAGAATTTACAAAATAGCGACGAAGAGGGTCGGTAGGCTCCTTTCAACATGCCATTCTTATTTAGCATCATTATGTTGTATTCAAACGCATGACTTGAACCACGAACACAGGAACATTGTAGTCGGTTGTCGTTTCCTATACGCCTCATGAATATTTCATCCCCCTGCATCGAAAATGCAAAAAGATCAACAGATCCTTCCTGTGTATTCATTCGAAGTTCTTTGGTGAGCCAATCAATTTCATTGCATGGAATAAACCTCCAAATTTAAAATGCAAATACACGTGACGATGAAGTCAGATGTCATTCGAGCATAAATTAGTGAAACATATCTATTATAATGAGGGTAATATATCATGGGACATAGACTCGTTGAAATGACAAGTCGTAATCAATTTTGTTCTTCGGCAGGGTTGTTGGAGCAGATTTATGTGCTAAGGTTACGTAAGCTTAGTCTTTCAATTTAGAGAACTGGATTCTTTTCAAAGAAGACAATAAGTCGCAGGTATAAATAATCTCATAAACAAGAGTTGTCTCGTAGTGGGGCTGGTTATAAATAGAAGGCAAAGAGGAAACAAAGGCGATGGACAAAAAAATAATACCATGCCATTTCACGGGAAACACTACAGAACCTTTAATAAGTTCTCGGAGATGTCAAAAAAGCATTAATTTCAAATTCAGAGAAATTTGGGGGGGTCATCCAACTTTTTCTATGGAATTCCAGTTTGAGTAGCCCATCATTGTGGCGTAAAAATATGGTATACTCTCAACAACAGCGACTCTCAACCCCTAAAAATAAGGATGCAACCACTACCACCATGGCCCTATGAATAAAATTACTAAAAAAAATAATTACCATAAATAACGTATTTTTTAAGTGTTGAATAACTAACTAATAAATTGATAATTAAACTATTCTTGACCACTTTAACAATGACAATATGGTATCATTTTTTCAGGAGACATAATTTAGAACCACTGGCATATATGTGAAATTATTGAAGCTTTTCTGATCGATCCAGAATATTATGCATGAATAAACAAAGAATCGTATTTGATTGCCGTGGGCGCCAATGTCTTTTTATTTGCCCTGTATTGCATTGTTCTTCCAAGTTATCCTTGATCCTGATTCTGCATACGCTCGTATTATTACTGCATTATGGTCTTTGATGCACATAAATAGCACGCATACTAATGACGGCGAAGAATGCTGAGGGTTGCAAAAAAATAATGATCTCTTTTGAATCTCATTTGGTAGTTAGTCGCGTACGAAAATGGCTGTTTGATAGTGATTTTCGCTCAGATTGCGGCCAAATTTTGATGTTTCATAAGCTGATACGCAGCATATGCCAGAAGAGATACATTTCAAAGAACAAACGTTAATAATAACATTGCAATTCTCGTTTGTATAATGAAACGTGACATCTTTAGTCGCCGTGTGCACGGTGTTACGTGTGATGGCTTACTTGGAGTGACTGCGGCCATATCCAATGTGGCCGTTGAAGTTAAGTCTGAGAGTTGTAGTGCTTCACGCTGATTCACAATTTACGCCAGGGGTTCTCAACTTGTGTATTCTCGAGTAATCGCCGCATGCGAATTAGTTAATGATTAGCCCGCCGGGTAGCAACATGTGTCCAGGCAATTTCGTGTGCAATTTGAGCAGCGATATGGGGACAGATTTAAAAATAAATACATATGATATTAAGTTAATCGTCGACGCCATCTTCCCCTCGTTTATGTTCATTTGGTATAACATGAACGCATGCTAGAAATGTTGAAAACGTTAAATTAAGATTGTCGGTGTCAGATCTTTCTGTCAGGTTATGGCTGCATTAAAAAAAGCGCTATTATGCATCAAATATGATCATATTACTATACGGCAAATGCTTTTTGTATATTTATTTTTTATATAAGAAAATATGTACCGCAAAGCAGCACGGGAAGATCTCGTGTACTCATGATATAGGAGCTCCCGCTTTGGCTCACCCAGATTAGACGTCCACGTACTCGAATCGATATCGCTAAGATCGTTTCATCACGACCCATGGCAATCAAATATCATAGAAAAATAGTGGAATTATTGACATAATGGATCAGCTATAAAACGATGGTGATGAGAATAACGAGATGTTAACCCCATGGGTATGGAAATTCGGAAACAGAGACGGGTGTCTTGCGTCTCATCATACACTCATGTATCGGTAGCTCGCCAGAATCAACGCGTGGATGCGAGAAAACTACCTGCAGTTAGCGGCAGAGAAAACGGAGGCAATGATCTGTAGCAGATGAAGAAGACCGAGGATCAAACAGTTTTTTGTCAACGGTCACGAGGTTGGATACAGCAAAACGCTGAGATACTTTGGGATTCTCGTGGACAACAAGCTGACCTTCAGTAAAAACATTGATCAGCTGCGCAGAAGGCGCAGAACAACATCGGAGGGTCAAAGCCACGCAGAAGAAGAACCATAAACGAGGTTATAAACTCAATCCTTCTGTACGGAGCCCTGATAAAGCACAAGTCACTCAGACATTAGAGCTACAGAAAGAAGATGGCAAGGGTTCAACGTCAGGAAGCGCTTCGAGTCACCGCAGCATACAGAACAGTATCTGAAGAAGCGGTGCTTGTGATTGCTGGAATCCCCCCGCTGGATCTCTAAGCAAAGAAAGGGGTCTTGGACTTCGAAGATCCTAAAAACCAGAACGAGCATGACCAGAAACTGAAGGACATCTGGTAGCAGAGATGAGATCAGTGCAGTAAGGGAAGATGGACCCGTCACCACTGCTAAGCGGAGGTCGATAATGCTGAACATACCATCACTGACTGTGAGGCTTGGACACCCCAGAGAAATACGCTGAAACAAGCACTCGAGGTAGTCGAGTTCAATATTGACAACATGGTCCACAGCATGATGGCAAGTGAGAAGAACTGGGACCTTTCGCACGATTTCATTGAAGAAATCCTGAGGGCCAACAAGAGCAGTGAGAGAGAGAGGCGCAGAGCGGCTCTCCAACACTAAAATAGGGCCAATTACTTGAGGCAGAGAGGGACAAAGGAGGGGTTTAGTCCGTAAGAATCTGATACTACCCTGGGATCAAACCCAGGGTATCTTATGCAAGATTCCCCTCCCACAGGAATATATATTTACAAATGTAGCAATATATATCAGTAGCAAGATCGTGCTGTAAAGGAACCCATACACGTTTAAATGCTCGTTGGGAACTCTGCGCATAACGAGATGAATAAAAATATAAATGTAAATACACAAAAATTACAATACTATACTTTTCAAAAAGCACTTTTTCTACTCACAATTCACTATGTCACTTTGTTACGAATAAGATCCAAGAGAAAAAATGAGTCTAAGTTCGATTGTTCGTGTTGTCTTGAGTACAGGCGTTTGTTTTGATAATTAAGATACTCGCATCATTCTTATCGTTTACTAATTTTGTTATTCTCCCTTGACTGTTCTGGAGTGGCGTCATTAGCCAAGTATCAACTCTCCTTTGCAAAATTTACTCCAGAAGTAAACTGGCAGGCTTGCATGGTAACCCTGTACTTTTTTTCGCAGCATATTAATAGGCAAAAATAGTTGAACAACAGAAAGCAGATGTCATGCAAGTCGAACATTCAGAAATATTTCGAAAAAATGAACGAATATTGTGTGCTATCAACAGTGTTAAGGTTAATTTGTTGAGTTTGATTCATTATCAAGCTTGTTACACGCTGCGGCGGACCTGACAGAAAAGTTACATTAGAGCATAGCTTGTCTGCTTTCCGGTCCAAACGGGTTAATAGATTTTTTGGTAAAAAATATTTTTTAACATAGAATATAAGAAACTGTTTGCATGGTTTTCGATGTATGGTTTGCGATAATCACCGGAAGTTTTTTGAGGATATTTTAGTAAATTCAACACATCTGTCTACAGACGATGCGAGTATGTTGTGCGAGGCCAGTGTCTAATTCAGTTTTCAGTACAACGCACTCTGGAGCAGACAGCGTGGGTCAAGTAAAGGCAGCGACGCAATCTCAAAGTCTGCAAAGTTAATTGAATTGCATCGGGGGGAGAAATGGGAACGAGCTGAAAAATAAGCTTTTAAGGCAATAGATTCCAGTCATCTCCGGCGCGAAGAATCCTGCCAGCAAAATTAATTTATCTCCGCCAAATGTAATTTCGCCATGGATATGGAATTTCATATGTTCATATTGAAAGATCAACTTTTTTTCTTTTCTCTGAGAACTCTTTTATCGTTTAATAAAATATAAAGTCGACGTTAAAACAGATTTCTTAGAACAAAGTGTCGAATCCAAGAGCGCAGTTGGTATACTTTGGTGACCCATTTATATAGGGTAAGTTGCAAAATCAGAATCTTGGGGCTTAAAATATGAAGCTCGGGTAAAAACGGGACGCCGAGTACTTTCTGAAAGTGCTGACATTTAAAAAAGTTTAGGTGAACTACCTTTTGATTGGCTATTTTACGACATTACTGAAGAGCGTCGAGACGCGCGACGCCTAAAAATACCCATCGCACCAGAGGCAAGGCAGACTTTTAAATGGTTCGCTGCATGCGACAATATAGTATTGCTTGTGGAGTGACCAGCGATACTAAACCATTGGAATTTGAAGCGAAAATATATATTTTTAATATGCCTTATAAAATGTTAAATTGTATTACTAATACTCTTTCAAAATGCTTTTATGAGATACCTATGAAATTAATTAAATAACTGCAATAACAAGCAAAGAAAATACAAGATATGAATTTATTATTTCCCAACCTATTAAAGAGAATCAATTTACTTATAATGAAATTATAATATTCATATCTCGGTTAAAAAATAGGATATTTACATAGGACAATTAACCCATTTTTACTAAATGAACATGACATAATTGAGATGTCTAGTAATATACAAACGATCTTTTTTCAGCTCAAAATGCCTTCTGCTATAATTAATTTCTGGCGTTAATTACACTGTGAATTTTGTGTATATTTAGTGTATATATTGCATGTTTGGATTATTATTTTTCCTCCACTAAGCGAAGCATATCTCTATTTTCTCAACCCCAACCATGAACGCAAGAAGGCAGAAAAGGTGCTCGAGTTGTATGACGCGTCTAAATTTATATGGGAAAAGATTGGCGTATAACATGAAAAAGCTTCATTCAAAGTTTCATCCATTTAAATATTTTTCAAATCTAAAATTTGAGTGCCAACGATTTTAAGCGGGTCATTCACGAAAGATCAGGTCTTAGCAATATTTTGGGTTCGCCCGTAATAAAAATGTAATTTATAGAGGTTTTTCTTCATTATGTGACCGAACTACAAGAAAACGCCATAGACGAAGGCGAATGAGTACATATATTGGGTTCCACACATTTATCAGGCAGTTCGATAAATTTCGTTCGGGATAAAGCACTCCTCTATTCCGTTCACGGATGCAGTGGGAGACCAACTGCCGCGATTGTACATAATTAGTGAGGGACAAGCACAGAGCACGTAATTGACTCTTGTTACTTGTAACCTCTTCTGAACAAGTGTTACCAACTCTTGTCACCTTCTGTCGCCAGGGTTGGCTCGGGAAGTCGAGGGTCCCCATGAGGCAATTAGCGCGACCCGCAAAGTGCTTCTTTTACTATCAAGATTGACCAGAGATATACCTCGGAGCTCCTGTCGCCCGAATCTGCCATGGAGTCACGTTGTGCCCTAACGAAGTTTCAACTACTCTTTGAATTCATTAGCTAATCCGTGACCACTTACTAATTCATCCTTTGTCTTTTAAAATACCACACAATTGCTTCAAACTTAACATGCATATCATTTTCCGGGTGCTGATGAATCTCCGTCGCTGCAAAACGAGCATGAATAAATAATCAGCAAGGGGAACGTTGATGTAATCATACACTTCCCTGAGGCGAAATTATTTTTGCAATTTCGACCATCAATTTATTTTTATCACGTTTATCGCCTACATGTATGAATATTCACAATTTGTCATGATTTAAAATCAATTAAACTTGCAAAATATTGAGAAAAAAATTCATTAAAAAATACGTAGGAAAGATCATCTTTTGGTCATAGTCTGACGTAGAACACGTAGTATAAATCATTTTGAAGAATTTGTAACAAAAATTATACTTTGATACAACTAAATGAAGTGTTACCTGCTAACAAGTGATTCGTGTAATTAGTATAACGCCAAAAAACTGCATACTATTATTACATTCATAAAAAATTAACATAATCATCCTAAACATATTGCGGCCACTTATCTATTCGTCCTTGTCACTTAACACTCTTGTCGCCCAGCCTGAATCAGTGTTGTTTCTCACGGGGCCCAAATTCGATATTCGGGGCGTAAACAGAAGGAATAGCGATGTGATATTATAACGCACGTAATATGAGTAATATGATGAACGAGTTAAGACCTTATTTTTGTCTACTTTCATTAATTAATGTGAAATTGAATGCTATTTTTATATTTATCACATCAATTCGATCTTTAATCCTGTAATCTCAATACAGCTGTACAATATCTGAGAATTCGATTATGATAAATCTGATCGGCCTGATGTAAAACTGCCTCAACATTGCAATACATCTGCTGTTTCATGAGCGAAAATTATAAGAAATTAGAAACTATTAGTTTCTTCCTTGGCAGCCTGACTGCATCACGATTTGAAGATCCTGCCACGACCAGGAGTATGGCTCACCAGATACTTTTTTGAGCTACTCTATTTTATTTAACCGTCAAAACATCGCAATTTGCTCTGTGTGTAGAACCTATTGTGATAATAAAATTCAAAGTATGTTGTGGCTATAAAATATCGATTATCGAGCTTAGATTTCATGTTACATCCTAAAATAGACATCGAGGACCTCCAATACACTATGAATCCTTGCTCCAATCTATCGATTCTGATTCGATCGATTTTTAGATAGATTCGAAAGATATTGATGAGATGATATGAAATCGAAGGATCGATAATCGAAGGATGCGTTGATGGTAAATGAGAGAAATTAGTCTCCATCATAGGGTTGAGAATAGTTGGTCCAGTGGAAATAGACATTTATCACAAGAAGTGCTACGGCTGCTGTGTTTTATACAGAACGACAAGTTTATCTATCATCTAGGAATACCTCTTAGTATTTAGGTAGTTAATGTAAATTTGCATTTATAACATGTTACACTATTTATCTTTCTCCATTGTTTTACAATAGTTCTGTCCAGCATGAATAATATACTCGTAGCTCTTTCAGCGCAAGATGTTCAGGGGATAGGATGAATTTGTCGCGAAAGTTGACACATCGCGTATTGGTGCAGTTTACCGATGAAGAACCAGAGCCTCAGATTTCAGGATGAACCATATTTTTTATACTTAGACATGGTTATTTTTCATTATTCCTAGGGATATTTTGTTATTTTAAAAAATCGAATGCAATGTTGCTAGGATATGTAACATTCCTCAGCTTGAACTATTTTTGCCATAAGCCTGGACAATCGTCCTCAGAAAGGTCAATTGGATCAAGAACTACGATAGAACATTCAGATGTCGATACAATGAATGAGCTGGTATCGATCGATGGTTTGAATATTGGTTCATAAACAATATATATAGAATTTTCAATCAATCAATTTTATTCATATAATAAGAAATCCTTTTGGCCAGATTGCTAAATTGCAATGTTTGAGTTAAAAAACGATGTAATACGACGATAGCTTCGATAAACTAGATCTTTCGCTAAGGATTAATATGAATCGATTGTTCATATTCATATCATTTGGCGGATGTAAAAACAGCAAAATAGCGTTAAAAAGACATCAACCGACAAAGTATACATGTTACAGACCATTGTGTGTGACCCGCCAAATACAATGTCTGTAGATTTGAACTCAAGATACATAGGATACTCCTATAACTTTGTTATAACAGTACTGCCATGAGACCAGCGGATAATACTAACAGGCATTTGATTTAATCTACCTTGATTGTATCGATTTTTTGCGCAGATAAAGCCCTTTAAGCTCAAATCGTTTGTATAATATCCAATGTATATACGTATAAAAAAGAGGAAATAATCTGCAATGTACTATAGAAGTTAAAATTGATCGTAATGCAGGAAACTAGATTGTGTCCAAATGTTCCTATGGGAAGATTGTCGCCTTGGGGATATCAATGAAAGTGAAAGCAGTTGATTCTTTGAATTGATTGATTTAGTATCTTAGTATTTTCTTTTTTGAACATTTCTTTTAATCGTTTATCTGAAGAATTTTAGTCTACCGAATACATATTTGACAATCTATTATATTCACATCTTTTAGCATTTTTTTGTATTTGTGGGTTTTGAAATCTAGAAGCTTATACAATTTGGCGCACTTTAAATACCACATCGTTTTCTTTTATTGTTGATGCAAACATAGCACCATTATTCTAAAGGCGGAATGAGACTTTACTCCCCATGTCGCTATTATATATTTATTTCGCCATCCTTGAAAGGATGGCGGGAAACTGCTCGTAACAAATTTTAATGCAAAAGGTTTCTTGGAGTCTTGCCGTTAAAATGCATATCTGAATCGTTTTAGCATTCTCAATATAGTAGGCTCTGAACTATCTGGGATAATAGGAGGGGAAAACCTGGATAAAGTAAAAAAATAATCTTTTATACACGAAATAAATCAAGGATATACATATGAACGTCTAGAAATAATGGCGATTTAAAACCTGTTCAACAATTCTTCTGCTAGCTTTCCCGTGGTATTTATGAAATGATCTCATATTATATCTGCAGAATTAATTGTTTTATAGATATAGATAAATAAACGTAATAATTTCGAATAGTTTTTTACTACTTTTCAAGAAAAAAATATTCAGTATTTGAAAACTACCTGTTTCCTTATTGGAAAGTCTATAAAAGTGCTCTTCGATACGTTAATTCAGGCTACCCACTGGGAGATCGTTCATTCAAATCAAACTCGGAAATCATGCTACCTTCAATATTGAGCGCATGAGGAGGTGAATGCTAAATTGAGTGATCATAAATCATCAATTATTATTGATTTGCTACTAGTCTTGCAATATACCAGCGGTTCTTAATTTGGAGTCCGCGAAACTGAACGCGAATTTGTATATAAAAAACAATTTTCTTTATTTGAACAAGATGGATTTATTTGCAGAAAACATTATAAGAAGATCTATTTTGACCAAGAAATGTTTGTTTAATTGAAAAATTAAATCTAAAGAACGATGTAAAATGTCCGCCAAAAATGTGTTTAAGAGGGGGTTCGCGAAAAAGTTTGCTCAAGAGCACCTTTTCAATATATTGCTTTGCACCTTTTCAATATATTAGGTTGTCCCATTCATTCGCAAATGAACACAGATCTAATCATAGCCATGGTTGAAGAAAACCCGTGATTTACTGTTCGCAAAATAGCTAACAAGTTAGAAATTCCGCGAACATTCGTCCATAAACATCTGACAGAATTGGGGTACATCAATCGTTCAAATGTGTGGCTTCCTCATGAACTGACTGATTCAAATAAACTTCAGTGTATTTCAACATGCGATCTTCTTCTCCAACGACATAATAACTAACCTTTTTTGAAGAGACTTGTCACTGGAGATGAAAGTTGGATACTCTATGATAATATCCAACGTAAACGGTCTCAGACCAAGGATACAGAAGCTGTTGCTAAACCTGGCCTACATCCAAAAAGAGTTTTACTATGCATTTGGTGGGACTGGAAGGGGGTAGTTTATTATGAGCTACTTCAGCAAGGTTAAACAATCAATTCAACAAAATATTGTTTCCAACTAGACAATTTAAAGGATGCAATTGCCAGAAAACGGCCTGAATTAGCGAACAGACGAGGCGTTGTTTTTCATCACGATAACACCAGGCCTCATGTGTTTTTGCTCGACAGAAATAAATTATTATCATATGACTGGGATTTTTTACCTCATCCTCCATACTCTCCGGACATTGCCCCTTCAGATCATTATTTATATCTTTCATTGAAAAATTCTTTACGTGGTAAAAATTTTTATTCAAAAAATGATATAAAAATGTACCTTGATCGATATTTTGCCAACAAACCTGGGAAATTTTGGCAAGAAGGCATTATGAGGCTTTTGGAGAGATGGAGAAAGGTAATAGAACAGAATGGATCATATATTATTTAATAAATTTTGATGTAATACAAATTATTGTTTATTTTTTTATTAACATGAAAACGAAAGAAAATTATGGGACACCCTTATATTTGCAATAGATGATTCCAGATTACGATAATCATTAGTTTGTATAGGTTACTTGATGAGAAACTTGATATATTTTTCCCTCAGAATCCGTATTTGAACCAGAATCATTCATATAACAGTCCAAGAACTAGCCTACTATGCCAGCACCTGGTGAAGTAATACTGTAAATATTAACCGGGAATAATAAGGCTTCTTTCTTTGACAGCTTCGGATGCGCTACTTCTAGCTTAAAGCAGTTGGAGGCGCTCGTTTCCTGGACGAATTGAACGTCATGCAGCGTTTCTCGATTTAAACACCGTCGGTGTTCTATTTTAAACGATTATTCGAAGTCGGCTCCGATCGCTTCGAAGGGTGCTGGAGGCTATATGAGAGCGATCTAAATGCTTTAAAAGCATTGATAACTCTTCTGAATTGCATCGGCGGCACGCGATTCGCAACAGCTATAGCCGGCTATGGAATTTTACAAGCAAAGAAAGCTGCAACCCGAAAGCATTGTCAAGGTATCGTAAAAGCTCAAGCGGGGGCCGTAAAGCGCTCGGGCTGAAGGCCCCCACGAAATGGGGGCCTTAACGACTGGTCGCGGCGAACAAACGATGATTGAAAATAACACTTCGTCTTAATGTCCCGCATCGCGCCGGTTTAGCGCCATAAAAGCTTTTGTTCCGAAATCGTTACTCTGTTCCGTTTCGCGTGTTCCGTATAAATAATGTCGGCGAATTAATTTGAATATTGTTTTCAATTGCAATTCATCAGGGTATCGCCATTTCTCTTCATCAATATGCTCGCCGGTACGCGTGAAAACTCGCGCCGGATCGCAATACAAATTGTACGCGCGGGCGTGTCCGTTAATGGTACGAGCCCTTGCTTTTTGGTCCGCAGACGATTTAATTTTGGGGTTGCTCCGCCCGGGGATGGGGGTTGAAATTTTTGAAGCTTTATTGAACAACACAGTTTGCAATTTAATAAGCGCTGTGAATTACAATTACGTGCAGGTCGACTCCCGCACAACGAGCTTTGATGTAAAAGCTCTCGGTTTGTGTGGCCAATCTTTGTTCCGTTTATTTTGTTAGGAACGATTTAGTAATTCTGACCACACTACTACATAGTATATAAGGTTAATAGAAAGTGGTGTAACCCACGTATTCGTTGTATGTATAGATTAGATTTTTATTAGAACAAACGGGTATCAGAGGTGGATTCAGCCCTTTAGATCGTTTATGATAAATACCATCTATCCGGTCCATTGATAGCTTATCTATTATAAACCATGGACTTATTATATGGACTAATAATATTTTAAAAAATCAAGCATCTTTGTTTCATCCTTTGTAAGAAAATTAAGGCGTGATTTCAAATGAATTTATATATTCAAAGGTCCCTATGCATTATTAGTAAAAAATCTAAATGAATACCTTAAGTAGAAGCATAGTGAGTTCATGGATAATACATAATTAAATTGATTATTCCCAAATGTCTGCAGCGTCAAGAGTACGGCGAAGTAATCTTTGTTTTTAACCTGTATGGTAGTACGGTCGCCTATTTGCGAACGAATTCCAGTAATTCAAAAAAAGCATTCTTACACATTGAACTCGGAGACAGACAAAGACGGAGAATGTCTTGCATGTTGAGTTTGGAGACAAACAGAGACGGAGAGAGTATCTTACAGGTCGAAAATTCTGAATATTAGACAGAGAGTCAACCCAAATTTATCGACTAATAACGATGTGTGAATATTATAATGAATCGATTTTAAGTGTATTGTTTATGTTTACTTGAAAAAAATCCGAATATTTTGTACTATCGACAGTGTTTATTTATTTATGTACAAACTTCATACACGCTGCGCGGTTCCGACAGATAAGTGCATTTGTACGGATGATAAGTGGCGGACTACTCATACATGTGTCAATTATCATCACATTTCGGAATTAATTAGGTTGAATTCGCGTGTAAAAATAAGCTAAACTAGATAATGTTTTCATCTAAAATAATTACAAGACAAGGAATTGTTGAGCTGTCAAAAAATTAAGCCACTGTCATGTAAAGAACATAAGCGTAGAATCGTATTTAAAAATTAAAAAAAATACGTTTATGATGAAAGTGACTTGTTTTAAGCCATGATTGTGGATTGAAAACATAGTTGATACATTTAAGCATTTAATTTATCATGTAATACATATGGGATAAAGGTAAGCTTTTAATTGAATTGTTAAAGCTTAAAGCTTTGCTTGTAAACTATCCATTCCGATGCACTTTATGCATCATGCACATTTTACAAAGAGTTACACGTAGTTAAGATACAAACTTACTAAATGCGAATCAGTATTTAATTAATTATATAATAGTTCGATAGATTTTTGTATGCAACACGTCCACAAGAAGAAGCTATGGGATTCTGCGTTATGATCGGACGTTTCCGCATAACAATGAAGTTCTGTACGGAGCGTACATGCGAGTTGCTAATTCCTTTTCAGACGACAAAAACTCGTCCAGGACTTGCAGTTTACGGTCAAGGCGGATAATTACTATGCCACAGGTTGTTTGCAGTTTAGATAAGGATTCCTGAATGGCCTTATAAGGATACGCATAACACGCCCCCTAAGGATAGCGCCAAGTCGCCACTGTAATTACTAAACGTGCCAGCCAACCTTATTTGAATGCTGTCCGCTGATTAGCGAGATATTGTCGAATACGAAAAAAAAACCTATTGGGTAAACAAGGAAAGGATTTATTAGTATTGTTGAAAAAAATAATACCTTACATATTGGAGAAAATTGTATTTAAATGTTTAACCTTTTGAAGAGTTCAGTCGCGTATTTGCGATCGAATTCCAGTGAGTCAAAAAGAGCATTCTTACACATTACGTTCAGAAAGAGACAGAGACGGAGAGTGTCTTGGCTTGTAAGTTGTAAATAAATATATATTTCGGAGACAGGCCAGCATACAGTATCTCAGAATTGCAAAGCACTTGGAGATGAAATGTATCCTTGCTTAGACAACTTAGGAAGTCGATTTTTGATCAGTATTTTTTCATCAAAGATTCAGATTCAAGAAAACTTTAATTCTAGCCTTATTTTGGTTTAACTAAATGTATAAATTTAATTAAAACCCATATATTTTTAGTCTGAAAGGGCTGTTCCCGCAAATGTGACTGATACAGTTTAGTGCTTACCGTAATCCATGATAATATTCTATGAATTAATTATTGATAGAGAAATCCTTTTATGAGACTTGATCGATATCAACATTGATAAAATGAATAATGGTATTTCGGGTTGGGTGATAATGGGGTGACATCGCATCAGCACCGAATCCAAGGAATGTCTCTCGAACTCAACAAAGCCATAGCAAGGATCAAAGTCTGCAATTTGAAACTCTTCAACTCCTCTTAAGCGTGGCGGTGGCAAACATCCTTTTTGAAAGGCTTCATCCCTTAGCAGCACCTAATTAATATATTTGCGTATATGTTCGTTCACAAATCCGCCAAGTAGGGGAGTCTTTGACGTAGTGTGCAGTGTATATGTCACATTCAAGTGCCGGAATATAACATTAACAGTAATAGCGTTTCGACGCTTGCGAAGACACTTGAAACTATGTTAATACTCTTGAACTTTGCTAACAACCCGTAATACTGACTCCACTATTATTAAATGTTGTCATCGAGTCAACACCGAGTTGGAGACTCGGACGCAGGACAAAGGACTTAATAGACTCACATGAATATCTAGAAATATACTAAATAATTCTGAGAGTGGGCATTATGACGAAGGAACCCCTTTTTTACATTCAGGCGGAAATAATTTAGATTTCATGCGTTTCTGAACATTTAGTTCGCGGATCTTCGTCATTGCTGAAAAAACAGACGCTGAAATTGTATGATTAAATTTTACACACGTTAACCTTTTATGCAGTAACTTATTTCGTTCTGATACGTCCTGGAGATTATACATGACAGTGGCATGTTAACTTTGTATTGACATAGTGGATTGAGTCCCGGATTCATATAACAAAGTTTCTGATTTCATGGTAAAATTTATATTTGGCACGATCGCCTAGGTGACATATTGGGTGAGTGTTCAAAAATAAAAATTGTATATCATGATACCTTCAATATCGAATACATGTGGAGGTGACCATTTGATAGAGATGGTGTGAATAGATATTAAAGAGGCCGTAGTCCTGCAATGGATTGTGTATGGTAAAATAATCGAAATATTATGAATTTGTGATATCAACGTTTAATATATGTAAGTATGTCTATACAACAAACAGCATAATTTACGAAATAAATGCATGTTGTATGAACCCGCATCCTTCGATCAAGCGGATGGATGCTCTTATAGTTGCACTTTAGATTGAACACTTCCTTCTGACAATTTGCTGTTTGTCAATATCATCAAGATGACGATGCGGGGCTATCAGCGGAGGGTTAATTGAAAATTAGCGATTAAAATACTTTTGATTTTGATTTTGAAATTCAATCAAGCAATAACTGCATATAAACCTAAATACTCTTGCTTGATTGTTACTTATGCTTTTGTGGGAATGTCCTAAAAAAGTTATTTTATTAATTGTATTAAAAATCTTTTCATCTTGATTATTATAATCCCGATTATATTAACCCGTTCGGTACGGAGAACAAACATGCTATGCTTTAATGTAAATCAATTTTTCTGTCAAGACCTCGCAGCGTATATAAAGCTTTTATGATGTAAATGAACCTTTACACTGTTGATATTGTTCGAATTTTATTTTATTTTATTTTTTGTTGAGTTGATGACCGCGTAAGCCCCCATTTTCGTATAATACCACCAATGTGACTGATAAAGTTCCTTTTTGCTGAGATGCGGATTAAAATTCCCGATTTTTCGACAAATTATTTTTTTCCGTCGCTGCAGATGAATACTTATATACAATAATACTTTGGTGTGATTCGTAATTATATTACGGAGGAATACAAAAATTCTGAACCCCGTATCTATTATATTTCATATCGATATTCCCATTATTAGAGTCGAGGTGTAGTAAATACATCACCGGTAGGGAAAGGTTACTATAATAATTTGAAAAACATATATGTACTGTATATACATAAATTAGACAGTTACTGCTCCTAGGCGTCGCCTAAGCTCGTCAATTAGTAGTTACGCCACTGTTTCCAAGCGTCCAGATTTCGGCGGGAATGTCTCGATTTAGTGCCTTCATCGTGTTGGTGAGGTGTACGATTTCTATTAGATACAAATTTCAATCCCGAATTTTTCGGGATTACGTTTACTAAATAAGAAAAAAATTATATCATCATTATTTTGTCAAAATTACCCCAAACAACCTGACCTTTGTTTGGATCCTTGCTTCCGGCTTTATCATAAATGATTTTCTTTAAATTTACTATTCTATAAATGTAATTTAAATGTTTATTTTATATGAATACGTATTATTTTCCAAAAAACATTATTTTTAAAAAAAATCAATATTTTCAATACCAACAATTCAATTATTATTGCATGTCATTTTTAAAGGGTTAAAAAACTTAGAAATAAATAAATTTGAAATAAAATAATCTTTAGACGTGTAGGGGTACCTTTATGGCACGACTTTGCTATTGACACCCAAGTTTCCGTACGCATAGGGTTAATACGCCAGGGTTACTTATAAAATCTATTAATACGTAGTTGATTCTTGATTTAATTTTTGAAATCTATAACGAAATTGCAGCGTGCTCTTTTGTCACACTTTGATACGATGAATGTGCACAATAATTAAAATTCAAACATCACCATAAAGCACGCTCTCATTATAAATGACCATAATTAATAAGCCGCAAATTTAACGCAAACGCGAATGAATTCGCATTCAAGAGGATGCAATTGTTTGTGCACAATAACCAAATTTGACTGCCCGGTAGAATAGAACGCGAAATAATAAAGCAATCGAAATAAACTATTATATGTTTGGTAAATCTGAATTAGCAATATTACCAATTTGTAATTATGCCGGCCGCATGCTGTTAGCGTGATTGCTCTTTGTTATATGTTAAGTAGAAATTAATTGAAATTAAGCTTAACTGTAATTCACGTTTTCCACCAACAGGCTGTCGTTTCGATATGCAAAAAATCCGATTAATTAATGATACGATAATGGATTGATGTATGCGTCCATTTTGATTTTCTGATGAAAATTTTAGGGGTGCCATGAAGGGTTGTTGGTTGGAAGAGGAAAAATGCTCAAAATGTAGATGGGCATGCATTTATGCAGTGGCTGAGCTTAAATTGAAACCGGTTTGCGGTGTGATTGATGTGGAAGTAAATGACCTCCCGTGTGGGACGATCGACAGATGACTGATGATATAATCTCAATGCTTATGGAACATTTGTAACAGATTCAATTATGACTGCTTCATCCCCGACACAGACTCGGATTCAGGATAGTCGTCCATGTGTCAAATTGATTTTGATTGTGGAAAAAAACATGAAGCTGATGATTCAGCAATAGCTTCCTCGATTCATGAACTCCTTGAGTATAAAATTTGCATCTGTCAGGATCCTTTTTATGATTATTAGATAGAAAATTTAGATAGGCTAAACATAAGTTTTTACGCAATTACAAATGTAATTAAAGCAGATTCAATATATTTCATGTATTTTATGGACAAACTCGGTTGTAACGAGCGCCGATAATTGGTTTTTTATATAATGATAAAAAGTGCTAAGATTTTATTAAACTCCAGCAAAATAATATATTTGGATTTTGTGCATTTTCTCAAGCGTTTTAGCATAAACATCATTCACATCGCTCGTAGTCGAATATTTTATTTAAGTATATTCAAATATCTGGATTTTATCCAGAAATTTACATTTTTGGGTGAGAAACTGACTAACGATCAAGATGTACTTGAATAAAATGCCTTCAACAAAACGATGTCCAATTGGAAAGCAATTACGTTTCATCCCAAAGGCAATTTGTATATTGGAAATCCTCCATAGTCCTAAAATGTTTCAATCTCTTTTTGACATCTCAGTCTTCATTATGATAATGAAATGGCTCCGGGAACACCTATCATCCATCATGATCGGAAACCTAACTGCCATCAGCAGGCAAATTAAATTAAGTATGGCTCTGGCGAACCGCGATATCGGAAGCTGCGCTAAGATCAAACTTTACCTTTTTTCTGCACATTTTTTGGCGAACTTTTTGGAAGTCGGTGTTAAAAAATTGCATGCAAATCGTATTATTTATTTTTAAGGGCGTGGGTGACAAATCAAACGTTACTGTGAACGTTATGCATTAAAACCAGGGGATCTCAACTTTTCCGGGGCGCGGGCGCATTCGCAAAAAAAAAGTGGCGGGGCAAATCGGATTTCAAAAATTAAAAGACTAATATTTATTATAATAACCGGATTAGGGCGATATTTGACACTGAATTTCATCGGCTAATTTATCACAGTTGGCAGTGAAAAATGACTGATAATTTATGATGTTATTTTGAAAATCTATAATCTGTTCTTCAATTTTCGTCGATTCTTCTTGATGAAGTTCTAAAGATGAAGTGATGTTTACTTGTGTAGTAAATACATTTAAAAAAAAATGTAGCCACCGGTTTGATAATGTTAAACTATATACTTTCAAACTGTTCCAAAAGTTTTTAAGTTAAATCATGTTAGTTCCAAATTATTTTTATCTTTCACTTTTTCATCATTAAAAGACTAAATGCTTTTTTTTAAACATATATCTATCTAATTTTTCAATATTCTTTTGAAATTTGTAAGTGTATTTGTAGGCAGGGCCGTAACAAGGGGGGGAGCAGAACAGGCGCCCGCTATGGGTGCAACTAGGCTTGAGAAGCAAAACGCAGAATACCCAGTTGAGATTTGCACACGGTTTTTATTTTTAATCAACACCTATTGACTCTGTCCGTTTTTATAATAAATACTAATCTAATCCCTCTTTTCTTTGTTAGCCGGCATAAGCCCGCAATAAAATGAAGGCAACAATATTTTCGACCGATTGCAAAATTAAAACAGCGGTCGAAAAAGCGGACCGGTTGGACACACACAACTTGTAGCCACTTCAACCTCTTTTAGGGCTTTTTGCGGCATTTTCGGGGATAAATGCGTACTTGGGACAGTACGATCACGGAAGCCACCCTCATAGGCTAACTTACATAGATGGTTCGCGCCAAATGAGGTCGCGAAAGAGTCTAGACTTCCTCTCACATAAAAACTATATATTTATATATCTTACTATGTAATGTATGTAACATATGTATGTACTTTTGTTAAGCGAGCTAGCATGGTTCCAAATAAAGAAACCAATAAACAACTCGGATCAATGGAGGGTCCCCATATTCCTTTGTCTCAGATGTGATGTGATGGATCCATGTTTCATCCATGTTTAAGAATCGACTCAGAAACTCGGCTTTATTGCTGTGAAACATCGCCAAACACTTGATTGAAACATCATCACGACGCTGCTTTTGTTCCACTGTGAGCAAATGCGGCACCCATCTTGCGCACAGCTTTCTCATGTCCAAATTCAATTAATATGGGATGTACGGCCCATTTTGAAAGGCATACCACGGTCATCCAATATCATTTTGGGGATTTTCTTCACTATTTCTGGAGTGCTTACCTCATTTGGTCGACTACTGCGTTGTTCGTCTTAGCAGCTAGTACGGCCTTGTTTAAACTCTGCCACTCAACATCTTACTGTTGTAAACGAAGGAACAGACTCCTCGAAAGTAGAGAATAGCTTTTAATGTCAATAGTAGCTTCGGATTTGTTATTAATTGGACTGAGACCTTTCAAATAAAAGTGTTGTATCTCTTAACGATAGTCAAAATTTTCCATGTTTACAGCTTTATAAGGTAAAAACTCTCTATTATAATATTTTTTTTTATATTATAATAATAGTTAATATATTGTATTTACAATAGTATTTTTTAACTTTAAAAAATGGATTTTCCAGGGGGGGGGGGGGGGCAAGTTAGATACTTGCCACGGGCGCTTCATACCCTCGTTATGGCTCTGTTTGTAGGTAGTAGCATGATTTAGCAGTTGATTTCTCATTCAATTATCCTGGACCAAATCATCAAATGAACAGGATGTATGTTCAGTGATCACATGTTTAAATATATGCATATGGTAAAAAAATCGTGTCAAAATGATTGGCAATTATCCCATAGAAGGGACTGTTTAAAGCCGAATATGTATTTAATTACGTTCAGGAACTCATTTTAATATTTGTTTGATCATTCGCTCCATTTAATAGCAAACACGCAAATACGATTGCTGATTGATTGATATTAAATAAACATGTAAATAATTTAAATGCTCGATGTGACTCTGAAGACGTGCCATCTTCGAGTTTTTCGGATACCCCATTTTTATAGTGCTCCGTAATTGGCTTCTTCGGCTATTTTCCCACGACTTCTCCGAGGAACATTTCTTCGTAGACGAACCATGAAAAAATTTCGACCGTTCCCACAGACGGGTCGCTAAGAGACGGTAAATATTTGATGGATGCACAGAAGCCGTCATACCATTTGTTTGATTTCGGTAACCTCTTGCCGATGAAAAAATGGACAGACTGACAAAAATGCACAGACATTAAAAAGCAATTACAAACTAGTGTGTGGTATTGTGTCGTTTTGTTAAATATGCTTCTTTTTTAACCAAAAGAAACAATGAAACATTAACATATATGGCTTCTACTTCTTGTCTAATGGAGTTGGGTTGCTTGTTTGTAATACCCACAACAATGGTATTTTTAACAGATTTCCAAATATTTCTTACACACTCCATGATACTAAGTTTTTAATGCGTTTATTAAAATTTAAGCTATTCAAATCCAGTTACAAGTTGTTTCTTCAACACACTTAAATAACGAGAGCGAATTAATCAATTTGTGCTCGTATCAAGTGTGTGAGTGATCATAAAATTATTGACATATCAATTAACCAAGCCCTTAAGCTGATCAGCTGCTCTTAAGTGGAGTCATTAGGTCTATTTTTTATACACATGTAAAACACATGTTTCAAGACAAGTCAATTATTACACTGACCAACTCTTATTATCTATCATACTACGATGTGTAAAAGAAATCGGTTTTTTTTTCTCCAGAAATTACAATTTAGATGCCGTGTGGAAGTAAGCTTTCTATTCCATTAACTAACAGTCCATGTTGTAAAATAGTCGTCAATTGGTCAAGTCGTTTTAGAACACCTTTTCCATGCCGGATTGCTTCGAGGGTGGTAATTTAATGTGTACGATTGCTTCGTTTTCTTAGTAAATGCATGGCAACTTCACTGGAAGCATAATCATGGTAAAACACAGCGATAAACATTACCATAATTGATAAGGATATGAATTGTGGACTATAATACGAAATATTTTTTCTAATATAAAAAATGTAAAAATCTAATACAACAAAGCACGCTAACATGTGTCACTTACTATCCAAGGGAAGACTTAGTTTAAAATTCCCCATACATATGTGCAAATAAATAAGAGATTTGCAAACCCAATTTTAATTTGATAAATTATGTTATATCAGAATGGAATGCACTTTTATGCAGTAATGAACTTGGTTGATATTCAAAAGAGCTACATTGATTTTCTTCAATTTTTAATATGATTATATATGGTCCTAAAATAATTTAAGAATCTTTCTGATGATGTTTTCTGTGCTGAACTCAGGATTGGAATAGTAATGGCACAAGCTGGAAACTGGAAACTATGGCAAAACTCGAACTGGTTAATACCGAAGATGGTAGACAAAGGATAGCACAACTATAACGACATAACCTTATGTTGCCTTCTGTATCGTTTTGAAGTCGTCGAACTGAATAGGTTAATTTCTGAAAGATACATTTTGATAAGGTGCACGATTTCTGGGACACAACATTGCGGACGTAGAAACAATTTTAAGATGCACTTCCGGAGAGTTATTTCTTATATTCATGGCCATAAAAGCGCCCTTCGACATGTTCACCCAGATGATCCTCTGGGTTAGCATTCACAATTGACCTTTAGTTATATTAACCTTTCCCTACCAGTGATGTATTTACTACACCTCGACTCTAATAATGGGAATATCGACATGAAATATAATAGACACGGGGTTCAAATTTTTTGTATTCCTTCGTAATATATTTACTAACCACATCAAAGTATTATTACTTCATTAATTCATACTTTCACAAGAATGTATATTGAAGAGTCCCTGATCCTTCTTTGCGTTCAGTGATGACATATTATAGTTTTTCGATCGTTCCCAAAGAAGTTTTAATGACAAACAAACGATAGATGGAAGGATCTTACTGCTTCAATGAACGATCATTTATATAATATGTAAAATCTCCTTTTATTCTAGATTCTGTATTCCTGGTTCAAAGCATGTTAAAATGCATCCAGAGCAAGTCAACTTCAATTGTAACGACCGGCTAAAAGGCGGCACAAATAAATAGTTGTTATCGGTTTCAATAGCCCTTCATAAATAATATTATTTACTATACTAAACACAATGTACATCTTTGAATTCTGATTACAAACTGGAGTAGTTGTAAATCGATCGTAAATTTTCCAGGTAATAATCCTGCCAGCTCGAATGATTCTCATAGATTATTTACCTTAGAAAGTGTTTTGATAATTCCCCGATTAGATATTTTTGTTGACATGAAAGTCAATGTTGATCATTTTTAAATCGACAGATAAATTCGAATAATATGACTTTTATAACGGGGCTGGGAATTGATATAATGGGTAATTTTAAAGAATTTCTAAGGTTCAGATTAATTAAATACTTCTGGATGATTTGTATCAAGTTTTCATCTTAATCCTGAATCAATTTCGGTTTCGGTTTTTTTTTAATCGGTTTTCGGTTCGGTTCCGGTTCGAAATTTTGGCATAAAGCAACAGGATGTCCGTCTTCAAAGGGGCTTCTATAGAGATAACAATAGTCAGTAATAAGGAGACTGAACCTATTTTAGTAATAAGAGAGAACTATTTCGCGTGATAACAGCATATTATAAGTTTTACATACTATCACGCAAAAAAGCGGGACCGGACCGTATAGTGTTAATGTTGTGTTTTCTGCACATTCGATACTAATTTGAAAAAGTTGACTTAACAACAGCAGGTATTATATGGAACACTTGACGAAGCGAAGCTAATAATTTCACGTCGATAAGGATCTATGTCTTTTTCAATAAAAAAAAGACATTTAATGAGGTGTATCACGGCTTATGATGGCATTAATGGCGCTGCAGGTTTATCATAGCACTTAATGCCTAACAAGATCATCACGCGAAAATTACTAGGCGATAGCGTCAAAGGCTGCGCGCGCAGTACATCGTTTTACAACGCTGATCGGAGGTATAAGAATTTTTTCGTCGCGTAAGCGGCTCTTTTAGTACATAGGTGGTAACTTGATTATGTGTCTGATACAGAGAGGCTGCGTATTAGATACTCCGAGTTATCTCGGCGAATCACTCAGGCGGTTGTCTGCTCACAAAGTCGGTAGATAGCAACACAAAGCATCGCGGAACGTATTCGGCGACCGCTAAAACTAATAAATAATTCCGGAATGTTGTGTGGATAATGTGGAGTTTTATAGAGTGAGAGACGAGTGGTAAGGGTTAAGTTTTCGCCGGCGTTATAGGGTTTCATTATAGGGTTATTTCGTTTGTTATCGAATACCGTGTCAATATGGAGTAATACGATACGATTTTCCAGCACTTAGATGTTGTGAGTGTTTTAACCATGCTACAATTTGTCTTGTGGTTTATAGAGAGCAAACACGCGCGATCCTTGTTAAATGTTGAGTGTTTCGGATCCGGACCTTTTTTGAGTCAATTTGCCTTTGTTCGGAATAAGAGGGATTTTTTCAGAATTGTCAATGGACGCTATGATATTTTCAAAAAAACCACATAAAACATCCACGATTCAAGAATAAATGCAAGACTAAAATCATACAATTCATATTCAATTAACGGAAGATTTCCCAGGTGGATCTTAAATATTTTATAGCAAAATTTATATAGCTGAGATAGGGCAAATTGACTTGAACATCACGAAAAGTGAAACTCTAACCGACAGTTGGTCGGAAAGAGACGGAAAAATATTTGTACTCTCTCATAGATTTGTTCCGCGCCATGTTTATCGTGTGTTTGTATGTCTACGCGTAACAGAAAACAAGCACTAGATCAGTATCGCGCCTATTTTATTATATATTACACAAATAGTACGAAAGTCTTGCACATTAATTTTTCAATGTAAAAATGCTTATTAAAATCGACCAAGTCTAAAACTGGGATCAATATCTGCTAAAGAATATTGAAAACAATCTGTATGGATTTAGATAATAATGATCTAACATCTGATATATAGCCAATTGTCATCTTACACAATTCAGTATTACAACAAAATTGGTGATTTACTTCGATTTACTATCCCCACGTAGTAGCGCTGTTAATATGCAAATTAACAGCGATATCTTCCGTCTCTCTTCAGGTGCAATGTGTTATTTTAACAGCGCCATCTCTTGTGGCCCTACGGAGACATTGCACCTGCATACCGACGGATCTAATACTCCCCAACTTTGTCGGTTGGGGAGTGACGCGCAGGAGGCGGGAGTCAGGAGAGTGGTCGGTTAGCCTTGGCTGCGGGATGGCGTCCCTCCTGCAGCCAAACCTCTCTCTCGTGTGGAATAAATAGTTCTCCTTGTTTTAGTGATTATTTACCTGTTATGACCCAGTAATTAAGACCTATTTGATGATGGATTAAATTTGAATTAAAATATTGCAAGCTTTGGGAAATAGTTTGACTTTAAAGCCAATGAATATGTATTGCTCTTTAAAAATAAATTTAAAAAACTGCTGCATAAGAGCAAAATAGACGAAATTTGTCTAGATCTTTAATTCATAATGACGATCCATGGTACATCATTATTGATGCATAATTGTAAAAACAATATTTGTATGAAATTTTAATGTGAAATCAAATAAAAGCAGCTTAAATTTATAATACACTTCTGCATAATTTTATGATCGAATATCCACATTCATAGACCTCAACTTCAAGCCTCAGTTTGATCTTCAAGAACGTATCCACCGCAGACACGTTGAATCTAAAGATCCGTCCATACAATACACGATCGTCTTTAAATTTCTCCATTAAATATTCGAGCTGATCTATAATCATAGCGAAATCATAAGAAATATTAAGAATTCTTAGCATGAAACTTTTAAAAAAATTATGGAATATAGAGAAATTTGCAGTAAATAAACATGTATTGTTGTCGTGAAGATTTACCATATTTTTGTTTATTAAGTCTGAATGTCTTCTATTAGCTTCTGATTCGATCAAAACAAATATGTGGACATATTCCTACGCAGTTTTTTTTGTTTGAAGATAGTTCGTGCGGCATCTTAATATTCTTTATATTCAATATGTTATAGTTTAGTATAATAATAGTGATTTTGATCTCATTTTAGACTTGATCATCGTAAAAATGCAATAAATTATGAATTTTTCGTCAGTTTTTATATTTTAATCATTAACCCTCTTTGTGCCGGACGCTGATATATCATCGTTGTCGACACTTGCGAAAAGTACCAACGACGTTTTATTTGTTAAAATGCTCCATTTTAAATTTTGTAAATATTATTTTTATGATTTTTTTTCCTCAAACCTCATCAAATTCATGTTATTTTGTATTATTGGTTTGGCATTCTTCTGGCTCGTGAAAATTTAAATATGTCCCAATTTTTTAAAAACCAGTAGCTAGATTTTCCAATGTGAAATTTTTCAGTGTTAATTAAATAATGGAGAAAAGACTCTCACTAAGGCGTGTAAAATTAGTTGCCATGTAAAAATTTTCCTAATCCGAAGATCAAACAAATGAGACTCGATGTCTCGAACAGATTTTAATCTCGAGTGCTCCGGAGCATCTTCCTCTCACTCCATTTCCATATCATTTTCATGATTTCATCATGCATTATGGAATGCTAAACATGAGTATTACAAGTTGTAGCAATATGAATCGATGTATAATGTTTTCCATTGCAGCGTGTCTAAAGGGCTTTATAGATGCAACAGGCGGCAATAATCCTTGTTTACATCACGCCGCATGAAATTGTTCCAGGTAATGCAGACGATGGTAATCACTTGGTAAACTACCTCAACGTGTATTATAACCGTGGCAGGTAAGCAGACCTCTTCACCCACAAGATGTGCGCGAAGACCAAAAGTTTAGCTCTCTACCGTTTTCAATTTCAATTTCAAGACACGACCAAATCGAACCACGATGATTACGCCGAAGAACAACAAAAAGTCGTCCGAAGAGATGCGTCAGCACTGTTAAAAAGAAAGCGCAGGCGTGCCAGTCAATGTGAGTCCTGCGTGTGGGTGGCATAATTTGTGGGGTGATTAATTACATGTTATTAAAATCGAGGAATGAATTCCAATTTCTGATTAATAATACGTTCCGATGCATATGTGGATGAACATAAAAGAGGACTGCTATTAAAAGATGAGTATAAAACCGTCCAAGAGGATTACTTGGAGTACTTGAAGAATCCCATAAAAACGAACAGCGTATGAGCGTATTGCCTATTGATTGAATAAGTGGGCGAATAAAAATATTTCATAAAAAAATTCTATTCATGATGAAAAAATCTACAGAAGAATTCATCATATTCATGATTTCATCATATAATTGCATCTTCTATTTGTATTTTTTCTTATAGATTTACGTAAGCTTTTATGATGATCAACTATATTTAAAAATATTACACATTGAAGTGTACCGTTGAGGCGGGGACGTTCTCGGGGGCAGAGCTCCCGGGCGGCTCCCCGTCTCCATTATTATTATTATTTATTCCACACAAGAGAGAGAGAGAGAGATCTGCCTGCAGGAGGGACGACCTCCCACAGCCAAGGCTAACCAACGACTCTGCCGATTCCCACCTCCTGCGCGTCACTATCCAACCGGCAACGGTTCACGCGCAAGAAGCGAGCGGTCGGCATGCAGGTGTGGCATGTCTCCGCAGGGCCACAAGAGATGGCGCTGTTAAAATAACATATTGCACCTGAAGAGAGACGGAAGATGTCGCTGTTAATATCGCTACTACGTGGGGATGGTAAATCGCCCACGCTACAGAAGCAATATATTCCCGTATTTTTTGCTTGATATAATTACAGCTTAAAGTTTAAACAAGAAGTAAGAAGTATTGGTTGTCAATAGCATCAAAACTGTCGCTAAAGTATAATGAATGATTTCAGTCATGTAGCTAGGCCAACGAATGAGAGATTTAACTCCATGATTTTATAATGTAGGCTATGACTAATAAAAAAAGACGATTGTCAATATGATGACCTGAAGATATCCTATGGAAAAGCGGCACTAACTGGACGTGTGTGGAAATATTATACAGGATGTTTTGTACATCGACAGATACATTTTTTTGTGAGTTAGGGGGGTATTTTGTTACGTTTCACACATAGTCTCTATATCCTGAGAGTTATCAAAATAGATTTTTTTTTAACATTTTGTAAAAAATTCCAAAATTTCACTTTTAAATCTATAGCCGTAATAGCACGATTTAACTGTTTTTGTATTTTGCAATATTTTTTTGATCTAAATGAATCATTATTTTATGCAATAATTTTTTTTTTAAATTACTTCTGAGCTTCCAAATTAATTTATTCCCTTTATTTTAACTGTAGCTATCTGAAGTAGCATTTCCTCTTTCATTTTTGCAAAGGCAGCGCTTATTTCTTTAATTAGATTTTCTTTTGTGGGCACCTCTGTCGTGTAAATTAATTCTTTTGCACATCCCTAGACAAAGAAATCCAATGGTGTCAGGTCTGGAGATCGTGCGAGCTACGGAACGGGGCAAATCCCTGGACATAATTTTGTCGGTCCATGTGCAAAATACCCCGTATATTAAAATTCATTTATCAGGAAATAACTATTAACCCCTCAAAGAGGTAAGTCACAGAGTTGTGTCCAAATTCCAGTGATTCCGAAAGAGCATTCTTACACGTTGAGCTTGGAGACAGACAGAGACGGAGAGTGTCTTGCACGCTGAGTTTGGAGAGAAACAGAGATGAAGAGAGTATGTTGCTCATTCATATTTCATTTTCATAAGGCAATTTTACCGATTAGGCTTGATGTTATCTTGCTGAAGTATAATTTTATTGTTATTGTGTAAAACTGATTATTTTCACAAGCTTTTTATTTGCTCTAATTGTTGACAATATCCAATACTATTGCCATGATTTTCTGACCAGCTTCAAGTAATTAAAAATGAATTACTCTGAGAATATACAACCATATACAGAGAAGGATCTTATTCAGCATTAAACATGCTTTTGAGATAAAAACCAGTACCTGATCCGAAGAAATAAATTATTTTTCCTCTTTTAGAAACGGCTTCACAACTTTACAATAGATTTGCACTGATTGTTCTACGTTGTCCTAATGCGATTAGCGACAATTCACAAGGGACTCAATATTTTCGTTTATTTGATTTATTTATACGATACTCTTCTCTCATCACTCTTACTGATTCTAAGTTTGCTTTAAAAATCTTTTATTTGTACTATAATTTCCAAGTCAAATTATTTATTTTTATGAATAGCGATTTTTTTTTTCAAATCAAAACATTTGATTCATCAGATTCACTTTCTAATGATAATAAAAATACGTGTTTCGTGTCTCTATACAAACTAAATTTAATAAGTCGAGTCTCAAAATTTTGATTATTTACCGGTCCTCTTAACACATACGTACTAATTGCTAATTGTGTGTAAAAAAATATTAATTCCGAGCCATGGTTTAAAAACTCTTGCTCTAGACGGCGTCCTTGAACAATAAATCACCGGAGGATAAATTTGCATTTTTTAAATTGCATAAATAAGCAAATTCAGTAGAAATTTATTAATATCGCTATAGAGGAATTCGCGTCTGCAAATGTTGTTCAACTAGATGGAGATTATAAAAGTGGGTCGCGTACGTGGAGATTTTATTAAATATTATTAGACGACTTAAATATTTGTTCAATTTATCGCATAAAATACACTCTTTGACTGGATTCTGTTATGAAACTCAACTTAATTCTTCCGCGAGCTGTTATGAGCGTTGGATATTATTTGTGCGCCTTTGACGGGCAAATCTGGCATACCAAGTTGAAAATATAATTTGAGAGGTCTTCTTTGAGAGGGACGAATCCTTATTGCTGTCTTCCAATTTCACTCCGAGTAAAAATCCAAAAAACCCACACAATATCCCGACTTGGCGGAAGGAATAAAATCAGCAACGTTATTCGCCAGATTCAGACTTATATAGAGATATCGTGTTTTCGGCGCTGTTGATAAATTTTACGCCTTTCAAGCGTATGGTCGTAAATGAATATGTTAATGGATTATGAAGGGATTCTTTCAAGCTTTTGGATTTAAATGTGGATGCATTTTATATTGATTGTGTACTTTATTTGGAAGAGAGTTTATGGAGCATGCTTTTATGTCTTATTTAAGGATTAAGCTGTGCACGCTAGACGTTATAGAATGCTTCAAAAACGAAACAATGGTAGAATCAACATAAAAAGAGAAAATTTCATAGTAAACTAACTGTTTGCTTGAAAGCCCTATTTAAGTTCAAATGCTTCATGTACGGTAAGAATACATAAATAAAAACAGTGAAATGCATTCAAGCATTTATAAAGAGCGCTTAACTGACCCATCACGGTCGTTAAACGAAAAGTTCTTGAGTGAACCTCAACGATTGTAATATTTTGTTGAAGCTCGTGATGAAACTAAATACTTGTTAAGATAGGATTTTAATAGCCCTTTATTCTTAAGTGATAAAATCTACATTAAAAGAAAGCCTGATCCAAAGAAAGCAAGAAATCACACGTCTTCCAAATGAAGAATTACTACATAAGAAATGTTTCTATATGGCGTAGATTGATATAAATTTATTACAATACTACATAAAACCATTATTGATATTTAAGCTTAACAGCTGAATCAATAATTTATGTAACAGTTTTGAAATCAATCGGTCATATATAATTTCAGGCGAAAAATAAATGCAATTACTTGCGATTGCTCGACGTATCAAATATTTACCTTAGAAAATTATATTACCCTGGAGGATACATTTTACAATCGTTTTGCTTCCAAGAATATTGTTCATGCTTAACCCTTCCCTACTGGTGATATATTTCGTACAATTTTATAACTTTATAAAAATTGTTCCATTTCAACCTTAAAGATAGTCAATAAAAGTAATAGCAGTGTACTAAATACACATCATCGGTGTGTATGTTTAGCACAGTAAGGGTACATACACATACGTATGAATATCAGAAATAAAATAGGATCTTAGTGGCATTTTTATCATATTTTCCAGCATATTTTAAATAAATTGCGTTGATAAGAACATTTCTTTCTTTTCTTCAAATTTCTGATATTAAACCAATTTTGAATTTCAAAATTCGCATTCAGATATCGTTTAATAGAGATTTTTCAAGGAAGCAAGGAAGTCTTTAACACCATTCGGATATATTATTAGATATGTTCACCTAATCTTAAAAGAAGCATGCTATTAACACATTTTATTCGGGCTCTGACGTGGGCTAACTCGCCTTTGTAGCGGGATAAAATGCTTGACATGTTGTTATTTTTAAAGCGACTGGAAAACAATGATTATATACAGTACTTTAATCCTTTAAAGAGGTAAAACACAGAGTTGTGTCCAAATTCCAGTGATTCAGAAAAAGCATTCTTATACGTTGAGCTCGGAGACAGACAGTAACGGAGAGTATCTTGCACGTTGAGTTTAGAGACAAAAAGAGACGGAGAGAGTATCTTGCGTACATCATACGATCGTTAACCCAAATTTATCAACGAATGATATATGAATGATATTATGAATCGATTTCAAGCATGTTGTTTATGTGTACACCTAAGAAATGACCGAATATTGTGTGCTATCAACAGTGTTTATTTATTTAAATACAAGTTTCATATATGCTGCTGCGGTCCTGACAGATAAGATTTTAACAATTTTGCGAAAAAGTTTAGTGCAGTGTTGATAAAAGATTGCTCTGTTACACATTTTTTTTGTCCAAGTTGTTTCCTATTATCAAGTGCGAGTTCCTTTTAGCACATCATAGGTGCGCCGATGTATCGGCGTCAAAAGGGTCAAACATATAATATTTTTAAATGGATTCAATGGAGTACAATACAAGTATGTAATTTTATTAATTTAATTTAATTTAGGGGCTACGTCATTATTTTAGACACATTTTTAAGTTCATTTAAAATAATAGATGTATTTTCATTTTAAACCCATAAATATATCCAGATATGCCAAAATTTTAGTTATTTTCGTGGATTTCTTTTGTAGCAGATAAAAAGGAGGCAATCCGTATTTTTTTATCTTCTTCAGTCATATCTTAAGAAATACGTCTTTTGAGCCATAAAATACCCCAGGAAAAAAAACTATTGGAAGACTTGATACTAGATGAATGGACGTAGTTAGAAAGGATGCGGTGGTTTTCAAAGTCTTGAATGAAGATACTTAGCCTCGGAGTAAAAATAAAGGAAACAAAGCAAAAATAATATAAAATGGAATTGGCTCAAAGAAGCGCTATTTAAAATGCGCTTGATGATAATCGTTTAGGGTTTTTTATTTGATTTGTAACGATGTCCATGTGAATATACTCGATTTGATTGAATTTAAAATACAACCAAACGAGTAGTCTTCAAGATTTCCAATGGTCCAAAAATAAGAATATCAATTTCAAAAAGGGACAATTGATAAATTTCGATATACAAGAAAGATGATATCAAGATCGAACCGCAAGCGTCGAATGCAGAATGCGTGCACGGCGATCTTGATTCTTGAACAATTTGCATAAATTACTTTTCGCACAGGTCATCCGCATTCACCTGTCCACTTCTTTCTTTCTCCACCTCTAATTAATGATGCAAGATTGCCGATGAGGTGATTCCAGCATGGAGGTGTTAACACGAGTCACACTAATAAGAAGCTGTTTCCAACACTGGGGCGGTTGGAGATACGCGTAATTGAGAGCGTGTAATGTCTTTGTGGTACATGAGTGCTTCTTTCGCGGATGCTGCTCCCAATTTATTTTTGGGGTAGTCACTTTATGTCACAACAGAGCCGCTCAAAATATCTCCTAACGAACATGAAATTTATTGTGTGTACACTGCCGAGTACATCGATGGTTATCTCATTCTAGATTCTTATGTAAATAGCTTCATTATCGTTAGCAGCGTCGTCTTTTGGCTGCACTGCCAATGACGCATTTCGCTGTTGCCTGAGACATTTTTTGAAGAATAAACTAATTAATTGGGGTTTCAGCTTCCTGAAAAGACACCTGCCTGAGAAGTAGCTTGTTTTCTTTTTGCTCTGCCATCTCGCTAATATTAAAAGAAAGAGATATGAAAGAGGTTAAACTTAGAAAATATGACAATTTGGCACTGATACCAAACATATGATTGTGAAATCGCGACGCTAACTCAAAATATTGACAAAGAAAATCAAAATATATTTCTAACCTATCGTACACTATATATTTAATTTTATCTTAAAGTTTGTGCTGCGTGAGTTATAAAGAGCGATTTCCTCACGAGGACTTCTTTCCGATTCATTCATACTAATTGAAACTTATAAGCAAGGACCATAACAAGAGGGTGGCAAACAACCCATTCCGATCTATTTAATTCGCACAATTTCAGGTATGGCGGAGTCACTCGTAACTGTCAGCGGTCCGAAAAACGGACGGGATGGACACACAGACCTTGTACGGCCACTTCTTTTAGAGATATTTGCAACATTTTCGGGGGATAAATGCGTATCCGAGGCCTTCTTTGATCTACACAATCACGGAAGTCTCTTCAAGGGCTAATTTATATAGATCGCGAACGAGTCTGGGAGAAGTCTACCCATAAAAATTATAAATTTATGAATGTTACTCTTTATACTGCTATCTTAGCTAGTTGAAATCTTGAAACTTAAGGTTTAAAAGGCAGACACTTTCTATCATAGTATAATATATTTTTAAAAATAACAACCGCATTTATGTGTTAGGTCGAGTACTTTTGGGACCATCTTCGTATTTTATTTTAAAATATACATTATAATAATATTTAATATATTGCATTTATAATATTATATTATTTAAGTTTTAAAAAATGGATTTTTGGGCGGGGGGGGGGGGGCGCAAGTTAGATGCTTACCACAGGCACGTCTTACCCTGGTTATGACTCTGCTTATAAGCACAATTCAAGTTCTTGGAAATGTGCTATAGGTGAGATGGTAGGAGAACATATCTATCCGCGGCCAAGACTATCGGTCGACTCTCTATTTTTCTTTCCTGTGCGTGTGCATTCCTCTTTCTTTCATGAGGCGTGAGGGAGGACGAAAAAAGATACACATGCAAGACAGCAACTTCATGCTGACTTCATTCACAAAAACTATCAAAAAAACAAAGTAATAGGGCTTAGGCTTTAAAATTTTTATCTTATCCACTTTATTTGTCGGATAACGCACTTCTCCGTTTATCGTTAATTTTGGTACTTTAAACATTTATTATGTGAGTGGTGTACATAATATTGGTGAGACAAAATCATATTCATACATATTTAAAATTATTTTGCAAAATGATATAAAATTTTGATTATTCTCCGGATCCCTGTGATGATGTGTATGACCTAATCCACCATCCCTCCGAATAGAATTCCAAATATAGTTTTTATCACGAGTCTCTTATATATTCAATCTAATTCAGAACAACAAAGGGTATATTTAATCATACAAACTTAGACAGTGCGTGGGTTTTGTTATAACATATGGATGATGTATGATTTTATCCCATATGAATATAAAACGAAAAGAAGTTTCAAGATATCCGTACGTTTTTGCGTTTATAAATTGAATAAACTTAGCAAGAAATATTAAATTATTTGCATTTGATCATGAATTTTATAACGAAGAGTATGCATCAACTATGATCTATTGCAAGGCAATAATCGATGATTATTGAATTCGAAATCACAATACAATCACTTCTTCGACAATGCTTTGACATTCCACAATTGTAAACTAGTTATTATTCTGAGAGTACTACTATGTTACTAACGTCGGTGATACTCAAATTGAGATATTTTGATGGCGAAAATAATTTTGCTCGTTCCCACTGGTTTTGATATCAACCGGTTTTTGTGCATAAACGCACGAATTTATTACATGTTCATTTTTTTAAAATTCCATTAAAGACATCATTTAACTGCTTCCTGGAATGGATTATTTTCGAATTAAGAATTAATAAACACCCCTAAAAATGCAATTGAAATTGAATGAAGTTTGAGCTTCCAACCAATTTTATATCGTGTATTTGGACCAAATTATCAAATTTGGATCATTAGGATTCCTTCTACACGCTAGGTGCGCCAAATTTGAAATAAAACATTTCAGTTGGCTTCAGGAGCACTTGTAACCCGACTTTCTGGATGACCCTAGTATATATGTAAATGTTAAGGGTGTTATGTTGCTAAAAGGAGGCCGACTCTAAGTACTGTAAGAATACAAGTAGGATGCTCGTTATATCCGTTAAGTGTATTATAAAGTAATTTTTGGAGATGTAAAGATTATTTTTCGCTATCCATGCTGTAAAAGTAAAAAAAACTCGATGGTTTCAAAATGTTCACGGAAGTCATAATGGCAAAAAGAGGGAAACATTCCTTTTGAAAGTTCCGTTCATATATAGTTTTAGTACGGCAGTTAAGGCAAACTGCTTGCATGGAAGAAGCCGCAGCAGTTCGGTGCAATCAGTATGTCTCCGTTCTTTGAAATTTATCGTCAAATTTCCAACAAAAACAAGATCAAAACAGACGTTGGAATCCCTAATGGCACCCAGGGACATCTCGTTATTTTATTCCCGTGCCTCATTACTGAGGACCAAAATGTTCTACGTTTAATACTGGTATACGTCATCCGCAAATTATTTTAATATCACATCTACACCGAGCTACGAGCGCTATAGCGTTATCTTCTTCAATGAAATCCCTCTCTTTAACGAAAGTAATCCCGCCATTTTCTCTCGTTTGCCAAAAGTATGGCGTAAAGCTTTGGCGCAACAGCTTCCTTTTGATGCTGTTATTCCCAACACCGTTTTGTACTTTATTCAACAACAAGGACGAGCTTGCGCAAGCTTTGCGGCTAAATAATGAAATATCAACACAGACAAACAATTATCTAGGGTAAAAGCATAAAAAATACCCACACATTGAAAGGTTAAATGTATTAATTTGCTCCATTTAAAATCGATAAAACCGATATTTAAACGAAAGTTTTCGATAATGCATTGATTCATTGGACAATTAAAATCAAAACGAATGATACTTAACGGCTCGAGCTTGCGATAAGAACGACAATAACCCTTCCGACCAATTCCTCGTAAATTACGAAGTATTTGAGCGGTATAAAATAAAGTGCTATTTTTAAATATCATTTCAACACGCCAAGGATCGTTAGTCACTTTCTCTCTATTGATTCCAAAAATCAAAAACGATTTGCATATCAATGAGGCAAAAGTTGATTAGGCAATTGTCCAGGGCGCTAGCTTATAAATAATCCGGATAATAAATATTCTATGAAAAAATATTTTGAATACAAATTTATGAAAGATAAATAAATCCTACGCTGTTGAGGATTATAATCTCCTTGAAAGAAGATTTTCTAGGAAGGATCATTTTGATAAAGAAATGTGTGCCGAAATTTTAATGCCGAAAATAATTAGTCAATGATATGACGACCAAGCGCTATTTAATTAATATAAACTAAGTATTATACGAAACAATGTTAATAGTCTGGATAGAAGGGCGCTTAAATTTGAGGTAATCAAATTTGGAATTATCCAGTAAGTCTTATTTTGTGACTGCAATAAACTGGGTTGAGAATTTAACCTGGAATCGTATCATTACTTATGCATTATAAATAATACCAAAATTGATTTTTTTATTGATTAATTGAAATATCCAGAAAGTAAATGTACTACATTCTTATATTATTTTAGAAAAAATGTATTTGAAAAAAATACAGGATATTGTTGATATACTTGTTAAATATTATTTTAATATAATTGCCATCCCGTTCAATGCATTTGTGAGCCATGACACAAGCTTCTTTATGCCTTGCTCGAAGAACTATTCCGCCAGCTTCTTCCCCCACTTCAGAATCTCTTTCTGCACCTGCTTGTCGGATGAAAATTTAATTCCACCCATGTGTTCTTTTAGGGAGGGAAAAAGATGATATTCTGAAGTCAGAGGAATGCGAGAGGGGGGGGGGGCTCAAAACATCCCAACCAAATAAGTCCAAGAGCGCCTTGGTGGTTAAGGCTGTATGAGGACGGGCATTGTCGTGCAACAAGCACACCCTGAATGCTTTGCTGCTTGCTGTATTGCTCTGTTTTGAATACTTCTTTTGGGTTTTTTAGGGTCTCACAATGTCGTTGTGCATTAATGGTCTCTCCCTGAGGCAGAAATTCGGCTAAAATGATGCGCTTTCGGTCCCAAAACATTGAGACCATGAGTTTTTTTGCCAGAAATTGTGGTTTTGAATTTTTTGGCAGATGGTAAATAGGTGTGACACTACTGTGACGACTGTCTTTTTGATTCAGACGAGTAATGAGCCACCCATTTTTTTCTCCAGTCACAATATCTTCAAGTAGTGCAAGAATCTCGCGGGCGCTATTGACACGATTTCTTACCGACACCTTTCACGCAACTGGACACTACAACGTGAATTTACGTATTGCCGTGTTCCTGCTATTCTCGTTTTGTCAAGAGATCCCTCTCTACCACTCAGTATGGCCAACCCTTAAAAAACTAAAAACCACAGCCTGTTATTGTCATAGTACACTTACTTTCAGGATATTCCTCGTATATAGAGTGGAATATATTTGAATACCTTATTTTGGGATCACCTGTTAGTCAAACATAAAATGGCTATGCATAAGTGGCCGTACAAAACAATGGTCTTAATTGCAAAAAGTGAAGCTAAACATCTTTGTTTATCGAAGGTTGCGCTTTGTTTTGAATTGATGGAATTTATTCAAATATTATTGGATACCTTTGCAAATTAAGCATCATTTAGTATGTTACGTTTATTGGTTGCGTTATGATGAATTAATGAGCTGTCTTTGTATTTTTGACGGTTGTAAACCAGTACTTAGGATATAATTGCAGCTAATGATCCAGATTGATTTAACAATGACTAATGCGCAATCTGATGCCTTTGTTTGGAACGCGTTTTCGACTATTGAGCAAGCAACACAAAAAGGATCCATCGATATTTAACCAAAGAATTGGACCATAACAGTAATTAAATGTCGTTTGCAACAGTACATGATTCATCTGGACTATAAATAGTATGGAGAATAGCTTCAGGTGAGGTTGAATGTGGACCGGCGTTTTTAGGATCAGCGTCCCACTCCCACGCACTGTTTATCTCGAAAGAATTTTTGAATTTTTTAAATGTCCTTTCGTCATCGTATATTTTTACTGCTGATCGTAGACACGGAGATACGAGATATTTGTGACTCGTTTTGGAAGACACGTCGCGTCCTGGCCTGAAATATCCTTAGAAGGTCATCGAACATGAGAACCTCGTAAATTCACGCTGATGACTTGCACAGACGAGTGAATGCTGTCAACTCTTGAAATGTTTTAGAAATACCTGGAGGTAGGCTGATTGTTTTGTATGGCGGTTTTATTATAGCAAGAAATGTTTGTTTTCTGCTGATAAAGGCCTGAACATTTTAGCATAGCTATTGTATGGCGCATACTGTTTGTTTTCTGAGGTGGCTTTTAGCAATCACTTTTATGGAACCATTGCCAATCATTTATGACACGGTTTTTCGTGGCGTAAATATGTTTTTCCGACGTTTGACTCTCAATTTTTTGTTAACCAATTGCTGACAGTACACATTTGCAGTTATTGTTTTGCCAGGCGTCATAAATTTATAATGAATAATTCCTTGAATATCCCACCAAACGCATAAAATTATCTTGCGGGTCGTTAATCCAGGCTTCGGAGTCGGTTTTTGTCTCGGTGAAAGCCATTGACGTTTATGACTTAACTTGTTGTAAACAATCAATGTTTTACCCCCAGTCACAATTCTTTGCAAAAAGGGACAAATTTTGGCTTGACATGAAAACTTTGCACGTGTTTCGTCGCTATCCTTTGATATTGTCGGATAGTTCGTGCGGCATCCAAACCCTCATTCGATTCGTCTTCCCGATAAGTTTTAAATGCTCCTGAGCTATCGATAACGGTGAATGCATCCTCTGCGATAATTCTTCGATACTTAGTCGAGGATCTGTTTCCATTATGGCTTTCAAATACATCGTCATCAAAATTTAAGATTTTTTCAGTTCTAGGGGCATTTTTCAATTATCAACTACCAAATTTAAATTTTGGAAACTTAAATTGACATGTTTTAATGGTGAAACTTCACCGTAAGTTACATTTATGGCTTTTGTGACCTTGATGGTGTTCAACCCTTGGTCAAAAAGTAGTAGCATATAATACCGAATGTGATTTTGGTCGGTTTTGGGCTTTCCAAAATAATACCTCTACAACCCTCAACAAAAATAACATTTTTTAAACTCGTTAATATTACTGAACAATAGTTCTTAATTGGGGAAAAAATTCGAGATGTTTTATTCAAAATTTATTTCATAAATTCATAAGTTATAAGGTTGCTTAAGATGAGGTGAAATTTGAGTTTTTGTTCGAAGAGCCGCAAACGTCTATGCAAAGAGCCGCATGCGGCTCGTGAGCGGCTCCTGCCGGTCTCTGATATGTACATGGTAGGTCAGATTCTTAATATTAATTATAATGGTTTTAATTCAAACTTAAGATGGATCATCAATATATTTTATTGAAAAACCGTAGGAACGCTTCTAATATTAAAATATTCACATTAAACCAGCGTTAAGACAATTTAATTGATTTAAATTGATGATTGGTTTATACGAATTACTTCCAACTTATATTCGGAATTATAATTGAATCCGTATATATCTTATACGTTTATGGACACAATATCTTTTTATTGATCGTTAACTCAAGTCGAAATGTTTCGCATGATAATTATATCCTGCAGGGGATAAAATGAAACATTTCATATTATTTTTATTAAATTTCAATTTCCTTCATAAATTTTACGATGGATTTATGGCGGATTGAATTAAATTTCGCTTAGGCTACCATGTAATTTTGCGTTGATGATCTATAGTACACCTCTATTGCGAGCAATCAGCCACTTTCCGAGGTGTTTTAGGATGCGTGTCTTAATTGTGTTGGAATGGCATAAATCAGCGTTGAATGTTTTAGAAACTAGAACCTTCCTGAAGGGCCGTCGAAAAAAAAATTAAGTACATTTTTTTTATTACAAGCCGTTAAGGTACTTCACGGAAGGTGTTAATAACCACACCACATGCGGTCTTTCCTAGAAAATCTACTTAAGACGTACCCCCTCAAGACTGTTGTAAAATTCATCCACCGCCTTTTTAATACTGTGAACGGCCGACATTAACGAATTTTCGGATAGTTATCACACTTTCAGGGGGTGCTTGTGAATGCGCACATCCTTCCAGGAAGTGCTGGCAATTTTCATATAAATTTAAATTTTTATACAAGATCCTGCAAGAGAGCGCGACGGAGGCGAAATTAAAAATGATGAACAAAATGAGGCCGTTGGTTGGCATTTTATTTTTTTATTTTAATCCTACGAGTGCCATTACAACGCAGCATTTTCGTATACCACTCAAAATGTTTCAAAGGGTCGTATAATTTAACGTCCGACCACTTGTGGCTCTTGAAAATGGGAGTATAGTAGCAATTATTTTCTGTTTCGTGATACAAACCAGACAATGCAGAGATGGTGACATGTACAGGCGATCCTCGTATAACGCGGCATTCTTATAACGCGGTTTTGCTCTATAATACATCTTCATTGCATAAACCATAATATTAAAAAATGAAATGCAATGGATTTGAAAAAGCTTGATGGTGAATTTATAGAAGCTATGAAAGCTATGAAAACGCTTAACAATTTGCAGCATATTAACACATTTCTGCCGGAGGGTCATCACGCGCCATTTTTTCTCCATGGTGGGCAATCCATGAAGATTTTGCGCAAAATATAAGCAATCATTAGGGCTTTTAGGCAAATATTATGAACTTCGAAAACCGGGTTTTTGATACAAAAAATCCGGTTATCAATAAAAACTGTTTTTCATTATATATGCCATTCACTCATTACCATGTTATGTACTTAAATTCTGAATCACCAAATCAAAGAAATTGATCCATTTGACATTGAAATGTATGTCATTAAGATCATAGGTTTCCTATTTTAAATGTAATTTCTATGTGACTTACTCTAATTTCATCTAGACAGTATTTCTTTCCAATTCATTCATATTGTTTGAATCGGCGTATTGATCATCATTGAAAATGATATTTGCATAGTGTCATTTTTGTTTAGCTTCGTGTCGTTTATAGACCGTATTCTGATACTCTCCCTGATTCCCTTCTTATACGTTCCTTACTTAAAAATCCTACAGATATATTCGAGATTTTACATCAATCCCACGTTACTTAATTTTATTCCTTAAATTAGTCCAGAGCTTTCCTTTAGCGCCTTTTGACTGCATTTAGACTTCGGGTTACTGTCGTCTTGAGCATTTTTTGTACTCAAAATTTAGAAAAATAAATACACTTGGGTCTGCTTTTATGCAATAAATACGTTCCATGGGGAGGCGCATACAAAAAATCGCATAAAAAAGACTTGAAATACATAGAAAACTGATGGATAACTTCAATTATTTTTAAAAACCGCATAACTTCAAATCATTGTGATAGAATGTTCCAAAAATCGTATAAAAAAATCATATAAATAAAAACACTACATATTTTTCTTAGAATTGTTTTATTATAGTCTATTTAACTTGATAATCATACAAATTATCGTTATCAGTCAGCATACATTTATTCGTAATCCTTCTGTGTTGAAATCGACTTTTTTTAAAAATGTAATTGTTGATTAGTCCCTAAAAGAGGTAAGACACAATGTGGTGTCCAAATTTCAGTGATTCAAAAAGAGCATTCTTACACGTTGAGTTTGGAGACAGACAGAGACAGAAAGTGTTTTGCACGTAGAGTTTAAAAAGAAACAGAGATGGAGAGAGTATCTTGCGTATATCGTACGATTGTATAAATCGTTAACCCAAATTTATCGACTAATAATGAATCGATTTCAAGTGTATCGTTTATATTTACTCGAGTAAATGACTGAATATTGCGTGCTATCGACAGAGTTTATTTATTTATGTACAAGTTTCATACGCGCTGCGATGGTACTGATAGATAAGTAGATTTGTACGGATGATATGTGGCGAACATACAAATATAGCATCTAAGTACATACAGTATATGATGATTTTAAATAAGCTCACTACTCAAAAGGTTAAGCTTTGCCACGATTTAATCATTATTTTTTTATGCAGTTCGTGATATGGAGACATGCAATTTTTAAGCTTTTGAGAATAGTTGCCAAATTTAAAAACAATTCCGTTCGCCCATCGCTCTATACACACTCACATTATAACGGTTGTAACTTGCACTAGTGTTCATTTTAGATTTTTTTTATGGGCATTCGCACAAAAAAAAGCTTTTTTCTATATAGAAAAATGAGGGATAGTTTTCATTATTTTTTAAAACCGCACAAAAAAGATCCGCATAAAAACAGAGCCAAGTGTATATTTTTGAGAAATCACTCCAAACTAACACAAATCTTAAGACATAAAACTATTGTTGTACCATACGGGATCTCTTGTAGAACGAACACGTTATACAAATTCTAATCCCAAAAAACTATATAATCGAAAAAAGTGGAATTCCCAATTATCAAATTTGTTAAATATTTTAGACAAAATTTTTTTTTATCATAAAGGTCCATTATGAATCGTAAAATCCATCTAAAAAATTAGTAATGATTGTATAAAATGAAGTTTTCAATGAAATATGACATCAAATAAAAATTTTGCTGATGATAATCATCAAACTATATGAATGTTAAATCCTTCTTGTTGAGAGTGTGTTACTATCAACAAGAAGGATTTGAACTAAAACTACCCTAGCTATATTTATTATACAAGTTTCCAGCTTAAATTAATTGTTAATAATTGTGCATTGGGGGAATTGCTAGTATATATTTTTTAAAATTGAATGCTTTCGCTTAAATATAATACTAATAATGGTCGACGATCCCTGATGTTGGTAGTTTGATGGTTCAGAAAACATTGATGATTCATTATCGACATATTAACACATGAAAGGAGATTTTAACGCGTGTTATTTTAACCTTTAAAATTCCATGCGGCATCACATGTGTTTATCCATGAAACATTTTACGTATTTATTCCGAGTAAATTGAACAAGCTGTTTGTCTTTAGGACGATCCTAAAATACCGAAGCGTAATAAAATAATATTAAAATAATGTAATTAAATAAGAAATATTATCATTTAGCCCATTCGCAATGGCTGGTTTCTATGAGGAGCTCTCACTGCATCGGAATCAGGACCGTTTTGCATAAATCAGCCATAAAATGTATGCTTCTGTATAATTTATATAATTTGAAACATGATAAAAGTATCGGCAAGAAATTTTCCGGATAGTATCGTATTGAATTTCCGAATCAATAATCAATTTAAATTCACATTTATTATTCAGCCATCTTCGGTGTATGTGATGATCGCTGATGTTATGGCCACGTCGGCTTGTATTGATAAAATTTATGGGGATAGTTTCTTTTTAAAATTAAATAAGATATAATCAGTGGTAGAACGAGAAGATTTATGCGTGGTACACTACGTGAGAGTGTATACGGGTCGTGCAAGATGCAGTTGGTTAGATCGATTAGAATATACGCGTCCATTCCGAAATATCTCCACATGTAACATGATCATGTTGATGATGATTATTCAAAAGTCAGTCCAAGCTAATTTATTAATATGGCCTACATATGAATATATTTAAAAATCAGATTAATGTAGAGCGTTATATACGGATCCAATGACTCACATACGGTGAAGCATTTGAGATTTCTCTTAACACAATAACGGCAGGCTATTTTTCTCAATGCTGCTTTTTTTAAATTCTCACTAAAATATGCATAACTTTTTCGAAGTTTTAAACATATCTTAATATTTTAGATTATAGATTTAGATATTTTAGAGAAAAAGACTTGTGCCGTGTGTGAATTTTTTTTTACCGAGTCGAAGTCGAAACATGTCTCAAGATTCGATTATTCATTTAACAGGGCCGTAATAACGGAATAGCTATGACTTTGCATGAATCAACAATGATTAAATCTGTCCGTTTTTATAATATATAATAAGTTGCCTAGTTCCTATTTTCTTCGAAATCGCTTAAAAATTGAGCCGACAAAAATTTAAACAATCCACCCGATTAGTCTTCTTCGGACAACTTCGTTTTGTAATGAGAGTTCGTAATCATGCTGTAGACATGTTCGGATATGGCACCCGATCGCGAAACGTTCATTCGTCATGACAGCGGTCCGAAAAGCGGACCGGTTGGACACAGACCTTGTGGCCACTCCGTTCTCTTTTAGGGTTTCATGCGGCATTTCGGGGATACATGTGTAGATATAGATGCGTGCGATAAACAGCCCGTTTAACTTCGTCTAACATTTCCTTCACTATGATGTATTTATTAAAACTCGACTCTAATTATGGGAATATCGATATGAAATATAATAGATATGGGGTTCAGAATGGAAACCATATGGTGTACTAAATACTTATCATGGTAGCGCGCAGGTGTTTTTTAAAAGAATAACTGTCATCCTATACGTTAGTTAAGTCGGGTACTTTTGGGACTATTTGGGAGGGGGGGGGGGGGCTTTAGGGGGAGCTAGATACTTGCCACAGGTGCTCCATACCCTCGTTACGGCCTTGTCATTTAACATTTATTTGTTACATATATATCCAGAATGATACATTTTAGCAAATAAGTAAATTTTATGAAAGAGTTTTCATGTGTCCCACGGTTCATGCACAGTCTTTGCAAACACGAGATTTCTCGTGTACCGCTGTCAATGTGTTAAGGTATGGAATTTTATACTCAAAATACTAATAATAGAGGAGTAATTTATTTTTCTATGAATATTTGACGATGAATTAGATCATACTACTAATCTGACGATGATCTTGCCTAAAAATTTCGAAATGTATCTGAGTTATAATAATAATCCAGATACATTTCGATCCTTATTTAATTAAATTCAAAGTAATTTATGAATGTCTACAATTTGGTGTTAACATGTCACGATCCGAACCACACATTTTGGCGTGATAATCATATTGAATTAAATTTATGCACCATTTTTACAATCGAAAAATTCTATGTATTGATGATACAAAGTGAAACCCTTTTTGTTCATATGAATCAATAATATTAATTTTAAAATCAATACAGATCAGACGGTGGGATGTTCATTATTTTTTATATTAATAAAGGATTGATTGCAAGCTTTCGAGGAGTTCAAATAATTTCCATTTTGTTCAATTATAATTTTAAGCTATATCAATTGATTCGATATTGTGAATCAAGTATTCAATTAATTTGTGGGAGGTATTGTATTTGCGCGCAAAATCAAGTTCCACCGGGTCTTGATAAAATTTAATCGCGGTCTTTATGAATATTTGATCGGGAACTTATGTCGGTGATATTCTTACCTTGTTTGTTGTGTTTGTGCCTCAATCCGCACCAAGATTCGGTCCATAATCCGGCAAAGCACAAAGATGTAAAAATCCACACGAGGACACACAATTTCGACATTTTCGCAACAAAACACAGCACTTCATCCAAAATTTTGCCGAAACACTATACACAAATCCATATACTTTTTGCGGTATTAACCCATGTCGTTCCCGCATTCACAACTTATTATCACATGTGGGATAATCCGGGGCTACTTCCGGGAAGATCTTGTGTGTGGAAAACAAACAATGTCCGACGACGGCGAAGAAATGCTTCAATGATTCGTTTTGGGTCGTTCGTATTCGGTTGTTCGGTTAAACTGAAAATAATGACTCTGTTAGTGAGGTAAATTTATAACGAATCGCCGTTATCTACATTAGAAATGTTGTTATTTTTTGTTTGTTATTTTGAAAAGTGGTTTGTAGAATGCCCGATTAAATTTTTTTCATAAAATATGCATCGATATTTTTTAAATGTTGGATGCACTTTGATCTTTCGCGTGAAAGCTTTCAAATTTATGGGAGTTGCGCGGATTCAAACGAATCGATTGGGCTTCGGGGCGATGTTGATGGTTGATGAGTAAATTTATTCTAAATGGTACGTGACACACGATCGATGTTAAGAAACTGTAGTTGAGTTGACATGTCAAAATCACGTCTCAAAAAAGTTTCAAAACAAACAACGAAGTTCAAACGTCAACATCACGTCCGATTGCCAATCGAAATTTGGTCGGGACGGTGGATGGGCTTCGGGTGGGTTTTTCGCGTGTTGACGGAAGCGACGGAGTGATGTGATGGATTCGCACGTTTAATTTAGCACGTGTGTTGGTGTCGGGCAATTCGCGGTTTCGCGATGTTTTGTATCGCCGCGGACGCGTAAATCGAGGACGCATGCGCCGCGCATGCGGCCCGCCACTGCACTGAGGTTTCTTCGCTGAGCTTTCGGTATCCTGTCCGATCCGCTTTAGACATTTACTACGCTCCAGGTGTCGTAAACCTTCTCAGCACCGCTGCATGCACCTATTATTACGTCAGGTATCGAAAGTGATGCGTTCGTCCCGTTCGTTGAACCGTTCGAGGAAGATTGCAATACCGAAATAAACCCTTTACCGTTACCATCATATTCTCTGCGGTCATCTTCGACAATGCACTTTGTTAATATTTGTTTTTTTAATCTACGCAACAACTATAAAAAACCATCTCTCATAATAATAAAAACCTATGTTTATCTATGTAGCCGTGTGCAGAAGCGCGTTTATGAATATTAACACATATTTTGCGGGAAACTTGGATCTCAGTCCTTGGCACGCAACTTTATTTATGCTGCACGATAAACTAATCACAATTGGGGGTCATTGTGATCACATTTTTTTAATTGGGCATATTCATAAAATGACCAAGAACTACGCTTTTTTCAGTACAATTGTTTTCGTCGCTGAAGAACATATTTTATTTGCATACTAAACCTTCATAATGTAATGTTAATCATCAATGTGTATTAATTACAAAATATCCCGAAAGTGATGTCCTGGAAAGAAACCCCGAATTTATCCCAAATAAACATTTATAAGCCATAAATTATCAAGCAGAAGAGTGCAAAAAATAATGCCGTCCATGAAATGCGCCATAAAAATATGTATCCCTTATTAAAATCCCTTCCGAGAAGGTTGTGAGCAAAGCAAAAACACTCATCTATTAGCTAAAAAGATGCTTCAATATCATAGTCTAAAATATTTTTAAACATTAAATAACTAGATTAAACATTAACTAACTAGTAAAATATTCCATTCGAAAGTGTGTCGCTACGAATGTCAGTTTTGAATAAACTGGCGTCGCATAAGATGTGTTAAATTAATTTCAGAAATAGTACACGATAAGACCACATAATTATTGTGGAGTCACATCCAGTTCTCTGCGTGATTATGCATCCATATAGTTTAAATCAGTGGTTTTAAATTGGGGTCCGCAGACCCCTGGGGGTCCATGTAGCTATTACTGAAGGTGCATGAAAATATAAAAAACCTTATTTATCTATACTTGAACAATGTAAAATGTTGGGATGGGGTAAAGGGTTGGGATTAGGGAATCCAATCCCGAATCAAAATTTCGATCCCGGGATTTCGAGATTGAAATAGTACATCCTGGGATAAGTCCTGGGATTCCGGGACCGGGATTATCAATGGTTTAAGAAATTACATTGATAAATTTGATCAAAAATTTGAAGGCGAAAGAAGTTTATTTATTTAAGAAAAGATAAAAATACAATTCAAAAATAGTTAAATAAGACACTAAAAAAATCAAATATTATTTTGAAAATATGCCCGAAGTAACATTAAAGCATCGAGTGTTTCGTCATTTAGTCTGGATCTGATTTTGGAAGCCAGGCAACTTGCTGCTGAAAATGCACGCTCAGCCTCCACACTCGTTGGAGGTATCATCATCAGATATCCTTATAAATATAATTATAATTCCTTTCTGTTGAGACACAGACTAAAACTCGCAAATTCCCGATTTCCCGACAAATTATTTATTTCCGTCGCTGCAGATGAATACTTATATGCTATAATACTTTGATGTGATTCGTTATTATATTACGAAGGAATACAAAAACTCTGAACCCGGTATCTATTATATTTCATATAGATATTCCCTTTATTAGAGTCGAGGTGTAGTAAATACATCACCGGTAGGGAAACGTTAATATAACAATTTGAAAAACATATATGTACTGTATTTATGTATACATAGATTAAACAGTCACTGCCCCTAGGCGTCGCCTAAGCTCTCCTATTAGTATTTACGCCACTGTTTCTAAGCGTCCAGATTTCGACGGGAATGTCTCGATTTAGTAGCCTTCATCGTGCTAGTGAGGTGTACGATTTCTGTAGGTTAAAAAAAAATATCCCGAATTACTGTTTACTAATCCCGGGATTCATGAGCACCTAAAACTACCTAGGATACTGGGATTGGATTCCCTAGTTGCGACTAGGTGAAATTTAGAACGCGTAGATCTGAAGAAGTACTCAAGTACTCACGAAAGGATACGAATGAGATAAATGTGAATTTGTTTTGTATTTTTTAGTTAGTGTAAATCGTGCAGAGTTAAAAATTGAAATTATTTTGAAATATAAAGATAATCAGTCGAAAACGGTGGGAATGTATTTTTATGCAATGCCACCGCTGTCAGTATTGTAGCCAAATGTTATTAACATATTCCAGTCAACCCACAAATAATAGTCGATCCTTGTTGAAGGAGAATGATTAACGTTATTTATGTTTGGCCCTGGAGGCCGACGATGTTAGTAATTTTTGTACTAATACCCAGCTTTGGCTCCATTTTGCACATATTTATTATATTATGAACTCTTTGTGTATCGTTTCGAAGTTATTATGGAAGAATTTTCGACTGCCTTATCGTCTTCCTGTTCTTTCTTCAATACACGTGGAAGAACATTATTTACATTTGTATAGGATTCAAAGTCAATATTGATGTTAATTTTTAGCCATTTCCAGTTACATTTGCCGTTGTTTACATCCTTCCATTGTAATATCTAATGAACTGCTGTAACCGCATATGTAGAAAAAATAACTATTATTGATTATAACAAGTATGAACGTTTCAATGATTTTGAACCATAAATATTATGTAAAATCGATTTTGCGATTTAGGAATATTTTAGAATTTGATAAAAGAATCACAGCCATATTTCACTGAATTTTTGATTAAATGAAAAGATAAGAAATGTATTACCATAATGACTAGACTCTAGAGATTTGCTTAGTAAGTGTAGACATTCGTATAGTTATCGATTTCATAGATGAAAAAATATAAATGAAGAAAGGGAACATTTTTTCAGAATTCATAGAAATATGGAGCAATTTAGCTTCATTTTGTATTTAAAAGCAGCAGATTTTCCGATGGTTCCGAGTTTTATAAAACGTGTTATAAGAACAAAATTTGAGCTCTTTCTGTGAACGAATTTGATATAGTTAATTAGGAGAGAATTGAAAGTTTAAAGAGAAGTTTGAAGAATGAAAGCAAACTTTAACAAAGCATAAATATGGGTATGAATTTCAGCCAATTTTAGATGGTTCTAGGTTTCATGTATTCTTGACTTATTGGGCAATACAGAATATATAAACATTTGTTAAATTCTTCGATGTGAGGGTTAAATTGATAATATAATTGTGGTCATAAAGAGTCACTCAACTTTGATTGGTAACAGCAATTTACAGTAACAGCAATTCCAGCACTATATTCAAAGAAACGTGGCCCAATGATTGCATTTGTCCAAAATACACACCTGGATATATCCTTTGTTGATCAATAACATATTGTTGTAATGTATCTAAGGTTTAAATTGTACTACTTTCTACTAAAACAAAATAGCTTATATCATTTAAAAATACATTACGTGTCAACATTATACAGTGCTGATATCTAAGCGTTGTATTTGGACGACAGTTTATTATTGAACCATTGAATGGTTCATCAATTTATTTTAGTTATAGATCTACCTAATTGGTATTTTTTGCTATTTCTTCTATAGTATACTTTATGTTTGACTTCTTTCCTGTATAGTTTCTGAAATATCAAACAACCAGCATACTTTGTTCGTAAGTCGAGGATATGCAATTGTTGTCTATTTTTATTGGGGCTTCTGAATAAAATTAGTCCTAGATAATACATCATTTTCTGAAATATTTTATAATAATGTGATATTAAATTAATTACTATGATTTCCTTGAAATTATTTGGATCGAAAAATATTTCTATTAATTAATTATTTGCCGTAAGATTTCAAATCCATGCATCTTTATTGCGTTTCATTGAATTAATTTGTTGTTATCCAACGACCCAATTATCAACGACGTCCTACATGTGCACAATTGTCAATAATTATTTTACAAACTAATTCAATTATTTAAATTGAAATTAAAGAGATTATTCAATTGCGGCAACGTTATCATCGAAATGTCCCAGTTATGTCAACTGTCAAATCTTGACATTCGTCACTGTCATTGTTTATAGTACCATCTAGAAAAGCCCAAGCAAAATGGATCTCACAATAATTTCTCACAGCATATTTTATTGTGAAAGTGATCATTTTTGCAGTGCTTGTATTTGTTCAACCTACATAAATGACATTCAAAACTAAATATTTGTGCCCTTTCAGGTACAAAATGACCTTTGGAGGACCGTTTCGACGTTTTATTTCTAGCATTTAAGTCATCATTGAAATTTATAGTGCTTATTAAGGCACTCGATGTCTTGATTTTAAGGCCGCTTTATTAATATGTAAATTTAGCCTCATTTGTTAAACAAATAAATTATTCTTATATTTGTATAGATCTAGGGTTAGGCCATTTTGCTGTATATTTGAATACTGATTATAATAAATTAAATTAAGATCTGAATATGATTGTGGTGAAAATGCTTAATAAATAAATTGCCGCCTGTGGCTAAAAAAATCGAAAATATTGGAGATTAGACAATGAGAAAAAACATGATTTACTGTAACCACAATGAGAATGGATATGATTAAAAATGGCGTATTTTTATTTTTCTAATTGTTAATATAAATATTTAAATACAATATGGAAATAATGCGTTAAAAATATAAAGATATACATAGACATCTAGTGGTGAATAGCAAAATTATAAGTCATTTGTGCATAGGGAAGCTCTTGATTATTATCGATCAATGATGATTTTTTTCGTCGCTGCGTATAGATGGTGTTTTATTAATTTGTATTGGTGATTATTGATTCCCAATCTGTAAAAATATATTTTTTTGTACTATTATTCACTTTTTATGAAAAAAATATTTGGCGTTTATTTTTGGCAAATTTATATAAAAATTAATCAATGAAATTCAATTGAAATTTAAACACAAAATATATTTGTTATAATTATTCTTCTTCTTTATTTATAAAAGAGTATTTCTCATTAGTTTCATCAGTCTTCACCTTCCTCAATCTTCCCTATCCGTGTTATTTATGTTTGTCCCACGAGCTCGATGATGTTGGCAATTTTTGAACTGAAAAGCGTATCATGCTCTTATTTCTGCTTCTTTAACGGCCGATTTAAATTTATTATTCATGCACAAAACGATTATGTTGATGTATGATGTATGACAAAAACTATAAAATGTTTGTAGTTGTTATATTTGCTTTCAAGATTAATACTTTTTATACAGCTTATAGCAACACTTCATTCCATAAGTTCGTAGGATTTTTTCACTTTAAGCAATTTTTTTCTTTATTTGAGATCATTTTTTAGTGAATTCTTTAAAAAAAAATAATCCTTCGAACTTATTGAGTAATGTGTTAGAAGCTCTTTGTAATTTGGTATAGTGTTGCAGCAAAATAATTTTGTTCTTGATTTATAAATTATCGATTTAAGATCATTTAAAGTATTTTATCCCCGCGTTGGAACAATTTTCTAACTTGGATCTCGAAAAGAAAACTGCAAAGCCTTATTATACCGATCTGTAACGGGAATATGCATTATTTATTCAGTTGTTAAAAGCTCCAAATTTTAAAACCAAAAGTAACAGGATATATAAACCCGGGAATGTTTTACTGAGAATGAATAATGAATGCACTTAAAACATAAAAGATGGATAATATAGCTTAAAAAAATCAATACTTTGAAATTAAATATTTGTGAATTATTACGCCTTTATATCAGCATTTGTTCTTCTTACAACCTGTACTGTACGAGGCATATCCCGAAAGTAAGTGTACTGTGACAATAACGGGCTGTAGTTTTTTTTTATTTTTTAAGGGTTGGCCACACTGAACGGTAGAAGGAGATCTCCTAACAAAGCAAGCATAGCAGGAACATATTTGTATGTAAATTCCCATTGTAGTGTCCATTTGTTTGAAAGATGTTGGTAAGAAATCCCGCCAAGTGCGAGCGAGTCAATAGCGCCCGCGAGTTTCTTGTGCGACTTGAATTGAAAGGTGAGGATTTTTTTAGCTCTATTGTGACTGGAGATAAAAAGTGGGTGGCTAATTACACGTCTGAGTCAAAAAGACTGTCGTCACAGTGGTGTTACATCAATTCCCCATCTGCCAAAAAAATTAAAACCACAATTTCGGACAAAAAAATCATGACCTCAGTGTTTTGGTATTGAAAAGGCATCATATTGTTGGAATGTCTCAAGGCGCTCTTGGACTTATTTGTTTGTAATGTTTTGAACCACCCTCCGTATTCCCCCGACTTGAAGATTATCATATTTTCTCCTTTCTGAAAGAACACATGGGTGGAATGAAATTTTAAACCGACGAGAACGTGCAGAAAGAGGTTCTGAAGTGGGAGAGAGTTCTTCGAGAAAGGTATAAAGAAGCCTTTGTCATGGCTCACTAGATGCATTGAACGGGATAGTGATTATGTTGAAAAACTATTGTTTCAGCAATATCCTGTTTTTTCAAATACACTTTTTCGACAAAAATATAAAAAAAATAATACACTTACTTTCGGGATATGTCTCGTATTAAGGAATTAGAAATTAATACATTTTTTTAGGACTACCTTTTAATCCCTTCAACGTTATGTTTCACTGTTAAAAGTGTTATCCATAGTGGCGCAATATTTTCGCCGCGGATACGTACGTCGTATCCAATATACGAAAATAGTATATCATCAAGTTCGAACAAGTCAGTTCCCGAGATTAATCATTCTTACATTTAACGTACACAATACTGCAATCGGATATATCCGTCATACCCACTTTGCATGGACTTTGGTCTTGACGGATATATACGTCATATCCATTTAAGGAGGTTAAAGTGTATTTGTATTGAGACAAGGTTCAGTAAACACATTTTTGTGTTGGATAAAAAAACTTAATTTATGCCATAGGTGAATAAAAAAATAAATAAATAGCGATAGGAAGCTAAGGAATCTTGCTAGACTGGGAAAACTGTATAAATTGGATGATGATGTGCCGATGTCCTTAGTGAAATAAAATCCTTGCCGAGCAACAGAGGAATTATCAACTAAGCTTGGGTATTCATGATCAAAAGTTGCTATGAATTGTCGCTAATCGCTTTAGAACAGCGAAGAGTAACCTATGTATGATTATAACCTGTAGGAGTAATAATTACAGCGAATGCTTAGAACTTCAAACTCAAGTACCTTATTCATTGGATATCACCTCTTCTGAATATTATTTATTTGATCTCAGATAGCCCATTATGATTATAGCATATCGATGATAAAAGAAAAATTATTACTTTTTGGTCCTTCTTCTTTGACAGATCCAAGTGTTTGGTGAAAACTATACACCAGTAGTTGCGTCGATGCTTGTATGGTTGAAGTTGGAGATAAATAATGAAAAACAATTTTGTCAAAGCGGCGTTTTAAAGCCGCTACTGAACTTTTATTCATAATCGTAAATTTTGCATTTCATGTAACATCAAAAACCATTCATCACAATATATTTTTAAAGCGACACACACATGATGGGATTAGAAGAAGTTAAATCGTAGGATCATTGTGGAAATCATTAAAATATTTCATTATTTCTCTAAACAAGTAAAAATTTCCTAACACTTCTGTCCACTAATGTTTCCATTATAGTATTTATATACCTATTATAATTAATTATTTCATAATTACTTGTAAATGTATATTTATTTAATTGCATTTAAGAGCTAATTGTCTAATTGGAGAACTCGCCTAAATTTAATTACATACTGTATATACTTTAAATTACATATTTTCATTCTCCCTTTTTTATTTTTATTAAAAAGCCTATGTGATTACTATACACGACTCTCGAACAAAAAGAGCCTCACTCCAGGAAATTCATTACTCTAATGAACTCCTCAACAACTTTCGCTTAACAATTCAATCTTCTTAAAAGGAAAGTTCAACATGTATTGCAAGCGTTTGTCGTAATTGAAACTGACTAGTCGATATCAAAACATTCCAGGAAATTAATACGTCGGACAATGATACATTTGGATGTAACCCCTGCATATATTTTCAATAGTATATATGTTACATCATTACTGCAAAATGCATCCATAATTTTAATACTATTTAAAAGTAGAGTAGTGATATAAAAATACGAAAGAAACAAATTTTGAGTTTAACGTAAATATGAAACATTTTCCAGTCACCAACATGCTGTTTTTTGATTAACGATTACAAAAACGTTATACAAGTACGTGATTACGTCTTAATTTGAACACATTACGGGTGATCATTCTGTAAATGTAATTTAATAATAACAAATCAATATATTTTTCTATTGGTATAATTGTTTGTTAGAATTTAATAATAAAAATATAATTAACACTATATCGTTCAATATCGATGCGCATCATCATCGATGCGAATCGATATTGTACGCCAATACAAATTTAGAGTAATTGTTTATAGGTAAGGTAGGTGTAGTATTAAAAAGTACATAATTATACAATAGATTCTAGAAAGGTATTGTCTCAGTATTTTTTGTTAATTTAATTATTATTTATTATTATATCGACACGAGTAACCTATGCGAATTTTGTTATGAGGGGTATTTGAAAGTCGTGTCGGAATTTAAATTTGTTTCATCTAAATGCAATGGATTGGCGGAATTTAGTTCAAATCAAAAACGTGCCATGATATTGTCAATATTTATAAAAGCCAAATTTGTTTTTTTTTTAATATTATTAATTTTAAATTTATTATTTATTTCCTGATCGTTTTAGTCGATATTACAAAGACAGTCTTTCCCATGTCTACGACTACTGTATGAGTTTATTTTTGCTCTTTTTCTTGAAAAAATGGTCCATTGACTTTATAAACATTCGAAAGCTGTCGGCAAAAATCGCGTCAATAAAATTGCATGACGTTCTAGAAGTTGACGCTAAAAGAATTTAACATCAAATTCTATTCTTACCACTTATTGGATCAAATTGTTATCGATAACAATAAACGTGTGCGTATATATCCATGCAAATATCATCAATGTCATATCCGGAACATCATCAAATATTTATTTTATGAAGACGCAATTATGCCAAGAACTCCATAAATATTTACAAATAAATACATATGTATACAAGTTAAGTATTAAAATATAAAAATTATGAATTCATCGATATGTGATTTGTTTAAAGTTTGTGTATGACACATTATTGCCGTTTTTTGCAGATTTATTTAAATTTTTAGTTGTAGATACATTGGAAGAACATAACATTATCAAAATGTGGATTTAGTCGCATTTACATTATAAAATCATATTGCATACTTAACCCACACGTTATAAAATGATTCATAGATATTGTTTAATTTAAATTGATACAGTTTTCACCCTAGATAAATATTATTGAATTTGTCTCCCCCCCATCCCAATTATATCTCAACATTTTTTTTCAATAAGTGAATATCTTATTAAAACGAGTGCCTCTTCCCCAATTGACATTATTGATATTTAGGCTCTTTTTGTCGCCATATGCATGCTGTCCATATCCAAGGCTATCTATCGTTCTAGGGTGTCGTTAAAATAAATCATCATGGCGCGCAAATGTTAGTATGAAAACATACCGATGACTCTTTGATTCTTCAATGTTATACTTTTATGCGTATGTAAATTTTATTTTACGATGTTAAACATATGCTTTACAATATAAATTATGTACGTAATTATTACTTACATAATACAAATATTGTCATTACTAATGCTTAAAAAAAATCCGTGGAAAAATACGAACCTTACTTCCGATCCGCCCGGGATCAAATGTTACCCCGAACATTTTAAAATGTATTTTTATTAAATTTGGAAGCAATCCCCCCTTGAAGCACTAGTTCCTCCATTTTTTTTTAAAAAGACAAGATTTATTCCCAAAATTTGCTAATCAAAAATGTATTCAAACAATATCGAAACGAATGCTTCGCTCAAGTTTTGATTTTAAAAATAGGTTTTTTTTTTGTTGCTAATTTACGATACAAACACTTATTTAAGTTATGTATCCTAGAAATCTCGTATATTAGGTCTAATTTTTTTTTAACACGTCTTTAAAAATGTTTTAAACACTCAAAGATTTTAGCATCAAATGCAAATTATCGTTATGAAACAACATTCAAAACATCCAAAGATATATGAAAAATTATCGATAATAAAAAATTTAATACATCGTCTGTTCAAGAGCATTTATAGTGATATGGTTCCGTTTTATTTATTTATTTATTAATAAAATATTAAATCAAAACATGTATAAAATAAATTAAAACTAATTTTTATTTATTTTTTTATTTTATGAATATTAATTAAATTTATAATTAATTATTATTTTACCAGTCAAAGCTGATGTATCTTACACCAATATCTAATGTTACAATTATGAACAAATTATTTTATGCAGAACACTGAATATGCAAAAATGCATATTTTTGTTTTATTAAATAAAATCTAAAACATAATCTAATCAAATTATTAAAATAAAATAAAAATGTTTAATATTTTTAATATTAAATTTTGACATCGGATATGCGTTATATGATATAATACAATGAAAGACTCTTTCATATATTGAATATAAATCATTTAAAAATTATTATTGCGTATTATAAAATTTAATTGATATAGTTTTGCCCAAACAAAACCCTGAATAAAATTTTATTCGATATGTTGCTTTGTATTGCGAATAAATTCGGTCGAAAGTAAAGACGCGTGTACTTTTACCGGATATGTTGATGTTGCGCTTTGAAATGTACATTTAGTATTTTTTTCTTATAAAAAGACCCGACTGTTCCATTACCTGTTTCTACCTGTCAGTAGAAAAATATGCTTCCAATAAATTTTTCGTATCAAAATTGTGACAGTCGAGAAGCCTTTTTATAGCCTTTGAAAAAACCTGTATTTCAAATAGAGTAAAAATTGTTTTAAAAAAACATGTACAAAAATTTTATAAAACTCCCTCTGATTGAATCCACGATATCCTTCACATGACTGCAAGAACTGTGGCTGCTGGTGCTGCTCAAGATGGACCCTCGTTCTGCGTTCAGGTCGTCGAACCGTGTCGCCGCCGACGTGTCAATATGATGATATAGTGATGATGATCTTGATGATGAATCGGTGTCACGATGATGACAAAACGGTGGGAAGATGACGGTGTTGGGGGCGGAGGGCGGGCGCTCACCCCAATTTGTTCCGGACTTCACCCTGCGAGGCCTAGCCGGGCCACCACTGCAAATTTCACATAAAATATAATACGACCATATGATATAACGCCATATCCAATTAATTTTATTCATACATAAAAAAATCGACAAATAAAGCAACACTTTATAAATTATAAATATTTAATATAAAAATCAGATTAAAAAATATATTGCTTGAGATTTTAATTCTTCTTGGTAGTTGAAAGATACTGTAAGACGCCTTCGGGCAGATTGAGAGACCTAGTTGAGAGTTCGCTATCAGAGTCTCGCAGTTGGAATCACTCTGATTAGGCCTGCGGGGAGGAGGAAACATAATATGCGACAAGCAAGAAGCTGTCAGCCAAATCAAGCAGCTCTTCCTGGATAAACTCGACACTGCGGGAAACATGGGCGAAGAAGAACAGCAAATATACCGAGACAACATTGAGCCTCCGCCGCTGTTTACAATTGAAGAACAACAGATGGTCGGGAGAACAATCAAGGCTGGGAAGGCGCTAGGACCAGACGGCATGCCCGGCGAGATCATCAAATTGGTCATTGCCGAGCACCTGGAATTGGTGCTAGGAGTACTAAATGCCTGCCTGGCGGAAAGAAAAATCATCCAAAAGTGGAAAACGGTCAGGCTGGCACTGGTACCGAAACCGGATAAGACTACTTTTAGATCGCTGTGCATGCTGGACGGCCTTGGAAAGTCATGGAGAAGCTGCTTCTCAAAAGGATCCAGCCCATGATCGAAGAGAACCTGTTACCTAGGCAATACGGGTTTGGAGACAATCCGAAAGGTGTGGAGAGGCACGGTCAAAAGGAGCACGTTGACGCGCTCAGGAAAAGCTTCTAAGTTCCTGAGTACGCCGAAGAGCTCGCCAGCGATTACCTCAGAGATCGGCGTGTCCATCACAACGAAACCAACACGGCGAAGAAGCTGGAAATGGGCGTTCCACAGGGATCTGTTCTGGGACCTACCCTGTGGAATGTTCTTTACAATAGTCTGCTCGAGGTCAAGACGCCTAAAGGAGCAGAGCTCATTGCCTTCGCGGACGATATCGCACTGCTGGCGACAGCCCAGCATTTATGGGAAATGGAAGCGATGGGCAACAAAGCCCTCGCCATAATCAACGTGTGGATGCTTGAAAATCGCCTGCAGCTTGTGGCAGAGAAAATGGAGGCAATGATCTGCAGCAGAAGAAGAAGACCGAGGGTCAAAAAGCTTTTTGTGAACGGTCACGAGGCTGAATACAGCAAATCGCTGAGATACCTCGGGATCCTCTTGGACAACAAGCTGACCTTCAGAACTTGGACCGCCAAGCAAAGAAGAGGGTATTGGACTGCGAAGATCCCAAAAATCGCAGTGAACTTGACCAAAAACTGAGGGAAGCCCGGTAACGGAGATGGGATCAGTCCAGCAAGAGACTTATCCCGGTCGTAAGTTGGTGGAGGGCCCGGAAAGACGGTGAAACGACCTACCGCCTGACTCAGGTCTACTTCTGAGCATGGATGATTTGGTGCGTATCTGGAGCGAATTGGCAAGGAACCATCCGCAACGTGCCACTACTGCCAAGCGTACAGAGTACACCAACAGTGGCTGTGAGGCTTGGGCACCCCAGAGAAAACTGCTGGAACAATCACTCTGGGTAGCATGATGGCAAGCAAGAAGAATTGGGCCTTTGGCGCGATTACGTTGAAAAAATTCTGAGCGCCAAAAAGGGCAGTGAAATAGAGAGGCGCAGAGCACCTCTCTAACACTAGAATAGGGCCAATTACCCAAAGCCAGACTACCTGTCCTCCTGAAGCAATGTAGAAAACAATGCCAGAGGAGCAGAGAAAGATAAGGGAGGGGTTTAGTCAATAAGAATCTGACACTACCCTGGGATCAAACCTAGGGTGTCTTATACAAGATTCCCCTCCCACAGGAAAAAAAACTATGGCCCATGGTCCATGAAAAATATGAATTAAATTTATATGTAGCATTCATACAAAATAAATATACTGAAAAATGCGTGAGACTCTCACGTGGAAGAAGTGAAATATTGGATTCTAGGAAAAGTTGATTTTAGGCATTGATTTTTTTCAAACGGATATTGTTAGCTAAACAATGAAGGTGTGTTTGTGTAATATATAATAAAACAGGCACGCTACTGATCTAGTGGTTGCTTTATAATACGCATAGATACAGTAGAGATGGCGCGACGCATGCGTGTAGCATGTACAAACGATTCTGCATCTCTTTTCAATTGACTTGCCGCTTGGAGTTTCACTTTCTTGACATACATATCATTTTACCCTATCATAGTTATAGAAGTTTTACTTAAAATATATCTGTTTTCAATAGGTTCTTATCAGCAGTTCTATACGGTAAGTCCTAAACAAAAATATTAGAACCAAGAAGGCAAATCTGAGACTCTCTGTATCAAAACAGTTATTAGAAACGAATATATAAAGGAAAAATCATTCACGATGGAATAGTCATTGGGGATTAAATGCAGGCTCGTTTTTACAGAAGATCAACGCAGAAAACCCTAAGAAGAACATCAATACTGCTATCATCATCCTGGCCAAAGTTCTGATGAATTGTATTGCCATTTGGATAAGTATTTTTACACCTCAGCTAAAAAAAATTGTATAGTAATCCAATTCAATTTACACGAAAGTCTTTGGAAATATTTTTTCGTGTTGGTATGATATTTTCTGTATTTCTCGCAGTCTGAAATATTTTAGCGTTCATTCTCTATGTTTCACAATAGAACGTCAATATTGATAGAATATATAATGTACCTGTCGCTAGACGAACCACTCGTCCTTGTGGGGCGCGGCTGGCGCGGCGGCGGGCCTCAGCGCGCGGCCGGGGGCCGTTGGGGGCGCGCCCGCCGCGCCCCGCCCCGCCCCGCAGGGCGCCGCCAGTTTCCCGGCAGCTCCGTCTGTTGCTGTGGCCCGCACTGCTGCTTGCCCGCTGAACCATTTGACCCGTACATTTGTTGCACTGCAAAAAATACAAACCCTCAAAATCTGGACACAATCGATATCATCAACTTGATTGGTGTCATGAGTATATTGTACTTACTTTGAAGTTGTGAATTATCAACGTGATGAGGTCTTGCACGTCGACAGAGGCAAAGCGCAAGAGCAGCTGCGCAGGCGCAGACCACAAGCAAAGCACTAACGCCTCCAACCAACAGCCACGGTAGTTCCAGCCCTAATATCGTACCGTTATCCTGATCTGCATAAAGAAAGATATTGATTAATTCATTTTTAAATACTATGACTTTTCAATACATCACCATCCAAATATTACAAAGGCAGGCTTGTTCTAATATTGTATGTTTGTTGAGATTGTATAAACTTAAATTACTAATATTTTATATTGAAGGCTTTATATGATAATTCTCAAAGTACCATTAAATCCAATGTTCGTAGGAAGGTTTTAGCCCCTTATTTTGGGACATACACGGTATTAATTTATATTGAGAAAGGAAGAATCATCAATAGCGAATATTATATGGCGCTATTGGTGTATTTGATGGAAGAAATTGCAAAAAAATGATCCCAAAAAAAAAAAGTGCTCTTTCACCAAGACAATGCACCGTGTCAATAAGTCGATCGCAACAATGGCAAAATTGCACGAATTGCACTTTGAATTGCTTCCCCATCCACCGTATTCTCCAGATCTAACTTTCAACGAATACTACCTGTTAACAGATCTAAAAAGAGTGTTCCGTGGAAAGAGATTTAGTCCCAATTGAGAAGTGATTGCCGAAACTGAAGCCTATTTTGAGGGCAAAGATAAATCGTTTTACAAAAAAGGCATCTCTTTAAGGAGACTATGTCGATGAATAAAGTCAAATGTTAAATATTATAATTTGATTACCATTATAATACGAATTATGATAACTTAACATAAAATTATTATTAATGGAATTTATATTTATAATTTTATGTTTCTTTGGACTTTGGGTTTCTTTGTTTATGCTGGACAGTGAGAGATCGTGTAGGAAAAAATGATTTTGGATGCAAAATATCTCGAAGATTCGAATGTGTTGAATGTGGTTTAATAAGAGAAGATGAAATTGATGATGAATAATTTTTGGCCATGGTAAATGTAGATTCTCGATTGATTACACAAAAGCTTGCAAAATGATTGAATACTGACAAATTATTTTTTTAAGGCTGGGAATTATGCCAAAGCTGGCTGACTATCTACAGATTTTTACTCATTAGTCAAAAATGAGTTATAGATCAGGGTTTAATAGATGATGAAATTTAGGCTATATAAGAAGTAAACGATATTAATAAAACCCCGGATAAGCACCAGAAAAAGGTCATATTGTATATATGGTGGAATTTAAAGATAAAGTGTATAACAATTTTTTAAAATCAAACGAAATATTAAACGCTGGTGAAAATTGGCAACAGTTAGATAGATTAAATGGGGAATTGATTAAAAACGATTTCATTTGGTGAACGAAAGGGCATTGTTTTAAAATCAAGAAAGACCAGATAGTAACAATATTCACTTTACTCTAACTTGGTAACTAAAAAATTTTTTTTTTTGATCTTTGCAAATTTTCTCAATGGCAAAAAATCCCAGAAAGAGGTGGTAAAAAGTTGTAAACACTTTAGCACTAATATTACATAATGATTTTGTTTGGATTTTTATTTCAATGTTATAAAAAATAACCTTAAAGGACTAAAGGCGATTTTAATGAATGCGAATTTAATGCATAATTATATGCGAAATACATTTCCAAAGCAAAAGCCAAGATAGTCGCAATATCTGTTTTAATTTCGCACTAAGCAAACGCGGATAGAAGAAACACGACCGAAGAACTTTCATGCAGGAACGAGTACTAAATGGAAAAATCTTATTTTTGCAACAAAATGCTCGTCGGATAAACTTTTATACTTTCGTTTGTCGAAACTTTTCCGGACAGGAGTTTTGTAATTTCCCAGCCGGGAAGCGGCTGTTTGTAGCATTTCAATTTACCTTGTATAAATATGTTCGCCTAAAATATATAGGTCGGCCTTACCTTTCCCGAGAAATGCAAACATCACATGCATTCTGTATTATGTCGATATCCGGATATACAATCGTAGTATTTGCTCAGAGCCGGGATTTGCGCCTAATTAGACATTCCCTGCGAACGGATCCTTTTGAATTATTTCCATGGGGAAATTAAAATGGGGCACAAGATATACTTTCTGCAGAATGTCAAAGACAAAGTTGTCAAAGAATAATTCCGTCGCTGGATAAGACTTTACTTTGTGATGAGGTGATACGTTTAATCTTTGTTTAAACGTTTCGCCCCGTACCCGGCCATTTCAAAGATAAACAACTAAGAGTTTTATAAGAAAATATAAAGAGAAGAAAATGAGGAAGACGAGAGGAGGTGTTTGTTTTTTTATGTAATTCCGTAATGGTTTGTTTTTCTTTTTGAAGAAGGGCGAAAATTTTCCTTGAATGTTTTCATCAAAAGATGCCTAAATTTAACGGGATTTATGCGCGTGCGCGAACAGGGGTGACCAACCTTGAAACACAATATAATTGTATCAATACCGTGCCTTATTAAATCAATATTATTATGCTGGTCAACCACCCCTTCGAAAGCTTTGAACCGTTGAACAGCTTGCTCGAAATAAATTACAATTTAATTAATTGTGTATTTGTTGAGGATCCTTAAGGGTGTTACATACGGAACCAATACGTCTACTTGAATAAACACTTGACCTATTTTTAACTACAACATAATACCAGTGAACATATTATATATAATGCCTTTAGAAAATGAATGGCATGATAAAAGTATTTGATGAACGATGAATTTCAACGATAATACGAAGCAGTGAGCGGTTATAAAAACGCAGGAATCTGTTCTGGTCATAATTTAAGCAACAGAAATAGCTAAAAACCGACCGATAAAAGTTCGAATTCAAATCTAGAGTTTCTTCACACACATTTAAAAAAATATATATAAAAATAATAAATACTTCTACTTACTTTGGCATAGATTACTTGATGTTTCATCCGATCCGTCTGCACAGTGGTTGACTCCATCGCAGATTAGATCGGCGCTGATGCAGAACTCTCGAAGATTGCATCGGAAATCCTTACAACCATGTTCTAAAGACAAAGAAAACACAAAAATAGTAAGCTCCGTTCTGTCTGGAATTAATTAAAAACTTCTGTAGAATGTCGCATAACAGTTTTATTTGGAATGTGATTAATCAACGTCTTCCCAGTGCAACTCCATCATTTAAGTTTCTTACCGTGCCTCAGCCTCGGGAGCGCTCCCGTTTTTCTTTCGTGCCAATTTATAGCAGTATTTACTTAAGCTCAGAAAGCAGTTCGAGGCTTGCATATATAATTCAATTCGTGATGTGGATTTGCCAGATAGTAAAAGTGGATATAAGATTGAATAGTCGCGATCAAATTTTATTGACGCAAAAACGGAAAAATATAAATGGTTTCGTGACGAGGAAAACCCGTGGTTTTAATCAACCGTTTAGATATAAAACATTTTCACGATGCTAGTTACAGCGCTGTAAAATTTTATGACCGAAATGCAAATGCTCTGTCTATCGCATTTTTATTTTATTTAAAAGCAAAGTTAGGGGAGAGAAAATGCAGATGCGTGTAGAAGGCAATATATGTGTATCGCTCAGTATGTTTCTATTTTATAGGTCGTATCGTTACCGTCAGGTGATTTCAAATGATATCATTACTTTTATTCGATCAAAATAAAGCATAGGCTATTATAATATTTTTCAAAATAAATTTCATTCAGGGTTGGAGAAATGGGTCGTTTATGATCACAAATATTTCACTCATATATGTTTAATATTACTTCACAATATTTAAAAAAATAATTTAATTGAAATACGGTATGAATAATCAGAATGTAAAGTATAGTTGCGTAAAAAATTTATAATGAATCCAGTTCGAATTTGTGGGATAAAAGTGACTATCAAAAATACACTCAAGGGTAAATTTAATGGCTCGAAAAATTTCCCCAAATTAAAATATATACTTTAAAGTACTAATAATGTGTGTCGGACTTAAAATTGAATTTACAGTTATTAAAAAAAATTAAATACATTGAATCAAATATTTAATAAATATAATTACCTATATAAAAATATTTTATCCCTGAAAAGTTTCTCGTAAGGAGCTTGATGAGATGGATAGGGCTTCTTAATAAGGAGAAATCGCTGTAAAGGCGGTTCAAATGATATAAAATTGGAAATAGAACAGACAGACATACAAAGGCAAACATTAAGCTATATGACTCATATTTATATGTATTACACTCGAACCTCTTTTTGTGCGATTTCCAAGTTATGCGGTTTTTTTAAAGCATTTTTTTTTAATTTCATAAAGAGTACGTATCGAAATATTTTGGATAAAATAGGAAATAAATCACCAACACTAACCGAAATTTGGAAAAAAATTATAATTAATAAATCATATTTCATCTGCTATCGCTGAATTACGACAACGTCCTTTATTCTGGTTTAGAATTTTGAAAAAATTGATTTAGTTGGAATTTCCGAAATTCCAACTACTTACGGAACTTAAATATTATTTTATAACTATTTAAAAATAAATTAAAACTGACAAGGCCAAAAAATAACTTGACTGATTTATTTTTAAACAGTCGCAATTTTAATTAAAATTGTTTGAAAGAGAAAATCTGCACAGAACAATGATGACACTGACACTGGGTATACTATTTCTTCTGAAGAAGAGAGCGATTTTGAGTCATATCGAAAATTATCACACAGTGATGATAGTTTGTAATTAAAATAGTTAATATTTCTCTAGTGGATGTCAGACATTCTTAAAAAAATATCATTGATGCAAGATATCCTTTTAATGTTACCAAAAATGTTATTTTTTAATTGCCTTATAGTTTTCCTGCTTTTTTAACTCACTTTTTTGTGCGATTTTGGATATATTTTATATAGCTGTTTCAAAGTTATGCGATTTTTAAAATCCATGGAACATATCTTTACTTTTTTTATATAAGTCATAGCTTTTTTGTGTGATTTTCCACGGAACGCATCTACCGCACAAAAAAAGTTTAAATGTATATATATTTCATCATCAATCAATCAAGGAGGGGGGGGGGGGGAGGAATGGAAACTCAAAAATCCACAGAATGAAAATAAAAATTGTTGAATTAAAACTTGTGTGATTTTTGAACTGAAGATTATATTTTTAATAATAAAAATATATTTTTCAAATTGCGAAGATTTTTAAAAACAAATTTTCATTTATATGCATGTATCTATAAAAATTTATCTATAAAAAAAATAAATAGAAACGTCGACATGAGATTTATGTGACAATGCTTGCATGTCCCTCTACAAATAAATCCACTGGTGTCAGATCTGGTAACCGCCAAAAGAGTTAATTTACACGACAGAGGTGCCCACAAAAGAAATCCTAATTGAAGAAATGAACGCTGTCTTTGTACAAATGTAAGAGGGAATGCATACGAAGCAGAGGTGGCCAATTTGAACAAATTTTGTAAATTAATTTAATAAATACATCTTTAACATAAAAAGTATTTTCTTAACCCTTACCCTGGCAAACTGATACCTCTTCAAGTTTAAAGACTTCTTGTATGATTTGTATGACATGTAGTATATCGTAAGGAAGGGTATAATTTAGAGATCTTTTTAAATCCAAACTATGTTCAGAGCAACTTTATCAAAAATAAAAACATTTTATTTTGTTGAGTCGTAAATATAAAAATAATATATTATTAAATACAGTGGTGCCTCACACAACGAACTTAATTCGTTCCAGGAGCAAGTTCGTAATGCGAAAAGTTCGTTATGTGAAACGCGCAAAAGCACGCTTTTTGGCCGATGGTTTCATGAAAAACTTGTCCAAAGTCGTTCGTCGCGACTTCGTTATGTGAAGCGAAGTTCGTTGTATGAATCATGAAATGAACGAATAGGAAGTTCGCTGTGTGCAGCGTTCGCTGTGCGAGGCGTTCGTTATGCGAGGCACCACTGTATGTATAGAACCATGATATTGTTTATGCGGGTACATACTAATGTTTACGGATTTACTTTAATTAACGAGCGAAATAGTATGAGCGCCACAAAGCGGTGACATTTGAAGGCAACAAATTATTAAATTTCTAAAAATATTATTGATGTTTTAAATGCTGTGTCTACAGTCTACTGGATAATGCCTGAATATTTTAAGGTTTTAATATGGAGTAGAGCATATGGAAGAGCGGCAGCACGTTTTTTATTAGGTTTGCTCTGATTTAACGATTCTTTTATATGGCCGAATTTAGTGTCTAATAAATTTTGTAATTTTGGACAGTCAACAGTGGAAGTATGCAAATAAGTACCTTGAAGGGTTTCAATGTAGGCAATAAACTGGATATCAGTCGGGATTTTATGGTGTAATGGAATTTAAGGATACACCACTTTTCAGAAATGCACAGATTTTTTCGACCAATTTTCTATAAAACCTTTCCCTCCATCCGAACATAAAGGGGCGAAATGTCGTGTAATGAAAATCGTCTGAATCATCGTCGGCAGTCTACATACGTAAATCAAAGTATACTCCATAAATGGATGTGAATTTCCTATATAAATTCTATTTTGTAAATTTTTATTTTTTCTTGAGAGTAAAAATAAAAAAAATGTAAAAAAGTGATATCAACAGTACTTGATATGTTCATATTGATAAGAATCAAATTGGATCATCTGTATGTCTGTGGAAACGCTCTGAATACAAAACAATGGATATATTAAATGCGCTTGGAATAGAAAGCACATTGTAAAATCAATCGATCGAATCCTTCGTTTTATTCCTGGATAGTTCAAATGCATGACTGCGAGTTCGGAAATACTTGCTTCCAAATTTAGCACTCAAATAATTAATACAAATGGAGCTTACATGTATCACATACCCGGAGAATATTCTGTAGCTTTCATTTCGAAGACTATTTCGGAGCCATATGATATAAACCTTTGACCCAATTGAAGCAGCAGCTGAAATAGATTTAGCAACAGGACTTGGTGGTTCTGGTGGGTTGCACGTGCAATTGTGCTAGACTGGACAAAGTTGAAATGAGTATCACATTTGGCACGTGAGCTTCTGTCAAACTCGTCCCATATGCTGAACAAATTAAATTTGTACAATACCCGGACTAGTCGGACAGGAAATACTCTGTCGACTTGGGGCCGAAAGTCGGAAGCAAATATCATATTTCAGCAATTAAAACTTACTGAATCTGAAACATTGATCAACCCCCATCCCCGCTTTTATAGTGCTCATGTTGCATAATTTTAATGGGCTTTACGGTTTCGAGCTGTGCTTTATATTCACAAGTAACTTTAAAATTTTAAGTGTCGACAGTGTATAATTTTCCAATTAAAAGTTGACATTTTAAACACACTGTACATCAAGCTTAATGAAAGCAAACAACAATAAAGAAATATTAAATACGCGATTTACCTAATGAATTCATACAGGGTTTAAGCGTTTTTATAGCACAACAACGAGATTACTAACGTAAACATTTTTTATTCATATGACCTGCCTTCAAAGACGTTTGTAATAACTATATGTACTTTATTAATGTCTTAGATAGTTCAAAACATCGGTTTTTTTAAATTTTTCATCCACAATATCCTCAGAATATATTTGCATACCGATATTCTGAGAGCTTTGATTTCTTAGTTATTGTAAGTATTTTGGCAATAAAATTATTGCACATTACATTTATTATCTTGTAACATGGAGAAATTATCGAAGAGAATTTAGCGGGCCGTTCTTGAGAGTCTCATGTATCAGTGATTTTATACTGCAATTTATTTCAATAGGAATTCATGGAGGTGATAAACATCTTAAATAAAATCAATTTAACTTATAAATTAATAATGTTATAGCGTGGACGAACCGACGAACGGATTTAATTCACCAGATTAAAAGCGACATCTTCCGTCTCTCTCTAGGCGCAATATGTTAATTTAACAACGCCATCTTCTGTGGCGTTATGGACACACTGCGTCTGCAATACTGACAGATTGCTTTTTGCGCGTGCATTGTCGGTTGGGTTGTAACGCGCAAGAGGTGGGAGTTGGAAAGAGTCGTCGGTTAGCCTTGGCTGCGGAAGGACGTCCTTCCCGCAGCCTCTCTCTCTTGTATTCTGAAAAGAGAGTTTTTCTGCTTGAAGCCCATTCATTCCCATCCATATGTTCGGCTACATCATGACCCGAAAGAAGAACGGACTTGTACGCTAGCGGGCCATTCTATTAAACGGCAGATTCAATTAGTCAGATTAGCATTGACATCTTCTGTCTCCTTTTAGACGCAATGTGTCAATCTTCTATCGTCCTGCAGACACATTGTGTCTGAAATAACGGCTTTTTGTACAATTTTATTAATAACTATTATACGTATTGATGGATTGCACTTAAATAACGACGAATGAAGTATTATTTTTACAAAAAATCGATTAATTTATAATACTTACTTGGATCTTTAACGGCAGTGATGACCAGCTTGAATCCATTGGATTCCGTTCCCCAATTATCCGTGACGTATTTCAACGTCACGAAATTGGTTCTTGTAAAAATGGCACCCACAGTCTGTTTCGTATTTCGACAGGTGAGATCAGCCTGGAACAAGATACAGATATTTTCAAGAAAAAATAATGCCAATGCCATTTATTGGTGACGAATTATAAATAATCGACTGACGAAAGCATATGGCGGTCTACATTATTTTTATTGTAAAACCTGATCAGTAATTTCACATCGTATCATTAAAGTGTAATAATCGTTAATAACACGACTTCTGGCAATAAACGAAACTTTTTGATTGTATTTAATTGAGAAATTTATAAGGATCCCTATAATTATAGTAGTATCAAATTTGGGCAAAGTTTGCGTGTCATTCGAAATAGTTGGCTTGAAATGACTGTAATTAAAGATTATTTACAACTATTAATCGCTCATAAATTAATGGCGATTTAAGGTTTCAATACTAAGCGCGGAATTGATATCGTGTGGGTGTATTGGAAAAGCGGACATGCGGTCGATCTGTAAGTAGTTTTCCAAGACTTACGGAGTTACGTTTAAAAATACACGATTAATTGAAGAAAAGTTCATTATTTGGGCTGAGCGTATTTGTCCCATTTATATTTGTCTGGATAGTTTGCTTTGGATTTTTTTGCGATGGTGAACTTCGACTAGGAGTTTGCTCGGTTAATGAAGAAGTTTTCGAACGAAGTGGTATGAGAGACAGGGATAAGCATGGCATTTGGAAAGGCAATTTGGGTTTTGCAGAAACAGAGCCTTCTGACAGGTTGTAAGTTATGGAAATGTTGGTTCCACTACCTTTGATTTAGCTTGGATTATGTATACATTAAGAGAATTTGTGAGTAAATGAGCAATTATTTATTTATATTTGAGTCAAACAGTACTACAGTCGTAATTAAATAGAAGAAAAGGGAAAATAATGTAAAAAAAATCGATAAAAATCATTTTTAACGATTTGCTGGGGCATTTTCATTCCTAATAGATGACAGTACAAATGATACTAATAAAATACATATATCAATTAATTGTAAATTACATTTCGATAAGGACTCAATATCTACTGAAGGGAAAGAGTTAACTCCTCATACCTCCAATTTAATTTGTAATCGTTCATCCAACATCATTTAGGTGAACTTATCGAAGGGCACGTTTTTTAAATTATGAGCATTCTTAGTTTGAAAGAATTTGAAGAAAATGCCTACATAAAAGAGCAGAAAATTTTATAGGGAAAGAAAATTTCATGTAGTTGTCTCTTGTCGTTTTCTATATATGATTAATTTAGGATAGGATTTTTTGCATAGTAGAAGTTTTTAGTAAGAGGCTCGGTAAGCATTGACAAGACAGATTGGGTTTAGCCGGTGAATATCAATAGAGAAACCTGTGTGCACAAAACTGTTCAAATACTTTTTTGATGTCCATACTTTTACATTATCAAATATAATAGAAATACTATATTTCAAAGTCTGAATGGGTGTAGAGAGAATTTGATTACGAGACTATTAAAGCGATTTAGCTTAAATTAATTTATTTTTTGCATTCCCACGGACATAAAAGTGATAAATTGAATTAAATTGCACTTGGAGCTCCATTAAAATAATATATTGGCATAATTCAAGGATGGAAATAAAATACAATACCTTGTGTGTTCCAACAGCATGTGCACCATCATAGACGAGCAGATGGTCGTTGCAGTCGAGCTGCAGCATATCGAATCGCAGCATAAACCGTTGCAGAATCGAATGCGTTTGAAATGTGATGACACAATCGAGATTTCTCTCATTTTGTGACCAAAGAACTGCACCATCGATTTTTCTGTAGAGCTGCTGCAAGAAGTGATTCTTGCAGAGGGATTGCATATAATCTGCGAAGAAGAAAATACAATTTATTATACACTCCGAGAAGAATATGAACGACATTGTATTAAATTTTACATTTTCGTCAATTTGATTTCTTGATGTAAAAAAATTAAAATTGGCAAATTACTATCAAAATGAGATAAAGCTAGAAAATATTTATTTTGCTGTGAATAGATAATGTACCAATTTCAATGAATATATGTATATTTTCTATATTCATGATCTATTGGGTTCTAATGGCAGTTTTTCATCGTAATTAATTTATATTTAAAGTACTATAAATGTTCATGAAGCAAAGAAATGTTGTATAATACTGAACAATTTGATGGAATTTGAATTTAAAGTATTAGAAAATTTTTGAATTTATACCAATTCATAATAAAATATAACTATCTAAATATTCATGTATAAAAAAGAAAAATTATAAACAATCGTCTTTAATGCTGTTTTCAAAATATATCAATAATAAAAAATAAATTTGGCATAAAATTTTGGCTAATAACTGATGTAAAAATGGAATATATTGTGAACATTTTGAGTTTACATGCAGATTAGTGGATACATCTGCAAAACTTTATTCATATACGTGAATGATTTTACGAACGCACTTGAACTTCCAGTTGTCAAAATGAAGACTTTATGAAATGAAAAAAATATAAATATCTGCCTCAGTGCCACCCTTATGTCTCTAAGTGCCCTCTTTGATAATTTAAAATTATAGTACTGTTCACTTTTGAAAACATAATCAACCCTTTTAATCAGGCATCCCCATGCAAAATCTTTTTTTCTGTCCAATGCCTCTTTTAGATTATAAATTAGTTATATTAATCATCTTGAATAGTCATTTAAATTTGTGATGATATGCTTCTTTCAGCTTACTAAATACAGCATTATCACAGTTGGCTTTATCAGGACGTTTTCATGTAGATAACTTTGTAGTCTCGATGATTTTATGGCCGTATTGTACAACTGTTTTGAATTTTTAGCAGAAGTGGAACTTGTGAGTGGCTGTACTACCATCAGTTGCTATGATATTACCAAACTTGAATGCTTGTTGAATGTGAATCACGTACATAACTATTAGGATGCTATTTGAAAGTTTTAAACGTCATGAACTTAACGCGATCTGGTGTTAGCACTTGGTTGAACTTTGTAATTTATTTGAGATTAATTGGAGGGAATGAATGCCAAACTAAACAGTGGTTCATGTAGTTGTAATAAGCATCTATGATGAAATTAACATAATATTTACATTATAAAGAATTCGAATTTTTGGCTTTTTCCCTGTTATTATGCCAATTTAAATAATTAATTTTACAATGTCGATATATTGAATGAAGTACGTTATTGCTCTATTGGGGTTTTGTTTATGTTATCCACTCATTATTCCTTAATAACTTGTAAAATAAGGGATAATTTAGGTTATTATGGTTAGTTTTGTATTCAAATTCCAATATAACTTCACTTTAAATTAATGTTTATTGACGTTTTTTGTCCTTAGTTGGGTTTCCATTAGATACTTATCATTAGGGATTTTAATGAAACTAGTCAATAAAGCTTTATGTATGTATTTATGTAACGAAAAGTACCCCATTTTTTTATAATGATGTAAAATTTATCAACTCAATATTATCAACCCCTCGAATATGATGGTTTATAATGGCATCTTCTTAAAAACCGTTAGTTTAAATGTAATCTTCCATAAGCATTATGATAATGGGTGAAAACAATAAGATTTTCTAATTTAATTCTATAAGCTTATTTTTGGGTATTCTTGCAGTATGAAATCACTATGATTGAATCTGTCTAATTGTGATAATCAAAATTTTTCTGCAGGGTCCACTTTATTTTAGTCTTCTTAACAAGCACCCAAAATAATTTTTTCCACGATTAAGCCGGGTTCAAGAGTTGGAATGCTTAAAATGCTCATAAACAATCCGATTTACGACCCTACTTACAATGTGATGAAGGAATGGATGAATTTTCAGTCTTGATAATATGGAATTGCAAGTATTCATCCGATGTTATTTATTGTTTGTGGATAATTCGTGTGTTTTTACAATAATTTTGGTTGTGGTATTTCAAAAAAGGAGAAGAAGTGCACCTCCATCAAGTCTTGAAGTGAAGCTTCTATAGACGCGTTAGGCTAAATTGGATTGAACATCACGAAAAGTGAAACTCCAAGCGGTTGTTAGTCGGAAAAAAGTGGAAAACCCTTTATATTCACATAGAATTAAGCAACTAGTAGACCACTATCTTGCCCTATTTATTAATATATTATTAATATATTACATAAACATGGCATAATCTTTTAGCTAGCAATTTTCGTTAATCAATGGCCAAAAAACAATGTATAAAGTTAACTTTTCCTAAGATCAAAATATTCTTAAGCTTTGGTGTTCAATCAATTTTTTTTTTAAATTTATCCTGTTACCTGAATCCTGAATACTTCTCGTATAAGGTTTCTTTCCCCTTTTAATCCCTCGGGAGTAATATCATCGTTTTTAAAATTAAATCTGTATTTCAATTTGGAAAACCGTCCGCATCGCAGAATTAATTTTTAATACGAAGAGATACATTAATTAAGGAGGTAACGGAAAGCTCGCCCGAATGTCCCCGTTCTTGAGCCGTCGTATAATATTCATAACGTTTTTTGCACAATAAAAGTATCAATATGAAACGCTGAAGGTTGCCCATATTAAAGGGCCGTTTGAAGTACAGGTTTTTCACTTGACTAAGTAATCTTTCATCTCTCCGCCCTGAATCTCTCTCTCTCGAGATATCTCAAGAGAGAAGAAATTCCATTCATATTTGCTCTGAAAGCGCCTTTCGCCATTAAAACGAAATTTCTAGAAAAAAGGAAGAAATCGCAAAGATACGGAGCGCGGCTCAACTCATTCTTCCTTGCTTCCTCTCGAGCTGTTTACCCTTTTGAGCCCCGCAAGAAAAACATCATTCAAATATTATAATGCATAAAGAGTTCCGGCGACGTATGATCCAAATAATTGGCCAAAGCGAAGCGACGCTCAAAATAATATTGTGTAGGCATTTTCCCGGAAAAATGTACGCTTTATCAATTTTTAGGGTGCGAGGGGGTTGCCTTTGTGCGTGTTCATGCGCGAAGTTCACTACTCATAAAGGGGTAAACAAAAAGAATGGTAATGATGGACAATAAATTTTTACTGTTGACACCGCATATAGAAGAAAAAATATATTGCAGGACTGTATCAGATTGGCCATCGAATTCCATGAAATGCTAGATTGTTAACTTGATCAAGAGAGCTAATTTTTTATACTTTTATAAACAACAGAATCGAATGATTAAGGATTTAATGGCTTCAGACATCTCTTAATAGTAAATCGATAAAATTCCATCTTTATCTCATCCAAATTCAACAATCTATGTATAGTAGTAATAATTTTTTTGAATTACATTTTTTACCACGTAAAGAATATTTCAATGAAAGAAATAAATAATAATCTGAAGGGGCAATGCCCGGAGAGTATGGAGGATGAGGTAAAACATCCCAGTTAAATGATAATAATTTATTTCTGACGAGCAAAGACACATGAGGTCTGGCGTTATCGTGATGAAAAACAACGCTTCGTCTGTTCGCTTATTCTAACCGTTTTCTGGCAATTGATTGTCTAGTTGGAAACAATATTTTGTTGAATTGATCGTTTCACCTTGCTGAAGTAGCTCATAATAAACTATCCCCTTCCAGTCCCATTAAATGCATAGATTTTTTTTTTTTTTGGATATAGGCCAGGTTTAGCAACAGTTAAAACTTCTGTACCCTTGATTCAAGACCGTTTACGTTGGATAATCTCATAGAATATCCAATTTTCATCTCCAGTGACAGGTCTCTTCAAAAAAGGTTGGCTATTATGTCGTTGGAGAAGAAGATCGTATGTTGAAATACGCTGAAGTTTATTTGAGTCAGTCAGTTCATGAGGAAGCCACACATCTGAACGATTGATGTAGCCCAATTTTGTCAGATGATTATGGACGGATGTTCGTGGAATTTCTAACTTGTTAGCTATTTCGCGAACAATATATCGCGGGTTTTCTTCAACCATGGCTATGATTAGATCTGTGTTCATTTGCGAAAGAAACTTATGGGACAACCTAATACATAGGCGTCTTATATAATCAACTTTTTCTAGGAGTAAAGAAGTTTCATTGCAGTGAACTGTTTGTGGCTGCACTATTATGATGATGATTATTTATTAATAATTTATTAATTCACATTTTTTCATCAAATCCAATGAATTTGCATAAATATGCATTATATTACTATTTTAATATTAAAATGAAGAAATATTTAAAATATAAATACAAAAGTAACACAAAAGGGATGATTATCCCGAAATGGATTCCTTCCACACTTATCAGGTCGCCTATTAATTTTCCGACATAGTTCATTATCGAGGGTCGTCAAAGAAAGGGCTGCAGGGACAATGCCATAAAATTTTCTATCAAGACATTTTGAAAGCGTTTCACCTCTCCCACGGCCTCCATTATATGTGCCAGTGTTTATTGTCAGGACAATATACATATTTATTGTCCTGTAGAACGCCTTTCCCATTACAGCGCCATTTGTTTGATTAACAGCCCTGTGTTTTTGTGTCGGCGCGTTAATGACGACATGATGACGGAACGCTTTTAAAGGCGTTCACACTTTCCTCCAAAACATCCACACAACGCAAATTAAACATATACTTCAATGTGCTTTTCTGATCTGAAGCCATATCGATCCAATGTGATTGATATACATATTTTTAATCAACTCAAAATTAAAAAAAAACCAATGATCCTAGGCAAGATCGGCGAGAATCCCATGAAGATTCAATATTAAAAATATATGCATTCAGGCAATTTATAAACCTTAAAACGATCATAATGAAAAGATTTGATACAATTGTTATATAATTCGATTCTAAAAGCAAATTGTGGAAAATATCACTATACTTTACAAAATTTGGTAAATCGAAAATATTAATGTTTCCGATTGATTGATTCGATCCAAGTATAATCTGATTTGATTGATCTATAAAAGTTAACTCCGAATATTATTAATATGGAACCATTTTTAAAATATGTAATAAATTTATAAAATAATGATAATTCGGTTTTTCCAAACGTATTGGTAAATGCTTGTGTGCTCGTTGTATATTTTTGTAAGTGTTGGTATTTAAATTTATTGAGTAATCATGTTTATAACCCAAATAAAAGCCAACTTTTCTTACACCCAAATAGATTTATAGCATTTGCTCCAAGCACAATTCATTTGAAATTTATGGTCAATTTTGGTTAAATTACATTATTATAATAAAACTATATAGAAATCCAAAAAACTGAACCCGGAAAAATCAATAAATTTATGCTCCAAAATTATACATCACAGAAGTGGACAAGCACCCGGCTGTAAGGTGTTGTCAATTTGAGACATTAATTTTGACCGTTGATCTTCTCAAACTATTTTGTAGTAAGATGATAATATTGATAAGCTTTTGATAATTTTAATATCGATTATTTAAGTAACTTAGCCACTATTAATGATCCACTGTAAAATTTTAGTATTAGTTTTAATTAACTGGTGTATTGTTTTGTGAAGAATTTGAATATTATTTTATAATTGTTAAAGACCTTATATCATATTTTAAAAAGGAGATGCCTTTTTAAACTTAAAAAATCCATATTGTGAGTGAATTTGTGTTCTTCTGGAGCAGAAAATGGAAAAAGATAAGCTTTGCTTAGCTTGTCGCCATCGTATAATGGTAATTATATTAGAAGCAGCAGGGAGTCAATCGCTCGGTTCGTCTAGTGCTCCTGATATCCAATTGTTTAAAAGGTTTAAGAAGAACTGGGACAAAATTGATTAAAATGATTATAAAACAGTAAATTATGATACGACATTTCCAAAAATCATAGAAAATATTACTGTAGACGGGATTTTTTTTGGTCTAAAACAACTTCAAGTATACGAACCTCGAGATGACTATAGAGAAATACTGAATCTTTCCATAATTTATTTGGGAAGAATTCCCGAAAAAGGAGTTTCATTTAGGAGAACTGCTGGTCTAAATCATTCTAAATGGATGACTTAAGCCATGTGTTATTTGATTTTTTTATTTTTATTTAAACATCAGTTTAAACTGACGAAAAAGGAAATGGAAACAGTGAAAGATATTTGTTTTTTCACAGTCGTATTATGTATAAAATATTGGTTATAAGCCCCTGTCAGATATTCAGCACTAAGAAACGACTTACAATTATTAAAAGACCTGGTGTCCTTTGAAAATATAAACCAAATAATGACCAAAGTTGCCATGAAAAAAATACTGGACCATTAATGGTACTTGTCGGAAGAGTTGGTGTCTTTTGCATTTTTTGACGATGAAATTTCAGTTATAAGCAAAAAATGGTAGATGCACTAAGAATCGAAGGTGTAGAAGATTGCCAAAAAAGAAAAGGCATTTGATGTCGAACACATCACTGAAAAAAGCATAGAAGACTTTGTGATTAGCAACTATTAACGATTTTTCCAGATTTCAGTTTTCCAGATTCCAGAGCAAAGGCAATATTTGATTTTGTTGGTAAAAGCTTACAGAAAGAAATATCCTGATACAAAAAATCAACGCTTGTACCCTGAATATTTATGATTTTAGTATTGAAAAAATATCCTTATTTGTAATCTAAATATTAATTTTACACGTATTTTATATTAATAAATACAAGTTGGGATTAAAACAGTGTTTTAATATTTTTAATGAAAATTAAAACCTTGGTAGCGACACCTAAATATTATTTTAAAAAATTGAAAAAAATACTGAAATAGTTTTTAAGGGTTTTGAGAGGTTGATCGGTCGAATATTCGAAAAACATTTTTGTTTACCCAAATAACTGTTTATATGTTATTTTAGTGTAGCTGGTCTCATGTTAATATGCTTATTTTATGTTAAAAGAATGTTTAATACTACATTGTTTAAAAGCTGTTGGAAGCATATTATTCAAACTTAAATAAAATAATAATATGCTGAAGATTTAACACCCTGGCTGGGATAGACTAGTAATAATATTAGCGTTCTAGTACAATTGCATTAGTATAATAGACAGTGAGGATTAAAGTAGATAGAGAATTAAAATTTATAAAAACAACAGCGAAGCTCCGACTGTGCAAAACCAAGTGATTAGAATTCTGGATAATCGCTCAAAAATAGAGAAAAACCGACTCAATTCTTGCTGTCCAAATGTAACAAGTAGAAATATTTATGCCAAATTATCAAATTTTACAATAAACGTAACAAAAAATAAAGTGTTTTTGATACGGTGATTTCCCCCTCAATCTGTATTTAAATCTGTACCTTTTTATTAAGAATCCAAGAATTCTTCTTATATCTAAGACCATCAAGGGCTAAAAAGGCAAATTTATACAGTGATAAGATTGGAAGGAAATGATAACAATTGACTGCAATTGAAGAACGATATACAAGGTATAAAAAATATGTTATCAAGTATAGAATTATTACAGATTTATATTGAATTAAAAGCTGCTAATTTACAATAATCATAGTAATTTAGCTGGGTTAATTTTTTTTAATAGTATTGAAAAATGAATTCATCATTTCAAAAGTGGATCTTGACTTAATACGAGCATAATGAAATATTGATGGCAGTGAATTGTTTCGGTTGTGTAATGGTTGGGATGTTAACTATATTATACAAAGAGGTATTTGAATTTCGATGTGTAGGTTGTTTTTATAAATCGAGATGTCGGTGGTGGAATTTTAGCGCAAAATCCAATACGCAACGTGCTGTAAACTAAAGTGTGATTGGTGGAAATATGAAAAATAGTCTCGTCTATTTTTCTTCCACTCTTTCATTCTTCTCCAGACGCTTTCTTGTCGTGTCCCATATGGCTCTCTGTTTACCCTCTGGGGTTTCCCTGCCTCCACTTGTTTTCCTTGGGGATTTCACTGGGGAAGTCTTTCCATCTCGTTTTCGACACGTCTTCCCATAAGTTCGTCCTGTTTCGTCTGCTCAGCGCCAGTTGAGGGTTTCGGTTCCACCCGTCGAGCCTCCTTTCTTCCTTCGCCAGTTCCTGCAGGTTTGTCGGCTACCGGAGCCGATTTATGACAGACGCGGCAAGGGATGAATTATTCAAGGATCCGTAGGGCCTTGGGCACGGAGAGATATGGCCACCGTATGGGAAATGTCAACGGTCCCGTACCGAACGTCGCATATTGAGGCCCTGCAAATTTATTATCATGCCTGTACAATGGAGCCAAGATCTTACTTAGAGATTATTTAAGAAGAAGAGAAAAATACGCATCCGACCGTTGAGATTTGCAAAATAAATGACTACGCTCAACTTTGAATAAGGAACCTATCAAAAATTGATACCTGTGAATTATGTCGGAGCTCATGTTAAATTACGCATGGGAACAATCTTCAAACATTGAAACAAAATCGCAAAAGATTCTTCACATTGAGCAAAAATAATGATTCGGCCAAAAAATATTTATTATAAAATATTAGTATTTAATGAAAATTTCAATTATATTGTACATCGTTGTAGTAAATACGTACTAGCTAGATACATAAGTGTTGCTAGCGATATCTGCCACGTGTTGTTGACATATACACGTGACATATTAATTTGTTCCTAGGATGTCCCAAGTGGCAATATAACGCAAAAATTATATATCAGCGAAACTAATTATTATGAAAATAGATAAAATGGAACCACAGATACTGAACAGATTTAATTCATAAAGACTATCATTTTAAATAAAACTTGTTTAAATAAATAACATTTTCATACTAAAATCAAAGTCAAACAAGGATAATCCAATCTATTGTCCGGCATTAATATGAGCTTAATTGGATATTAGGGCTTCCAAATAACCGGCTTATGATTAATTTTATAAATAAGCTGGTTTAACAATACGGTATTGATTTTTGCTAGCATATATATTTACATCAGATCCTTTTTTTGCATGGTTTTGACCGAATAATACTTGAATCAAAGTAAACTATACTATTGTCTATGAAGCCTGAATATGATTTAAATTGAAAATTTTGCACATTTATAACGTTTGATTTGTTTAAGTTTAAGAATTTCATAATTTGCGGTTGATTTAAAGCAATTCAATCTATATACCATTTTTATATGGAAACCATCTATTTTTTATGTAGCAGTCTTTGGAACGTATCCCTCATCCAAAACTAGGATCGAATGTTTTCTATATTTCAAGGATCAATACGTATATTAAAAATTATTTTTGATTATCTATCATTGTTGTCACCTGTCATTCATTCAGTCATTGAAAGATTTCACTATCATCTAAAATCGGATTAGATAATCGCTTTTTGTAGAGTTTTTAAATGTTAATGAATCCCAAAATGTTTAATAGTTGAAAAGGAGTCGAATAAGTAGGATTATAAGTGATGATAAATGATTGATGTAATTTTTTAATTAGTATATACATTAAAATCTTTTTTTGTGCGACTTTTTTTGTGCCATTTCGAAGTTATGCGGTTTTATTAAAAGCATTTTTTTAATTTTCTTAAAGAGTACGTATTGAGATATTTTGGATAAAATAGGAAATAAATCATCTAAACTAACCTAAATTTGAAAAATAAAATTTGGGACTGTGCAAATCATATTGCATCTGCTATTTTTGAATTACGACCACGCCCTTTATTCTGGTTTATATTTTTGAAAAAATGATTTCGGTTTTTTTTGCATTATTCCAATGTTTTGAATTTTAAAAATACATTTTCCAAAGACATTTCCAAAATGCCAACTACTTACGTAGTTATAGCTATTTTAGTGAGGTAAAACGGTTGATATCATATCTCAAGTTGTATTTCATTTATTCCTATCAGATGTATCTTGAAAATTGAGATGTTCGCTCGATGTAGTCTGGAAAAGCAGATCGTTTGTATTAGCAGCATCCTTTATACATTTCCTCAATCGACAGCTCCTCCGCGACATAGAACCGCTTAAGTGGAAACCCCAGAACAAGGATAAATTTAGCATTCTCGAAAATGTGACGCGAAAATCTTGTCTAAATGGATTTTCGCGTCGCTTTTACTGCGAGTCTTGGATCCGTTCGAATGTGAAATTATAAATCCATTTCTCTCCGCGGGCCTTTCTCGGGTGAAAATGAAAAAAAAGCCATGGTGCTTTTCTGAACGAGGGAGATAGCCGTCGTGGAATCTTGCCGATAGGTCTTTTGTTATTGCTTCGGGGGTTTTTTGTCGAGAGGGCCTTTGTGAATGGTCTGTCCCTATTGTAGTGTCACTATTGTTCCCGTGGCGTTCCGGCGAACATCAGGAAAGGGCGGGGGAGCTTCTGTGCCCCATTCCTGCGAAGCCTTCTAGCCCGAGTCCAGATCTAGATAACCTTTTTAAGCTCCTGTCCGAAATTCAGACCTGTCACCGTCCTGCTACGGGGCTTAATTGGTCACAGCCATCGTCCTTATAAGCCCCGTTACACAACGCACTATGTTATAACACGTAATATAATCGCGAATTAAAATCATTTTTACCACCCGCCACCCTAATACATTTCAACAAAACATCATCCCCGAAAAACTTCATCAAACACTAACAAACCAATTACGATATTAGATAGCGCAAAATTGGTTCACGCCATTCCGGGGTTCGGACATAATGCAAAATTTACACATTAAAACCGCCACCGAACATCAATATTCGATGTTTTATCGAAGGGAAACATGTTGTATCGTCACGTTATTTAACGCGCCGAATAATAATGAAAGTATTGGGGAATCATCGATGAAATAATTCGAATCGCAAATGGAGTCGGGATTTGTGGGGTCATAGCACAAATGAATTGCATTAAGCGCTGCGGTATTGTAATAAACGCAGTGTGCATTGTACGCGATATTGGGGTGTTTTAATGCAATTGGTAGTAAAATTTGCATCAATTGTAAGGCTTTCAATCGTAACTTTTTGCAAAATATGAAATATCCACAAATGATCATTAAGACTAAGAAAATCCGATCGAACTACTAAAATTTGTAATGATCAAAAATTTGAAGCATTGCAGATTGCATAAATAAGGACAAGGATGCGTTTTTTAATATCCTTTGGTTGCAAAAAAATTATTGAATTTGTGTTTTAATTTTTGCATTTTAACCGGGTTTTGATCTAAATTTTGCAGTTATTTTGACACACATGAAATGCACGTTGATATAAAATTTAAATATTACATAATGTATTGTGATTGATGTAAATGCACTATCATAAGGCCAGTTTGTCTCATACAATAAGATCTTTGAATTATTCTATTGTGTTTTGATATGATGATATAATTGCCGGTGTTATATTTTTAGCATCAATGAAAATGTTAAAATTATCCAATTTAATGGATCGTATGATATGCAACGTAAGTTGAACTGTAATTTCTGGTACCGGAAGGTGAGGATGCTGCTTATCAAGATGTCCGAAATTGTGAGATTTTCATGGCTAAATTTGGAATGTGTTGAATTTCATTGTATCCGATTATACAACTGATAAATTTAATCTACCCTATGGGATATAATGCGGAAACATTTCGCAATAAATTACCTTTACTGCCGCTGGATGTATTAATAATTCCGCAAGTTTATAGGGGATGAAAAATGATTGTTTCCGTGAAATTTTAAATTTCATATTTGCGCAGCACTTTGATTATTTGCATGTATCGATGCGGGCATATTTCAGATACATTTAATCGTCGATATTTATCGTCCTTATAATCTCGAGCCTAATAAGAGTGTTTGTGCGAAAATGAAAAGGGTAATTCAGTGTCTGTTCCATCCCTCGCAGCTTTCCGATCATATTAATGCGATTTCAAAGTGGAATCGATATGTTCAGGGGGAGGGTGGGTTTTGAGTTCAAAGGCCCATAATTTGAAAAGGCTTTCACGGCTTACACACAACTTGTAAAATAATTCAGACAGCCAACAACCTGCGACCCCAATCGCTCCAAGTTTCCCGCTTCCATTGTACGCCTGAATAATATCTAGAATTAGCTTAAACTATTGTCATCTTAAGAAAGGGGTCTGCGCAATGTACGCCAGTATTGTATACTCGCCTATATAGAACTGACTGGTTCCATTATCATTTCTGGCAGTTCAGCATAGACAATCAACTCTCAACCAGTAGTTACCAACTATCGATTCGGATAAATATATTGTATTCAATTAGGCTCAACTCCAGCGAGATGAATTGATGAATGCATAGCTGAATAATCGAAGAACTCGACCAGTAAAATTCCATATTAATACCTCGATTATTCCCATTATTCAAACAAATTTTCCGTTGATTTTAGGGTGGCTTTTAAGCGATATCAACAACAATGATATTTTTCCAAGCGAAATGTTAACATACTTTATGAATCATTAGACACAATTATTATAAAAAATATATGGAAAACTACCCTTAAAAATATAGCTATGCTTAAAGGCAGAGACAAAAAATATATACATATGTTTATTGAGTGCTAGCAAGCGTATAATTTACGGCTTGCTGATCTTTGACGATAGCACCCCTATGGCGAAATTTAACCTAATTTTGTGACATAATTGTACATTTTTTACAATAGATAAGAAAATATTGTTTTGGCATATAAACATTGAATTTATTTCAAGCATTTAAAAGCTGTTTGCATGAAAACATGATGGAATATGAACGCAAAGTGTTGTGTTGATGCGGGCGGTGGTATAATTTATTACCCAATATAGATTGTAGAAAATATATACACTAGACTCTCGTTTATCCGGACTAATGCTGGGGAGGACGGACACGGATAACTACGGATATTATTTATTAAGAAAAATGCTCTTAGTTAAGCAGACAAGTTGCCTTTAGCAGTAAATTAATCTATTAATTATATAAAATTAATAGATTATTTCAAGGGTGTTCAAATACTTTAGAAGAGATATGACTCTATGTACTCCAGAAAGGCCTTTTTAGTCAAATCAATACATTTTTTCAAGAAGTTTTCCACTACCTTCTAAGCAAAACGGTTCAGTCTTTTAAATCCACCTACATTCCATGATAAAAATATTATGTATTTCTCATTAATGGATATTAAGCCCTAATTTTGCAATGCTCTGAATACCGATATTAATCTATTCTTTAATTTATAAAGCAAATACAAAATTGTCTGATTAAACTTTTATAACGAAATCGATTTGATAAAATGTTATTCTTCTTTATTTTTCAACAACATAGTAAAACTTGTACCATTCCAACCATTCGAATACAAGTCTGCTATAAATTTTGTAAATTGTTCTCCTTGCAGATGTTGCTCTGTTGAACTCAAGAACCATGTAATGACTTACACGGATTCAATATACGTATGTACACGTACTTAGATACATATTTATTTTTACAACTGTTTTCGTGTATTTCTTTGGTAAATATATATATTTTAAGGGTAAATTCATTGGGGAAAAATTAATTAATATGTATCAGATATCACGAATAATTCTTTCTGTGTATCGCACTACAAATGGTGTAATTGATTTTGCAGTTGTGAGATGAGATTCTCACACAATAGAATTCACGGTCCCATTCATTTTGTTTCTCGTAAACATTATTCGCTCAATATCTTTGTGCTTTCCTCCACAATCTCCTTCGTCTCTCATGTGAGTAATACGCGTGGAGCTTTCGTACAATGCGAGCTTTTAAAGACCCGGGAAAATGTTATTTATGAACGATATGTGCAGAAAAATCAATGTTGAAAATTGATTTCAATTATGATTCACTGCTTGAAAATGCTCCCGTTTCTTCCCATTATTCACGTGATGTATTCTTCTTTGTGATGCTCCTTCATTTTTATAATTCCTCCCGCCGTTCGGGTGGATTCGCAAACAAAGTCGACCGAAAGAGTTGGCCGTATCGCGACAAGAAATCCAATTTCAATCGGGGGAATTTGAATAATTCGAAGTGAGGGGTCTGGACCCCATTGCGATCGGTTCCTTTGTCATTTTTTTAATTATCAAAAACTTATTAAAATTCGTCATCAAATTAATTTGAATCGAATTTTAATTAAGGAGGATATTCACTCGGAGAATTTATTTACGCGCAATCGACAGGACGAAATCAAAGAACCCCAGATAGTGTGACAATTCCAATTAAATAGATTTTGTATATCCTGGAAGACATTTCCTTGGCACTCAAAAGACAATCTTCTTCATGGATTCATATATTTCCCAACAATAAATATTGATTAAATCGAAATAGCGTTGATATTGAAAGATCAAAGAGAGCTTTGATTTAAATCCACAGGAAAGAAGATAACGCAATATAAATTCATGATGCAGAATTGAAGCGTATTATAGATATAAACCAATAAAGAAAGACATGACAAAATTAATAATCATTATTTAAATAAGACTTGGCTATAATATTGTACTGTACTAATATTTTAGTCTAGCATATTCATAAAGCATTCTATTCACTGAAGCTTTCCTCGAGTTCATTGTTTATTCATGAACTTATTTTAATTATAGATTATTAAATTCAAAATCTTCATCCAGGAAAGCTTAAGTGCTATGCCAAAATTCTTAGAAAATATCATAATTATTGAAAATTTTCAGTGCTGTTACGGACATGCCGAAAATACCTTTTGTTGTCCTTTCAAACAACGAAACGTCTAGTAATCTTGTCGAACTAAGTCTTAAGGACTTGAGGATAACCTTTCTATTAGTTCACCTTCACGAGTTGTTTTCCAACAACGGATCCAGTTTTCCAGGAAGAACTCTCTTTATTAGATTTGGAAGCTTTCACACCCGAGTTCCATGGTATGCATTAAACTTAGTAAATGTGATCGTTCTTATACCATCCAATAAAATGTCAAAATGTATTTACAGCCTAAATCTGGCAATAAACAGATATTAATAAAACATTTTGGGTTGTAGTTTATATTGATATATGCAACATTAAAAAATGCTTACTTCATCAAAGTCTTCAAATCAATAGGTATAATAATTTATTAAATAAAATAATCGTTCATTAGAAACATCGGTAAGGTTGGGATTTAAGTTTTAATGGATACCACGATAGTTATATTTTACCTTTCAAGAATGATATTGGATTTCAAACTTACGGTATGAAACACCAGCGGCCACTTTGAGAGAAGCTCATAAGTTTAAATTCTATTATGGAACTATTAAAATTGCTAATTCTAATAATGCAAACACAAAGACTTTACAAAGATATCGTTTCAAAGAACTTGATTGTGAACACGGATACTTTGTAGACGATAAATTATGTTATAGTTTAAAAGGAATAATATTTCTTTACAAAGATATGAAATGCGAGCGAAATTGAATTGTCTTAAATATAGATATAATTGAAATAATTTAAATGTTGCTAAACTAAAATATTCTGTCAAAGTTTCAATTGATGTATATATGAATATATGTAACATGTATTTGATGTCAATTTGTAATTTGGATCAAAGAGTTGCTATGAAAAATCTGGTATTTGTCCAGGTTATGATTTTCATCGCAATGCCTATTAAAATTCATCATTATGACATTATTATTTGAGAATCAATCTAATTCAATTGATTAAGCTTTGATTTTAAATTAGTAATAAATAATTAAATCTTAATTGTATATAATTTTGTTACGAAACTATGTTTTATATGTAGTTTATTTCCAATTTATATCTATTAGCTTTTCGGAAATAAATAGGGTCGATCTTTGAGTCTTTCATTTTCCTAAGGCTTTAAACTTTGCCTAACCCTGATTTAACTGATAGTAAAACCATTGCCTTCCACTCAAGAAAATAAGCATATCAAAACCTCTTCCTTTGCCGCAATCTAAGATCTCACTTTGATAGACAATGTTCGGATATAGGAGGAGTATATTTAAGTGGTGATTTATATTGCTTGATTGTCGGTAAACTACTTGTTTTCTTTTCAGAAAGCGAAGTTCGAGTCAAATTTTGCGTTCCTGAGTAATGAAGCCATAATGCTAATATGACAAAAATAGCTTAGATTATCATCTTTGACAAATCGTCGGCGTCAGCCCATAGGCCTGAACAGGCCTCCAAATGCCCGATAAACTGAAACTTTGACCGTGAAGTATAATGTCATTCGAAATGTAACAAGCAAATTTGCATCGATAATTCACAAAGGCTCTTCACAAGGCGGAAGAAATATATTTATTGTTAGCGACCGATTAACCGATGACCTTTTGACTCCGGAGGCTTTTTGTAGCAGTCGGAAACAAAAGTTTGCTCCCAGGGAGGCAGGTATGAAGTTAAGTTATAAATGTGGAGCTACGTGATTCTGAATAATTTACAGTTAAACTTTCATTGCCGGCGAAAGCCGGCTTTATTTTCATGGCAATTAGCAAGCGCAAATTGAAAAGTATGCCTGGATCACGATGCATTCCAGAGTATTCTGCACGTCGAACGTAAAATTTTCGAATTATGTAAAACGGACACCAATTAACGCCAATTACAATTAACCTTTCAATTACATTTCCATTGCGCTACAATTGATTTGGAAATTGAATTTGCCATAGACAGATGTACGATTGAATGTACGGCTAATTAGACATATTCAATCAATGTGTTGAATTCTCAAATGTATTGATGACCTACAAGTTCACGCTGTGCTAAATTCTGCATCATTAGGGATTTGATTTTTGCATTATTTGGAATCATGATTTTTTTTAGTGTCAAACGAAAATAGTTTTTATATCATTATAAATATAATAAATGTTGGTAGAAACCATATATTTCAATCATCAATCAGAAATGTTTATAATCTGCAGTGGGTGCAGACCACCATATCAATATTTAGTTCCAGATAATAATCAAATTATACAAAAGTCACAAGCAGCTTACTGCAGCAATTGGGTTTCCTCAAAATTCATTCAAGGATAAAGATCACATTCATGCATCTGATTCAGACATTTTCCTTATCTTGTACTCAATATTGAACAAATTTGATAAAAATGTATCAAGGGTATGTAATATTTTTTGGTAGACTTTTATCCTGGAAATATTAAGGCGTCTTCTCACTTTAAGCGCCTCAAAAATAGGCAATTTTCGGGATTTTTTTTCGAGGATTTTCGCTTAAAAATATGAGATAGAATGGATCTAATGTAATAAACACATCTTTTAAGTACATGAAAAAAAATATTTTTATATTTTTCAACAATTATTATAGTAAAACAGTAGCATCGAAAAACCCGTGTAGAAATGTTATGCTCGTGGCTTGTTTATGGTATCTCCGAGATGGGTCATTTGAAACAAAAAAATAAAACAGTTTTAGATTCAGTATATCAGTGGCTATAGCGCATATCATCAGATTTTTGATATTCGCGAAAATAACAAAATGGCGCACGTTTTTCGAAAAAGTAAAAAAAAACGCGTTTTTTTTGCAGTTTTTTGTAAAAAAAAATTACTTAAAATCAAAATTTCAAAAATCTGATGATATGCGCTATAGCCATAACTATGAAGAATATGTCATTCAAATTTCATGACAATCGGCTGAATAGTTTCCGAAATTTCATCAACAAGCCACTGAAAAACCTTGTTTTGAGATAAACGCGCTTAAAGTTTTGGTTGCAGAAAAATTGTCCAGACACAGCTGTTGAAACACTCGTTGTTATTTTGGGTATTTCCTCCGAAGATCTTTATAAATCGGTTTCAAAACCTCGTGAACATCCTCAGTTAGAGCAGGAGAATGTTTAAAAATTTCTATCTGATTGTTTTTCACCACTTTCTTGCACTTGCACCATGAGTCTGAACAATACGTATGCAGCTGGGTGCTCTCGGGTAGTCACCTAACGGTCGCCCAAAAATGTAGTTAGACTCATCCGATCTTTATGAAATTTCGATATAACATTTTTGAAGATATGTACTTTCAAAATTTAAAATAAAATAAAAAATCGTTTTTTTTTAATTTGTAAAGTGAGAAGACGCCTTAATAAAGTCGGGCAGGACTATTATGCAACTAAACAATAAGTTGCATGCGTTTGATTATGGATACAGCATCTCAACAAGAAGTTGGAGCACAAGTAGTAATGTAACTTTTTTTCATTACATATTATATTTTTTTACTTAGAAATAGAATAAACCGCTAGAAAATTTTCATCGTAAAAGCACATGCTTCTCAATATCACTCCAGTCATTCAGTCATACTTTTCAATGGCATCGTAAAATCTAAAAATAGAGGCGCAGTCAGAATCCAGCCTCAAAATTTTCATTATTTTACGGCACGAGTCCGGAAAAACTCCTGGGTACGGTTCGCGCGTTTCCATTCGTCTCTCGTTCGCGATGGTTCATTCTTTGAATTTATGGCGGTGGAAACTTCCCCGCAGAATAATCGCAGGTTTCATGGTGCATGCTTCATTTGGATTTTCCGTGGAGAACCCCGGCAGAAGAGGCGTCAACTGCGAGTTCATAATAGCCGAATATGGGTCACGGAAAAATGAACGATCGCTTTTCCGGTGCACGCAACGCTCGCAAATTTGAGTACACAAGAACGGTTCGTATTCGTTGCACTTATGTTCACCTCTAGTCTCGTGGCGGATCCGGATGTGTACTATATTCTGCAATGTCTTCCTGCTTGCAATGAATGCTGCAAATGTGGTTTTCAAGTGTTTGCTTTCGTATATAGTCATATCCGATCCATCCTGAACCTAGATCTGATTAGCAACTTTGGAGTGGTTTAACAGACCTGAGTACTAAACTAATAGTTTAGTGTTGAACATGTTTATTTGAATTTAAATCAATAAATTTAACACGATTATTTGAAAGCGTTGAGCAATATCCAAAATCGAAATGATAATAGAGATTATGACATATTTGAGACCGATAATAAAATACATACAACGATTAAGAATTCTTGTGGATCTTATGGAATCTACCACTGTTTAGGTTTCATTAAATATTCGCATAAATATGAAATTGGTGTATTACCAACATTATATTATCAATAGGGATTAACGAATGTAGGTGATTTCCATAGGGGATTTTTCTAAGGAAAATATTTTTCATATAGTGATCTTTCATTGCATTCCGCATATGGTCATCTTATAAGATTATTTTAATGAAAATTATGGGTGGAAGATTATCTCTAAGTGAGTAGCAAAACTATGGAATACGAAACGAAACAAAGATGGCCAATTTGAATGCATTTTGTTAATAAATTTAAGCTGTTGAGGAGCATGGACATACATGTATGTCCGAATTCTCATGTCCCAGAAAGAGCACTCTTGCACATTGAAGCTCGGAGACAGACAGAGAAAGAGAGAACTTAGCGCAGTTCGGGAGACTGAGACGGAGAGCTTCCTTGCATGCATCGCATGATTTTATAGATCGTTAAGCTCAAGTTTATCGACTTTTAATGATTTCGATATCAAGTGTGTTATTTGTTTACGCAAAGAGATGACCGAATATTATGTCCTATCGACAATGTTTGTTTTTTTAACTGCTTGCCGTTCTTCGCTGCGTGTTGAATGAGTCTTTATCCAATTATCATTTCCTTCTAAAGGAGGAGCAAATGAATCGATTTTTTGTGCATTGTTTATGTAAAGAAATGACGTGATCTTGTATGCTATCAAATGTTTATTTACAATTGACTCTGCCTCGAATTGAAGATTGTCTTACGTTGATAGGAGCTGACAGAAAGTAATCGGCATAAAGCGATTATGACATCAACGACTTCATCGATTTTAAATTTGCTCGCTCCTCAAAAGGTTAACAAAAACATCGTAAGCATAAAAAGTATTTTCTTAACCCTGACCCTGCCAAACTGGTACCTCTTCAAGTTTAAAGATTTATTTAATGATTTTTTTGACATGTAGTATGACATTGGAAAGAGAATAAACTAAAGGAATTTTTAAAATTAAACAAAGTTCAAAATAATTAGCTTTTTATTTAAAGAATTTAGAAGTTTATATGCAAATTTCATGTCTTTGGAAGATCAGAACTATTTTTTTTAAGCCAATTGCGTTAAATAATGATTTATTTAGATCAAAAATATATTGCAAAATACAAAAACATCGTGTTGTTTCGCGCTATTATGACCACAGATTAAAAAGTTATGATAGTTTTTGGGTATTTTTTCAAAATGTTGATAAAAAAAATTGTATTTCGACAGCCCTGACATATAGAAATTATGTGTGAAACGTAATGTAGCAATTCACCATCACCACGTAGTAGCGCTGTTAATCTGAGCAGATTTAATTAGCCAGATTAACAGCGACATATTCCGTCTCTCTTCAGGTGCAATGTGTTATTTTAACAGCGCCATCTCTTGTGACCCTACGGAGACATTGCACCTGCGTACCGACGGGTCGCTTCTTGCGCGCGCACCGTTGCCGGTTGGGTAGTGACGCGCCAGAGGTGGGAGTCAGGGGAGTCGTCGGTTAGCCTTGGCTGCGGGAGTTCGTCCCTCCTGCAGCCAGATATCTTTCTCTCTCTCTCTTGTATGGAATAGATAGTTATTTAGAGAAGATAGTCTTTCTATTCAACGCCCGTCTATTCCCATCCATTCGTCCAGCGACATCACAGCCCAATAGAACAATAGACCCGTGTGTTAGTACGGTCATCCCGACGAACACGTGGAGGCGGAGAGCCGCCCGGGGACTCTGCCCGAGAGCGCCCCCGCCTCAACGTTACACTTCAATGTGTATCAGACTGTGATGCTGCTGGACGAATGGATGGGAATACGAAGGGCGTCGAATGGAAAGACCCTCTTCGCAAGATAACTATTTCTTCCGCACTACAAATAGAGAGAGAGAGAGAGAGTTCTGGCTGCAGGAGGGACGACCTCCCGCAGCCAAGGCCAACCGATGACTCCCCTGACTCCCGCTTCATGCGCGTCACTACCCAACCGGTAACGATGCACGCGCAAGAAGCGATCGGTCGGTAAGCAGGTGCAATGTCTCCGCAGGGCCACAAGAGATGGCGCTGTTAAATAGCACATTGCACCTGAAGAGAAATGGAAGATGACGCTACTACGTGGAGATGATAAATCGCCCACGCTACAATCGCTTGCGTTAGTGTTAGGTTTATGTGAAATGCTAGTACGGTTAGTGTCAAGTATTAACAATCACGTTTTCAACCCCTACCCTCTTCCCCCTGAACATAAGTTTAATGTCAACGACATTAATTTTCAACGCATGAATAATTTTTCTAATTAACGTGGCCGAATTGTCTCGATAAAAACACGCCTAATTGAATGTATCACAAACGAGCTGTTGGCGTTTAATTTGCGCCCGCTGCGAAAGGGCCAATCTGCGTTGACCCGTAAATGTATCGATCGACAAAAACGCAGGTCCGATACGGCCCTGCAAACTCACCGCCTATTTATGTTAATAAATCTTCAGAAATGGAGCCGGGTCGTGGATGAGGGTGAGCACGCACGTACAAACGCGTGCTGGTCACCGTGCACAGAACTCACTTTTGGCTAATGGCTTTTTCTCGTTTTTTTTTGGCGGTACACGCGTGGCCATGTCGAAGCTCAGCACAAATTGAATGAATCGGAGCGATCACGTTAGTACGTTTATATTCTCATTAGACTCAGCTATCGATAAGCGCCCAAGAAAATTATTTCACATAAAGCATAATGGCTCCCGAAAGGAAGGCGGGATTATTGATATTTACATTGACGTTATCGCGGAGGCAAATATATGACCGCCAATATTTTTAATGCACTCGCTTATTGCTCCGTAAACAAACGGAAACAGCGCTATCATCGCCCGGCTTTGAATGGCTGTTCAACGTTTTTGGCTGTGAAGTGGTTAAGTACTATGAAAAAAATCATATACGCTAATGTATTGCTGAGATGTTTTTTGTACTCAAATCAAATGCAAATATTGCTTTATATATAAGCTAATAAATGAATTAATCGTTTGGCCAGCAAAACAAAAACAACAAATTGCTGCGTTTTAACCCATCGCCGTCTTCTGGGGTCCGCAATTTTCATCGCGGCTGCCTCATGCAACCCACCATGAGAGACATCTTAAGTTGTGGGATAGTTCGAGGGTCGGACGCGCCCGTGCACCTCTCATTTTAGCCCGAAGGATCCCGAAAAGAAGGACGGGGACGCCCGCCTCTAAGTATCGAATGGGGCTCCGCAGCCTCGACATGGACTCGCAGCATACAACAGAATCCTTAATATCTCTGCTTTTATCTCCGACCGTTCATTCTACAATTCTGAAAAGTAGATATCATCAAAAAGGTAGGGAAATAATTAAAATATTGTGATATTCAATAATAAAATATATTTATCATTTAATACTGATACGGCGACGATCACGAGGCAGAGATTTCCGGATTCGAATGTAACGCGAAGTTTACTTGAAATTAAACATGATGGCGGCAAATGATGTTTGTACGTCAACAATTAAACAAGACTAGTCCACAAGGCTCCCCAGAGAGAATAGACAATCTGTTTGTCCTGCAACCCTTAGGATCTACCTCCACGGCTTGCAGACAATATCCGGCGGGTACAAAGCCCGAGTTATTTCTGCCGGCTTCCTTGGTCTCGTAAATGTAGTACTTTTCACATCATAAATAATGATATTGGTCAAGAAATCGTATTTCCATTCTCTTCTGAATATGTACTTCTTCTTCTTCGAGATTATCAGCAATCCGATAGTGAACGAACCCGCGTGCAGGTCGGTAAAATAGAAGTGCATACGAGGGCTGACACAAATGCTCCCATCTCTACGCAACACATGTATTATGGAATACATCTATCCGTTTCGTTTACATATTATCCAATACCTTACAAAATATTTATACCAAACGTATTATATCAAAAATAAAATATTATCATGTGATGATTTTTCATTTTGTCCATGTTCTGAATCGCGATAAAAATAGAAAAGGTATCATGTTTTGTAATATATATTATTTTATGTATGTCTGTTTGTTGGTTCTTTGAGTTGTGATAGAGTTATTTAAAAATATATTTATAGGCAGGAGAAGATCATTTTAAAATTATAATTTAATCAATATTGCAAATCAATCACGAATAGAAGACCCAGTCTATTTTAGTTCTAGATAATCAAAGTAAATCTGAATTGTTAGTACGATCAACTCATTCTGCTATCTAATTTTTAACTATATAAAAATGAAGTGGTTTGAATAGTGTCAGAGAACATTTTGGGAGCCGTCTTTGAGGTTCTATTACTACTGAAAAAATATTTTTCTATTGAGATTGCAGACTTCCCAAATACAGATTATCATAAATTTCATTTTCGAATTATTTCACTGACTATATTTGAAAAAATATTGATCTATGCATGTAAAAGCATAATGAACAATGCCAAATTTAAGACAAAGCAGAATACGTTGACAATGGTACTGTAATTGTCGCAGAGCTAATACATGTATAATTGAATGGGGATTGTGGCTATATTCAATGGTACCGATGTCATTTATTATGATTTTCCTCATAATAAGCGTTTGAGTTACAAATTTTGATAATGATTAATGTCTGGTACAATATTGAATCAAGAATACATTTATATAATATTACAATATTTATACAATAAATAAATATATACTTGGGCTTGTCTTTGGCAATGCAGACACATGTTAAAATCAACATATTTTTTGACGTGGCATAAAATACACTATTTCAATCTTCTTGGAGTGGTTTATAGTCTCTCGGAAAATGGGGGAAAAATATGAGCAAATACTTTTAAGCAGCTATTGGTATACCGTTTTGTTAGCCATAAATAATAAGATGTGTATTATAGAAAATAATACTTAATACGTAAGATATCAATTGTTGACTATAAATTCTACAATTTATACATAATAAAAGAAAGAGACCAGAATAATTTCATTGTAGTTTAGTAATACGATTGATTGGGACATGTTTGTTTTATATCGCTTTGACTATAGTAAGCGTCTGAACAACAAAAATGTTGTTTTAAGGAATATAATCTAAAAGCTTAATCAGATTTGATTCATATAAATAATTTATATTTATAATAATTTGATGCAAAAGCAAACAAGATTTATTTATAGTAGGTCAAAATGTAATTAAAAAATAAGTCTATGTGTGATAAAAACATCAAAAAAATATAGAAAACCAATGTCAAAACGAAATTCCGATCGCTAATCTTTAGTATTAATTATTTGCAGAATTTAGTGTGAAACTTTTGACTAGATTATTACTATTAAACATCATTTTTAGAATGAGTGAGATTTACATTTAATATATAGACATTATAGAGTATATTTATTGAATTAAACGGAATAATCATCGTTTTTCAAATGGAATGAATGGAATAGGATAAAAATTAATCATCTCTCAATTGACTCAAAGCTTAAGTTTAATCTATCTTTAATGAATGAAATCTAAATGCATAAATTCGCCAAATCAATATACTTTTATTATACTTAATTATATCTGCAAAATTTATTTGAATAGAAGTATTACAGAGGGCTTGAAAAATGTTAAAATTTTGATAGGGTGCTATAGAACAATCTAAAACTAAGAAGGCTCCTAAAGTTATGTTCTAAATTTGTTTCACTTTTGTAGGTCCATTTACGAAAAAATGCGTGCTTTGTACTTTGAATACTTGACACATAAATGCTATATGTTTTTCTAGTTTCGTCATACGTAATAACGTACATTTTACGTCAAGATTTAATAATTATACTGATTTTTACACAAGTATTATTTTGCAAATTCTTTGAAGCTTGTCCAGGCCATTTGACTAACAGAATAACCATTTGTTCGTCACTAATATCAATAATAATTAATATTTTATTAAGAATAATTGGAACAGATGATGAGATTTTGGTCCAATATACTAATTCAAAGAATATCAATAAATTATTAAAAAATAGACACTCGGTTCTATTTATTAATCATAATTGGATATAAAAAAGCTCCTCTTTTTGTATTTGATTGCGAATTACTAAAATTTGGGTAGAATATTACAGCAGATGCTCAGTTAGCAAGATTAAACATGGAGTTACTTATAAATCAGAAAACAAGATGATTCAAGATTATACGCAGCAAGGAACATCCAGGAAGAAATTAAGGCTTCATTTTGAAAAAGTCCAAAATCAACAGAGTTTTTTAATGAAAAGTATACTAATCTATAAAGAAAGTGATTAGTTTTTTGCAAATATTTTTTTGTGAAATAAAACTATCGTTTGTACCCATACTGTCTAATGCCATAAAAAAATCGATTTTTACCCTGCTCAGAAAATATTCGCTTTTGTCCAATTTTAAAGGTTTCATGGACGGCCAGCTCCAGCAGTGACACTTTGAACCATGGCCATTTGTTAGATGTCATGTTGCAGTACCCTAGTAATGCACACCAACTGGGTGTACATAAGTCACGACCCTCGCTATCCGACCATTGTCTTAAACTGAACATAAATTTCCGATGCTGCAATATGTTGGTGATGTCATAACAGTCGCTGTTGCTTGAGAGCCAGAAGGGGCGCGATACATTCCAGGGTCTTGCGAAAATAATCCATAATATTCCTGGCGATTTCAGATTATAAAACTATGCCTATGTGAGAATTATTTTAAACAGCCGCCCCGGGTGAAGGGAAGTAGAATATTAATACTGTGGATATATTTGGACAACATACCCTTTGACACATTTCTGAAGTGGGTCTCACAGGACTATGGCTTAAATTCGGTCGGCCAAAAATAAAAAGGTAATAGAGATCGACAAACCTGACTATTTTCGCTCCTGACCCAGTTTCTCAAAATAAAGTTTTTTGCATCTGGTTGTATAATATATAGATTTCAAATTTCAGTATGTTGGCATGTTTTAAAAAGCAAAGAGTAAAGTTCAAATGGTTTCAACTCGACGTTTGGTAGTTTAATATATGCATACGTAAAGTTAGCACATAATTCATTCGTAAAATACAGGAAATGCGTTCAAATGCATCCCTTATATTGCATAAATTATTTTTTAGCATTAAATTAAATTTGGTCATTTAAAACTAGTGCAAATATTTAAATATATATATTAAATTATTAATTTTATATTCCTCCTCGAAAGTTATAATTTTTTTCTCCATCTTTCTAGTAGTTTTAACATGTCAATATTAATGGAATTAGATTATCGCCAAGTAATCAGAATATTGTCAACTAAGCTTAGTTGTTCAGATTTACCTTCATCGTATTGTCGACTAAAAATCTATTGTGGCAAATTATGCAATGAGATTTGGGCATCGTGCAAAAATTGTAGTATTAAATTAATACAAAAAGAACAAGACAACAAATTGCGATACATTTTAGCTTGATCAGTGATTTTCAGATATTTTTAAATTTAAAAATATTTGAATACAATTCCTTTTGGCCGTACGGCGGTGTTGATGAACGGTCATCGCCAATAAAAATAAAATATGCGTTCACTTCAATTAATAGAATTAACTGTTTAAAAACATTTTTTCGTCTTTAAATATATACAAATTTAAATGTATCACTCGTAGAAAATGAAATGGAATTTTATAGCATTGATGGATATAATATGCTTAAAAATTTGTCAATAAGAAAATCGAACATAGTGTCATTAAATCAAATTGTGGCGTTCTGGGATGTTTCTCACATTTAAATGAAGAAGAATTAGTCTCGATTTAAGCTAATTTTCAATTATTCCCAAAATTCGCATTATTCCCGTTGTCGTCCCATGCAAATTCGAGAAACAAAGGAGGAGAAAAATGCTTTTTTATGTGTATAAATTTCGTATTTAGATTCGAGTAATTTATTTTTAATTCGGGTCACTTGTTCACTTTTTATGGCCACAAATTAAGCATTTCATCTTTCTTAATTAAAAAAGTCCTGCGATCAAAATGTCGGATGGCGATGAGCTTATGAATATGTAAATGTGCTACGCTTGCACAGAAACTTCCCTACTTTTGAACAAATTAAATAAATTATTACTTTCCAGACAGACTCTGGAATCGTCTTTAATTAAAGCAATAATTGTTTTATATTTGTACAACTTGCATGCAGAGGGATGTTCGGTAGCTGGACAAAAGCGTACGGCGATCGACTGTTGGAAATTAGGGGTTGTTTCTTTTAAATTGAGCCTTTTTCAGGCTATGAATAACATGTGTCTCTTTTCAACGTAGATTGTGCCAGATATATCTATTTTCCTTCATTTAAGTTCAAGCGTAATAAAATATCGAGTGATTTGTCAGCTGAAGACGTTAATTGTGATTTCAACATTGACAGTTTACAGCTTCCTTCCTACAGCTGAGGAATATTACGTTTCAATTGTGATTAATGGTTATTATATTATTAAGATTTGTTCAAAAACTAATATGGTATTGCTAAAAAATATTGCGCAAAATACAATATGGATAGCAAAAAAAACGAGTTTTATGCCTGTTTTTCACATTTCAAAGAGAGTTCTTTTCAACATCATTAAAAAAATATTAAGCAAAAACATTCTCCACAGTATTATATTACAGGTATTCAGTCAAAGAGTCTTATACGCGAATGGGGCCGGAATGGTTTGAGTAAATTATCCAGGGTTCCAATAGTCGACCGCCGTCCATTAGTCACAGAAAGGGCCGCAGCTGATTCAGCCAGCTTTCTATATATGCATACTTCCTTCTACAGACCGCTCTTGCTAGACTAAAATTAATCAAAGCCTTAATAAAACCCAATTTTCGATACGTCAAGCCACGTTTAGGCCATATTCCTTTAACTTATCGAATAAATTTTAAAGTTTCGCAATTAAAAATGAATCCATACTTTTTCGATTGAAAAACTGACAGATTTCGAGCCGTGCTCCGGAAACGCTCCAATATAATCGAATGGTATAAGAGCAAAGTAGGAGATTTTATAAAATGGAAAAAATAATTTGTTTTCCAACAACTTAAGTCCTTGCTTTGATAAATTCGTCTTAAAAAAAGTATACACGGATATATATATATTAGCTCTGCTTGAATATCATCTTGAAGCGGTCCTTTGTAAGGGGCGTACATGCGGTGTAATATAAAGCATCATAAGTAGGGGATGTATACAAATTATTTTAGTTTCTGCAATGAGATATGAGGCGAAATTCCAACGGTTATGATGATCAAAATTTTGGCATATTAATGGATTTAAAGTAAAACATATGGATATAAATTTTGATGAGGCTTTTATGGTAATTTCTTATTACCTTCCACATATTAGGTCATTCAGTAAGTGCCTGTAGGTAGTTCCGCGGTTAAGCGGTTGGAATAATAACTTAATCATCCTGCGTTCAAATCTACAAGAGGGGGTGGCTGGTGATCATATTTTTAAAAACATATATACGCTATGAAAAACCATGTCAAAATGGTTAGCAATGGTTCCATAAGATTGAAAAAAGCCATCTAATATACAGGGTGTTTTACACATGGACCGACAATTTTTTTTTTTTTTGAGATTATGAGGGTTTTTTGAGAATTATTTATTTAGATAATTATTTATCATCTAAATAAATAACTATTTTATGCAATTCAAATCTACAGTCACATCTTGATAATGAAATCCGATAGGTGGTTCGAAGATATATATAATTTTTATTGATTCTGTTATGTTTATTAGTCTATTTTGAAGTGGAATAGCATGCAAAAAGACTCACTATTTCACTACAGTCAACTCTTCCCTCCTTCCCTTATTTCTTAATTCTTTCCTGCGGATACGTATTGAGATTGAGCTCATGCCCTTCTCCTTATTTCAAATTTAGTCATTAGTAAGAGTCATTGTAGTGAGTCAATCGCTCGGTTCGTCTAGTGCTCCTGATATCCAATTGTTTAAAAGGTTTAAAAAGAACTAGGACAACATTGATCAAAGTGATTATAAAACAGAAATTTATGATACCACGTCCTCAAAAATCATAGAAAATGTTACTGCAAACAGGATTTATTTTGCTTAAAAACAACTTCAATTGTATCAACCTCGAGATGACTATAAATAGTTGCTGAATCTTTCCATCATTTACTTGGGAAGAATTCCCGAAAAGGAGTTTCATTTAGGAAGCCTGCTGGTCTAAATCATGCTAAATGGATGACTAAAGCTATGTATTACTCGATTTTTTTTAAATTCAAACATCAGTTAATACTGATGAAAAAGGAAATGAAAGCAGTGAAAGATATTTATCTTTTCACAGTAGTGATATATATATAATACTGGTTTCAAGCCCCTGTCGGATAATCAGCACTAAGAAACGACTTACAATTATTAAAAGACCTGGTGTCCTTTGAAAATATAAACCAAACAATGACCAAAGTTGCCATGAAAAAAATACCGGACCATTAATGGTACTTGTTGGAAGAGTTGGTGTCTTTTGCATTTTTTGACGATGAAATTTCAGTTATAAGCAAAATATAATAGATGCACTAAGAATCGAAGGTGTAGAAGATTGCCCGAAAAGAAAAGGCATTTGATGTCGAACACATCACTAAAAAAAGCATAGAAGACTTTGTGACTAGCAACTATTTACGATTTTTCCAGATACTAGGTATCTCATCACAGTTTTTGAATAAAGATGTTGAAACTTAGAAAGATGAATCTGAGTTTAAGGCTGTAAAGAAAATGGTCCATTATATGCGGGTAGTGAATGATATGAGTGTAGTTTTGCCTTAATGAAGGAATATAATAAATTGATGACAAACGACGAAGAGCAAAAGCAATATTTGCTTTTGTTAGTAAAAGCTTAAGGAAAGAAATATCCTGATACAAAAAATCAACGCTTGTATCCTGAATATTTATGATTTTAGTATTGAAAAGTTAATTTATATTAATAAATACAAGTTAGAGATTAGACAGTGTTTCAATATTTTTAATGAAAATTCAAACCTTGGTAGTGACACCTAAATGTTATTTTAAAAAAATGAAAAAAAATCTAAAATTATCAACATTATGAATATAAGGATTTTGAATGATACTTTAATAATTTCGTCATATTTAGATGTGTCAATAATCAATGAAAGTTGAATAAGAAGTCGTTGAGGTAACTTTCGATGGAGACGTTGAGTGACTTTACTATTATTGAGTAAGTTCTTCGTCCGCCAAACTGTTACTATATAAGTCTTTGACGATATGCAGGCAAGTCGGGATTCATAAAGTTTCAGACGAAGAACTTAGTCGACTAATGAAAATCGTGCTTTTTTCAAAGATCATTGAAATCTCTTCGTTGGCCGTAATTAAAGCATTCATTCTATGTTGGCATAATACATTATATACGCTGATGTTTACGTATGTTCTTCAAACTGATGAGGATCTTATACGTCAGTCACTTTAACATCTGCGGCAACGTTTAATTACCAATTACGTCTTTAATTAATCTCCGTAATCAACTTCATTACTCCAAGACTAAATAATACATGCACACAGACGCTCCTGTCTATTAATATGAGGTTTCGAATAACGTCGTGGCAGAACTATAATTTTAGGATACTGTGTGAATCAACCGTTTGCAACAATAAGATGACTGGGCATCCTAATTTACACTTCTCAAAGTACACATCGTCTGTTAGATGTGCGTTTTAATGCAATGGTGCAGTGAATTGTTATTATGGACGATTCTATAAGGGTAGTCAGTCATGAGAGATATGGAGAATCTCTCATAATGTTACAACTGATGTATCAAAGTCAAATCATGCAAATGAATGAACGTCAAGCAAATAATTTACGAATAATTATTTTTACATATTTATCAATGTAATAATAATCCTAATTAAAATAATATACCAATATAAATCTGGTGTTCATGGTAGATAAGATACCAAAGTAATGGAGAGCTTCAGTGAGGAGCGAGAAATGCTAAGTGGTTAGGGAGCAGGAGCGTTGTAATGACATAAGTGCCAATTTCTTCAGGGATCAGAGCTTCTCAAACATATTATATCATCAGGTCGTTGAATATCTTCCATTAATATATATATTTGAGAGATTTAAACAATGAATTAATTCATATTGATGTGAGAGATGAACTGTTGATTTAGCAAGGGTTAAAAATTATTACAGCTGAGCACTATTTGGGAAGGATATTTTCTACAATTTTGATAATGAAATATCAATAATAAACATTATTAATACAGGAATAATTCTTATTTTTATATTATAGAGAAGAGTATATTTCAGAAATAGCAATTTAGGAATTAAATGGGTATAGATTCAAATTAATCAATTTCATTTTCTGTCATCGATACAATAAATCAATCAAGTTTTTATAATAGCAAGTTAATAAGAATATTTGATGTAAAAATTATCAATCTTGCAAAAATAGTGATTTTCAACATTCGTTATTTTCCATCTTTTTGCTCGTTATATCCGTGATTTTTAGGGTTTTTATTCAAAGACGTTCAATTTTTTTGCATGAAAATACTATATCCGAACGCTATCTAAGTAATATAAGGATGAAAGTAGCAGTGGATTGCATCGATTTGGATTTGATCAATGGATGAGCCCTCGGATGAGCACGTCGGAACTGCATGTTAAAAATAGGTTTTGCCGGTCCACTAACGTTTAAATATTTTATAGATGTTCAAAAAGTGAAGATATATTGACATGGACTGACAAATGGAGCAGGGCTCACGATTCATAAATCATAGAACAAGGGACGGTGTGTCTATGGAGCGCGTAATCACCGAAAATTGAGATGTCGGGATATGTCACGGAAAAGCAATTTCAGCGTTGTTATTGTTGTTCGGTAGCAATCAGTCGAACGGCAAACAATCCTCTAACCCCTAGTTGAGGGGTGTGCCAAAACGAGGAGCGTATTTTCAGGTACACGTAGCTGTTATTCAATTCAATTATAACCGGGATGACGTGAACAACCAGCCATCAAGATAATTCACATTCGCCAGACTTTGTGGGACTCAATAACGGCCCACCGTTTCAATGGGACACCTGAACCCGAATTAACCGCAGGAGCCACCGACCAATTATACCCGCCACCGACACCGTCTTCTTTTGAGTTATACGATTCCATCGACAAAAACTTCTACATACACATACACTACATACATATAGGTTTAAATTTTGAAAAAATGCGTAAGACTCGAGCGGTTGAAATTGAATTTCATAGCTACTAGGAAAATTTGACTTTATGCATTGCTTTTTTTCCATTTGTTATCGGAAATTGTTAAGAAAACGAAGCTATGTTTGTGTAATATAATATAAAATAGGTACGCTACTGGTCTAGTGGTTACCTTATGCTATTTATAGACACACATACGCATAGTATAGGTATAGCGCGGCGCATGCGCGTAGCGTCTCTATGATGCATGGTTAATTTCGGCTAATGAAATTAAATAGAACCACTTAATTTCAATAGTTTTAGAAATTACATTAATAAATTTGATAAAAAAATACTAAGAAGCCCATTTCCTTAATATAAAAAATAATTTTAAGACGAAAGAATTTTATTTATTTGAGAAAAGCTTGCAAAATTCCTGATTTTCCCACAAATTATTTATTTCCGTCGCTGCAGATGAATACTTATATACTATAATACTTTGATGTGATTTGTAATTATATCACAGAAGAATACAAAAATTCTGAACCCAGTATCTATTATATATCATATCGATATTCCCATTATTAGAGTCGATGTGTAGTAAATACATCACCGGTAGGGAAAGGATGATATAACAATTTGAAAATATATATGTACTCTATATATGTATACATAGATTAGACAGTTACTGCCCATAGACGTTGCCTAAGTTTGCCAATTAGTAGTTATGCCACTGTTTCCAAGTGTCCAGATTTCGGCAAAAATGTCTCTATTTAGTAGCCCTCAGCATGCTGGTGAGGTGTACGATTTCTGTTAGATAAAAATCCCGAATTTTTCGGGATTACGTTTATTTATAATGGGATTCATAAGCACCTAAAGCTGTCTGGGATCCTGGGATCCGGAATCCCAGGACCGGCAATGAGAAAGCACCATATCTTTTCTAAAAAAGGGCTGGAATGGAATCGTCTACGATCGATAACGCTTAAGGCATCTTAAAATGGAAACATAATCCCCGCGGGAATGAGATAAGTTTGATTACACTTATGAAATATTATAATAATCCCAATGAATTTAATTTATCATGTCGATTAATTAAATTCATTTAAAGAGCAAAATTATTTAAGAACCACCTGATTAATTTTATCTACTTTAAGTTGAATAATTCTTGAAAGCTTTTTTCTGGAAGGAAAAACTAATGATAATTATTGCCATATAAGGAAAATCTCAGAGATGGTATTTTTATCATTAAAGTCTTCAATGGATATAAGGATGCTGAAAAGAGAAATAATTATATTTAAAAGGATACTATCATTAAATCAAGAGCCTTTGGGGAGATATTTATGAATATAATATTATTGAAAAGCATGAGGAAATTTGCAAAATAAATATTTCAAACTTAGGACATAGGCAATCTCCATATAAAGAACTATTTTAAGGATAGAAAATACAAACTATAAAGGTTTTAGTCCATATTGTTGAAATATTTTTCATTAAACCAACGAATTTGGGATATTGGAAGTATTAATATTTTTGATCTGAAGCGATTAAATAAAGTCGATCAGAGTTGCTAATGAGAAATCTTTCATGTAAATTGCTTATATGCGATAATTAATATTGAATTTAGATTTAAATATAATAATTTGGTTATTAAATATCTGCAATTGATAAATACAATTATCTATAGCAAACTTTCGGTAAAGTATAATTATTTCTTGAATAAAAAATCATAATGAGGTCAAGTATCGTGAAAAAAATATTTTGCATGTATAATTCCTGAAACATATACAGAAATGGGAGTTACATAATAATGTGAGATGAAATTTAAGAACACTCCAATTATTTTATAACGAACTGTTTTTACAAGCCTAACGCCTTTAATATATAGAACTATGTGTTCTTATGGAAGCGAAAATAATTAAAAAATCAAAAAAACAGAAAAAGAATTACACGACTATGTATTGTGCATCTAGAAGTTAAATATAGAAAGCGTACAAGTTTTATTGTGTACTGAATGCATCGGGCTCTCGGTTATGGTGAAACTATTTCCTTTTTCGTATTTCATAATTCAGGACATGGCTTCTTCCTTCATCTCCAGGCTTCGCTGTACTCTTACAGGGAGAAGCCCTGTGGCGATTTTCTGTCGTTATCAGAACAAGATTACGGGAACTTTCCTTGCACTATTGTATTTCATATTTGACATCGAATGTAACTTCGAAGAGCGTCGTCCTTCGGTGGAATTTATTTCCACTCACAATAAATACGTTTTGGGCTCGTTAAAAAGCAATCCTGAATAAAAATATGTCCTCTGAGGAACGATGAAAATGAATGAACCACAACAAAAAATATAATGGCAATGTAAAGTTGATTACTAGAAAGATTCATCTGTCACACGACATTAGCTGATTGTACCAAGGATGCAATTTATTATATGCCTAATATGATATTTAATTTAATTTTTAGTAGGTTATAGCTTTCGTTACTTGATTGCCCATCAGAATATCTCCCTCCGAGTTTCACAGGAATGTGGCAAAAAAATAAAAGGAGGTTTCGTCAGCCTTTTTAGATTGAAGTGCCGCCCGCTTACCATTAATGGGTGTGGAAAAACCTGTGAGAGCTTTGGTAAATCGATTTTTCGCTTGACATATTTTATCATATACATGTACCGTAATCAAATTGGGGGTGGTTCAAAATGAATCCAAACAAAAAACATTTTTTTTTTCACAATTTTGTTCAAAGGTTGAAATATGAAAGAAATGTTCATCGACCCCCGATACGAAGTTTAGTAATCGATACGCGTACCGTTTGAGCCCCCAAAAAAGATGGATACGGTCTCCAGAGCCTCCATGCTACGTGAGTTGAATGAGCACTCAATTAACCCAACACTGGTCATAAAAAACCAATCTTCATTTTTTCATAATTGTGGAAATGCTTTTTGAAAACGTCTACAAACAGACGGAATGTTCAAAGCTCGCCTTTATTCAAAATCTCATTTCATTTCTTGCGATTTGGTAGATAAATACATAATGCTTGAAATGAAGTCTTTCACTCTGTACAACGCAGAAGTGAGCGTACTTACCTTCCTTAAGGATAATGCTTTTTAATTGAAAAACAGAGTGGCACTTACCTGAAACAAAGAAAAAATATGAAATTAGTACTTTTATTTAAATACAAGTAAATTGATAAGGCATTGGGGCGGTTTTTTTAAAAGTAATACATATTTCAATAGGGGATATTTATAAGGCCATGTTTATAAAGTTAATTCGGTAAATAAGATTGACATTTTCAAATAGATTAATTATTATAACTATTTGTGTTCGTTTTTTGTGGACTTTTCCTATTGTATCCCACATATAATTAAGTAAAGATTTTAATATGAATTTTATATAGGAGATAATCAATGAGTGAGTTGTAAAATATTTAAAACAAATTTGCAAGTCAATCTCTCCTAGAAAGTCCTGCCTAACTATTTTAGCCAACTCAATAGACAATTTTAGAAATGCAAAAAATTAAGTAATACTTTCAATCTTCCGAATTTGTTCGTATGCTGATATTTTTCATAATCTGATTTGAATAAGAATCTTTTTAATATTAGCTTTGTTAATATTTTTTTATCCTGATATCATCCTTGTAAGACGAAAAAAAAATTAGATCGTCTACTATTCTGTCATTAATATGTTTTATGTTGACTTGTGGAGTTAAAGATTACAATAATCAGTAGTATAATTTTGTACAATATTTTAATTAATTTGAATTATAGTACTTTAGAAGAATTATTTCATAATTAGTTATATTGTAGTATAATATATTTTAAAAATTGTACAATGCTTTCATATTTATTATTACGCAAATAGATATTGATACATTATGTTGTTATGTTAATAAAATTCATATTTGACATCATAATAATTTTTTTAGATCTCAATATGAAAGTGGTGAATGCTCTTTCGGTGTCATGGCTTTCAACTTGTAAACGAAGTTTGTGATTTTAGTCCGTAAAATATTTTCATGGAAAACAACAGTCGCTAAGAGGAGCTTTCCTTCCAATCCTTCAGGAGACGTAGCCGCATAAACGAAGACATAGTGCCGCCGAAACGTCGACACGTCCTGCCCATCAGTAATTCCTTAAGTGTTCCGGAGGCGAGACCAGACTTTCAAAGGCCACTGTTGAGCACCAAAGTAACCAACCGTTTGTCAACTCTTATCCCCGAATCAAATGCAGTTGTCTCATGAATATTTTTGACAGCTGCCGATCCTCAGACATTATTCAAAAGTTCATTTCAAAAAATGATGGGACATCGTTTTAGATCGTCTTAGAAGGTTACGCTCATTTAAGAATCTGAAGTTTAGTTATCAGATCGGGTTCTGAAGGATATCCAACTAGACATATTGTGAAATGAAGAAAGGGTACACAGACAGGATCGACTTTTTGTCAGTGGGGTGAATGCACACCGAGATAAATACGTATAAATAGGGAGGCTGCACAAGTAGATACAGAATAGAAGTATAAAATCTTTAGTGGGGTCTCGTCTCTACAATGGCTCTATATTACGAACACTTTATACGAAAGCGGATTACTTTGGGATAGAAAAAAGGCTTACAGCATCCGAGGAATACACCCCGGGACTACGGCACGCTGTAAACATCCACAATTGGATTGGGGCCGGTTTAGGATTTTTTGGCCCTTTCGTGGCGTGCCGTACGCGGGCTACGCGACTTATGGCCGATTTGGAAGTATCGAAAAGGATTACAAGTAATAAGAAAAGGCGAATTACTGTAATTTGGAGGGACATAAGAAATGGTATGTTGGATTTTTATGTATTCGGGTGAGATTCCTAAACGCGAGGGTGTTATGCGTTGGCGTGCTGGAACGACTAAATTGATTAGGGGATCAAAATACAATTCAATTAAAATAAGTAATTAATTGAGAAATTCAACAAAATTATACCCAAACCTTAATTTACGCGTATGATATCTTATAATACTATTTTACAATATATTACCATTTTGTAATATCTAATTTTTAATTACGTTAAAAATCTTAAGATAAGACTTAAGTTAACGATGACAATATTTGTTGGTGAAGACAAAGGTTTTTAATATAATCTACGAAGAGAGTACAGCATTTACTTTGGAAATAAGCAGTGAAAAGATAAACATCTTTTCTAATTATGTTTGAGTTGAACACTTTGAATTTTGTAACTGAAGAAAAGATGAGTGTCATATTTAATTTGATTTAATTTACGCGGTTTTTCCTAGAATGCATCTATTACGCAAATCGGGTATATAAATGTCTTGAAAAATATATATTTTGGATCTACAAGCATATTTAAATAATTTTAAAAATCATATCAAAAATAATGCAAATACATATAAGTTTATTTCAATCATAAATTTAAATATACACCCAATACATATCATTTCCTATTTTATGCAATTAAAATATTCAAGGGTAATACTAATGAAATATGATTAAATTGTATTAAAATTTTATTGCGTTGGAGTTAAATTTTATTCCACATTCCGCAAATTTTTGCAAGCAATTTTTAAATAAGAAAAAATCATTTAAACTGCACAAAAATATGGCCATATGATATGAATCCCTTTTCATGCTGATGCTGCTTTAAAATACCACTTTTATTCGGAGGCTCGATGTGTATTTGAGCATGGCTGACAACGCACATGTTATTTTCATGGCTCAACGAACTGCACTAGGCTTTGTTGCATTTTCACGGAACCTTGGAAAATTATATGCACTTTACCAGATTTTTTGCAACCATAATCCGAAGTGAATATTATGCATTATTTCCAGTCTGCGAACGTCCAAAAGAAACACCACCCAGGACTCTGTGCAGCGAATAAAATATAATGCCGGATTCAGTGGTTTCACGTCACGATTTTCGTCCATTCTGAGACATTCAATGTACGATGAAGATATGAAAAGATGGGAAAAGATTTGAAACATTTTTGTATTAAATATTTGAATTATTTATACACAAAATCTTCTGTTGGTTGACTCAACAAGTATAAATAAGTCTTTACCTTTCTAAATATAATGCATTATTAATATAGTAATGCTTCCTTCTCAGAACCTTTTGTACTTTAACTTATTTCATTGCTGTCTTTAACTGAAGAGTTTTGCAGGATTCCTTTTAAGATATAAATATCCTTGATTTTGCGAGTACTAAATAAATAAAATCAAAGGCTATTGGATCAATCTAATATATTAATTTATAATATGAAAGTTTAAATATTAATGTGTTTATCTGTGTACTCGTTGAAACCATTTTTAAAAGTACAATCTATTGGCTCATCATCAGTAGTGGAAGAAAAAGCAGTTGTAGTATTTTTTAAAAACATATCCAATTTTAGTTGAGTTATTTTTTTCCCCTGTATATTTCTTTGTAGCAAGAGAGATCTTCCTTAATACAGCGGTTTATAGTCAAATCTTTCGTTATCCGAATCCATTTTTGCAATTTTTTGCATTCCTTGGTCAATTTGAAGGAACGCTGCATCCATTTATATGAATATAAATTTTGGTTTCTTCTTCAGCCCTTTGATTTTCGATGCATAATAATTGTTCATTTTTAAGTTTTTCCAAATCATTTTCTATAAGCTGGTTTATGTCTTCATGATCAATAATTATATCAAGTTTCTGGCAAAGTTCTACAATGAGATTTGTAGTCTGTTCAATTTCATTTTCTTTTTCAAATTGCGAATGAGTTATATTTTCAAAATGTTTAGTTAACTTTTTCCATATTTCATACATGCACGATGATATGACCTCTTTGCCAAATATTAATGTGTTTATCTGTGTACTCGTTGAAACCATTTTTAAAATAAAATAAAATGACATATAATTTTACTTGGATAAATATTCTAGGTCGATAATTTTCATAGATTGATTCAAACTATCAATATGAGATTTTATGGTTGTATAAATAGGAATCTATACTTAGGAAGTCGGTGTATTACAACCGTTAAAAACATTGATATGATATTAATATATCGCCCAAGCTTCTAGTCCTAATCTTTGTAGGCGCGAGGGTAGATTTTTTGAATTCATAATCGCCTCCAGAAGTTTCTGATGCCCTCAAGTAAGCCAAACATATAAATCCGGGATCAAAACAAAAATATATGGGTCAAACGGTGAAGTATTTTATGCAAATTCAGGATGCGCAGAGCTAAATTACAAGCGGAAGCGGAAGTATATATCGTATGTGCATATTGCGTTCGGAATATGAATTCCAGCTAGGTATGAGAGGCGCTCGCTTCGCCCACTTAACATGACAATTGCGAACATTCAATTTTTTACGCGGAAAACCTATTCATATGACGATTTTCCGGGAAAATGGGGGAAAATCGGTTCTGGGACGTGGGGTGCTACACCTTATTTACACTAGACCCCATAACGTCCCACTACGAAGGCCTACATTGAATTTGACATTTATTAAAAAAGACTAGCGCTCGCGAAAAAGATACTATTCGAAATGCTCGGAACAATACGAAGCATTGCTTACGTTTATTGAAAAAATCATTGTTTGCGTCTCTTGAATTTTGTACTAGAGACCGGCGATTGAGAGCATACCATTGCCACCATATCGAATTTTCATGGTCCATTGAAATGAAATGGAACAATATCAATAATATAAGGAAGATCTATAATCTTTAATATAATCAATTTGTATTGAGACTTGATTAACGACAACAACAACGCACATTGACATATTGAAATCATGAGTAGATTCAGATCATCGTCAAACAATCGAAATACTGTTGCCTGGAAGTAAGCCTGGTTATTCATAGTAAAGTTCAAGAGCACATTTATTATTGGTATTGGTGGTATAAAATTAGACAGAATTAGGATTTTTCGTGATTTGTCGTTAATCCCACAAGAGCAATAAATAACAGTGTGAGAATCTTTTTCGTCCAGATATGAAATCAATCCGTTTTTGTATCCCATTATGAAATGCGATGGGAAGTGGGTATTTTATAATAATATTAAACGAAGAAAAATGATCACCTTTTTTGGATTAGTTACTTGTTTCTACCCATAAATCACCATTGGTGCTTTTAGCTATTACTTCTGTAGTTGGTTACAGAATGAGGCACATATAACAACGAGCTATGACGAAGAGCAATAGATGAAGTCCTTAAATCAATTTTCGAAAGGAGATCTGGACAATCAACCTCGTTTTGGGCTATTTTTAAAAAGAAGGCAATGTCAGCGATCATACGTCATTTAACCAGCGGTAATAAGTGATGCTTTCTACAATGCTGTCCGTAGAATCTAGAATCGTATTTGTTATGCGTACAGTAGCAAATAAATTGTAGGAACTTTTAGACTTAGAAGGGATTCCAAATTTGAGAGGCGTATTCCAAGTGACTTCGAACAAGGGTACAGTATAATATTTTCAGCGTTTTCACTTGAGAATGTCATTACACTATATTTCGATGGACTAAGATTTAAGCAATTATCATCACAATATTTTTGCAGTCGGAAAAGGTCCCCTTGTAACACCATTGCATCACTTAATGACGAAACAGTAGTATAAACCTTGGTATCGTCCGCAAAGCACAATAATTTAGAAGATTGTAAATAAGTATCTACATCGTATATGAATATTACAAACAATAGAGGACCAATCAAGGAACCCTGAGGAGCACCACTAGGTACAGGAACCCATCCCGAGATGTAATTGTTGACGAACACAGCTTGAGTTCGATTATCAATATAGGATGAAAACCATCTCAACAAATTACCATTGATTCCAATGTTATAAATTTTATTGAGAAGGATGTCATACCGTATCCAATAAAAAGCCTTGCTGAAAAAAATATCAACACAGAAGAACGATTGATAATCTAATTTATATGTTTATCTACTTTTGTTCCATAAAAAAAATAAAACGGAGCAGTGTAATAATGTATACACATAGAAGTAAATTTGACTGCACCTAAAAATTTCATTACGGAGCTTACAATAGACAATAAGTTAACGCCGAAGAATATGGCACATAGCGCTTCCTCTTAACATTGCGCGAAGAAAAACAATTTCCTGGAGGAGGAAAATTTTATTACCAATTGTAATGGTTAGACGCTCTCGACACTCCGCGTTCATGCTTCCATATAATTGCTCAAAAGATAACGATAAAAAACAGAAGCATTATGGAGGAGACTCTAAAAACATGACGTTGTCTGAAGCAATTTTCTAGACGATACATAATGCATCCCGGGATGATAAATAATGTATCACAATGTATGTTTCGCCTTTGAAAAATCCGCGCGGGAAATAAGCCGTAGAGCCGCATTAAGGCTTAAAGGTCTTTTTCTTCATCTCGAAAAGCCCTTCATAAAATTCAGCAGTTTGAAATTATGAGGATTTGATATGCAAATGTAATGTCTTGTTTGATCAATTCCGTCGACGGGCCGGGGCTTTACGTGTGGTGGTCGTAAACTTAAGTAGCAGATTAGTGTCTGTGAAGAAACAGGGCCAAAAGAAGTGAGGATGAAGTTGACTTGAAGGTGTATATGAGGGTGGTGAGGAAGGCCGCCGGCCTGGTGCCCATTAGGGGTTGATTTACGTTTCCTACGCTTCATACGGTGGTTGTGAACGTAGAGCTATAGACACAAGAGCTTCCTAGGGCAATTTTATAAACGTCCCACTTTTTTCTTTTGACAAAGAAAAAAATTATACCAATTATACATAAATGTACAAAAAAGCAGATATGAGATGTACAGATGTTCACAAAAAATAGGCCAAACGCAAACAGAATGTATCCATATTGCATCAAAACAAAATTTTAACATGGTTTTCATATTAATACAATACAAAAATTGCATGTGAAATTAAATAAGTTAATCCTTATTATAATAATTATAATCAATTAATTTTAATAATAGTTTTGTGTGTATAAAATTTTGCAAAATTTATGTCAAAATGAAACTCGGACAGCGAATAACATACCAATCAGTATTTTAATTGCTATATCGGATTAAAAAATCTGAATAAAAAATGATATTTTTGCGTCAAATATTATAAATAAAGTCGACTAAAACTAAAATTATACTATCATTTTTAAAATTAATAACACAGACCATACCATTTTTTCCATGTTACAGAAAAATATTTAACTATTTAAAGTCAATATACTGATCAGCTTAAAGTTGATTGACTAAAATTGATTGACGTGATAATTTAACATGCAACGTTAAGGAATACATTTTTAAATATATATGATGGTCTATATTTGATGGTCGATTGAAGATTTAGCAATTTTGAGGGTGCAAAAAAGCAATGTAAACTTTTTTATTCGTTGTTGTCATGGCGTGTTTGCTTTCTATCCAATGTGTGATTATTCCAATGAAGCTATAACTGTCCAACATATTACGAGGGGTGAGTTATTTTTGCAATGTTAAGGGATAAAAATACATCCACACGTTACAGTAATATGATATTGAACTGAAAATATTTTGCTAGCGTATGTAAAATTATTTTTGGAAGGGCGACCTGAACGAAAATTATTACATCAACTTTTTACGGCCGCATATAAAAAAGACATCCAGTTAGGAAAACATCAATGAAACAAGCTCGTAATGTCGGACATGAAATATCTAATAAACAAGAATATCCTTGTTTTGAATTACGGAATCTACCCATTACATTCTTTAAAAGATTTATTCATCCCAGGGCAAAAGGCGAATGGCGAAAGGGCCCAATAGCATAGTCGTTAGGCCCATCTTTATGGTTGAGGTAAGGCTTATCTTCAAGAGGAAGAGGCAGATATAAAAAAGAAAAATTGCACATTACAGGTTATATGATAGAGGAGATAGTGCTTTATATAGTAATATGGGTTTTTGAAACAATCTCTTTATACGGGATATTGTTAAAATACGTCCGCATCCTGGAAGGTCCTCCGACATTGTAACCGGGAATTAATAAAAAAATATCTAGCCCTGCTAAGGCCAGCAATATGTTCTTAGAATATTAAACGTGACCAAAAGGGGTTAAGATTCATAAACTATGGTTTTGTTAGGAATTTTAAACATCTAAAAATCGATGATTACACGCAGTTGATATAGTTCATGCGCAAAAAATGCGTAGTGATACCGAAGAAGGCTTTGCATTAATATGAAAATGCGCTTTTTTCGATTTCAAAGAGGCTTTTTATTTAAAAAAAAAATCGATCAGAAAAGCTCCCTGATTTATGTATTCAGAGGAACACAACAATCCAGCATCATTCTTTTACAGGGTATTCGGCAAAGGTTCCCTCGAAACGTTTTTATATGCCTTTACAGGGAATTAATAATTCATGAAGATCTTTAAATATGGCGCAAACAAATCATTTGAAATACTCTCAGAATAATAAATATAAAGAACGGTTTTTTTGTATCGCAAAATGTAATAATTACTATTGATTTTGAAAATATATAACGAGAGTATACACACAATAGAGTATGCGATATTAGTTTGAAAATAAGTGAGATTTATACTTGAAATCTTAAAATTATTCCGTTTCATTAAAACTTCACATTTCTGGTCTTCAAGTATATATTAAAATATAAGTTCTTAAAGTTTTCATTAATTAGGCAGGCAAAGCTTTCCATGTCCTCTCATGGGACTGGGAGCTTTTATTTTCAAGAACTTTCTAGTCTTAGTTTTTACATCTATTCATCATATGAATGTAGATTTTGAACCTGTTATGCCACTTTCTAGTATTTTCATTATATTTCAGTTAGTATGGTTACCAATCCTCTAAAGATTTCTTCGTTTCATATATATGTATGTGATAGATCAATGATAAATATTTAGGTTATTTCATTGTTTATATGGTCTTAATTTATGGATCTTCCTAGATTCTTAATATTATTTTTATTAAAATGTGTTGTAAAAAGTGAGTAGTAAAATTATTTGTGCAGTGTAAAAATGACTTTTAAATTAAACATCAGCCATTTTTCAGTATGATAATTATATTAATGATGAAGACAAACATGTGCTAGATGGAATGATACAATTCCATTGACAATTTCATGTATGATTTGTAGTCATAAGTGTATTTGATCTCATTCTAAGTTGCGGATTTACCAGAGGATTTTCAGTAGATATGCGCGATTTTTTCGCGAAGCCTCTTTTCATATTTCTTGAAATGTAAAGCCACTTATAATTTGATATATGTCTTTCTTATTGTCTTCGCTTTGTTCTAATGCGATGAATTCTCCCTTGTTAACTTGGGAATTATATTGAAATCGGCAGCATAATACGCAATTAAGGACGAGTTTTTCACAAATATACGTATTTGTCATGAAATAATAATTCGACGACGTAAAAGCGTAGACGTAAAGTGGAAGAAAAAGACGTAGAGGGATGCTGAAGCGAAGACGAAAGGTGAAGGAGGTGTGCTCGCCGTTGTGGAACACATTACTTCCATTACATTAGAGTCCTGGTTTCTGTTCCTGCATCCAGCCGATGTGAGAAAAACGAAAAGATTTGATTTTCGCCAAAAATCCCAACTCGTTGGCGAACAATAAAATGAGGCTCGATGCTATTTAATAATTTGTGTCGTCATAAACATGTATGATTATAGGATTCGGTCAGGAGGGCGAAGGGATGAGTTTGTTGGAAAAGTACCAAATCGTGAATACCTGACAAAGGAAGCCCCACCGGCTTACGATAAGGCTCTTTAATTTAAAACTTTATGTTTGTGCCATTTCTTGACAATTGTCAGTGTCCTTGCGCGAACCTCCTCCTTTATTGTAGACGCTCAGTTTGAAATGTAAATTAAATTCTGACTAACTTGGCGTTTTATAACAAATTATATTAAATTAGCCATTAGCGAGAGGCTCCCTATTGTTTAAAAGCGTGTATTTTAGAAAACACTCATAATTATTATATTAGGCCCTGCCGATTCTCAAACAAAGCAAACTTTTGAGGGAAGATTCAACGCTTCCGAAAATGAGATCTCGACGTTTTTTGGCTCCGACAGGATCACGAAAGCTAAAATAATGGCGTAAAATTATAAAATCATAATACACAAGCAAATTTGTTGTAATATAATTAGCAATGTGTCAAAGCGTCACGCCAGCATAGCCCCACGATATCCATATTTGCACGTCACCCTAATATATTATTCAAATGTACACTAATTTAAATCCAAGAAATAACTTGCAAAATCATTATAAAATACTTAAGGCGTCTCACAATAAAAAATCGATTTTTATTTTATTTTAAATTTTGAAAGTATATATCTTCAAAAATGTTATATCGAAACGAAACGAAAGATCAGACGAGTCTAACTACATTTTTGGCCGATCGTTAGGTGACTACCTGAGAGCACCCGGCTGCATACGTATTGTTCAGACTCATGGTGCAAGTACAAGAAAGTGGTGAAAAACAATCAGATAGAAACTTTTAAACATCCTTCTGCTCTAGCTGAAGATGTTCACGAGGTTTTGAAACCAATTTATGAAGATCTTCGGAGGAAATACCCAAAATAACAACGAGTGTTTCAACAGCTGTGTCTGGGCAATTTTTCTGCAACCAAAACTTTAAACGCGTTTATCTCAAAACAAGGTTTTTCGGTGCCTTGTTGATGAAATTTCGGAAACTATCCAGCCGATTATCATGAAATTTGAATGACATATTCTTCATAGTTATGGCTATAGCGCATATCATCAGATTTTTGAAATTTTGATTTTAAGTAATTTTTTTTTACAAAAAACTGCAAAAAAAAACGCGGTTTTTTTTACTTTTTCGTAAGACGTGCGCCATTTTGTTATTTTCGCAAATATCAAAAATCTGATGATAAGCGCTATAGCCACTGATATACTTAATCTTAAACTGTTTTATTTTTTGTTTCAAATGACCCATCTCGGAGATAGCATCAACAAGCCACGAACATAACATTTCTACACGGGTTTTTCGATGCGACTGTTTTATTATAATAATTGTTCAAAAAAATAAAAATATTTTTTTTTCATTTACTTGAAAGATGTATTTATTACATAAGATCCATTTTATCTCATAATTTTTAGCGAAAATCTTCGAAAAAAAATCGTGAAAATAGCCTATTTTTGAGGCGCCTAAAGTGAGAAGACGCCTTAATAGAAAGAATAAATTATTAAAACGGCATATCTGCTATCTGCTAAGCGATTATCATATGAGACTTTTACAAGGATAATAGATGCTATTATGGTTCATATTGCTTTCCATACTTTGAATTTAACTATAAAAATTGCTCATTATTGGCACTGTCCAACTTTATTAATAATTTCAATGTTGTTTTTTAATGAGAAATTAAGTTAAACCTGCATCTAGACAATTGATTGAAAATTTGTTGCTATGATTTTTTTTCCATAAATCTGGATTTGAGCCTAAACCCTTTTAATAAGAACCCGACATCTAATCAAATCTAATATCAAGAAAATACATTGCAGTGGACAGATTGTGTACAAAACAATAAGGGGATGGGATATGAAAATGAAATGCTTTCTTGGTATGATCTTTGATCAATCAAAATATTAACGATTTTTTAAAAATATTTTTACATTATAATCTGAATTTATACCTAAACTTCCATGATGAGAGTCTATGATTTAATCCATAATACCAAACAATTAGTTTTTTATTTGATGATATGATAGAATTGCTTAGTATGTATTTAATGATTCGATGTGGGGATAGAAAATCAAAATAGTGAGTATTTTATGAGCATTTTTACTATTAAATATAAGGACTGTTTCCAAAATATATTCTTATTTCAAGCCTTAAGCCCGGTTTAACGATGAAAAATGTTTCCTATGTGCTTGGTAGGATTTGCAAAGTCATCTACTTTGAGTTACTTTAACTAAATGGAGCGGTTATGGTAGAAGACTACTTTAATCAATTGAAAAGACTTATTCAAAAACTCGCATGTATATTCAATTTTTTATGCAGCAGATTGGTTTAACAAATTTAAGCATAAAAAATAGTACAACCTTATGTATATTTAACAGTTTATTAACATTAAATAATAGTTATTTTCCCATTAAAGCAGTAAAATAATGATTGAACCTGATTATAAGTTCCAAGCGAATCGATTTTATATTTAACTATGAACAAGATACAGTACTACAAGCATTTGATCAAAATTGAGTGTTGTTATTGTGGGATAATTCCTGGATCCTGAAAATATTCGGGTTCGTAATTTGTCATATAAAGATTGCCTTTATCTGATAACCAGTTGAATTGGATTAAATTCGTCAATTCACCAATTTAATAAAATTAAAATGGCAATCTATTGTGTGGTGTTAATATTTGCAATTTGCGATATTGGACATATTTTTGAAATTCCATTGGTGAAATTCATGTTGTTTCGCTGGGAGTGGGAGAGGGTGGCATTGTGAAGCAGAGAGGGCTCAAAAGGGGATGACCCCGGGCGCTAATGACATTTTAAATTAGTGTGCGGATGACGTTCTCCATCCCCCACTACACTTACATTGTTTTTCCTAAAACAAAATATTCGCGAAACTCACAGCAGCTTGGAACGACCCATCAAATATGTACTATAGAGTTTAATCTCGTATAAATTTCTTTAGTAGCGATGCATGTGAGAAACATTTTGTATTATCGTGTTTATTCTTATCAAGCGAAAGTACTTGAGTGTTTACTTTGGACGTACTTCAATAATTTACGTCAAAAGTTTTGATTACTTCTGAGGGAGTTGTATGCTTTCGCAAAATTGATATCAAAAGCTGGAAGTGTGTTGAATGAGAGCATAATTTTAATTATTTATGCGGTCGCCTCGTTAAGTGATTAATTAAACTATCTTAATGTAATGTTTGCGATAAATATGCTTTTAAATGGTTCGATTTATTCGCGTGAAATTCTGACGCGGGGTGGATTAAGTTCGTTAAAAATGGGGATGGCATGCGAAACGTATGCGCGGGGATGGTTTTCAATAATGAAAAGCTTATGTAAGCGGTTCGAGGATTAACAATCGACGATGGCACGTGCCATTTGTTAGGTTTGACGTGGGCATCCACGTGTGTTGGGTTCGTCCTCTGGGGGTCCGGATGGCGCTAAACATAAATAATTAGGCCGGAGCTGCAGGCGCCGGACCCGCGTTAGGGGCCCGATGGGCCGGAAAAACGACTGGCACTTCCGGCCACCCCCTGGGAGATGAACCGCGAATCTCTCCATTCGACCCTGCTCGGACGGAATCGAACTTTTGTTACGCACATCAGTACGCGATAAACACGCACGCGATCGACAACAAAGCGATTACGGGACCCCATGATGATTGTGTTGAGATCAAATAATCGCCTTTTGTGGCTACAAATCCAAGATATTAATTCTATCCCCTACCCTAGATTCTATCCCCGACAAAAGGTACATGCGAAATATATTTTTCGCACGACTCATTATTGTGGCGGAGTACTTATATCTCCCACTCGTTTTCGTGTGAGATTATTGAAGCATGTTAATAAAATTAAAATCATATGAGATTCATTGAGAGTAAAAGGGAATTCATGTTAGGCTCTTTCAGATTTGTGGAATGGCCCGTATAAGAAAGTTCGCTTACAATGAGTAGCCAAAAGTTAGGTCGAAATGCGGGGTATAAAATGGAACGTATCGCAATAGCACGCGAGGGTGTATGAAAGCAAATGTAACGCAATTAAATATCATATAATGATACAAAAGCAGTATGATTATTAAAATGTGAATACACTGATAATCTGGTGCACAAATGAGACGCAATTTTCGTTTTGTGTGTAGCTTTTCAATGCGATAATTTGAATTTAAGAAATATCAACTCCGTATGTTTTTTACTGTTATTTTTATTAAGGGTTAAGGATTTGTAAAATGTCAAAGCCCGAAAATTACCAATATCACAGTCAGTATTATTAGCTACTGTTTTTCGATCAGGGGTTGAACACCACCAAGGCCATAAAAGCTATAAATTAAATTTATGTTAAAGTGTTACTATTATGACGTGCTGATATTGGTTTAAAAAATAAAAAAAAACTGTAAAACTCTTAAATTTTGATGGCGATATATTTGAGAGTCATTGTGGAAACAGATCCTCGATTAAGTATCGAAGAATTATCGCAGAGGATGTATTTATTGTGGTCGACAGCTCAAGAGCATTTAAAACGTATTGGGAAGACAAATCGAATGGGGGTTTGGATGCTGCACGAACTTTCCGAAGATAACAAACGAGAGCTACGAAATACGTGCAAAGGTTTATTGTCAAGACAAAAAGTTCGTCCCTTTTTGCACCGAATTGTGACTGGGGATAAAAATGGATTGTTTATGAATACATAAGTCATAAACGTCAATGACTTTCGCTGAGATAAAAACTGACTCCGAAGCCTGAATTGACGACCCGCATATTTTTTTTGTGCATTTGGTGGGATATTCAAGGAAGTATTCATTATAAATTTATGAAACCTGGCGAAACAATAATATTAGTATTGTATAATAGTATTGTCAGCAATTGGAAAAGGTGAACAAAAAATTGGGAGCCAAACGTCGAGAATTAATCAGGAATAATTTAGTGATTTTGCAAAACGACAATGCATGAATCCATAAAAAGAAGAATATGAATGACAAAAAATCAAGGAATTAAAATGGGAAAAACTTCCACAACCTCCATATTCACCAGACCATTATCATCAAAAACGTAACTGAAGTCGAAAATCATATTTGTACATATTTAAACTCAAAACTAGAAGGATTTTTCAAAGAGGAATTGAAAAACGTAGTAGTGCTGTTAATCTGAGCAGATTTAATTCGCCAGATTAACAGCGCCATCTCTTGTGGCCCTGCGGAGACATTGCACCTGCATACCGACAGATCGCTTCTTGCGCGTGCACGGTTGCCGGTTGGGTAGTGACGCGCAGGAGGCGGGAGTCGGGAGAATCGTCGTTTAGCCTTGACTGCGGGAAGTCGTCCTTCCTGCAGCCAGATTCTCTCTCTCGTGTGGAATAAATAGTTATTTAAAGAAGAGAGTCTTTCTATTCGACGCCCGTCTATTCCCATCTATTCTTCCAGCAACATCACGGCCCGATAGAAGAACGGAGCCGCCCAGGGACTCTGTCCCCGAGAGCACCCCGCTTCAAAGTTACAATAACAAGCGTTTAAATAAGATTTAGTTCACAATTTTGCTTATCTATATATTATATAATATCATTGTTTGATTATTTGGATATTACTATTACGGCGATAAATATGAATAGCACTTACAGTTGTCCGAGTTTCATTTTGACATAAAAGTTCATTTTCAAGTTATTTTAATGATATAAATATAATATTGGTGACATTTGTATAAAATATGTGAAATAAATTGAATTGGGGAAATGCACAAAACTTTGCACACATTATTTATAGGATTAATATATCAAAACCATTATTGAACATGAGATTTTTCTAGTGAGCGTTTTTCCTTCGTATTTTATATAGATTTATATCAGGATTTAAATTAGATCATTATTTTTAAATAAATCTTTAATTATCCAACCCCTATTTCGATCCTTTTTAATTATATTAATTGTCTCAATATAAAATTTTCTATATCTAAGAAATTTGGTTAAACCTAGATCGAAATGATTGATGAACATCCATTTTTCTTATAAGGCACGACATGCATGACAAATAAAGAGAAGTGTTAAAAATCATTATTTTTTCAGGAGCATGAATTCATGCAAAAGCATTTTTTTCAACGTTCGTGATTGAGAATCAATGCTGAATTTTGTAAAAAATCAAACCGTATGAAATTTCGCGAATTAATCTGTTCACACACGATTTCCGAGTGAATTATTCATGGAGAACTCTGCATGAAAATTGAAAACGATGGTTTTATCCGGCGCATTTGAGGTGCGCCATACCCAAACCGGTAGACTTTTTTGTAACTGACAGGTAATGCGGTACACATACAATTGGTTGTAAAAATAACCACATTTTACATTTGTGTATTGCCCCATGGATGTTATACTGTGTGGAACCTCATGACTCTGTGGAGCAAAACAGAATGGATTTCGCACGTTTTTTTCAGGGGCATTCCAAATTTACGGGCACCAATTTTTAGCTTTCAGCTGAAAGTTCGCCTTCGCTCTCTGGAAAAAATCCGCTAATGGAAATGCCTGCACAAATAAATGCAACCCTCTGTGGCGAGGTGCAACAAAATTTAATATACAACAGCTGTTTCATAAAGAGCTTAAAATTTCGATCCATTTAGGGGTTGCGAATAAAAAACATTAAAACCGCATCGTGATTGCGATGAACGAAATAAACGCAATCAATTCAATTTTCTGTCTAAAGCAAATAAAGCCAGATATATTGAAAATACTGTTAATTAACGAATATTTCTAATAGAATTCAACCAACGATATTTAATTAATCTATATATAAAAACCATCAACAACTGATGCAATTCATGCAAAAACTATTACCCCAATATGCTGTTTTTATTACCGTCTTTATCTAATGTTAATCATAACACGCCAAATATTTTTAGATTTTATTAATCTAATTAGATATTGATTACATCTTGGGCCGTTTCAAGTATCTGGATTTTAATTTTAAGAGTCTGTCAATATTGCAGAAAACGCATAATTTAAAATGATTAAGATTTAGTAGCAAGTATTGCCAAAATTTTGCGTCAATGGTTCCATGGAAGAGATTGGAAAATGCCACTTATTTTAATTTTAAGTATATAAGATCAGATGTACAGTATCTGAGTCATATATATTATATATAATATAATAGGATATGGAGGGCCCATTTATACCCTACCATATAATTTATCATATATAAATTGTTTGTATTAGTTTTAATTTGTTTATATGGTTATTGTATGTAACTTTTAATTGGAATGTGCGGGGTTGATATCAGCCAATCAAATTATTTACATGCATTAAAAAACAATAACTGGGAGCACAAAGCATTCGTTATCGACGTCGGCATATAATAGAGATATTTATATGTATTCATGTGCTGGGTGTATTCATGTGCTTCATTATGGGTTGTACAGACAGTCTGAGCGTAATTCAAAGCGACAAAAGTAGGGTGCAGAGCAAAGCTGTGTGCTGTGATCAATCATGCAATGTTTACTTCATAAGTTAATAACTAATGTCTCAAGAAAAGGGTTTGGAGCGTGGAAGGGTTCACAATAACCCTCCGCGGTCCGCAGCACTATTAAAAGGAGAAAGGGAGAAAGCTAAATCTATCACGTGAACCCATCTTCTACGTGACACGTTTGCTGACTACGTACAGAGGGGTGAAAATTTAAGCCAATAAGGTCATGTTCCGGAATCGAAAATTGATCATTGGGACAGCGAAAGATATTGGTTGCGAATGCTAGGGGCCCAAATCGAGGACAACTCATGAGTATTTCATGGGGTGCTGGCAATTCGCCCGCGATATACGATGTGGTACATTACATATCAAACACTATGTTATATCACCATATAATATGCCTTTAAGCGATGTTTGTATTTCGATTCAAATTCAGAGCGGGTTGAATATTTTCATCCGCCAATACAGTTGAAATTTCATAAAGTAAATTTTGGAATATTTCTTCAGGTATGTTGAAATCCATTTAAATCTGAAATGCACAACTGAAACAATGAATGATTGTTTGATGCAACAATATTTGAGATCCTTTAAATATCAATGCTTTTATCTTAGAATAGTAACAGATTTGCATGCTTTATTTAATATTTTGCCATATATTATCACAGCACAAAAAGATGCTCATCAAACTGCCAAAATGAATGGCCTTTTAAATGAAAAGTTTTTTGATTTCTGCCATAGAAAAAGATCGAGAATGACAGTAAAAAACACATATATTCAAGTTCAAGATCTTGAGCAACGAGATAAACAGCCTAGAATACGAAAAACTGCCTTAGGGAGAAGATAATGGAGATTGAAAAATGACTTCCAAATCTATAAACAGGCTTAAGTATATCAAACATATAAATATAATCGATTTTTTGTTTGAATAAAATCACCACAAAAGATTGATCAATTCTTAACACATTTTGAGCAAATGAGCAAAGACGTAAATATGTAAACATATTTATTGAGTTACATTAACGCTTATAATAGTCGCTATGCGTTTAATAATGCATCCCTGAATAACGACAGGATATTTTTGAATAGATATATACGTGTTGGATTTAGCCAATTAGCGGTTATCGATTAAATAGCTTAACGATCCATTTTTTGCAATGTTTTTGAACAATATAATAGCCGAGCACATATCCATCACGGGCTGAATGTTCGCAACACAGTTTTGTGGTGGAAGTTTCGTCGTTCCGTCGCTTAGAATTTGCTTGTTGCAACTATGGATGCCGTAAGTGCGGGTTGGCGAAACGGGGACAACTCGTAAAAGTGGAATACTACGACAAAGTTATGGGGGTCGCAACTCCCCGCCCGAACAGGGGACGAGATGCCCCCCTCGTGATTAATCGTTTCAGAAGTGTCACCATCCACGGTCGCCTATCTTCTGGATTCATAATGAGAAACAAACAAAAAAATAGAAGCATCGATTTGGAACCTCATTCTTTTTGGCGCAGCGTTCTTTCATATTTAAGCAGCCACCCACCCGGCTCCCACCACGCTTCCAATTATTTAAATTTACCTACTGGGACCTCTATCGATTTTCGGTCGATTGTAATTGATGGTGTGGCGTGAAGAGCAGTGTCTCCCGTTATGTATTAAATTAATCTTCCATAAGAGCGAGACTGGAAAATCCCATTACTCCCCACACATACAAATATATACAACAAAAACTAGGCAACTGTAGGATACTGTGCAGAACAGACATGATAAATGTTGCATTGCTTAATTTAAAGCAATCCTTTTATTCAACCGAAAAAAAACCCGTAAATTTTAACACCTTCAAGACAAGCACTTGTTTTGCAGTATACTGAAAATGTACTCAAAAGAACAACCCTGTTTCTGGGGGTGAAACCCTGTTCGCACGATCGATTGAATGAGTCACTCAGCTCTAGTTGACCCATGTAAGCGTGCTTTGGTGCACCGCAAACTGCCAGTCTAAAGTGTCTTCAACAAGTATTCTCATTGAAAAGTCATAATTATCAGATAGATAGCACAAAGTTATACTTTGATGCAGTTCAGAAATGGAAATCAAAATAAATTATTCACTCAATTTGAATTTGAACTAACTTTCTTGTACACTCTGCGTGGATAGATTATAAAACTATGGTACTAGATACCCTTTCAAGTTAATTTTACAGCATAGTATGCCATAAAATATATAACTGGTGATCTATTAACCCTTGGATTCATTAACCTCTCTGAAAAGTTAATAAGCAAAATTTGATATAGATCAATCAAAATACATAGGAACGCTTAGATAACATGCAGATAAGATAAAATCCTATATAAATAAATTGACACATTTCAAATGATTTTTAAAGAGGGGTTTCATAAAACCAAATAAGTTGTATCATATCTTTACTGTTCAAAACATATTGAGTAAAAAAAAAATTAGTAGAGATTTTTTGAGAACAATTGGACTTAGGAACGACTGGAAAAAGTTCAGGGATAGAAGATCGTCAGATGTAACCTAAAAAAAATACAGCTAATTTTTTCAAGATGTTAATTTTTAAGTCATCTCGTTAAAAGATATCAAACGGCAAGGCTTCAATGTAATGAACATCTTCAGTATGCACAATTAAAACCAGCTCAAGAAAGACGGAGAGAAGATGTCTTCTCATGGTCAAACGTTGGTTCTGAAATCCTCCCCCATCCGCAGGGTTTCTTTACCTTCAAGAAAGAAGGATTATAATCCTTCAATTTTTTGTCTTTATCAACGTGATTAGTTTGATTTGCGTTTTTGCATCAGGTAATCTCACCTCAAGTAAGAAATGAACAAATATTATATAAAGTTGTCCCATAAGTTTCTTTCGCAAATGAGCACAGATCTAATCATAGCCGTGATTGAAGAAAACCCGCGATATACTGTTCGCAAAATAGCTAACAAGTTAGAAATTCCACGAACATCCATCCATAATCATCTGACAAAATTGGGCTACACCAATCGTTCAGATGTGTGACTTCCTCATGAATTGACTGACTCAAACTTCAGCGTATTTCAACGTGCGATCCTCTTCTCCAACGACATAATATCCAACCTTTTTTGAAAAGACTTGTCACTGGAGATGAAAGTTGGATACTCTATGAGAATATCCAACGTAAACGGTCTTGGACCAAAGGTACAGAAGTTTTAACTGTAGCTAAACCTGGCCTACATCCAAAAAAAGTTTTGCTATGCATTTGGTGGAACTGGAAGGGGGTAGTTTATTATGAGCTACTTCAGCAAGGTGAAACGATCAATTCAACAAAATATTGTTTCCAACTAGACAAACAATTGCCAGAAAACGGTTAGAATTAGCGAACAGACGAAGCGTTGTTTTTCGCCACGAAAAAGTAGCAGAGGAATTCAAAACGCTTATCGACTCGGAGCAGTTCATTACCCAGCAGGTCTTTAATTGCAATGAAACAGGCCTCTTCTGGGAAAAGATATCGACGTGGACCTATATCACACAAGATGAGACCATGTTATCAAGCCAAAAACCGATAAAAGACCATCTGATACTCATCTTTTGTGTGAATGCGAATAGCGACAAGAAAATAAAACCTCTTCTAGTTTACTCTTCAGAAAATTCGCGAGCATTCAAGAGGTACGAAAGGAAAGTACGAAAGGAAAGCTGCCTGTTATGTGGAGGTCAAACAGCAGGGCATGGATTGACGAAGAGCTATTTAACGAATGGAAAAACACTACTGCTGGTCCTGAGATAAAAAAATACCTGCTCTTCCTCTGATAGCCATGCCAATTATGAATAATGCTCTAGTCCATACCACCAAGAGAGTTCAGAATATTATTTAAGAGAAGATAACACGACTCCTCTCCTGCAGTCAGCAAGTTATAACTTCAAGAAATCGTATACAAAGGGGCTTTTCAAACTCTGCTTTGACGTCACCAAGGGCACGAAGCTTATCCTATAAGAGTTTTGAAAAAACCACTTCGACATCGTAGGGTACCTAAAACTCATCGAAACAGCATGATAGGGTATCTCAAGAAGAACACTGAACTCTGCATAGAGAAAGTTGTGGTCTGAGGTAGTTTTAGAACGAGATTTCGAGGGGTTTGCGAGTGAAAAGGAGCCTGTTGAAGAAATTATGTCCCTGGGCAAATCTCCAAGCTTCGAGGTAAACGAATCGAAGAAATCGTTGCAGAACATAGCGAGGACCTCAGCGTCGACAAGTTGAAGGAGTTGCATGAATAACAACACCGTCAACTAAAGGAGGCTCTGTCGGGAGCAGAGGAAGAGGAAAGGGATAAAAATAAACTGTCGACAGCAGAGATTAGAACATTTGTAGAAGAAAATCACTTAGACAAAGCAGCAGCTATTAGGGCTATTAATTTATTTAACACTCATCCGTGGCACATGGAATGAAAAGCATCGAGCTCACATGTCGAAATCATATAATTTTACAGCGATTTATTTTTAGTGAATTTCATAATTTAGCAAAATTTTAAATATGTATAACATCATCGTTCATTGAAACTTGAAAAATATATAGTTCTTTTATATTATTTTTGAAATACTTAAAATTGTATTTAAATGAGCGGACTGAAATGAGTTAAAACGATAAGTCTGTAACTTCAAACGCAATATGACATAAAAATCGATGAAAATACGGATATAGGTTTTAATACAATCAATTGTGTGTTGCAAGAGGTGCAAAAAATATTCTGTCAATACAAATACGTGAGTATTGTTGCTTATTTTTTACTGCTTTTATCAAGGTGCTTGTATTTTCCTCAAGTTGCTTCTGAAGGTCGGCCTTTTCTTTGAAAACGTATTATAATACTTATTGATGCTGAAACTCAATAACACTAAGCTCTTTGAAGAGTGTCTATTATCACATTTTCTCATTGTTGGAAAATCGACGTTTCACGCTCTGCAAATCGACGCTTCTCAATCGGTTTTAATTAGGCATAAAACATCGAAAATAAAATCTGTTTTGAATTCTATCCCCCCCCCCGCCTTTCACATAGTTTTTCGCCATAATAAATTGAAACTTATTAGACGTGCAACTTTTTGTAAAGGTTTCAATTCACTCCGACCATCTAACTTGGACCATTAATAACGGCAGCCGTGCTGAGTAGGAAAATGTATGAAATACTCTTAACCGGGTCACAAATCCACCGAGCGACATTTTCATTTCCTCAAACGGCTTGATTTGTGGGCTCGAACCAAAAATCCACCCCTGGAAGGATAATTCAACATATTGTGCTGTATTTAAATGAAAAATAAAACAGCCATTTTTTCCTGCTCGAATATAAATTTTGGGAGCAGTAAATCTCTTTTTATCGAAAGACTTAAAAAAACTGGTAAAGAGGCAAAGTAATTTAAATAATTGAATCCATTAAGCCAAAATGAGTTCCTCTTGGTATGTTAAATTCACAGTAATTTCATACCATGACATTATCCCGTATGATTTCTTTCTGCGAAATAAATTGGATTTCACATCAATTTTATTGAGAACACGGAGCGTAATTATGCATTCAAGATGTTGATGCTTAAAATGCATTGAGATTTGTCATCTATTGTACGGCGAAGGGAAATACAATTACTCCGATTTACAATGAGATAAAGACCGTAGAAGATGATTTGTACAATTGTCTGCGTCATACTTAAGACACCTTAAAACGACAGGAAATATTGGATATAAGGCTATGCATAGCCGGCTCTGGATGGAAGAAGTTCTAACGGCACCATCATGAAGATCGCTCTGTTCTTGGGATGTTTGAGCACTCTTTGTGTGCTGAATTCCGCCGCGAAAGATTGGTGGCAGACGACCGTATTCTATCAGATTTATCCGAGATCATTCAAAGACAGTAATGGTGATGGCATTGGAGATTTACCAGGTAAATTGAAATTCAGCATCGTTCACGTGTATGTAGATAAATCTTAATATACTTTAAATAACAGGAATCACGGAAAAAATGGAATATTTCGTCGATGCTGGCATCGGCGCCATTTGGTTATCGCCAATTTTCAAATCGCCCATGGTCGATTTTGGATACGACATCAGCGACTTTCGACAGATACATGATGAATATGGAACGATGGAAGATTTCGAGAATTTATTGGCCAAAGCAAAATCTTTAGGTATGGACATCAATATGTTGTATTTAATTTAAACAGACTTACGACTGTAATTTTGCTCGTTTTTATAGGCCTCAAAGTCATATTGGATTTCGTCCCAAATCACGCCAGTAACGAATCGAATTATTTCAAATTGTCACTGAACAAGACAGAAGGCTATGAAGATTTCTTCATCTGGGACGATGGTCTTCCAAATCCTGATGGAAATAATAGTACAAGATTGCCTCCAAGCAATTGGGTATGTTTCGTAAAAATGCATTTTAATTCAAAATAATAAATTAATACTTTAAATTTACATAGGAAAACCTATATTAGAGCAACCAATTATACACTATAAATTATACCACAAATATTATATAAATCTTTAGCAGTAATAATTAATAATTAAATACTCGGTAGCTAAATATACAAGATGAAAATTTGTTTTTTGATCCTCTCTTTTTGACCCCTCAACAAGTGAAAGATTTTCCCCATAGGGAATAATGATATGGATATACTATATGTTCAGCATATATTAAATTGGAATAAGGGGAGAAATATGTCTAAGTATTGATTTTGTGAATCCTGTATATTCTTATACATGAGGATATCGAAGCAAAAATATTTTATGATTGAGGTGTGTTTCGTATCTATTTAGAGATTTTATACATATATTTCTTCAGGTGAGTCAATTTCAAGGCAGCACGTGGGAATGGAGTGATCAAAGGAAGCAGTTCTATCTCCATCAATTCTCCATTCAGCAGCCGGATTTGAATTACAGAAACCCTATAGTTGTTGAAGAAATGAAAAACGTCATGAGATTTTGGCTGGATAAGGGGGTGGATGGATTTCGGATAGACGCCATGCCATATCTCATGGAAGCCGATAAGAATAATTACGGGGGGAGATATCCAGACGATCCACTTAGCTACACGCCGGGAATTGGTCCGAATGAACTTGGATACACTATCCCTATTTATACAAAGGATTTGATGGATTTGTATGATTTGGCCTACCAATGGCGATCGCTTCTCGATTCGTACAAAGAAAAAGATGGGCAGACGAGGTGTATTTTAATACGATTTATTGAAATCGGTTGCTATGTTTTGGTTGACTGCAATGGGATCGATTTTCAGGGTAATGTTGACGGAAGGGTATGCTAATCTGACCATGACCATGAAGTATTTTGGAAATAGCACGGATCAGGGTAGCAACGTGCCTTTCAATTTCGATTTTATTACCGAAGTCAACAAAAATTCTGGAGCACGCGATATCGTTTATACAGCACTAAGATGGCTTACATATGTACCGAATGGAAAATCACCCAATTGGGTCGTAAGTTCTATTTGTATAATTTTGTTCCAAGAACGGCGACCTTTCATTGTATGACATTAAACTGTGCTCCTTTTTCAAGTTTGGCAATCATGATAATAGTCGAATGTCTTCACGCTTTGGTCCACACATGACAGATGGCCTCAATATGTTGGATATTATGCTGCCGGGTGTTGCCATCACTTATCAAGGAGATGAGATCGGAATGGAGGATGGATACGTCAGCTATGAGGATACTGTAGACGTTTCAGGATGCAGCGCCGGACCTAAAGATTATCAGAAGTTTTCAAGGTATTTTGATAAAATAACTCTTATTTTAAAGGTTCAAATCCATATTTTCGAGTATTCATACTTTTTAACGATCATCACGATTTTGATTATCCTGATTTTTTGTTTCAAAATACCGAGACGATTAATTAAGTCGGACAGGGCCATCTTTAAGTAATTGATTTGAATAAATAATTAAAACATAATTTAATTTTGTAACTCACTCATGGATCCTGCCCTATTGCAAAACTGAAAAACTTCTCACATATAATTTTGATTCACATAATATCTCCTAATTTAATTTACATATTTTTAGCCAAAAAGTGCATCATCAAACAATTTTTCTTGTCAATTGATCCATATTTTTGATAATAATAGAAATTTTGCATATAAATAATGTTTTTTTGCGGAGAATATGCAGCAAAATTGGAAAAACCGGTATCAATTCCATCGAAAATAATTAGTAAAATTAATAAACGACCAATAATTCATCGTTATTGAATGATAAAAATATGCTAAAAGTGTCTTTATAAATATTATTTTTTATGTAAAAATTTATTTAAACGTACCACAAACATTAATAGATGCTATTTGATTAAGGAATTTTGTAAAAAATAATTTGCATAAGTATAGTATCAATTCGCACGATAGATTGTATGATTTGATTATTTCCACATGCAATTAATACAAAAAGAATTATTTTTAGGAGTTTTTTGATAGTTCTATTCATGCAAAATACATTAGAGAAGTGGCCAAACTTTATGCCCATTAGAGTCAATTATATATTTCTTCGAATGAATTTGTCTTTAATGTCTTTTTAAGCGCTTAACTTACTGTTCTCGAGTTCAAATCCATCGGCAGAGTGGTTGGTGACTTTTCCAAAAAAAAGTTAATTGGCAGAGTAATTTATTTCATAGCCGGATAAATTTAGTGTTAATATATAAACGATTAATATTTGAAAATCACTTAGAGACGCTTAATGTATGAATCTTTTTATAAAACTACTCTTTTATTCCGTTATTTGTGATCTTTTTTTTGTAAGATTTGTCTATGGATGTTGGCCTTATTTGTATATGGAATTGATTGAATTAGATCTTATAACTTGAAGATAAAGCAAGCTTCCGAACAGTAAAAGATCGTTGGTTCAAGTTCAACTAGTATAAAATGATTTAGTTGGTTATACAAGGATCGCTGTCAATTTCTTTATTTTATTGATATTTTCATCGGTTTATTGCAGCACATTTTTATTTACATATATCAATGTGCAAAGAAATGACAATATTCATGTTTTTTTGAGTAACCTTTAGTATTTCAAAATGGTTTAAATTAACACTCAAGCTTAATTGAAGTCGATCATTTATAATTTTGAAATTTTGATGTTATTCCATGGAATATTATGATGTACCAAAATGGCAAGCAGATGATTACGCTGATAGACGTGAATAAATTTATTAGATTAATATATTCAAGAATTTGAGATGAGATTTGCGATATTAGCTTCATATGATACCGAAGGACGAAATGTCGGGGCGTTTTGATTAAATAATCATCTTGTGGTTTTGCTCGTAGAGATCCTGCCAGAACGCCATTCCAATGGAACAATTCCACGAACGCAGGTTTCTCAGACGCCGCAAAGACATGGTTGCCATTGGCACAAAATTACATGACCCTAAACCTCGCCAGACAACAGGAGTCACCACGAAGCCATTTTAAGGTCTACAAGGCCCTCACGGCCGCAAGGACTAAGCCAACATTACAAGATGGTGATTGGAATTTAAAGCCGTTGTCGGATCAGACCTTCGCTTTGACGAGGTATTCTTATCCGCTTAAATCGCGGCAGATCTAATTTAAGCTGATTAATTAAATTTAATGCCTCCATATCTCGAAGAGGCTCCGTGGAGATTTTCATAATGTGGGGTTCTTGTTTCAGGACCCTGAAGGGCGAGGAGACGTTCAGCCTGGTAGTGAACATGGGACCAGACACTGAGACGATCGATATGTCATCTTTTAAAGAGCTGCCTGATGAGCTTACGGTTTACGTGGCAAGCGTTAATTCCGAGAAGAATCCAGGGTACGAATTTTATGGCAAATCTGTATTAAATTTTCGAAGTTGTAGAGACTAAAATTAAATTTTAAATTTTCAGCGATCTTGTCAAAACGTCGTCCATTAATCTGATCCTTGGAGAAGCAATTATTTTCACTTCACCTGGATTATAAGAGGGAAGATTTAGACCCGATAATCACGGCGCTTTTGTAAAATATTGATTTATTTTTTAATTAAAATATTTATGTAAGAACATTATTTATTGCTGTAAACTATCAATAGAATAAATATATTGCATGATTTTTAGTATTTCTATACAGATAAATCATTTAAATATATTCAGTATATAGAAAATAAATTGAATAGGGTAGACAAAGACATAAGTTTTGTTAAACTCACGACAGGACATTATATTTTCAACATGATTTTTCACTCACCTGCAACAAACGAGAAAATAGTAATTAATACATATTCAAAGGATTAATCAACAAATCATTATTTCGACAACAACACCATAAAATTTGACCTGAGTACGTCTTAGCAATCTTATAGCCACTCGCTGCTTTAAATGATTGATGAACTTTCCATTCAATTAATAACAGTTATATTGATTGATACATAATTTATAGATTATTATTTCTACTGTGCGAAATTACATTTATGTTTGTGCTCATGACCAGAGAAGATTTTTGTTTTTTATGGCCACTCGTTGTTCTAAATTTTTATTAGGTGTTCTTAAAACGATCATAATTATTTTATGTGTACACAAATTGTTCATCTGAAAATATAATATTCTGGAGGCTTGCTTAATTACAAACCTACATTCTGGAAGTCTATTTATGTTCAAAAGTGTATGTTATATTAAGTAAGTCACGATTACAGGCGTAACATTTGGTTTGGCAGACCATACATATATGTATTTTAAGTTTTCATATTCTTTTAGTATTACAAATATTTGAATTATACGAACCAATAACGATAAGATAAAATATAGTTAATTAAAATGGTGCTAAAATATACATGAGTATAAAATAATTTTTTGACCCAATCGAATCCAATACAATTAAATTTGCCCATTTTCAGCAATAAAATTTGGAATAAATTCATTGCTTTTTCAGAGGGTAATAAAAATTTACGTGTCTTCATAAGGGTGGGAAAATTTGACGATTTAAAGTCACGTAAATGTAAAAATTTCATCGCTGTATGACATTTGCATGCAACTGCACCCCGACAATCATTCCAGGGACTCTTTAAAAACCACTATCTATTATTTCATCAAAGTATTATAAATCCAAAATGCGATTAGCAGCGAACGAATTGAAGCTGTTACTATTATCATAAAATGTGATTGACTGTATTTGTTCTCATGCAGCGAATACGTCTAAAAGACACGCAGCGGCTTTAAAATTGCCATTTAATAAGTATTTTTATGCGGACATGCTTGAAATACCATAAATTATAGGACAACAGAAGACTTTTATATAGCAAAAATCGACATATGGACGACAGTTTAAAAGATGTCGTCGATAGCCATCGTAATAATTGCAATATTGAGTCTCGATATTGCAGCGGCAGAAGACAACTGGTGGGACTTTCAATACTTCTATCATCTCGATGTGCGATCGTTCAAAGACACAAACAGTGATGGAATAGGCGACTTAAATGGTGAGATGTAATCATTTGGACGGGGTATGTGACATATTTTGTGGGGTTTGAGGGTTTCAAATATAAATTAACATTCATATATGTTTTCCGCCCTTTTGAAATCCCTCGTAATTTTATTTGAAGTTTTCACGCGGTATTTTTCTTTGCTTCTTGAACTTTTTCGACTTGGAAAATGTTGCTTCCAAGTGAAAAAACTTTCTGTAAAAATTTCCATTCAAATTCCATTGTGTACCAAAATAGAATATTTTTATCAAAAAGGATATATTCCACGATTCCATTTTCTTACAATATTTTAAAGATCTTCTTTTCATATCTTCTAAAGTCTATAAGAAGAAATTTTTAGTCATAAACAATTTTAATCTGGTAATTTTCTATTGCCCTCTACATTAGTATATATAATATATGAGTGAAGGCGAAATTATCAATATTTTTAAATGATATTTTAATAATTGTAACAAATCAGTTATTAATAGGTAGATTTTCCCAAATTTATGAATTATCTCAAAGCTTATTTTTAGATCCAAGATTTGAATTAGTATCTTTATAATATAAGCCTAAAATAGTCCACTACATCAACGCTTATTGCTTTATTTGTTAAAAAAAAATTGTATTTAGCCTAAAATTGTCATAATATATAAACCTATAGAAGATATGGTTATTGTGTGTAAAGTGATTGGGAGTGGTCCCTAGAATAGAAGGGATTGCAAAAAGTCATTTATTATTTATATTTTTAAAGATTTAAGGTCATTCATCCATTTTTATTGGTAATTTTTCTACAAAAATATTCGATTTGTTTATATTTAGGCATAAATAATCATCGTAGAATAATATTTCAGGCGTAATTGAAGGACTAAATCATCTTAAATTGCTCAAAATCGATACAATTATATTATCTCCCATTTATAAAAGAAGCAAAGACTGCGATCATCAAGGGGTTGAGGACTTTTCAGAAATTGATTCTGATTACGGAACAATAGAAGAATTCGAAGAACTTGTTACAAATGCGAAAAAAATAGGTAATCACACATATTACAGGCGTATGTTATAAAACGCGATGCGAATTTACATGATTGTACGTCGGTCTGTTGTATAATTATTCATAGTTCGTTGACTACCGACTCTAATATTTAACAATTACGAAGAACAATACAATTGTACCGATTAGATGATGATTTGTTTTGCAGGCATCAAGGTGATCCTAGATCTTAACTTGGATGAGTCAAGTACATTGACGGAATGGTTTGTGTCATCGGCCAATGATGTATCCGGCTATGGGAATTTCTATGTCTGGAACGATGATGAAGATGATGACGATAAGGTATATATTATTTATATATGAAAATGTAATCAAAATATCATCAAAAAACGTGTTTTTTGCTAAAAGATTTCAGATGAACAGAGCGAAATCAGATGGAAATTTGATGAAACTAAAATGAAAAATTATCAAACAATTGGATATCCAGGAATGGAATATCCAATGTTGAATTTTGGCTGCAAAAGGATGGTTGAAAATATTAAAGATGTACTTAAATTTTGGTTGGAACAGGGAGTTGCAGGATTTAAAATACGCATTAAAGAAACAATGTTGAAAGAGCGAAATATTGTTGATTCGATGATGTCTTTGAGGATGTTTATTGATTATTATTCAAAGCTGGATGGAGAATATATTAGGTATGTTATCAATATTTCATTGAGATGATAATGCTTTATTAATGCCTTTATCTTTTTAAGAGTATTGATTGGGGAATTTGATGAAGATGCTGTTGATATTTTCGAAATATATTCAACACAAATCCAATACTGTTTTCATCTTATATTCGTCGATAATTTTATCAATGGACTACTTCAAAAGCCTTCTGCAAAAAATGTTAAATATATCATAGACAAGACCACTACTTATTTTACAGGGATGCATTCACCAACATGGATCGTAAGTTAATTATATATTATAATGAATATTATAACATCAGAATCAGGTAATTTTGTCCCAAATCAAATTTACGTTATATATTTATTCTTACTAAATCATCATCTTTGAACCTTAATATTCATTTTATATTTATACATGAATGTATCAAAATTTAATAATATCCGTGGGTGTTCGATCAACAGTACTCGTATGACTTTTAAGCATAAAACATGAGCCCAAAATCCAATATTTCAAAGAAAACACATAAAAATGATATTCGTTTTCAAAACAGATATCGAATTCGCGTGCTGCCAGAATAAACACACGAATAGGATATCAAAATGCAGAAAATATAGCTATGGCGGCTTTCCTCCTGCCAGGTAATGTTGTGATCAGTCAAGGGGATGAAATCGGCATGTCTGACGTGGATGTAAGTTCTGATGATGACATTGACAGTGATATTTGCAAACAGTCCCTGGAAAATTCGCACGAAAAAATAAAATTGGCAGCCTCGAGCCCGTTTCAATGGGACGATTCGACAAGTGCGGGATTTTCCGAAAACCCAAGAACATGGATCCCCGTTGGGAAGAGCTACAAGAATGTAAATTTAATGAATCAAAAGAAGGCGACTAAGAGCCAATTTAGACTCTATCAGAGCTTGGCAAGCTTTAGGCATTCGCCGATGATAAAAAATGGCGATCTGAAGACTCGTGTTTTATCTGATGGACTGTTCGCATTTTCCAGATCGCTTGAAGCATTCGATAACGTGATCGTTGTGATGAATTTCAGCCCTCAAGTAGAATCAGCAGATTTGAGTATATTTAGGGAGCTGTCTGATGAATTGATAGTGATTTTATCGAGTGATCAATCAACTTATAGCATGGGCGATAAAGTTCCCAAAAGTAGAATCAGATTAGCTAGGGGAGAGGCTGTGGTGTTAATGGCACCGGATAAACCGTGTCTAGGACCGAAACCCGTCGATAAAATAGTGAATAAAATTACTGAGGCCATGCAAAAGATTAACAGCTACATAAACTTCCAAGAACTTGTTGAAGCAAAGCATAAATGAATGCATTATTAATGTTATATTGTAATAAAGTATGATTAAAAATATGTGTTTTAATCAAAATAATACCATGCAAAATAAAAGAGATTTCTTTAATACTCTCAGGATATTACCAAGTTAAATTTACTTTAATAAATTTTCATGCAGGCATTGTGTATTTAAAACTCTAGAGCAAATACTATTCTTAAAATGGAATAATATTTTGTGGCTGTGTCAACAAAAATGGGTCTTACCCAAGAGCAAGACTACTCCAAATCTCCCGAAGTTTAAACAGTTAAAACAGTTTTCATGGGAATGTTGAATGCCTTGGGGGAACGTTTCTTCCGGAATTTATAATACGCGTGCATATTATGTTTTTGCAAATAATGAAATCGGATTGAATGCTTAGTATATTTATGTTTTATACACACTAAAATCCAATAAAATACAATACAAACATTTTTTGCACATAATAAATAAATAAAAATTGATGCGATTAAATGTTCTTAGCGCTAAAATCCTCCTGCTTAGAGAAACTTGAATGTAAGGAATTTCTACAGCATAACAGAAATTAGTTTATGGCAGTATTTACCCCAAATATTTCATATTAAGACCGCTAACACTATAACTATATTATCCAACTATCTTATAGAGACATTTTCGAGTTATAAGAACGATACATCAACATTGATTGCATGGTATAAATTCCACATAGAGTCCTCGAAGCAAGAAGTTACACATCGCAGTCTCCGAAATCATCTCGCAACATTCATCTCCATTTCGAATAGTTAGTTCATTACGTTTTGTCGATGGCACTATTCAGTGTCTGGAGTTTATCCTAGCAGTGAATTTGTGTCTGCATGTCGCAGATTTAGCATTGGAATCTTATCTGAATGCATTCTGGCTGTGAAACCTCACGACTCGAATAAAGCGAATCCTGAACATTCAGCGCAAGCATTGCATGATCTGCATCCGTTTGCTATGCACGCGATGCTTATTTCGTCGAAATTTGCGCATTTTCATTACTGCTGTAATTGCCGACCTTTCAACATCAATTTGAGAATAAAATTCTCGAATAACAAACTTTAGCGACACGTCCTGGAAAGGCATAGGAAATAATGAAATTCATGTTCCTGTGGGAAATATACGCGCGCGCTCTCAGACTTCTTTCCATTATACAGAGTCTTTGATCTCGTCAATAATATCGACTCATAGATTTATATTGATATTATTTTTATACAACCTTTCTCCTTGCGAACAGTATTATAATTTGATTTAAAAAAAATACGCAATTTACTATTGAATTGTTATTAGATTGGAAACTATGAAACGGGCGTTGAGTAAATTAGTTCTATTTTTAACATTATTTATTATATTCAATCAAAATATTCTTTCATTAACATCTACGAATTTTTTGCTAATGATTGATCAAATCTGTTATACGAACTTCGCTGTTATAGTTTCGCCTGGTTATAAGAAGAAATAATGGAACACTTCTTTGGTATTCCACCATTAACCATAGTCTTTTTTTTTAAATGAAATTTCAGCTTAGAAGTGTGTCCTGGGGGTTCACGAATAGTTGTGTGTGGATCGGATTCCACAGTCAACCAATTCCTCGTTATAAATATGGGCCAGTCTTCTTTCTCGAGGCTCATTGATGGTACTCAAATTGCCAGAATAAAATTTTTGAAACCAATATTGAGTATATTTTCATGAGTAATTAATGTTTCTTGAAGCTTAAGTTGCACTATAATTCAATTTGAACTCTTACAAGGAAAGATGATGTATATCGCGTTTTGTATCCATCTGGTTACAATAAAAATTGAATACAAATACGAAAAAAGTTACTAAGTCGCAACTGAATACAGACCTTGCCCTAACGCCCGTTTCATAGTTTCCAACTTAGCATAGTATCGCTCCTAGTAAATGTTGAGTTTAATAAAAGCGGAAAAGGTTTAGAAAATTACTCTTATGCTGTTTGTATCGAGACATGGTTCAGGAAACACGTGTGAATTTAAAAATTTTATTTGGTATCATCTTTTATTCCTGTTATTAAATAATATCAAGACCAAGTATTAATATGGGATATTTACATCGCAGCATATTGTATCTGTTCGACCAGCTGATGAAATTAAACAATGTAATGAAAAATAAAAAGATCATTTTAAAAGTTAATACGTATCATAAATGGGTTGAAAGATTTTGCAATTCACTCAGATTCTCTTACCTAAAATTCTCATTCCAATATTTCTTACATCTGAATAAAAAACGTAAAACAGTTGGGTATTTTGTTATATTACTGTTTATAAACATTTCTTTGAGGATTTGAGATTAAGAAGCATTGAAATGTATAATATTCAACATGCTCAATATTGAATTTGATTAAATATTCCATTACCAAAAATACATTTAATACATAAATCAATGTCGTTGAAGTCAGCTCCTATTGGAACAATGCTTGGCTTTAATTGCACAATTTTGCATATTCTCAATGCATAACCGATTTTAAACGCTCTGCAAGTCATAGCTTTGAATGCAGTCTTATTATCCATTTTCTGAAATTGTGCAGTAAAAACTTATATCCTGATATCCAGACATTAGCGAAGTAATAACGAGTCGGTATCAGTATTTGTGCAGCAGACGTGATATTAGATGTTCCCAGTTCGCGAAGCAGACTCGCTTGGCAACATTGGCATGATGTCATATTAATAGTTTAATACGACACGCGATACACGAACTTGGATAGACAAATATTGGGAAAACTTGCCATTGAGCTATGGATCTTAGTGCCTTGGGGAAATCAAAATAGCGTTAATCATATAAACGCCTAATTGTTATATGGATGACATCTTTCATTAGTGAGATGCTATTGTACGTACTCAGATCCAATCTATGGGAGATGTGAATAAATGCGTTTATATATTTTATGAGGACTTGTACTATTTTAGGAAGAAAATTTGGAATAATGTGGCAAACAAACATTTGAATATAAAAGATTTATCTGTAAATAGCTGATGAAGTATGCTATGATTAATTCATTATGAAAATTCATTTTATTAAAATTATTTTTAAAATTTGTGTAGCAATATAAGTGAATGCTGAAATTATTAGCACAAGTGAATTGGAAAATAAAAATAGCTATATAAAACGTATTGCGGAATCAAAATAAAATATGAGTTAAATATTAGTTCCTTAATCGCAAAATTTATTAAGTTTCATGATATCGAAACTAGTTGGCTGATAGAGATATAACATAATTTTGTAAATAAAAAAGCAAGGTTGTAATGTAAATACATTTTTTGAATTGTAATGGAAGTGAATTACGATGAAAGACACAATAGAATTTCCGAATTAATGTCAGTTTAACGAGCAGTTCACGTTACATATATATTCCATGTAATTTTATTACACGCAACAATTGAGCACAGTTTGGGATTATTGTAATTTCAATAATATTTTTGCTTTAATATATGCTTCATATACAATTTCATAACATGTGTACATTTCGGAGTACTACATCATTTAATATAATAGAAAAGGTCACGGGAGCCGACAAACGTATTTCATTATTCAACTTCCCCTGGCGTAAATAAAATTTCCATTTATACGTGGCACGTGAAAGCGGAATTCGGATCGAAATTTTAAAATACGAGAAAAAAATTAACAAGGGACCGGAAGTAAAATAGGCAAGAGGAGGATGTTGATTGATTATTTTGCAATCCGGATAAAGTTTTTTGCGGCAGCAGCCGTCCCACACACTGAGGGTACTTAATTTTTCTCGTCCTCCCCTACTCAGGATCAATTGGAAAAATCTCATTAAGATGCCAGATAGCGGTGAGATGTCTTAATGGTTCGGCCGAGTTCTCGCAGGAAATATATCCTTTAACTGATCCAAGGTAAGATGAAGATTGATTGGATCCGAGGAGCATTAGGCGAGAGAGAACACCGGCTACGCAATTAGGGCCCCAATCAATGTCCTGATGGCTGAGGCGATAATCTCGACAAGATTTTCTGCCAAGGATATCCCGTCCTGAAATACTTAATAATGAAAGTACTGAAAAACTAACGCCCCGAGCAGACTGAAAGGCGAGATCAAAGGTAACCAATTTAATTGTACTCCATTACATCATACAAATTTCTATTAAAAGTTTCTTCCCAAAAATTATTCCATCAAAAATTTGATGAACATTTTACATCCATATAATATACGTCTTATAGAGTTTTAAATAATATTAAATGCGAATATATTTATCAAACATCAAATACCGGATCCAAACTGTCCTCGAGCATCTATTTGTTCATACATTCTTACCTACTCGAGATTAGGAATTATTAACCTGTATGGGAGTACTTACGGAAATATCCGTTTTGACCTTCACTATTCAGAAAGAGCACTCTTGTGCATTGAAGCTCCGAAGCGGACAGAGACAGAGAGAACTTAGCGCAGTTCGGGAGACTGAGACAGAGAGCTTTCTCGCATGCATCGCAGGATTGTATAGATCGTTAAGTCCAAATTTATCGACTTATGATGATTTCGATTTCAAGTGTGTTATTTGTTTATGGAAAAAATGACCGGATATTGTGTGCTATCGAAGATGTTTTTTTTAACTGCTTGCCGTTCTTCGCTGCGTGTTGAATGAGTCTTTGTTCAATTATCATTTCCTTCTAAAGGAGGAGCAAATGAATCGATTTTTTGTGTATTGTTTATGTAAAGAAATGACGTGGTCTTGTATTCACTATCAAGTGTTCATTTACAATTGACTCTGCCTCGAATTGAAGATTGTCTTACGCTGATTAGGAGCTGACAGAAAGTAATCGGTGTAAAGCGATTATGACAACAACGACTTCATCGATTTTAAATTTGCTCACTAATGAAAAGGTTAAGAGAATCTAAAATTGATTGAATACGTGTCACCAAGCACAGCCATGGTAGACATTTGAACGATTTTATAAATTTAAACCTTTTTTTGTGCGGTAAATGCGTTCCGCGGAAAATCGCATAAAAAGAAATCGCATAAAAAAAGCTATGACTTACATAGAAAAAGTGAAGATGCGTTCCATGAATTATAAACACCGCATAACTTTGAAATAGCTATATAAAATATATCCAAAATTGCATAGAAAATAAGAAAACAATAAGACAATTAAAGAATAACATTTTTGGTAACATTTAAAGGAAGTCTTGCATCATTGGTAAAATTTTAAGAATGTCTTACATCTGGCCAATCTCTCAAATGCCAGATATCCTACTAAAGAATAGAAATAATAGAAGGTTATATAGAAAAGATTCGTACCCAGTTTGAAGTTAATTAATTAATTAAAATCTGAGATATCGCGAAAATCTGAGAAAAACGCGTTAAAAGATTTCATTATTATAGGACCAGCCATTATTTCCTATTTTATCTAAAACATCTCGATACGTACTCTTTATGAAATTTAAGAAAAAGAAAAAATTACTTCAAAAAAATCGCATAACTTCGAAACCGCACAAAAAAAGTCGCACAAAAAGAGATTTGGGTGTATTCCATATTTAATGCCATAAAATATTATTTCATATTTGAAAACAACAATTAGTAGATATCTTATACACTCATTGTTTTATTTACATTTAAAAATTGTGCGTCTTTATCGAAATACACTATAGATGTATTGAAACAAGTAAAAAAAGGTGCATAAAAAACGGTTGCATGCTAAAATCCCAGAATTATTTGAAGATACGAAATTAATTTGCGACAGATTTATATGCAAACTAGAGCAATATTATAGTTAAGCTTTCGAGCTATTGTTAAAATACTGCATGCATCAATAATTAAAGATTTTAACAACCTCAGTACGAAATTGAATTTATATATACAGTTTTATAATTGTGTTATATAATAATTGTGAGTTCAAAATTTGTGCTTGAGTAAGATCCAATAATGTATTAGATTAAATTAGACACAGAATAGAAAGGAAAAATATGGCAATTTGTGTGTAAAAATATTAATTTAATAGATAGTTGGTCTTAAGCTCGGCATCCGAGTTTCATCCCCTAGTGCGCTATGGATCACATAAAGAACACATGTGTGAGATAAATCAATAAATTTTGTGGCATTAAGAGGGTGAAGCGTTTAAAGTCGTTAAATCATATGGCGATGTGAACGAACGTACTTGAAATACAAGATATGTTAAAAGAAACTGGTCGTTAAAATGACAAAAATTATAGATATTATTATTGATACAGCAATTATGAAAATATCGGTAGATGATCATTTATCACAAATTAATAAATACATGTGCTAATTAATGAAGATTTTCGATTCAAATATCTCAAATTTAGAGATTAAGCTAAAATATCGCGTGAGACGCGGAGTTCATGCTAAACGATTTATTCACTGATGCTTTTTCATTTCAGATTCGTATGTTTAGACATATTTCCTTATAAGCGTTAGAAAATAATTCCCTTATGATGTCACTGGCGAATTACCGTCAATTGATTTTCCCAGACATCTTACAAAATGAAAGTAGTTGTTTATCAAGACTTAAATAAGGTATCAAAATGTGATAATCCTCCACACACCTCATGTATATTTGAGTCCAATTTTTTGAATTACAGGGAGGCTATCTTTAAGTATCTTTAAATGAATACTAGTTTTAAACGATATTAGAATGGTTGTCACATTTATTAAGATAATAGTTTGAATAAGAAACCTCATACAAACTGTCAGAACGACTAAGCTGTTTTATATTGCTTGTTATATAAGAAGTGGATTTTTCCGCCAGATGAATCTCTTTATGGAGCATTACATGGAAAAAAGAGCAAGCCAGCCTTATTGCATTTAATTTCCAAGTGATATTCTGGAGCGGAAGAGAGTGCAGCACATGTGGCACAAGAAAACGAGCCTTCCTCCCATGGGTAACCCCTTACAGGACCATAAAAGAAAACTTTATCCGCCCAAAGAATACAAACACTAATTTAAAGCGGGCCGTAATGGTCTAATAAAGACTTTCATGCTATCTCCAATGACTCCAGCATATTTTAGATATGAACATTGCAAATGTATTTATTGCGCCATTATTGGAATGGCAGTCCCGCTTCGAAGTGCTTCTCTTCGTTTCATTTAACCAGTTATGTCCTCATTGCGACGTTATTATTTTTTATATCTATAAGGAAAACATCCTTGTTTATTTTGGAAGAACGCCAGAAGTTGCAGTTTTCGTCCTGCTTGCGACTACGAATTTTCATTGATTATACAGCCTCCGAAATATAGACTCTGCATGCCGAACGTTTTGGCCCGATAACGAAAATATATATTGTGCCCAATTTATGTGCTGTAGATATTTGCGAAAAATGCAAACATACAAGACATCAATTATCATATTTTTTTAATCGTAAAATTGCAAGATAAATTGGCAAATGGTAAACATTCGACTACATTTTTAAATATTGGAAAAACTAAGAGACGATCGTTAATTGCTTAAAATATGAATGTCAACAAGGAAATAATTATGGGTAATATGAAAACAAAATAAGAACTACAATTGCTAAAATAACGACTACAATATTGGTACTAAATATTAAATATTATAGAGTAGAACCCAAAATGGTTTTAGCTTTATCGCTTTACCGTTTTCAGGGGATTAGTTGCACTTGGGCTGCTGCACTTTCAAGTCTTGTTTTGTGCTCTTTCGGTGACTATACTTATCAAGAATAAATTGTGATTTTTAAAATTCAAATTTAACAACCCAATTTACTATGGATCGATTTTCACCGACTGAAGAATTTATTCGAAATTTAATGCTTTATCATTTTTTCAAAAAAAAAACGGCAATGTGCGTCACTAAAAATATTTGCTGGGTGATATTTTAAGAGTTCGCAAATGTCAAAATAGGTTTCAGAGATTTCGATCTGGAAATTTTGATTTAAAAAAATTTCCTGGAAATGGAAGACTGCGTAAGGTGGATGCCGGTGTGACTGCTGAAATCGAAAGTAATCCCACAGCAGCTATTGAAAAACATCGACCAACCTTAGATACTCATGATCTAGTATTCAAAGAAGTCTGGAAAAAATCAGGAAGGTGTGGAGACAAGGAAGATGGGTGCCCCACAAGCTATGCGAAGAAAACCTGGACGACCAACTTCTAAAAATAGATTGCGAAATGCCGTTTTTACGCGACTTAATAGCTGGAAAAGAGGGATGAGTTCCTTACTCTAATTATGGGCGCAAAAATCAATGGCTATCAAGGGGTCAGTTAGCAAAATCGAGCCCCTCATATTTCTTATTTTCCAGACATTATTTCGTCGGATTTCTATATTTTTAGACCATTATTTGGATGAGAAAAATCACAAAACAAACGTTGAGGTCGAAAATGGATTTTAGAATATTTTCGTTCAGAGCTCGTGATGTTTTATAACAGAGGCATTAAAATGTTACTAGATAGGTGAAGAGAGACTTTATCTAATTTTTATGGAAACTTTATGGAAATTACATTTTGTAATATGTTAAAAATAAAATAAATACGAGCATTCAAATCTTTCATTTAAAAAACGAAAATGTTTACCGGTATATATTATATATATTTAAAATATTATAAAAAATTTCGCCTACAAATTCTGTAATTTTTGGTTTACACCCTCATAATTTTATAGCCCATTTACAAAAATATCGTATTGCAAAATTTTAAAGATAAAGATATTAAAATAATATATTTCTTCGTTGGTTAATTATGACAGAGCTATCAAGTAACTTAAACCAAAGCATTATTGTTGAGTAAATGAGCTACGCAACAAAGAAGAACTTTGACGGTTTCTTGGATTTTTTTATATTGTTGGATTTATCTCATTTTAGGCAGTGAAAAGGTAAATTATTACTCATGTCCAAGAAATGCTCGCCGAAATTCGGAGAGGGTTATTTCTACTTATATAACCGAGTATTTAATAAATAACAAGCTGTCGGAATATTGTCAGAGTGATTGACAAATTTTAATAACGTCCAAAACGTAAGACCAATTACATCAAAGGCCGAGAGCTGAAAACGATTTTGGCTTCTGTATTATTTTGTCTCTTTGTTTGAGAGTCGATCTTTCGGTATATTTTAATTAATAAAAATGTACTAAATCAATATTCGCCATGATGAGATTGTTTGGCATTTTCATCGACTCCATCGAATCGGGTTGTCATTTTTTGTTTTCGTATACAATGGATGTTCACTTGGAATGAATTCATTATCTGCATTTGAAAACCTGGCGATAAAAATGTCGTCCACCGTATCTCGAAATTGGGGTGGAAACTTTTGCGAGACAAAAGGAAACGTCTCTCTTATTTCTCCCCATAACTTGGGCTCTTAAACACAGCCTCTGGACCACCGCCCTGCAAATAGGCAATTAGTATGTAGGAAAATTTAAATAATAGGAGAAATCTTTGTAACAGCATACCACGACGGGAATGCCGCAGAATCTCGAACTAATTCTTCTTCTGCAGTCTTGCTTGGAAACCTCCGAAAACTTTGCCATAATGAGCATATTTTTGGAATATTTAAGCAATTTTACCCTTCTTAATTTTTTTTCCATGAACGATGGTTTTTTTTTGTTGGAGCCAAAATAACTTTTAACAGAGAGGCTTATACTGGATCATGATGGAATATGAATGCTTTATTTCGGTGATTATTCAACTGACAGTATTTGGTATATCTGTATAATCTTCGAAATCCGACTAATAAATGTATCCCAATTTAATAATCATGCTTAATCAATCATCTTATCAAAGTGATATATCTACTATAGAACATAACTGATCTTCATAGGAGACTTTTACAGGAAAATATTGGTGGTTCCTAATTGTTTTTCACAAATGGTTAAGTAATGATAAAATTATTTGAATGGAAATTTTCGGTAGTAGATAATCTATGAGTAAATAGCAAATTATTGATTCATATAAAATGTGATATTTTTACTCATAGATCTCTCGGCTCAAAATTACAAAGTCTGGATTTGAATCTGATCCTTCATTATAACATAAAAATACACAATGAAAAAATAGCCTATTTATATGTTATATAATAAAATATTTTCATAAATTACATAAATGTACAAAGTTTTAGATTAAAATCTACATTGAAGCGAATAAAGATTACGCATTGTCTTGGCAGTGTTATCTCAAAACCATGCAAAAAGGAGCCGCGTAAAAAGAGAATCTGATGCATTAAATAAATAATTATAATATAACCAATTATAATTATTTCAATAATAATAAAAGTAAATATAGCTTAATTTTTAAACCATATAGATAAAAAAAATTTTTTTAAAAAAAGCACACTTGGATATCTGCGATTTCTATTTAGCATACAAAAATCACATGCACTAAAATTAAAACTATCTTCTAAAGCTTTAAATTACATTGATGTGATAATACGTTTAATTCATATGCCGGAGCACTGTGCTAAAGCCTTAAAAAAGTATTTAAATATTCAGCTTCTTTCGGCCGCATTTTATGAGAATTACCATATCTCTCGAGCTCATAGAAGTGCTGGCTTAAAAATCCATCCGAAAGCCAATGCTCCGCGGTGAATCTAGACGACCGCTGATGGAAGGGTGGATCTCCCGCCACGACCCGGCCGGGGGGGCTGAACGCCCAGGGGGTGGCCGAGGGTGACCACGGTACGTGAGTAACGCGTCTCAACTTATCTAAATGAAGTCCAATTTTCTGGCCCATCGGTCGCGGCCGACGGACCAGAGTAATTCTGCTGCGTCCGAAGCGATACAGATGCGGACTGAAGTGCTACGATCGCAGAACTTTGATCAAAAAAGGAGAAAAAGGAATGAGAAATTACGGGGGCGAGCTGAGAGCCGAATTCATTTCACGGGTTTCCTGACATTGTAAAGAATGTTGATGAATCGTGATTTTAAATTAACAATTTCAACCGTAAAAGGATCATAAAGCTGCGCCTCGCAAAAGAAATTCATCATTGTAATATAGATAATTGTAATCATTTCTTGGGCTTACAATATAATCGTTAAATCGAAATTTGACAAACATTTTTAATTTTTAATGATATGCCATGGAGCGACATGTAATACATGTGAAGTATCAGTAAGAATTACCGCAACATCTTATTATCTAGATTTTATTTTATACATGATGATTAGTTACTAGAAGTCATACATAATACAAAATATTTTTATCATTTTACAGAGAAAAAGGTAAAGGAGTCGTCCAAAAGCCTTGGCCGTGGGAAGACGACCACGGCTATTAAATAAGTATTATTTTTGCCAGCTTCCTCAATCTCGTAATTATACGCTTTCTTTCAATCGTAATGAAAATCATGACCGAAAATCCATCATGACCTCTTGAGTATTGTATTCCTATTCTGTAGACTTCTACACAAATCCGCCAAAAATACAGACATCTCAGCAGGAATATTTCTGGGGCTTATAAATAGTTGCTTATGTGTAAGATTTATTACATAATGGAACAATTATTGGTAAATTGGGTTAAATACAATTTCAAATCCAGATCGTGTATACTCAATAAAGTGTGGTTATAAGAGACAAATCAAGGATTTGCCATAGAGATTTCTACCCAAGACCTCATGAAATCGCTTAGAAATATTGTTGAAGAATTTGATTGAGATGTTAAAATGTATGACATAGAAGATACTATAGAATTGGAGATAATTATGAACCCTTGGAGTTATTTCTTTGCAAGACGCCTTCAATTTGAAAAGCCAAGGAATGCTCTCAAAAGACATGCATATAAAAAATTCTAATGAGGAGGTGTAGTATGAATTGCAAAGAAGTGAAGGATGCAGTGATGACCTGGTTTGATGAATAGCCATAAATATTGTCTTTAATATGAATTAAGTTCATAAAAGAAAAATAGGATAAACAGAAAGAGTTTTTAAGAGAATATATTAAATTTGTAATACATTTTAATAGTATTAATTTTTATTAGTCCAAAGAAAAAAATAATAGCATGATTCTATTTGCTCACAAATCTAAAGATGTATTGATGAAAATTAACGAGATAGTAGCGAAAATTTAAAAATGTTTATTAAAAGCTCAAGATTTCGAAATTTTTGAGACTAAATTCAAGATGTATAAGAATCATCCGAGATAAACTCTAGGAGATTTGATTACTTGATTTTTATTAAATTTATAGGGACGCGAGGTTGCTTATTAGTCCACCGGATGTTTTATCGGATAACTGTATATAACAAGCGGACTTGTATATAAAATCGCTAATATCGAATAAGTTATCAAGTCAATATTCCCGGGGCGAAATTTATGGGCGGATGATCACATTTCTGCATGGGACGGCGAGGCTGTAGAATAATTTCGAAGGCTGCTTCGAAACGTAAATACGCCTAGGGCCTCCTCAGACTAATCCTCTTCCATCAAGGATATCTTTTATCTCATCAAGACTTCACGTACACGAAGTCTCGAGCACAACTTAATGAAAGCAATTGATGGCCGAGGTAGTGCATAGGGGAGGAAGAGGTAAAAGGCTTTAGCTCTGGACCACCATCAATGTGAAACATTTACTTCTAGGATACGGGACAATAATTTCGAGGCTTTATTGCTTAAATGAAGCTAGAATCGAGCTTATTATTGTTTTCGATAAAAGTCTAATAAAGCCATAATCCAAGGAGAAGATCGATAACAATAAATATAATATCGAGCAAAATGTATTTAACGATACATATTTTTTTTATTTACCAAGCATTCCGAGTGTGTTCACGTGGATACAATGTTATTATAGAACATTTTATAGCGGCGTATTGTTTCTTTAATAGAAAAATAGAGTTAATCCTTATTATGGCAGAAGCAATTTTAGGTCATAGTCTTGGGCGGATTTACCAGCCCTTCAGATGAGCTCAAATAATTCCCATTTTAAAAATATTTGTGCAGTGACCTCGTTAATTCAAATATAGTTATCTAATATATAAAAATCTATGTTTGTTTGTCCGTATTTAATGCGCTGCTATACCGTTCATCCAATTGCGATAAAGCTTTGTCAACTTATTGTTTATACTTGCGGAAATAACATAGGCATAGCTAAAATATTGTTCGTGTATGCAGTTTGTTATGCGAGACGTGGCAACTTTGCCGGTCCTTCCTGAAATCTTTTAACCTATACAGAACAATGATGACATTACCACTGGGTATACTATTTCTTTTGAAGAAGAGAGTGATTTTAAGACATCTCGAAAATCGCAACGAAAATTATCATAGAGCGATTATAGTTTAAATGTTTACAGAAACGTAAATTAAAGATCATAGTATTATTAGATTAATACAGAGCCAATATTGAAGCCAAAAGAAGTTCATTGACAATAAGCCCCATAGTCATATCATAAATATCAAAATGAGTTATTTTTATTAGGTAATACTGGCTTTACAATTTATAAATCTGTGAATTCATTCATTTGAAGTGAGCTGAAATGACTTTCGCCAACATTCATCCAATTTGATCATTTAAATTAATCCACAGCCAACGTATAGATGTCATGTTGAAAGGAGGCTCGCAGATGAACCGATTAAAATGTGTTCTAAGCTAATCCAGGTGACGGTCTGCGAAGTAAAACAAAAGGCTCCCTCTGCAATTTCACCTGTCATGTTTCAGAAGCTACCCTTGGCGTGTGACTAAAGCTCTCATTTCAGCGTATTCGTGAAAATATCACGTTTCGAGATGAGAATGATGTGCGACTCAAAAGGGTTTTTATTCGCTTTCAGTGTTGACTGAGTGTCTGCGAGGGGCTGCCAAAGCTCCTAGGGGTGTACACTCATTACAACCCCTATGGTATGGTAAATACCTGAGATATATCTAGCCTTACAAGTGTACTTCCTCGAATCATATTCAATTCGAGACCGTTTGTATCCTTTGTATCCGGACGTGTGACGCTCTTATGAAATATGTCCGATCGCTGAAAAGTGATATATTGCTGTGCAAAAATGTGCGTGCGAAATATTAAATTCGAGTTTTAAAATTTTGTATGCAAATATTAAAAAAACGATTTCAAGCTTTCCAGTTTGTTACAATTTGAATTAAGTTAAATAAATCTTAATCTTAAATATAGAATCACACTAAAATCTTATTTTGTTCTTATTACCGAATTATTTGCAAATAAAAACGATGTTAAAAATACCAACCTTATAAATAACGGTTTATGATCGACTTTGAATGTATTTATTTGTCTATAGTCCACTGCAGACGTAAAATCTTTATGTCTATAAATTAGAATAATATTCAAACACATTTATGCAAATCCTTACGATATTTTTTGGTTCTTTTCAAAATAATTTAAATAGGGAAGGGAATAATTTAAATAAACTAGCTTTATAAATAGGGAATTGACCTAATGATGTTATAACGAAAGGAGATCATTCAGTAGGATTGATGGACAAGTGAACAATTGCAGTCAATGATTATGGTCTATCAAATCCTGTTCTATTAATTGGATAATGAGCTTACAAGTTAATACATTTTAAGGGGATACCATTTACTATGGATAGTACTGCCATAATATTCTGCACGTCTTTCATTTTATAATATGCGTTTTCAAATAGGAAACGAATATTTTTTGCATTAAAAATGATGCACGCATCAAAGTTTTCCGATTAAAAATGAACGTTAAGCTTAAAGAAACGGAACTTGTGGTTAACGAGCCGTAATTCGGGGAGTCTCAAGTTGTCGGAGACCGTAACAGTTTAAGAAAGAAGCTTTTGAAAGTAACTCACAAAAGTCGTCGAACCATAAAATCTTCAACCAAACATCACAAAATCAACAGTGCACAAAATCTTCGAAATGAAATTGCATGAAAGTTCACAGAAGATCCAACTCCTGCGAGTGTTGCATCTCGAGGTCAAATTTATGCAAAAAGCATCCGAAAAGTTCGCCTGTGGTTTGACAATTTACGACCAACTCGTCTGCCAGCCATAAATATAAGCACTTTCACGTACATAAATATATGAGTCTAAAGCGTTTCATCAATTGTGTGTTTAAAATAAACCTCACAAAGAAATAGAGGCACAAAGGGAGCAGTATTTCCGTACACAAAATATTCACGATATTCCCTAATCACAAGAGAAATCAAAACACGAAAAGTATTTCCTCGGGAAACTTTTGAAGACTAAAAATATTGCCTTATAAAGAACAATTTCAGAAAATATTGATTCATATAACCCGAGGGATTTGCGAAAATGACACAAAACGTTATCTGTCACTGAAGAATATACGCCGCGAAAAAACTTCCTCCCGCAGGATGAAAACGTTTTTTGTCTAAATTTGCTTTTCCTCGCCCCCAGTGAAAAAAAAAACTATATAAATAACGAATAAATTTCATAGGGCATATTATTTTACTAAATCGTTTTGTCGATAAATTTGCTACTATAAAATACCCAGCCATGTCCCGTAAAAGGGGAAATTGGAATCCAAAATTATTTCCGACAAGCGATTTTAGGCCGAGATGAATTATTTTGGCGTGCTTTATAAATTAATTAATAATTTTTATTTTGGCCCGTCTAAAATGAAAATTTAATACAATCATATTTCAAAAAAAATAATACAAAATTTTAAGGCGTCTCTTAGATAAATATATTATTTTAACAACGTAATCAAACACAATTTTGATTTATTGCTATTTTGAGAATTCATATTTAGCATTCATGTCATATAGACCAACAGCAAGATGCTACAATTGCTAGAAATTTCAAGATAAAGTTTCGAGACATATCAATCTTCATATGCGGTTTTGAGATAAATCGATCTCCAGATTTATTCGCTCTAGACATTTTCCTGAGGGATTTTCATAAAGAGCAAATTTGTGTGAATATTGTGAAAATGCTCTTGTTTTTAAGAAGACATTTCGACAATATGTAATATACACCGTTTTATAATAAAAATAAGTGTGATATTTTTATTATTAACTTATGTATGAATGCTAGAATCCAAATTTAGAGTAAGTATTAGAAGGACCGAAAAATAATCAAAATTTTGGATGACTTCGTTAATGGAATCTGATCCTCGTTGAGCAATTGAAGAATTATTTAAATGGATTTAAGATAGAAAAAAAACAATGGTTTTCTTCGAGTTAACAATGAAAAAGTGCCTTCTTTATATGTGATAGAATATCATAGTAAAAAGTTTGAATTGTTTAAACTTGGTCAAATATTCACAACAATAGAAGATCATCAATTACAAGAGCAAATGAAGCAAAGGGTTATAAAAAACTATTAATTTTAGTGAATAACAAGAAAATAATACTTAATAAATTTAAAAAAAGATGGAGATTGGGCTAGAACTTCAACCCCATTAGTCCTTGTTTATTGAATCCTATTGAAAGATTTTTCAAATGATTTATAAAAGTAGTGAGATGAAAATGTTTTGTTGATAATATATAATAGAAAGCGGAAATCACCCAAGAAGAAGAATATTAATTCTTACATAAAAATGCTGAATTTAAATCATAAAATACCAAGGTATTGATGCAAATTGGGATATATATTGATGAATATTGAAAGCGGTTTGTCGTTTTATTATTTTTTTATTGAGTGCGAATTCCGAAGAAAATCTTGATTGATTCAGGCGAAAGTTGGAGATATGTTAATGCTTTCAGATGAATATCTATTATATTTGAGTGATAAGGTGCTCGATATAAAAGGAGGCAAAAAGATGAAAGTGTCAAGTGGCAGGGAGCGCGAAAAGGACGTATGAGCCGTTTGACACGTGTGAAACTTTTGTCAATTTCCCTGTAAATCCCTCAGGTGATTTGACGGTAAACATTTCAATTTCGGCAAAGGCCCACCTGTCATTCCCTTTTCTCACTGGGAGATGAATTACGTTGCTCAGTTTAAGCTGAGATTTATTGTGAAACCGCCTTCACGAGTTCGGCAAAAATGGAAATTGAATGTATATTTATGAAGCCATCTTTGTTGTGCTGCCGAAGAAAACAACGCGAAAGAAACAAGGCTGTGTATTTGCTAGGGCTTATTTGTTGTTTCAAAAGAATTATGGATGAGATGCCGTGGCACAATATTGATAATTTGGGATTCATTACGCGGCAGGGGATGGACCAAAATGCTAAAAATTAAGCAATCTTGTGATAATCTACATATTAATACATCATATGCATTGTAATCAGAATAAAATATTATTAATATATATATATATTAATACAAATATGTTTGTTATATGCCATTACCATTGACTCCAATAAGACCCTGCTCACAAAATTCTCAAAATGTCTTCATTATCTTAATTTAATTTTTCTGTGAGGTTTTTGAGCGTCGCTATACACAGATACAAGGGGAGCAAAGACTGAAGTTGTTCTAAACGCAAGAAGTTCCGAATAGGGTATAAATCAACATGGGGTTTACCTTAAGCACGCTGAAGGAACCGGGGAAAATTTTCCACGGGGGTCTGTCTACACTAAAGACAAAAGCGTTTCTCACTTGCTTTGCTAATAGTTTGTACATAGTTGTTGTTCTACCATGTCTTTGAGTCAGCTAAATATTTGATGTTCCAGTTAACCCGAAATCCAACGTTTCAACCATCAAACGGTTTACGTCGACGCATCTCAAATTACCAAAATCGCTCGCGAACCTGGCCCTGAGCTCAACAAACTCATTGTGTTTTCATAGACTCGTTTCCGTCAGAGAACTTGGATCTATTTATCTTAAAGTCTTAATACCAAGTTGCCAAAGTTTATCTATCAATTTCGCATTATGAGTGGAATTTCGTTCCGATGACTAAGGATTGTATTACAACCCTGAAAATATGCCAATAAATGTTCATAATTCCAAAATCAAGCTCATAATATAACATAAGATTTTTTGCACAAGTCCCATTTTATTGTGACACTAGATTTAAAAGTTATATTGATATTATAAAATAATGCTTGCAAATTATTTACTTATCTCAATATTTATTCTATATCAAGAAATATGAAATTCATTGACATGGCGAAAATTCAAGAACTAACCCACTGTGTCAACACTTAGCAATGTATAATGATTCTTATTTGAGTAAAGGCCTACTTCTTTGGCTTAAAAGCATTATTGTATAATAAATTGCTCAATAAGTTAACCGCTGACAGATGATTGATCAGCGGTTTGCCATTAATCGACAGCAAGGCCATCTTTGGGGGTTGATACTTAGAAATATGCTTAATTTGCTTTCAATGTAACAAATTTTCATCTGGACTTATTTAATGTAGTTTTCTGATTATTGAATAATAAGTCCGTTGATTTTTTTTTATGAAATTCGCAAAAATATGACTTCAAATGAAGAACAAAAAAGTTTAAAGCGAAAAAAATTCTACGAACTTATTGAGTAATGTATAACATTACAATTTCCACTAAACTTTATGATTTATTCATGAATTTTATAAATTTTTCCAACTTATAAGATCCAGATATTAGCCCATTATGCCAAAATTTGGTTTTAATTCATCATTGGACTACTATATAAAAATATCCTTATAAAGTTGTTCTAGTTTCAATAAAGTATTATGTACTTAATGAACTGTAATTAATTAGGAGAAACACACTCGCGCTACTATGATGTGTATTTAGTACATCATATGTAATTCTGAAAAATTCTGAACCTCTTATCTATTATATTTCATATCGATATTCCCACAATTTGTGTAGAATTGCTGATATAAAAAAAATAATTCATTTTAAAATTGATGATAAAACATTGGATCATAATCTTTTAATTTAAATTTATCAGAAAATCTAAATTAAGTTTATTATTTATGCATAAATTTGAAATATTTTCCGGCATGAATTTCATTTTATTTTTATATCCGAACATTTTAAGATTTGATTTACCCCCAGGTATTGTTATACAATTTTTGACAGGATAATGAGATGAAACGGACGCAATTGGCTCCTCTTGTCGAAACCTTCACCCCTCGACCCTAATCACCATCGCACTCAGAAACATTCATTCATACAGAAAACACAAAATTTACCTTATTCCCAGTACCCGGGCACCTTTGAACTCCCCGAGGAATGTGTAGGAATATGTTTCGCTAAGGGCACATTCTCCTGCACGTGTATGGCACGCATATGCCACGTGTGCGGTTAACAATGCCCGAAGAGCGATCTTATTCAAAATGTACGCAACACAATAATGATCTCAAAAAAAGGAAGAGAAATTGAAGCCTGTATTCCCGATTTTGGTGGGAATAACCGCGGATGTTTGCGGCTGCTTAAATATTCAAACGATGGATACGTGGCAAATTGTTGCTGCTTTGAAATGCGGCATATTGTATGGAATTTACATCTTGTGAGTCTGGAAGACTGGAATTGATTGCCGAGGTACAAATCAAAGAAGCCTGCAGTTACATTCGTGCAGAATAAATGTTGTCTGTGGCAAGCAAAAGACGAGACTTGAAGATCGATTTTGTGTATTATTTTTTTAATATAAATTTATTTGCTTAAAATTCAGAATCTGTGTATGAAATTACATACTGCTGAAACCATAATTATTATAATCTAAAGGAAGCATATCACTCCTTAAAGGTATGTATCATTTTAGATGCTTCGGTCACCTTCTTGCTAAGTTTAATTAAAAGGATTATATAATACCAAATATAAACAAAATATTTCAAATGAAAATTAGGGTGAAATGCTTTTGCTAATACACCCCAAATGAAAATTGTATCCACGAACAATATGGAAGATGGAAGAGAAATTCTCGAGAATTAACACTGGTGAAATTGTTCTATGCTTTTCATTCACTTTGAAAAGAGAATTGAAATCCAAATATAAAATCATCCTGAAGAAGACAGAAGCTCAAAAGTTTCTCGAAAAATGAATATCATTACACATTGTCATGAGAAACTTGAAAAGGCAAGATAAAATATGTAAAGCAGCAAACTTTTCATGGATGTTATTACCCAGTTTTTACTTCTTAATCAAATAATCTTCATACGACCGTTTCAATACTGTACATTTATATATAATAAAAAATTTACTATAAGCTGAATAAAAAAAAATCTTCAAAATCCTAACATTTCTTCAAGAAGAATACAAACGCCCTCGTATTTATAGTATTTATTAGTCAAAAGAGAGTGATGAAATGAGGCTCTTTATTGGAATTCTCTGATCTACCCTTGTTTGCATATGCCTGTTTCAAATAAGGGGACTTGAATTATTTATTCCTACCAGCAAACGAACAAGAAACTCGATGATATTTCCCCATGGTCCCCGACGAGAGACTGGCACCAGGCCGGTAGCAATCGTTGAAAATTTGAAAAGCTTTAATGGAGGCTTGTAGTCTTGTTGACAGTAGTGTCAATACGTTGGCAGATTGACAAAGAAATAAGCGTTTCCAACACGACGTGAACTATTTAATTCAGAAGTGTCTGAAGTAGGATATGTTGGCTGAACTTTGCATGTGCATTGAAATGTTTGAAATATTGAACAATGAAATACTTGAACGCTAGCTACTTCTATATCAATAGCGTTGGCAATACTATGTTAATATGAATTGCTTACTTTAAAGAGTTGTCATTTATGTTTAACTAGATATACTAACCCTTTCGAGAAGCTTTTTCGCGCGGTGAACCAGCAACTTGAGGCGTTTCGCAGCACTTTTGGCAAATTTCTTACTCCTAACTTAAAATAACATACACAAAATGTATAAAAAAAATAATTTATATATCATTATACCTTTATGAATATAATTTATTAAATATTAATATTTCTGCCACGGCTGTCAGGTTCGAATTATTGGCAAATATGCAGTCCGGTTCGTGGTTGCGGACTAATTTAAGATAAGAAAATCTTATAGCTATTTGAAGAAATGTCATTTTATACTTAATAAGATTATACAGAAGAGCGTAGGGATCTGCTTCAAAGGAACTATGTGTAAATCGTCATTGCCGTGCATCGAGTTTCTGCATCAAACCGAATGGTGAGTGAGAATCACCTCTTGGGTTGCGGCATCAAATCATATAGTGAGTGAGGGTCACCTCTTGAGTGCAAAGGGTTAATACCACTCCAGAGCTTTAAATTTTTTGTTATTTAACTATTCTACACGATAGAGAGCAAATAATCTATATATATTTTTAATCCAGATATGAAACCAAGTCATTTTTGTGGTACATTGTAAAGTAGTTCTTACTAAAAAAAAGTGTCCTCTTTCGGTTATAACTGTTAGTCTTGATTAGTTTTTTATGAGTCTAAAACTACAAATAAATCATTTAAAAACATTTAGAAAATTGATTATTTTCCAGTTCTCATAAAAGAGGGTTTATAATACTATAATATTAAAAATGATTAACTAAAAAGGGATGATTCACGTAATTTACGTTTGCTTCAAAGCCTTAACTCGATTGTCTGTTCATGTACTTTGAAGTTTCAATTTTATACTTTGATTGTCTTATGGAAGCCATAGCTCAACATAGTGTTATATTATGACGACAATATAGAATTTTTGATATAATTTTGAAATTTGCTTTAGGATCACATCTTAAACAGTTTCCCGAGAACGGAGATTGAAGGAATAAAATTTTGAGAGCAATAAAGCATTTCATGTCGCGGAATATAAAGTTAATTTTAGACGATATCTGACATAAAACGTCGTTTAAAATTTTCTTACATATAACATGTTTGATATAGCAAATAGCTTTATGCAATGCTATTGTGTTTTATTAATGCTTTTTTTATAGTATTTGTTTTCAAATTAAACGAAAATTATTCTTTGAGCCCTGTATTTACTTGCCAATATTTTCCTTGACCAAATCAATTTATCCTGTATAAATGTTTTCGGATGAACATTTTTTCCATTCGATTGAAATAAAACCAATTTATTCCCGGAACTACTTTAGACGGGAAATAATATAAAGGGATATCCCATTGATTTCGTATAAATCTCCTGCTTGCTTTAAAAGTAATTTTCTTTTAAATGAAGCAAAAACATATTGTTTTTGCACCGAAAACCTCGTATAATATAATTGGAAAACATAAAAAATATAATAAAAATATCTTGTCGGAAATACATAGGAAAATGTTTTATTGGGAGTAGACATTTATTGGAATTATTCCGGCAGGAGCTCGCTCCCTCTAAGAATTTCCAATAAGTGAAGTGAGAACATTCTTATTAAACAGTTTCCTCCTTATCTCCTCCTCCTTATTCTTCGGCAGCTGCATTACAAGATTGCAAGATTTCCACGAGCTCTGCACTGTTGTTCCTGCCGTGTTCCACTTATTAAAATTAAATCGATGGATCCGTTTTTTGCGACTCCCCGTCTATCCCGTAAAACTCCAAGAATTTATTATTAGTAGGGGAGGTATACGGGTGGTAGATACAAAAACACATAGTTAGTTAGTGAAGGAGGAACAAAAGCAAAGTTTTCTTTGTTCGTTTTATATGAAATCCTTGAAAACAATCCCAAGTATCCCGGGATAATCGGGAAAATAATATTTTATCGAAGTTCACGCTTGGATGTAATTTGAGCTACGTTGGTTCAATTTTTTTTTATTATTATACTGAGCGCAGCCATAAAAGTTTTAAAAATCAGCAATCTTAATCTAGGCACAAATATTTGATCTTTAGAAAATTACATTCGCCGGATAAGTTCACTGAAGGAGAAATGCAATTTTGTATTAGATGGAATATATTAACGTAGTCATGATCATTTTCATAGATATAATCTGAATGGAAAACGTTATATTTAATTTATATTTATTTATTTAAATATATTGTATTGAAAGCAATCAAAGATTCACACAAGAACTGATATGTGCTTTAATATTCTTCTTCTTGAACTACAATATCTTTTAACAAACGTAGATGATTTCTGTAAGAGATTTTCCGGAGATCGATGATATCTCACTGTCTTCAACATATTTAATATTCTTCTTGTGCAAATTGTTCAGATTCATTTTTTATCCTTATTATTAATTTTAATTATTAGAGCCACCCGAAATGTCACTGAAAATATCTTTTGGGGGTTTTACAACTATTTTATAGATCAAAATGTTGCGAAATCCTAACGGAACAAAAATTTAATTTAACTTGATTGTATTAACACATCACTCAATAAGTTCGTAGGATTTTTTTGTTGCCTTAATTTTTTCTATTCTTCATTTGGGATCGTTTTTTTATAATTTCTTCGAACAAAATCCTACAAACTTATTGAGTGATATGTTACGTAGAAAATAGATAAACAAACATACTTATATAACCTTGTTATTAATTATGGTGATTTATACCAATCTGTATGACCATTTGTATCAGAACATAAAAAATATCAGTTGAAACGAAAACATCATGTTAAAAAATCGTCATCATGTTAAAGAAATTTGCATTAAATTTTTTCTTTAAAAATTCATTATTTTAATAAAAACTTATTTCTGGAAGTAAGAAACCTCGATATATGTAAAATTTGCGTGGGATTTTTCTTACATTATTTCCCGGCACAATTGTATGCTTATGGGAGGAAAGTTTGTTGTTCAATTTTTAACCGAAGTCCTCCATCGAGGGAGGCGCTAAGAAGCACATTGTTTTCAACGAGCTCGGTTGAACAATGAAATATGCTTGTTGTGGCCTACGGTGACCTTTTTTATTATGTGAAAAGGCTTTCCCGGGCCTGTATAGGTATGTAAGGGACGTATATAAATATTACGGTTTCTGTGTGACCTCTTATATAAATATTACGAGGAAAGTTCAACGTTCCCGTATCTATGTCGCTTTGTGCCTGAGGAACCTCCTCACGCGGAAATAATCACCGGAAAGTTTGCCGGGCGATAAAATTTCCCTCATATCTGCTAAGGGCCTCCTACATACAAACACACACGAATGCGGCCCTGGTGACTTTCTAACTTATTGCTGCTTAATAGGACGGCGGGAGCGGAAGCTCTGCCAGCTCAGATTGATTAAACTTCTCAATGGAAACTTTTACAATATATTGTTCGTGATTTTTCGATTTTTTTTCTCTTACGATAAACGGGATATTTTATATTTTTTTAAAAAATATTGCCGAAAATGTATGTTCCACCCGTTTATCATTTTTTCTGGACATCAAAATCATAATAACATTAATTTTTACAAAGATTTTCTACTGTGTGCGAAAATGTTTCCGGCGTTGTATACTACTTTATAAAATCGTATCTTCATGACCATTGACCTTTAATCTGCAACAAGCACAACCTGTTGACTTATACTTTGTATATTTAAACAACAACATGATTGTATATATATTGATAAATCAAAATATAAATGCAAGTCCGAGATACACTGTTTCTTATATCAGTTATCATTAAGGGATGAAACCACATTAGACGGTTCGAAAAAAAAATTTTATTTTTTTATTTAATAAATTATTAGTAAAACTATTCAAAATATGTTTTGAAAGTTTCATAACAAAATTCCAAATAGTTACGATGTTATGAGCAATAAAGTGAATCGGTCCAGTTCCTCGGAGTTCTATTTTTCCAAACGTATTTTTCTCAAAACCACTTTTTTTCAACATTGGTACACTTTAGCTCAAAAAGTTATTAACCAACTATTTTTAAAAAATATAAGAAGAATTTTTATTTAATTACAATTAAGAGTAACCAAATTTTGGAATAATATTAATGTTAAAAATATGATTTTTTTATTGCACAAAAGGTGCAAAAAATTATTGAAAAATCATACTATTTTGTTTAAACACTTCTCAAACATGTTTTTTTTCAACTAAAACTTGGTTCACCTATTTATAAATTACATTGCTAATAACATTGAAATATTGTATTGATTTAAGTTAGAAATTGTAATTTGCATATTGCATTAAAGCAATAAACTCTGATGGCGACCTTCCATTGGAAGCACCTTATAACTTGACTATTTCTTATTTTTTTCGGGTATCGATTAAGTTCCTAAAGATTCAATTTGCTAATGTTTTTTTGTATTGAAGTCCATAAATTATTTCTGGTTTTTACGTTAGACTTTTTTCTACTTTTTACGTTAGATATAAGGACAAAAATAACAATTTTATCAGTTTTCAGTTCAGTTCCTGTTCGAAGTCCTGTTATAAATATATGACCAACATTTACTGATTCACTCTAAATTATATTGCAATATAGCCTCAATCATCTTGGGCTCGAATTCTACAGTTGATGTGGCTGGCAGCCACATTTTTAAAAATATATATATGCCATGAAAAATCATGTCAAAATGGTTGGTAATGGTCCCATAAAAGGGATGCTAAAAGCCACCTCAAAAAAAGCAAAGGATTGAATATAAATAGAAAAAAATATTAAAGAAAGCAAATGCTTACTTCTCGAGCCACCATGGTGAATGTGTCGAAGTGTAGATAAAATATTGACACTTGACACAATATTGATAAAATATTGACACATTGAGTATTCTTAGTTAAATGATAATTTTACTGATTAGTGACGAAAAATAATGGTCCAGAAGCAAAGCTAAAAAGTATATTTTAATGATTCTCAAATAAAAATTTCAATGAATTCTTATTAAAATGATTCGTATTCAAATACAAATTATTAAAAAAATCACCGTTATTAGCCGGTTTTCGCAATTGTTGAACGTAAAATTGGAGCTGAAAAACCATCGCTAAAACACACAATTATTATTGTTTCGAATCAATGACATTGATTGTTGACAGGAGCGTTATCTGCCTCATTTCAATTCTCAGAGAAGTTTGAGATCGATTTTTAACTTGAAGTGTCAAAAAGCAAGTATTATCTGCTGACACATGACGGGATTTGACGGCCGTGTACATCAAAGTGTTAACAGATTTGATAGATCGAAAATATTTTTATTTCGATCCAGATTCAAGCTAATTTCAAGAATCTGTTTTAATTATTAAATTAATGAAAATTCTCCCATGATTTATCTACCAGAAATTTATATTAAAACAGTCCCTTTATAATTTAACCATATATTTGTATAGAAAAGTATTCTATAAAACTATCTATGATAATGTGAAAAATATACCTTGGAAATTATATCGTACGTATATGACACAATAAGGATAGATAAATATAATTTTAAAACGTGAATCCAAAGCGTTTGAATTATAAAAGAATAATTTATTGTTCAAACGACAATACAAAGATGATTGCTGATTTTTATTGTATTATGTCTAAGCATATTAAACGACATCAATCACGACTGAATGCTGTTTTTGTCTGGGGCGTTTAGACAATTTAAATCTCTGAATGAATTTTCAATTACACGTGATGGAAACTCGCACAATAGAAAACTATTTCATTCATTCATTTGTATTGTCACGCCATTGTTTCGTTTTCTCAGGGCTGCCACACAGCCACAATGCGAACTGAACCTCCATTTTCGCAAGCATAGATGAGACTAGAAATGATACGGATCATAACGAAGAAGAACAATAGTATCCTCTCGCAAAAGTGCACACGACCTCGATTAAATAAATATTTTTTTCGCTTTTTTGTAGCGGGCGCATAATGCTTTATTTCGGGCCTCCCAGGATCTATATGGATGAATTTTTCACTGTCACCTTGAAATATCAAAGGCTTTTATATAAAGTGGCTGTATTTACTACAGGTAGCCGAAGCAGGGCGCTCCGCATACAAAATGGCGAGATTTAAGCCCCTTTAAGAGAGTACAAAGGAAGCAGAAAGAGGAGACGACGAACCTTCATGGCACTCCTACTGCTATTAGGAATGAAAAGAAAATGCCTGAATTATACTAATTATATTTCTTTTGTAATTTGATGCCCCGTTTTCAATTCTTTTGGTGTGACGACGACTTTTGTAATTAGGTCCATTTCGCAGATCCCTCAATTTGGGTCACGTTCCGGATTTACACTATGAACTCCTCAACTCTGCAGACATTAGGGCCATTCGCTTAATATACATACAATTTTCTGGCTAAATACAAACAATGGATGAGATAACTCGGATGATTTCGGGCACTTACGGAGGTATAAAGGGCGAATTGTTGATCAACTGGAGTGAATTTATATTGATCAGATGAAGCTTGAATACTCACCTGAAACAAAAAAAAGACAAATTTAAAATAAATATCAATTTAGCATAATAATTTACGCAGCCCTGTTAGCTTTGATAAATTAATATGCCCTTCATTGTCCTTAAAATTAATTGTACTTACAAGCGTTTTGACCCGTTGTAAATCAAACGAATAGTTTACACATTGTTATATTATCAAAACTGACAGTAAAATACAATATTATGTTCTGTATCTATTATATGATATTACGAACGATCAGATTAAATGATTAAATAAATCGATTCAACCCGATTTATGTATTAAATATAATAACAGAATTATTTTTACGCTAATCGATTTTATCATTGAAATTGGAAGACGGCTCCCATCAGTGCACCCGAAGAAGCCATGCGACCATTAAGTATTACAGCCTGCTGTATTCCTAGTACAATTATTTTAAGCTTGATATTTTAAAGCGATGCCATAGTTTCGACGTAAAATGCATGTCACGTAGGCCAAAAAGTTGTCTTTTGACCGCAATGCTGCAGTAAAAAAATTGTCTGGCGATCATGTTGGCAAATTTAAGCCATGCTCAGACGGAATTGCGCCTCTTAAATGTATTATTAGTAGACGGTAGCAAAGATGGGGTCTTAACTAATGTTAACTATATAATAAAATTACAAGCCGTATAAGCAAGTTATGTAAATTTGATGATCACTGTATTTTTCTAAAATTCATTGAAAGGTCTATTTTATTTCTGTAGACATGAAAAATTATAAATTGACCTTTATTTGATCTGGAGTTTTATGCATTTGATATGATTGGTGATTTAAGCTAATATTTTTATCATTTATTACACCAAATTAACACATTTCACAAAATTCATAAATAATATTTGCATTCTGTTAAAATTATAAACGATCATAATATTCATTTTATGAACGAATTACTATGGAAATATACTGAAGAAGGATATAAATCTAAGCTAGAGCTATAAGATAAAGGCTAGCAAATAAAATAAATTTGATCCCAATGTCTTAGTGTCTAACTTAAATGGTTCATTCATTTGACGTTTTATTGGAAAATGATACAAATTGAGAAGCTGTACAGTGAAAATAAACGTATTAAGTGCTTTAATCTGTTACGGAAAAAAGAAAAAATCACAACGTATTTTATTGGCTTGAAGATCATTAATTAAGTGATATATTTTTCTGGCGTTATTACAGAAATACCATCGACAAACAAATAATACACTTTTTTATTGATACATTTTATTAAATTTACATATAAAATGGTTTTCGTGACCATTTTCAGATACATTGCTTGAGTGCAATAAAAGTCTATTTTCATTCGCTCCTAATCAATCTCGGCGTATTATTCTTCCTTCCTCATAGAAAAGGCGTGACGATACACAAATTTGGAACTTTTTCCATGAAGGTACTTCCGGCGGAAGTGGGTGGTATGGTGTGCGGTTCGGCACCGCATAAAGACAAACAGTGCTCGGTCGTGTTGTCGTTGGTAAATCGACCACGCGCCGCTGAACGATCGACGTTACCTGATGGGATTTGATCCTCTCCCGGGCAGGAAGTTAAATTTCACCCCAACTTTTCACAAGCACTCACACATTCGCAACTGTATCCTCAAAGGCTCGCTTCTAAGGGTGAAAAAACTACAAGGGAAAATATTAAAGTTTTTCCGTCGGTCGTCTGAGTCGCTTTCAAAGTATTGTCGACTTTTGTGGAAGAATGCCTAAAGAGTGCTTTCAAATCATATAAGGCATTGTTCAGTCCGCCAACTTTGTGTACAGGATGTCTTTTCCATATGTGCATCACTTTTGTCTTCCGCAGCAGGAAGAATTTCAAGCACAAAGCTTATTCTTCTTGGATGAACTTTAAATATGGAAATTCCTTCAAAAATACCTACAATGCATTCGTTTATTATTTAATGGCGTACTATTTATAAATCCTTCAATGAGGGATTTTTTAAAAACTGGTTAGTAATTGCTGAATCATTGATATCGATATGAAATATTATAGATATGGGGCTCAGAATATTTCGAAATTTCACTACTACTACGTGTACTAAATACATATCATGGTAACGCGCGGGTGCTTTTTTTAGCGCGGTAAGATTAATAGGAGTTCTAAAAATTACAATCAATAAGATCTGTCAAAAATACATATAATATAAGGGTGTCCCATAAGTTTCTTTCGTTTTCATATTAAGAAAAAAATAAACAATAATCTGTATTACATCTAAATTTATTGAATAATAAAAGCTTCTGTATTCTTGGTCCAAGACCGTTTACATAGAATATTCTCATAGAGTATTCAACTTTCATCTCCAGTGACAAGTCTCTTCGAAAAAGGTTGGCTATTATGTCGTTGGAGAAGAAGATCGCATGTTGAAATACGCTGAAGTTTATTTGAGTCAGTCAGTTCATGAGGAAGCTACACATCTGAACGATTGATGTAGCCCAATTTTGTCAGATGATTATGGATGGATATTCGTGGAATTTCTAACTTGGTTCAGACCATGGTTAACCATGGTCTGAACACTAGTAACGTCATTCCCATAAACCATAAAAATCATGTACTGTATTACTAGCACTAAAATCTTTTTTAAAACAATGTAGCATCACATGTCTTAAATGTTTTCTTTGATTTTCCATCGTTCAATAATAAAAAAGAGCTTCGTAAAAAAAATTAAGTCAACGAAACACATTATTTGATAGCTAAAGGCTGACTGAATGCAATGATATTAACATTGAACTTAGAACATCACAGGTTCATACAGGTTCTTACATGAAAATGTCTCTGTGTGCATTTGCGAAAGAAACTTATGGAACAACCTAATAAAATAACAATAGATGCATGGGAATTTAAAAAACCCTATAACTCACCAGATAGATTAAACCCACCTAACTGTGCGATGTGTTGAATTCAGCTATATAAAAACTAGTTTTCTAGGCTCAGTTTTTCAAATCATATTAGAATTCTAAAGCTCGGTTTATACAGGATGTTTTGCACATGGATCGGCATTTTTTTTAGAAGTTAGGGGGGTCTTTTGCTACATTTCACATATAGGGCCTATGTCTTAAATATCACGGTTATCAAAATAGATTTTCTTTAAATTATGAAAAAATATCCAAATTTTCACATTTAAATCGTTATATTAGCAAGAAAAACTGTTTTGTATGTTGCAATGTATTTTTTTATTTAAATCATAATTTTATGCAACTAGTTTAAAGAAAATTACTTTTGAGCTTCCAAAGTCAATCAAGTCAAGGTATGATCCTATTTTCTCTCTATTTCTCTCCAGTCTGACACCACTGGATATCTTTGTCTGGGGACGTGCCCTATTTTGTGGATCACAGTCTTCTGATCTGACACTACTGAATTGTCTAGGGACGTGCAAAATAATTAATTTACCCAACAGAGGTGCCCATAAAAGATATCCTAATTGAAAGAATAAGCACCGTCTTTGCAAAAATAAAAGAGGAAATGTTACTTCAGACAACTACAGTTGAAATAAGGAAAAGGTGTCGTGCATATATACGAGCACCAGAAAAAAACCAATTTCATAAAATAATGACTTGTTTAGATCAAAAATACATTGCAAAATTCAAAAATAGTTTTTTCATGCTATTATGACCACAAATAAAAAAGTTATAAAAATGTTGAAAATTCTATTTATACAACCCTGACACTTAGGACATATGGTCTATGTATGAAATGTAGCAAAAGATTCCTCTAATTCTCAAAAAAATATTGTTGGTCCATGAGTTATTATATTTGTGGTTACTAGCTTTAGCTTTAGTCTTTTAGCAATGCCTCTGATTATTTGGCTATATTATATGTTTTTAGTATTTATAGGTTTTCAAAAATGTGTTCATAAAACACAATTCATTTAGGTTTGAACTCAAGTTTAAGATAGTTATATAAGTTAAAATTATTAAATAAAAATATAAATAATTTCAATATCCCAAATTTATTAGCACATTGAAAATATTTGGCTGTATAATATAATACATCGCATAATCAGTTGTAGAGAATTTTTTCATATTGAAAATAATAGTCTAGTGGTTTATCCAGATCCTGAGAGGTAAACAAAGCTCGGTCAAATCTAATAGGATATATGTAGATATAAAACAAAGTTTATTCGGAGTAAAGCCCATTGCGTGATCGAGAAACGAACGAACTAAAGAACTTCCCCGCCGAGTCAGTGATTATAACTCGATAACATATTTCGACCAAAAAGGAATCTATTTTAGGTGTAGATTTCATATCATACAACAGCAATCGGAAAAGCTCCAATATTTTTCATACAAGGTAGATACTTAATTTCTCAAATTATGCCTCTTGAGCAATTTCCTTATCGAACTGAAAATAATCCGAATAAATCTTTTGTATACGTAAAAAGCGTACCACTATTTTTCAGCATGTTAGAGAAAATGATTGACGAGCTTTTAAAAAAATATATTTGGAAGCACTAAATATGACTAAATCGACTAGCATTAAATATGGCTAAAAGAGATCGCAGATAAAAATGTATAATACGTGGAAAGGTGTTAGTGACTTATGAAGATGAAGCAGAGAAAAATTAGACATCTCCAAGTTCAAATCTTAGACGCTGAAAAAACCTACATTATGAAAAATATTTGAATGAATTTAGAAGATCGAAAATATTAATTTCCGAGCGATCGTCTAAATCTTGAAGCGACTAATAAAGTTTACCCATCTATAAATGACGGATTTGCATCAAAGATTTAAGCATTATTTTAAAATTATGATGAATTCGCCAATTTAAGATTTAATAATCTTACTACTTTGTGACATCTTAAAAGATAAATGGTTTTGAATTTAAAAAAAATAGTGTGATATAAGCAAAATAAATTATTTACAGATTTACAGACAAACGTCTTTCTCTGCACACGATTGCTAATTGATGCGATAAAAGAGCAAATAAAACAGCATCTATGATACGTAAATTCAAGATGGAATTTTTAAATCTTTCACATTAATTATCTCGGGCTTAAACGGTTTTCTCATTTGAAAAAGTGTAATTGCAAAAGCCGTTTATTTTTAAGTAATACTACGAAGCTTTATTTCGGGAAGTCCCTTTCCTCCTTTCCTCTTCCTTCGCAAAAGGGAAATATTTTTCCTGGAAAACACGAGACGAAGGAAAACACACGCGAAGGGCCTCGCGCCCTGGGATTAGACCCACGTCTACTGTTGTGAACTTTACTAAGCACCGATGCGCACCTTTTGAATCGCTAATGAGTTGTGGGCGTATGTTTTTCTGTTTTCTTAGACCCTGTAAGACGTTTAATTAAAGGCCCAGATGAGGGTTTTTACAGCAATGAAAATGTGATGAAAAAATTACTATCTGCTCACGAGGGAGAGCAACGTCCGCCTAAGCGTAGCCGCGAACAAATTTGGCAAGATTTACCGCGCAATGTTTCAACCATTAAAAATAATTATATCCTCCATGCATTAAATTTAAAATAAAGAATATTGCTTTTTAAAAAGTATTATTTTCAAACTAGATTTAAGTTTATAGCTGGAAGTGTAGTTAAAGTTGAAAATAAGGGAGGAGAATGTGAAATTGGTAATGATTTACCAAAGTTTTTCCCCTACCGCTGGGGAGTCAAACTTTTTTCCGTTTGCATAAGATTGGTTTTCCTTACAAAAATATTAGCGCGTACTTTTAAAGAAAGATAAAAAGCCTTCGAACTTAATGGTGGCTTTCCAGTTTATTTTTTTTTTCGGAATAGAATTTGATCACTGTCATTCCTACACGAAAATATGATCTACAATCTTAAAATACCAAATAATTCAGAAGTGAGCTAGTTCCTGAATTCAGGTTAAAACTGATTTTGATGATCCTATATGAAATTTTAAAAATATCTTATTTCATCATTTAAAATATAGCCTATTCAGGAAAAAATACGTTTTAAAATATAATAAACTTTTCCTGAAATAGTCTCTGTATATATCTCCCAACCTAAAACCAAATTCTACATACTTAAAACGCTCTTAAAGAAGATTCATTTGGTTGTAAATTAAATAACAAGGTTCGAAAGCCTTTCATGTTATATATTAAACATTTTTTCTTTGTAGTTGTGTTTACCCTGTCATCAAATTACATACATAATACAGAACCAAGTATTTACAATTAACAGCAAGTTAGCATATATAAATAAGCATTCAGAGTGTGTTAAATACAAAATACATATGTAGCGAATTTACTGACAAACATTTTCAAACAGTAATATTCAAATAAACACAGCAAGCTCATACAAATATATAATTACCATATTTAATAATCATAGTTTATTGATTTCAACTTATTTTGAATATATAGAACCATATTTAATAAAACTCAATATAATTTACAAAATAAAGTCACAAGGCCAATATTATTTGCATACAAAAATCTTAGAGGTGTAAATCAATATCATAAATGACTCGAGATTTATTACTTCAAATTACTTGTTACAATTAACGTCATGTTTGAGGCTTAATTTTATCCACAAAAATCTTATTCACAACATTTTGATGTGGTTTAGGCTAAAAGCAATCAGATCGATTGCCTCTGTTATTTGGGTGCCATATATTTAAGATAGGAATCTCGATTTTTTTCTTAAGTAAATCCATGTAGTAAGTTTGAAGGCGTATGATTTTGCAGGGCCGGAGACTTGATGAAGGGTAATAATTTACGCTCAAGAGGCAGCGCCACCCCGTTAGGGCGCGCAGGGCGCCCATGGGGTGTTAATGTGGCACGTCGGAGGCCGCCACGGAATTAGCATGCCCGGCTAGGGCGTAATTAACATGAATTATGTCGGGGCGTTTAGTGCTCTTCGGTATACATAATTATATTTCCATATTGTTACCGGGCGAAGAAGATCGTCTGCAAGTTGCATTCTGAATGCAGCTGGAGCACTCATGGGAGATTTGCAGTCTGCACTCTAATCCAAAAACAACATAAACAGATTAACACTCTCTGCTGTTTTGGAACGATCGTGCATTCATAATATGGAGTATATAAACTTCCAATCTCTGCACATTCATGAAAGAATGTTATTTTCAGCCATTGTTATAATATGCTAATTATTACAGTTTGCTTGGTCTGAATACAGCCATAAATCAATAGGCAGAAGGTTTAAATTAATATCCAATGACTGATAGTAATTTGATTATGACACACAACGATTGAATAAATATAATATTCAATTAAACGAATTAATATATTTATATCCTATTTTCAATCAAAGGATTAATCATAAGTGTAAAATCAATTCATTTGACGTTTCCCTCAATAGAAAAATACGCAAAATTTATAGAATTGTTAAGGATAAACGTATATAAATAATGACGATGTTACTTCGTATATTATTAATATGAAATTAAAATTAATATCAAATTAGTGAGATATACAGATATTCATCCAAATTGAATTGCTCAAGTCATATAAAATGCTCAAGTACATCGTAGGCAATTTAAATAGAAAGATTTAACGAAGAACTGGAAGAAAATTTTCCGAGATAGATCGACATAAAAGGAGTCTTATATCATCACGAAACAGGAAACTATCCAGTCTCAAATTCGCAGGCGTAAATTGCACGTGGACGAAGATACACCCTTATTTGGTGTAGGAGCGAATCTGAGATACATTTTACGTCACGTAGGACTTCACCCTATCCTGGTAGCGCCCTCGCAAGGAAAGGAGGAATTGCACTTTTTGTACTCCAGAAAGCCCTTTTCAGTAAAATCAACAGGGTCGCCTAGACTATTTTTTCACTATCTCCTGAGAAAAACTACCAATTTTTTGCAAATTTCGCATATTTCCTATCGAGACGGTCACAAAAGCACCCTTCAACAAGTTTATCCAGGTGGCCCGCTGGATGAGTATTCAAAATGAAGCTCGGAGGTCATGCTACTTTCAATATCAAATGAATGAGGTTGTGAATGTATGATACAGATAAATTGGATGTAACTTCTTATTGTGAATGGATATTGAAGTTAGTTTGGAATTGGATTGTTTGTGGCTGCACTATGATGAAGATGATGATAGGACCTTCTTTTAATGAAATGACTGATTCTTGATAATAATTAATTCTTGAAGATAATTTTGACATGAACAATAGAAATATTTAATGAATTCATTGCTAAAATATAGATTTATCTCAATATAATTAGCATAGATGTTGTTTATCTGCTTTTGTACCTTACAAGTCGCTTTTTTCGTAGAGGGTTGAATATGATATCGACGAAAAGCACCCGGAGGCAAAAACCAATGGAGCTAATGAATATTTGTGGTAATATTTATTCATTCAACATAATCTCTTGACTCGTAATTTCCGAGCAAGTAAATTATCTCGAAATCAGCTGGGTGAGTCACGCCTCGAGGATGCTGAGGGGCACAAGGAGAGTAATCCCGGATAAAGGATGAACAGGGGCGGAACCGAAGTGTTCGAATCAGGATTTCTATGGTCTCTTTGTTGGCAACGAATGAAACGGGGGTAGAAAAAGAGCGAGTGTTTTCGCAAAAGAGCCGTCTGCGTGAATTCTACCCTCTAATAGAAATGCTTTTATCGACGGAAGATGTGAATGTATGAAATGCATGCTCTACGTGTCTCCATTACAACCCCCTTACACACGGCTCCACTCATTTGTACTTTACACCTAAAAATTGCATGTTTGTACAAGCAGGCGTTGATGCGTGTCTCGGGTCGACCGAAAAGTAGCTGTGTTTTGAAAACGTTTATAGGGTTGACTTTATTGGCTTGAATGATTGTGGAAGATCATCATGTAATATACACACAATGTTTTATTAATAAGGTGTCAAACCCGTGATAGAAAAAATACAATATCTATAGGGTTCTATGGAGAAAGAATCATCATGTGGTGGTTTCCTATTTTATACCAAATACACCACCGACAATAAATTTGGAAGCTCAAGTTTAGAATCATCAAGTTGTTTATAAAAAATAACAATTATCCGTTACATGTTTTTTTTAATTAATAAACGCACCCTTAAATTCACTCGAATGTTAATATAAACCTAAGAAAAAAAATTTTTTTAGAGAGTTACTTCCATAACTGAACAAAACATTTTATTTATTTATTGAGTATTTCAATACAATTTGGAACGAATACACATTGTAAAATGTAAATCAGTTGCAACTACCCTTTTAGTTTGGGTTTTTGTCAAAAAATAAAGATGTTCATCAAAGAGGTGCTTTATACCATTAGAATTAGGGATATTCGAATGTCCTGAAAGTCGCAGAAAAATTTGTCGCATTAATTTTGCGCAAAATAATTAAATCTATGTATTATTTTTAATTAAGACCTTGAGAAAGTATTCTCATTTATCCCCCGAGCAAAAAGTCGTAATGATTCTATACATTAAAGTGATCAGCGGAAAGTTTATACAAGACTTAAGGCTAAGTCCGAAGTGCTCGGCGAAATATTTTAACTTCCTTGAAACGCTTTCTTTATTGTCAAAATATTCGTCGAGTTGTCGTTAATTTCATTGTAAGGGATCCGGGAATATTTAATTCGAGTAGAATTATTCCAAGATAACAAAACTAAAGTATGCAAATCCCCAAATCAATTATAAAATGTAATCTTCGCCTAAACTTGAGGAGCGGTTAGACATAAGCGAGCCGTGGATTGAGAGAGCTGGAAGGGGAGGATTTATAAATAAAGGGTGAGATCAAGGTTTTCTGCGATGATTAAATTTGAGCTATTTAGTTTTGAAGCTCGCATTAATTACAAACTATTTGGGTTTTTGAAAATGCGATTTTTGCACAGGGGCTTCCATCCGAAAGAATGAACGCTTTGGAAATTCGTTCGAGATTTTCATCGACGAAAAATATTAATATAAAATGAAAGTGCTACTTTTTTATCGCCAGCTGATGTCATGAAGTACCTCAGCTTCCATTTGCTCACATACAACTCCTATCAAAACTTTTCAGACAAATAAAGCTGTCACTTTGTTTTCCACTCTGAAAATTAATCTACAGATGAAACCCTGATATATTTTTCATTTAAAAACGTCAAGTGCATCGTACAAAAGTATGATGACATTATAACTTATTTTATCTTCAGTACTTAAATACAAACATAAAGTCATATTGCGTTAATTTGATGTACAATAATCTATATTTCTGTAAAATAAATATTTTTTTAGAACAGACAGTATGTTAATATTTACTATTCATATGCGGCATTCGGCATTTTCGGAAAGAATGCTTGACATGCTTTTTTGTATGAAACATATTTTAAATTTACTTAATGATCCTATTTGCCTTATCGGACAAAGGAGACATTTCTAGAGAAATACATTTTCATATTGCGATTTCTTATCGTCTTCCACGTGTATAAATATTATTTGAATCATTGCAAATTCAATGATTCAAAAGCGTATCTTTACGACTTTATTAATCGTATTAGTATTTATTAATTTAGATTCAAGAAATAAGAATAAATCTGAATTGAGACAATTGATCAAAAATATGAATATTTCCAATCACCAAACGTAGGATGATTTTTATCCCAATAATCTGAATTTGAACCCGAACCTTTGTAATAAACACTTTTTTTGGAATACATCCTTGCATTTTATATAAGCATCACGGTGTTTCTAATATCCTGTAATCAATTTCAATGAGATTTTCGGTAGTTTTGGAGGTCTTACTCGAATGATATGCTACGCAATGCTCTTCTTGTATTGAATTTAACAGAATCCGTATTAGGAAATATATAAAATTAATTATTATGGGTTTTGTATTTAATTGAAACATTCCTTTGTGCAGAATAGAATTTGAATCTCGTCCACAACTGCGCTAAAACTACTTCATCTCTAGTTCCAACTGTTTGCATAGTATTAATTAAGATGCTTCTCTCGCATTAGAACCCATTGCAATCCTCCAAAACACTCTGAGTTCTGGTATAATGTACTGATTAAATGCACGGCATTGCGATTCCACTTCTAAAATGTTGAAATATTCGTATGATACTACGTACAGCCAAAAAAGTGATAGTCAACAGGTTCATTTCGGGTTTATCATCATCATTTTCTCCTAAATTTTCTTCTTTAGAAACATGTCGTCGTTGCTCAATGGGATGGTTCAAAATCTCTTTTAAGGCAATTTCTTTGTTCTCGAACATTCTGAAGACCGTTATAACGGGCGTACCGTTATCATTTTGAGGGGATGTATATTAAATAGTTGACGTCGTTAAAGCGAAATGTCATTTCGTGAAGCGTCGTTAAGCAGAGGTCTTTCCACTTTGTACTCTCACATTTATGAAAATTCATCATTTACATGAAGTGAATAAAAAAATGAATTTTTCGTCTGCGGAGCGGATCGATTTTCCATGGTGAGCCAATAAAATTCGCAATAAAGCTTTGGCATAAAAGAAAAATGTCGCCTCCATTCAGGGAAAACGTAGGAGGCAAGTGCTTCTAGCTGCAATGAAATCGCTAAGGTATATTTTCATAGACGTGAATTCAGCCCCAGTCTGGAAATCATGACGATCTAGGGGGTGAAAGCGGAAACAATAGCGAAAGAAAGGATTTAATCCCTCAAAGGGGGGTTAGTGTCGGGATGGAGAAAATGGCGGCATAACTGAAACTTTTTAATAGAAAAATTCTACAAGGATACTTTGTACAAACACCCAATCAAATATACAGATACATACATTTTACCCCGAGCATCCCCCTGAGGATTTTCCATAAAACGAGAGAAACTAGCGTTCGCTAAACCCTATTCTCTTTGCGTACGTACATGATGTGAATTGAGTGATTTATGACTCCGCCGATATAAAAAGGTTGAATATTTTATTGCGCAAAATATATATATAAATCATGAAAGTCTTCGCCCGAATTTTTAGCGGGGCTTTCCTTAATCCATCCTACTTAAAGGACGCTTATAAGGATAATTATTTTCGTAGAGCAATTGCGGCGTGTGGATTTAATGAACGTAGGTATGCTTTGAAAATCGAATAAATTTGCATAAAATTTAAATGCGGTGTTAATCCTGAGCCTGGAATTATCAATTAGATTCTCCCGGTAGTCCTTGCTAAGTGGAAATGATTAACGATATTGAAAACCATTTTCATTATGTATGGGCAATATACATTTAATATATATTGGGACTGCAGGGGAGAAAATGGACGACTCGATGGAGAATTTATTGGACAATAATTAAACATCATCTCCTAAGGGTAAGATAACCTTCAGATATTTTAAAAAGCCCTAAACATATTATTATATTCAATTTTGTATAATATTTTACTTCAACTAAATCCATTTTTCAACCCCAATTTAATTAATTATGAATAGGCATACAGATTTAAAAAAAATGTCTTTTATCAAGAGATGGCAATGGGCATTCAAATATGAATAATATTATCATATCCGTAATTATTTATTATAATTATGAAAGGTATTTAATTTATCAACTGTATATACTTACATATATATAGATATCAATGTATTCAATTGCGTAACGAAGAAGTCGCAGATTTGTAACAATGTAATAGGATTTGGGTTGAAAAGTCCAAAGCCCCTTTAACAAAGCGCACTCGTTTTCCTGCATTCATATTGAACTCATTTCTATTTTATCCTCTTAAGTTTAAGCCTTAGGCAAAGTAAACGGTTCGAATTAACAGAACAATTACATAAAACTCAGGCTTTTCCTCCTCCAATCAGGAGGAAAATTTCTAACTTAAAATTAAACGAAAGAGTTCAGAGAAAACGACCCTCATAGCAATATCTAATTTTCGTTTGATATATAAGTTGTATCTCAGCTCAGGTTGAATCCAATCAAAAATGTTGCTTAAATTTTGATTTTTTTTTTCAATTTTTTTTTAGTGATTTATGTTGGCTTAGATCTGGAGATTGCCGTAAAATATGTAACAGATAATTACATAAAATTGAATTTTTCAATATTTCGGAATTCGTATTGCTTATCGTCTATGAAAATATGGCATAAAGACCAATTAAAAGCACGCAACGAAAGGTCGACTAATAAAACGCGGCTTTCGAAATAGGTTTAAATTAATCGATCAAAAATTGAAAATAAAAGCAAAGCACGAAGCAGGGTCCGTTTTACTTGATTTTTCGCCCATTAAAACGTTCGCCCGCATGCGTGACTGCCGCAGGCGGAACGCAATATATTCACTCAAATCAATTGTTTGTACGTGCATCGTTCTTAACGACTTAACTGCCATCTGTGAATCGATAGACTTGTTTTCAATATGTGTTCTCACGATATATTACAAATTCTATTGCAGCCTTCAATAATTAATCCCGAGCTATAAATATATTGAACGTGTATGGGCTTCACGCATGAAATATTTGCCCGGTGCCTGTATTCTGACGTATAACCGGAACGATCGAAGTTAAGGCACGTTTACATCGGATTGGTCACAAGCATGTTTTTGTATGGTAAAACCTACAAGAATATTTGACAAAAAGGTTCTTAAATTTAACAAAGAATGTACGAACTACGTATGAACTATGACATAATCCAAACAAGAAATCAATCAATCATACTTTATTCTAAAAGGGCCATATCTGATATTGAACATAAACAATCTCCATTCTAGAGATAAATTATTCTTATATAGTTAATATGGAAGAAGGTTATTTGAAAAGATTTTTTTAAATGTTATGGCGTATCACTCATAGATGGTGAAGGCCTTACTTTATATATCATCTTAGTATTTATTTTTTAGAACTAGTAAATTTTTGTATAATTAAACCTTCGTAATAAAAGTACAGGAATTAACCCAATATACCAAAAATAAGCCATCGATGCATTTTAGACATATTTTTCGTTTTTGAAAATTTTCGAGCAATGATTTAGTAAACTGTAGATATGTAGAAGGAATTCAGAATATCATCAAATATTTTAAACACTTGAACTTAGTCATAATGTGAAAAGTCATCCAAGGGTCAATAAATAAGTACAATTCTGAAAAAAGATAGAACTACACAAAATATTAATACTAAGTTTTTGATGAAAAAGAAGATTAACTCTTTATGGTCCAAGCTCTATTTTTCGCGTGTTACATAAAAATCCGCTCACGAGTTTTGCTTATTAAAAATGACGTTAAAACGTTATTTCTGCTATCACGTGAAAACGCAGATATGAATCATTAAAAGATAACATTTTACTGATCTGGAAATAGTTTTGATTTGAATCCCATGGGGAATCTTTGGGTGATTTCCAAAAATAACTTTGTTACCAAACGTCATTAAAATATTGCTCATATTTTGGAGATAAAAATTTATGGACACAATAAGTATTGATTGTTATAAAAACTCCTAAAAAAGCTTAACTTTATAGTTTAAATGTATGAAAAAGATATTCATTTGGGAAATGAATGAAATTCATTTTTTAAATCAGTTTTAGATCTTTTTACGATCAAATCTTAGGTACTGAAGCCATGAGATCCAATCGGGAGGTCATGAACACATAGCACGAAGCTTCTCCTTTGAGCAGGATATGTAATACTTATGCCAAATATACAATTATATTAGATTTATAAGTGCCAGCAGCATTTATCAAAATTTTTTTTGTATACATAGTTGATCAGGTTGTCAAAAAAGCTGAAAATCGCGGCCTGAGCAATTGAAGAGGTGATGCTCAAAACAGACGTAAATATGTAACATATTTAATATTCTATGGACTGATTTTGAAATATATCATCTGCTTTAGAAGTATATTACATTGTATAGCGGCCAAAGCATTATTGACATTGAACGAGTCCGTATTTAGAGTTTTTTGATAAAACTTGTCAATAAGAATGTAAAAATGATTAACACTAATGTAAAACTGGTTGGTTTAGCTTATTAAAAATGGTTTTAAAAAAACAATAGGAAAATTCTTTGAAAAGCTTTCGAGTGCGAGAATATCACTTAGTACTCAAATCCCATATAATATGGTCGCAAACGAGGGCTGCCGAGTCCCAAGTAAACATTATCTTTTCAAGCTTAACTCTGTGCAAAAGAAAAGAAAATAAGTAAAAACATGGTTAAGCATAACAGGGGAAAAGTATAAAATATAATAATGATCATATACGAGTTTAAATGTATTCGAACTCGACATCCGGAGGAAAATGCCCCCCATTTAGTAAACAGCTCCATAATACGTACGTCGTGTATTCATGATTATACATAAGCCAATTTTCTTAGGCGCATTACGGTGTAAATGCTCCTTAGTACAAGGGATGTCTTTCCACCCCCTTGGGCTGGGTCGTTTTCCCATTCGCCGGTAATTTCCTCGCTTAAAGTAGGCCCCCAACATTTTTACGGCGCTAGGACAACGATGGCGCGGCTTTGTTTTATGACCATATGAACCGTCGGTAGTTTTTCACATTATTTTCATACGCTCAAAGCCAAACTCGAGAAAGAGCCGCTCCTTCGTTTTGTAGAGAGCTGGAATTCAATTTCTAAAGACGAGGAATGCGGCGGAGGCGATATGGCAATAAACGCCAGCCGAGGTGAGCTGCTTTTCTTCCAACAAAGACTGCTGTTTTTTTCCCTTTTTACAACCTCGTGAAAGCCTTGCGACACAAAAGTGTATCGGAAATATTGAAATATTTTCCCCAATAGGCGAGAAAGTCAATGTTTTAAGATACTACACTATAAAATATACATGTATCGTGCTAAAGTATTTTCTGATATCTGAAACGGCAGCTGATGAAAATTAAGAAGATCAATCAACAGATAAATTCATTAGAATTTATAAAGAAAATTTTATACACAAATAAAGCTACAAGCTTAAGATAGACCTACGAATTATATAAATGCATTATAACATGTAAATATTTAATTTGTATGACAATTAATCAAAATTTTTCGAGAGTTGTTGCCATTTTTGATGTATTTTATGAGCTTTAATCTATAATTTTATCTTTGATAATGACCCAATAATTCTTTAACCCTTATTCAAATATTGGGAAATTATTTCCCACTTGACAGTACCGTAATATTTCTTTATTATTTCTTTACTGGTAACTCTAATCAGTACCAATCCAGGAACAAAATAATTTTACACACTTTTTAAATATTTTACTTGGCAACATTTTGGACAAAATTGCGTAATGTCGTCGTATGTCAATGTCAAAGTCACAATTTGAATTTTTTGGTGCACTTGGTCCATTTGATTAAGGGTTAAAGTGTTCAAATCAATAATACTCTTTTCAGGCTGGTCAAAGACTAATATTCTTTACAAGAAATCTTAGATTCTTGCAAGGCATGTTAATCTTACACACGTGTTAAACCATGAACAGTTCCAGGATGTCTTTTAATACCATAGTTGAACATATTAAAAGTCATACATTTATCCCTTTTTTGGCGTGATCGTCCCTCGAGGTGATCTTTTTTCATGGACATTCAGACCGCTTTTGTTCAAATAAGTCACCAAATTCGCATATTAATTAATCATTCAAGATGCCATTTGTAGCGAAAAACTACAATGTCTGTATTCTGAATTTTCAACGATAAAAATAAAATGATAAAATAGTTCACATCTTCTAAAAATAGTTAACCTTAAATTGGAAATACATTTTAAAATGTTGTATAACTCAAAATAAAGTGGTATTTTTTTAATATAAAATGTAACTATGTCTATAAGAGTAAACGGACAGAACCTTTGAAATTATAATCAAAGAACATGTCAGATGTTGGAACCATAATCAGAATAAGTCCAATTTTGGGGTTCATCTTTCCAGCATCGGATATGCTTTTGACACAAAAAGGGGTTTTGCATTACTGCGTGTTAACTCTAAGGGTAGAATGCTTGACTGCCAAGAAATTATAGAAATCGATAGATTGAAAGAGGACAAAGAGCAGATATTGCGTCGAATATACCAAAATTTTCTCGGGGCACTGCTCAGAAATTTTGAACAAGAAATATATTTAAAAAGACTAAATACTCATAGAGACTAAGATATATGATTTTAAATACAATATTATAGAATTTTTGTTCTAGTATTTCAATTGAATCCATCGTTTTGTTCATTACAGATGGCAATCGTGTGATGAAAAAATAGTGCAACATAATTTCTTCATATCATGACACTCTTTTATTGCAACTACGTAAAGTTGCATTCTTGTTTTTCGCTAATGAAAGCAATGCTGTATTCTTTTCTTTGTCACAAACTGTCTCAAAACATCTCGACTTGTAGCAACTGTGACATTTTTCTTGGATAAGAACTACTTCATTAAGAGGGCTAAGTGAGCTGATGACTTGTCCTATTAAAAGATGAAACAGTTTATTCACAACTGTGGCCTTATTCTTTTGATCTTTACTCGCAAACACGAAACTTGTTTATGGCGTATTTTTGCTAGAAAATTGTTTAATTTAGAATTGGTGCTTTTAAAGAAATTATATCCTTACTTTGTAAGCGAATGTTTAAGGTATTGTAACTTCTTTTGATTACTTCAATTTTGATGTAAATGTAGATGTTATTGTATGCTATCCACACTAAGTTTTGCTTAAGCATACTGAAGTGACCTAAGGAATATATAATCATTTAAATTATTAGAAATTCCTGTCGTCGGCAAGTAATATTTTTATCGGCTTGTATAAGGGTTTAAAGATAAATGTTTGATTTATAATATTATATATTGGAGATGTTTAATATTGCGATTTATACAGTGAGGGATTGTATGTGTTTGGATAGTCAAATATTAGAGAATCGTACTGGTCTCCCAAACTAAGCGCTAAATCATACAATTCTACACAAAGTCAAAGTAATACAAGTTCAAAATGCGAATTTCGACCACATCAATAATTGACGCAGAGCTCGTATTCGAAACTACGACTTCTAAACTCGGAGGAAGTTCTCAAAGCTGTGGTTTCGTATTTCAGAAGCTATACAACATTGAAATGCACACCCATATCGAGAGCATCCCGGTAGTAAATCTGATCTTCTTTCGCTTACATGCCGGATTTAATATTTCACCAATACATAAGATATAAATTCGAGATTTGCTGAAATCGCTCATAAGTTATTGTGTTCGTCTTGTGGAAACATAATAAAGCTTGACTTCTACAAAAGGGGTTGAAATAACAATTAATCGCGTTTACGCCCTCATATTTGAAGATCGGATAAGCAAATTTGCGAGTTGACGGATGAAGAATCAACAGATCGTTACAGGCGTACTCGTACAGGTACACAAACACGAGTGGCGGGGTTTTAACGAGTCACCATTATGTTAGCACCCCCCCCCCCCCCTAACAACCATAATTTAAATATGAATACATTTTACCAAATTCACTTATTGAGTTATGAGAAACGTGACGGCTCCAAGCAACTATTGATTAAACAAATACGTATTCGAATCTAGATTATGTTTACACATAAAATCTACATGAATAATTCTAATGTACGAATGGGAAATTCGTCTTGGCGGAGGGTGAAAAATTTCATTTTTCTGAATATAAAAGTCAACATGTGAGGGATATAAAAAAACGCTTTAATGTTACCCCCAGAGCGAATTGATTTTTTCTGTCGGGCTTAACCTGGCACGGGTTTTATTTAAATCAGTTAAAGAGTTTCGCTTTTATACACATACGATTACTTGATACAATAAAAACTTTACGATGTATGTGAATACATTATTTTCTACAGTGTACAAAAGTGTTATCAATATGCCGATAATATAAGTTAATTGGCCTTTATCATTTTATGAAAATATTTTTTCCCGCAACTATTTACAGAGTTGACACAGGAGTAGCTATATTTCATGACGAATAAAAATAGAACAAATGGCAATGAATAGTATGAGCTTAAATTTATAACACATTCCAAAGATATCAATCGATTAATCAACGTAGTTTTTTTTGCTTGGGATAACTTTATACGTGAAAGCTGACCCAGCAGAGAATTTGGATGAACTCGACTGGAGTCAAAAGCTGGTGCAAATGGCATAAAACATTGCTTTAAAAATTATCCAAGACCTGACTCCATTTCTTGGCCAAGAGATAAAACAGCATCTTTTACCAATTTATAAAGATTCGTCCAGGGATGAATTACTTCAAAGATGCTTGGGTGGTCATATCCAAAATGTTAATGAATGTTTTACATCGATGATTTGGCGACTGGCTCCAAAGCAAATCATTGAAATATTGCTGCTGGGATATTTAATAACGACTTCAGCTTCATTTTGAATATGATGAATAGGTTAAATATAATTATTGACACCTATTGTAAACTATTTGCTGAAAATACCGATGAAGTGCAGATAGCGAGGTAGAACCGTAAGTGTCTTTCTGAGACAAAAGCAGCTCGTATAGCTAGAAAACAACAGTTAGTTGAATATAATCAACTTTTTGAGAAAGCTGAAGATCAATTATATGCATCTGGAATCATTGGTTAATGGGCAAGTCACTAAAATTGATAGTTTTATCGCATTGAAAATTTAAACGAGATAATCTCGAAACTGCATTTTCAAAATGTTCGCCAGTTGTAGCTTAAAAAGTTGTTGATCAATTTGACTGAAATTTTGGGATGTTTCTCACTATAATATTATTTAGTCAACTTAGCTAAAGTTTTAAGGTTTTCGCGTAAATAAATTATTATACTAATTATTATACTTTTTTAAATTTTTATAGCTTAGATGACTGCCTACACATATTAAAAATCAAAAAATATTTCCATTTTCGATTTCAGTTCAACAGGAAACCGCCTAATGGAATACCTCATAACTCCGCCATTTTGTTTTTTGTTTTTACAAAAATAAAATAAATTATCACTTTAAGGTTGTAGTAAAATAATATCAAAATTTAAAATGATACGATTATTTTATCACCATTAAAAAAATCATGAAAAACGACTCATTTTCGAACATCTAAAGGGATTGCCCCCCTTAAACTTTGAAGAAATTGCTTATGAAATATTAAAAAATATTTTCTTACTTAAACATTATGACAATGATTAAGACCGATATCTAAAATGGCGTTCAAATCTCTTTAACATTGGAATAAAGGTCAATTTGTGATTTAAAAATGCTTCAAAAAACAAGTATTGGATTACATATATTATTAATTAGGGTTCAAATAATTTTAATATTTCTGGTAACATTAAGCATTTCTCATACTAATTACATAGTTTGAATTTCATGCCGCCATTTATATTCTCGAAGAAAACTCGCCGGATTATATAGTATTTGTGTGGTGTTTCCCAACAATTATGATTTGTAGCTTATGAAATGAAATGAGAGAGCAGAGCGTTTTGCTTTCCGTGTAAAATTATTGGATTTTTTTTAGTGAACCACCATGTCAGACCCACAAACAGAACAAAAGCAATATAGGCCCATGGTTCAAGCGATGTATGAATGTTATAAGGGTCGACAACGCGTAAAAAGCAGGTCCCGTGTCAACCCAAAACGTCTAAAGGGTTCGTCTCCGGGAAAAAGTGGTAAAAGTAATCATTAAATGCCTTAACTTTCAACAGGAAAAACTTGCCAACACGTATTCACTCGAGAAAACTCTATTTCGACGCCAACTCCAGTTTCTAGTTCCAACAACTATTAACAATGGGGTACGAACGACCCCCATCACTCTCGAACATTTACAATGCACGCAAAAAGATTATATTTCATATTTATCAAATATCATTTTAAAATTTGAATAAGCCTTTTTTATTGGGTATTTTATAAATTCAAAGTTACACACAGAATCATAACCGACTAATTTACTAATACACAAAAATCTACAATGTTTTATATGAATAGATGAAGAATAGTTTCCGATAAAAACACTGGTATCCATTACAGCTGATGACGATTTGCCATGGCTTACAATCACAATGAGCTCTTTGAATTATGTTCATATTCTGCTTTTAATGCACTATAAAAGCATTTTCCATTAAAAGACTTTGAATTTGGTATTATTGAATTGTAGTAATGGACGGTCCATTCAATTTAGATTATTCTATTCATATAAACCGTTTATAAAAACGCAGATTTCGAACAATAAGAGAAAAATACTAAATTCATAATGGAACCTTTACTTTATTTTTATATGGACATATTCTATTTTTTGCTCGTAAGTTCTTGTATGAAAATATATTTACAATCTATCGAATGTTTTTGACAAAAAATTTCGCAATAGTGGTTTTTATTTTGATAAACTTGAATCACATGAATTTTAAATTTTAAATACATTTTGAAAATTTTAACAGTTTGAAGGCAGATCACCAACAAATATATCAAATAACAGCAAATTTTCTGACTGAATTTTGTCGACTTATATTAGTAACACTTGGCTTGATGAACCAAATATATATATATACAATTTTTTTATTAGTTAAGAAATTTCTTATCATATTTAACCACAAGTGGTTTAAGTAGATCGCCATCACTATTTTCAATAGCGTATCACTCACAATACATACAAATTTGGCTACCCCCTATTATATATTAATATTACAAAGACTTTTATACGCATGCTGGATGATTTTTTTTTTGCATTTATAGCTTTGCGAACATTTTTCATACGATAAAGCCTCCGTAAATTCCGAAGCTTTATCAAAGAAGTAACACACAAAGCCAAACTATGACACTAATGATATATGCAATTTCCTTTCCATGGAACTCCCATACAAATATGAATAACGCCAGTACATTTGTATGAATTAGATAAAAAGAAATGACGTTTTGGTCGGGAGCAATGGGCCGTTGAACTGCGACAAGGATTGATTCTGATGAAGATTAAAATCGGAATGCCACAAGGGTTGTATTTGCCGTTTTCGGAAAAGCACCGCATTTGTGGTTCACCATAATAACGCTTGCGTGAGCGTCAAACCATAAACGTTTACCTCTTAATCCACCGAATTCGCCGTAAAACCATAAAATGAGGCTAAACAGCAATAATTCATGTACGATGGAGCATCGTATCCGAATGTATCTGTGCTTATTATCAATTAATGTTTTTAAGTATGGCCTTCCTATGCGGGGATGATTGTGACTTAAAGGCTCAATTACGGGCGTTAAAAGCCGATTTGCGTCTAAAAATAAACAAATTTATATGATGGCACTAAAACAAAGCGCTAAGGCTGAACTTAACTACCCTTGTAAATTATTATTTTTTATTTCATCGCGAAAAAATGTTTCATTTTGATAATTTCGCAGCAAATTCAATCGGCGCACCCCGGTGGGGTTATAATTAACCTACGGGCTTGTTTTATTATATCGTCGTAATATTCAGTCTATAATCGTTCTTAGGCTACAGATTATCAAATTATTTGAAATCTTTGAAGATATGTTTATGAATTAATTATATTGCTTTGAAAAAAGACTATTATAAGAAGAAGCATATGCTATTAAATATCCATATTTAATCAAACAATTACTAATAAATACCGCTAAGACTTAATGAAACCTTCACATAAAACTAGTATTTTCTAAATTTTAACCAACTTTTTGAGAAAGCTGAATATCTATTATATGCATCTGGAATCATTGGTTAATCGGCAAGTCACTAAAATTGATCTAAATCGATTTGACTGAAATTTTGGGATGTTTCTCACTATAATATTATCTAGTCAACTAAGCTAAAGTTTTAAGGTTTTCGCGTAAATAAATTATTTTTTGGAGTAAAAATGATCAAGAAAAATTTTGAAGCGTCTAAAGGGATTGCCCCCCTTAAGAAGGAAATTAATTAAGGAAGAATTTTCTATAACTCGTTTTTCTATCTAATTCCATATCATTTGGTCAATAATTATATTTAGCCGTGCCAAACTTGATACCTAAATTGTTTGATAATGCCGGCCAGGAAGAGATAAAAGCAGGTAGAATGGAAATGGATTGTAAGGATGAGAAGGTACCTGGGGAAATTATTCGACCCCTTGCATCAGAAGTCTCCGTTCCCGAAGGATTATAATAGGCGAGCTCAATTGTGTCCGAGTTCACTCCCTGGACGTCGAACCGGTCGTATAGCCATCTATAAATGGCATTTTAAATTAGAAAATTGATCTATTTAATTCGGAAAAGTATACCCGGTTTTATCGGTAGTTTTATGAATTAGTACAGGAAAAAATGCATAAAAATATTAATATTTTTTAAACATATCGAATGTGTCATGGCCAATTAGAGCCTGATAAGATTCAAGATTGTGCTAGTCAGATACGACACTATCTTCGCCAATTACTGGCACTTGGCAGTGTTGACGCAAATCAAATTAGTGACCTTCGGTGCCGAAGCTAAAGGGTCGAAACCAAAGGGGTGGTAACTGGGTTATAGACTCAACTTTTCACCGTCGCTTGGGCATTTCGGAAGGGGCGTCGGGGTGGCAAACGAAGGGATGCTAGACTAAGTTGAAACTACTAACGGGCTTTGAGCGACATTAATTTGAAACATTTTCAATATGACATATTAGAGTCGCGATGAAGTAAATGTCGCAATATGAGACCAAACTCTTGCATTGCTTCTGTTTAAGTGTCGTAAATAACGTACGTACAGTATTATATGTAGCATATGAGGCAGAGTGTTTATTACACTGGCGTAAATTTCAGGTTGATATTAAAAATGGCGAAAAAACATCCAGGGTCACACAAGTAATCAAAATGAGAAATGGCATCGTATATAAAATTTTCATTTAAATATGATCGTCATATTTCTTGTTATGAAAAAGCATTTTAATAATAAACTTGGTACCGAATGAAAAAAATTACAACCGAGTCTCATTCTATACCGGAGCCTCCAAGTAAGAAAACGACGAAAAAATTTGATTAACAACCAGACATCCTGGAATAATAAAAAAAACAATCGAGAGATTGCCGTGGAATAAATTTCGAAAGAAAAAAATAGTTTACCATCATAAAAGAAGAGGGGTAGAAATAAATCCCACAGCGGATGGCGAAAGTATTCAATTAAAATGTATAGTAATTAATTATAAGCTCTATTTGATTTAAGTTGAAAGCACTACATTACTCATATTTTTTAATATTTTGAACAGAAAATTAAAATAAAATATTATTAAAAAAGACAAGGACTCTCTAAAAAAAATAGAGCCGACAGATATTCAATATTATTAAAGAGACCGAAAAGTAATCTACAAAATTGAAAATCGTGGAAAAAAAAATTGGACCGTGGGACCGTTTTGGAGTGTGCCATTTAGCCGAGTATCATCACTCTTTTGCAAAATATTTCCTTTAAGAAGAAAACTGACTAAATTTCTTGAAATTTGGCATACTGTTAGCCCGATGGAAAGTCTGTGGTCCAGCACCGGGCTGCGGACCACCGATTGGAGAACATTGGATTAGATGATGATGTGCTAACATCATTAATAGAATTAGATCTTCGTCAACCAATCGGGGAATTATCAACTGAACTTGGATGTCCATGATCAATATTTCAGAAGGATCAAATAAATTAAACAAACAAGAAATTGTAGTTACCATGGATTGTCGTTAATTACATTAGAGCAATAAGTATAAACTGTGTCTTTCTCTTATTTAGATGTGAAACCGATCTGTTTTTGCGGCGATTTGCAATACAAATATTTACTGTTAAATTTCTTTCTTTGTATTTCTTTGTGTATGTGAAAATCATAGCAGCAGTAAACTGCCAAAATTATGATGAATGAATGAAGAACTAATAAAAAATGATCACTTTTAATCAACAACAAATAATGACCCTCTACCCCATCCATCTTATTGTTTGGATATCGCATTCTTTCAATAACTATTTGTCATTGTCCTTAGAATACTTATAACGGTATGAAAATGAAAAACTGTAAAACAATATCTTTTTATTCACATTGTCTATTCGAAACAAACATAACGCTTCATTTGGATGCTAAGATTATATTAAATTAATATAGAGTGTCAAAATGTCAGAATTTTAAACGAGTCCATATGGACACACAAAAAATTTAAATTGAATTATTATTAGTGCTATAATTTTAAAAATAATTGTATGAATATATATGCTTTTTGTTAAGCGAAGAAATTAAAATTTTACAAAATATTTTCATTTATATTCGGCTTTTATTTATATTTAAGAACTGAAATATCATACTTATATCGTAGAATAAATATAAGATGATATTGGATTTTTATATTATTGGGTGATTGATATTTTCGTAAACAATGCATGACAATTCAAACGAAATAGTGGGAATATCACATTTCGACTTTCAAATAGAAATGGTTTAGTAATGCCTAAATAAATATAATGATAACACAAGCGAAAAATGATGTAGGGTTATACGAGACAGATTTTTTATTAAAAAATATATCAGCTTTGTGCTGGTTTTCACTGTAAATATAATATTCATAGTTAAAACTCAAAGTGGACTATGTGAAGTTGACTCATATTATGAATATAAGATGATTCACTTAGCTCTAAATATTTCTTAAGAAGAATTAGGAAATCTGTGGCCTTAAGGTGGATAATATTTTATTTCTAACGCCTTACATCTCTCGAATAATTGCTATATGAAGCTAAACAAATATTAAGTATGCATCTAGCAATAGTTCATAAAACATCAGCTATCAAAATATAAGTACGCCTTCATTTTATCGTATAGTGATGAAGATATGAATCGTAATAGTTCATTTGGATGATTTTATAGTTTTATTATTTTTTTAAAAATCAAAGTAGAAAAATCGTATTGCCTAGCAAAAAATTTTCGTGAATTTCGAAAAAAATATATTACTTCATATAAATATATATTTACCCCGACTTGATTCGTGCTTATCTGCTAATTTAGGGTTTTAATGAATGATAAAAGTAAGACCATGATCACGGATACAACAAAGGATCCTTCTGTAAAATTTTTAATCCACATAACATGTGTTCCAGTAATGATCTGCATTTAAAAACTATCGATTTTAGAAATACAGTCAGCCCTCGTATAGCGTCCTCTTCGTTTACGATGTCTTTTATGCAAGCAACGGGTAAAATACGTAAAGTCAATGCGCCCTTTTGTATTTTAGTCACTTGCAACTGTTAATAAACTCTAAACATACAAATTTTGTATGAATGTTTGATTTTTTATAGCATTTTGCTTTTATAGCGTGGTCCTTATCTCGACGCTAAAGAAGAGTTAACTATACACATTATTCTGTTACGTGCTTCAATTCTAAACATATCTATGGATCTGAGTAGAGACTGTTTTTTGAAATTATTGTAAACAAAGCTGTATTTTCTCGTTCCCTCCGAACAGTCCACTGCAGAACTATGGGTCTCTTCAATATCCAATCACAGGAAGGGGTTACATCCATCTCGTCTGTATCATACATTCGCCTCCTCATTCGCTCGATATTGAAAGTAGCATTACCACCGAATTTCATTTCGAACACTCATCCATCCGATTGTGGGAGATTTATAAAGACTGATTAGTCTCCCCGTCATCGTACAAGTTACCCGAGCAAATTCGAGACTGAGTGGTTTCCCATTTCAGGTTGACCCTCTCAGTTCGGCGATTTCTCAGTTTGCCTCTCCTCAAAGCAGTATATTTGACGTTCTTCTTGTCCTTCTTCTGTCCTTAAAGCTTCTTGGCTCCGAACCAGTTAGGTTCATTGTACTCCATATTGTTGGATAGGGTCTACTATGTAAGAGATAGCGAGTGACAAGCAAGTCATAATTTGTAAAAGTAGCAATGAACTGAGTATCAGCTTGCTGTTAAAAAAATATTTAATCTGGAAATAAGTACAAGTCAAGTGGCCAATAATTAAAATCATATAAACATAGTAGTAAGGAGTAGTCAAATGTAGTTAGGCCACAAAAAAGTTTTAGTCAAATTGTATTAACCAGGGGTAATTATGTCGCATCTAAGTATTCGAATCAAACATTTCATTGGGTCAGATTGGGAACAAACTGGAAAAAATAGTCAAATCTGGAACAAATAGGCGAAAGTCAGGTATCAAGTAATAACTAGCCAGGTCCATATCAATAAGATCAAAAGGTTTTTTCCTATAATCATATTAGGGTGTCCCATAAGTTTCTTACGTTTTCATATTAAGAAAAAAATAAACAATAATTTGTATTACATCAAAATTTATTGCATTCTGTTTTATTACCTTTCTCCATCTCTCCGGAATCCTCATAATGCCTTCTTGCCAAAATTTCCCAGGTTTGTTGGCAAAATATTGATCAAGGTACATTTTTACAGGAACAGGAATTTCTAACTTGTTAGCTATTTCGCGAACAGTATATCGCGGGTTTTCTTCAACCCATGGCTATGATTAGATCTGTGTTCATTTGCGAACGAAATTTATGGGACAACCTAATACTAGAAGATGATACCGAAAAATATTTAAATAGAAAAGAATCTTCCATGAAAAAAAGGTTGGGCATGACATAAAATATCATTTTTCAATATTGAGTAAGCGTTTGATAGAAAATTAATCATTTTTCATATTTAACAAATAAAATAATGCATATGTTCAACTGCTTTTTTGTGTTATTTGAGGATAGCTCGTGTGGTATCCTAATATCTATTCTGTGCATTTTAATAATCTTTTGCAAATGCAAATGCGCTATGGATTATAAATATTAATATTTTTGTGACATTTTCTTGATGATTTGTTGAAATTTTGAATCAATTCGCAATTTAATCCAGATCTAAGGTTTTTCGCCAAATCTTTATTGTTTGGTTCGATTTTTTGTCCACAACTTTAAAGAAGAGTACATAACACTAATTTTTATGAAGATCTTACACTACACAAAATAATATTCCTGAATAAAAATGCAATTGTGCACCTTTGTATTGAAATTGTCTATATTCGATTGATGCATTTCATTTATTGAAAATATTTTTTACGGGAATATATTCGAACAATATTTCTATGACGATGCGGCATTTTATCGCTTTCCTTCTATTCCATTAAATCGACAGTTATATCTTAATTCTTAAACTGCAGCGTCAGCAGTTCACTCCAGCTGCATCACGTTTGCGCCGTCAGAAATTCATCCATGCGAATGCACTCTATAAACTCCTCACCCAATGGTCACATGCCTGCCCAACTTGGCGAGATATAATGCAGGAACTGTATTTAAATTTTGCTGCTGAACCCTTGGCGGTTTTACGGCTCACCATAATATAGCTATCGATTGCGCATTTATTACAATTTTATAATGGCGGCACAAATTTACGTCGGTGCCGAACTTTTTTCCCATAACATCGAATATATATTGCCCGGAGTCTCACACGGAAACAAAATACAGCGAGCCCGGAAATTTGATACAAGAAAAGCTTTTTCCATGTATCATCCCCACACGTGTCTTAGTACAAATGGATATCAAGGCAAACGTCGTTATTCAAAGTTTATCTACAAATGGAATTATGTAGACGCCATAAACTATAAATTTTGGCTAAATCGACTTTGGCTAAATGGCAAAGAAACTTTTCCATGACGTTACATTAATTTATCTCGGATCCGGTAGATGGCGCTTCGTGATTTATTTCACGGTATCGTATTTCGCAGTCTATAATGCCCCGGGAGCAATCGGGAGGAGAAGTTAATGGCGAGAGGTACTTTGTCTACCATTCGTATCGACCTAGCCCAAAATGGCGAGCCCATCAGCCAGCAAGACCGTCGATGCTATCCGATAATTCAGATTATGTCATAAAAGTGAGAGAAGCTACTGGAAGAAATGGTTAACTCCAGGCGCCACCCACACCACCCACTTTCGAACCGAATTTAAAATGTACGACGAAAAGCATTGATTTGCGAAGAGCGTGCTTGTATAAAAAGCGTCATCTATATTCTATTAAATTAAATTAAATGAGACAAGATAACATTTTTACGTGTTTATACAAAGAGTTCAATTTTGAAATGCGTGACGGCAGATTGCATTGGAGTTGTCATTTGCAATGGCAACCGCAAGAACATTGTGACAGCCTATTTCAGCTTGAATAAAAGACTTGAGGGTAGATTGTCTTCTCCGTAGCGAAAAATTTCGATTTAAATATAATTTCCATTATAAACATATTTATTTTATGCTACAATTATTTTTGATAATTAATATAAAATGTTTTTTAAAATCTTATATAATTAATAAAACGACATCTATTGTATTTTTATCAAATATAATTTTAAATATGAAGATAAACTTAGTATTAACTAATTTTTTTAGTTAAACTACAAAATAAAATTAATTACTTTGATTTTTAATCGTTTTGATAAATTTGACTAATATAAATATTTAAGATTTATGGATCGCTGTTTAATATTTTATGAATGTAAGTTTTTAGCATATAAATATTTTGTATGAATTTTATTTTACTACACGTGGTGATACATACTTTTTCCTCAATCAATGCATTTCGATCAGGTCAGTCCAAAAGTTCGTGCGCATTTTTTGGGAAAATTTGAAATAGTGTAAATAAAACACAATATAACATTAGATTTCGAATCAGTCAAATTTTTTTGTCGCTTGATTAATGTATAGTCTGTTACTAATTTTAAAGACTGATAAAACTCCTGAACACATTCCCGATTTCCCGACAAATTATTTATTTCCGTCGCTGAAGATGAATACCTACATACTATAATACTTTGATGTGATTCATAATTATATTAAGGAGGAATAAACAAATTCTGAAGCCCGTATCTATTATATTTCATATCGATATTACCATTATTAGAGTCGAGGTGTAGTAAATACATCACCGGTAGGGAAAGGTTAATATAACAATTTGAAAAACATATATGTATACATAGATTAGAAACTTACTAGGTGTCGCCTAAACTCGCCAATTAGTAGTAATGCCACTGTTGTGTCCAGATTTTGGCGGAAATGTCTCGATTTAATAGCCTTTATCGTGCTGGTGAAGTGTACGATTTCTGTTAAATAAAAATTTCGCTGCAAAAAAATAGTAAATTTAATTGGGAGCTTTTGTCGTATCCTTTTTACTTCCCTGATATTGCCTCAAGTGATTTTCACTTATTTCTTGCCTTATATTTTTTTTACTAGGATAAAAGTTAAATTCTAAACAGGTTATACAAAATGGACTTTCAAGTTTTTTGACTCAAAACCAGTGTCTTTCTACAGTAATCGAATTAAAAAGCTATCTGTAAGATGGCGAGAAATTGTAGATAGTGTTATTTAAAATTTTCCCAAAAATGCGCATGAACTTTTGGACCGACCTGATAGATTCCAAAACTTGCGTAAGAAAACTGCGATATCTAATAAAAAGATCTACATTTCAACGATTATGTTTTGATAGCTTTAACACGTTCGCCTAGGTGGCTCATATGGTGAGGTTAAAAATGGAAGATTATGTCCTTTTCAGTTAAAAGCGCATAAAGTTTTTAAAAATATGTACTGGAAACATTCTGAAATCCTTGAATTTATTTTAAAAAATGAATTTAAGCTTCAAACAATGTATGTTGTAGTGCAACTACTTTAATTGGGATTTTGTTTGTTGGAATTATGGCTTCAACCAACTCGACAGTTCTTAAATTATAAGCCATGTGTCAAAACTTCAGTCATTATGTTGTGCATTATGGTTGCTTAAATACCACAAGCGTTAATGGAATGAATTTTCAAAATACATCTTTATTGGATGTAGATGATTTCAAATAAAAGATCTTTCTATTCAAAGCTTAGTATAAGTTAATAGTTAATAAAACTTAAAAATTATTAAGGCATAAAACAAGATGAAAACTTTCAAAAGACTTAAATTTATCCGGCTTGCACGTCGCTGATAATCCTTGAATTTTGTGAGAAACAGAGTGTATTTAGTTCAAAGTTTTAAGAGTAACTTTGATGCACTTTACAACTACGTATACATAAAACGTCATTGCATTTTAAAATAAGACACTCCTATTTATAAAAGAAATATATTAGGACTGGCAAAATAAATTAACCTTGTTGCTGCGGTTAAAACTCGTTTCAAAGGAGCTTCCCTCTCGCAAACAAACTTCCATAGAGTAATCTACAAGATTAAACACTCAACGATAACATGATACGATGGAAGACAAAAGTGTTCGAAGTCGCGAACACATCCGCTACTTGTGTGAAATTATATTAATTATTAAGTCTTTTTGATGTAAATTTGATCTTATATCCAGCTAATTTGCGTATATTTTTCATCGCATATTTGATTAGATTTTGACGTGCCTGAGTTTGACAGTAACTGCGTGCTGAAGTTCTTCGAGACGACGTGTTATATAATTATAGTTTAATTCAATCAGCGGAGTTTCCAGACTCGGTATATAGACAAGCAATCTGATAATAATAAGGGGTGTATTTCGAGAGTTTCATTCTAATATATCGATCACGAGGCCTCGTGTATAAATAATTCAACGAGGAAGAAAGGTGTCATGTGAAATTGTCCACAGCCAGAGGATGCGTTCTTCGACGATGGGATTGTTTTAGGGCTGGGACGTTACCATAACATCACGTTTGAGGGCTAACACATTGTAGACGATGATGATAATCAATGTATCATCGAGTGTGGTGTAAACACGCCAACTAGGGCGTGTCTGTAAATAAACAAAACGAGGGCTGAGCATCCATAAACAAATGAAAGTAACGCGTCATTTATAAAGTCGTTAAGACTTTTTGGCCCATTATTCCAGCCCTGCCGTAAGCAAAATAAACAAACTTGTATCTGTACAGGAAACATAAGGCAAACATAAATTAAACAACAACGACGACGAAAAAATCCCTGGAAAATAAAATACACTTGAGTTATGGCCGCTTCGCAAAATTACATAACGACTAAAGAATATTCTTCCGTGGAAAAAACTACCAAATAATCTCGCGATAAATTTTAAAACGCTTCCGGCTGCAATATTGGGGAGAAGGCCGACGGGGGTGGGTTTGTAGCGGAATGCTCCTTTTTGTGTTTTTGTTAACTGAGTGATTATGCGTGTAAGCCTAAATTGTTCGATTGTGCTATTGCGGATAGGATAGAATCACGAACATTTGCTGCTCATTCATCATTGTCATTGGGACGTTTGAGTGCTTCCACAAGTGATATAAAGCCTTAAATTTCACCTTAATTACAATTGATGAAATAAAATATATCAATTTTCAACCCTTATTTCGAACAAGCTATATATATATTTACAATATTTCTGATCACACATAATTAATTAAAATTATCAACATAATCTAGATTTTTGTCGTTAGACAGTTTTGTCGCAATGACGTCTTTGACGTCGAAACTTTGAGTCGACTTTTCTCATACTTCTGAATAATTTTTTTTTGCTATTATAATTTTAAAAAAAATCCAAGACCAAATATCTCCAAATTTGCCACAGAATACATATTAGACATACATATATTTTAATCATATAATTATGCTATATTCGTATAAAATTCTTTCTTTTTTTCTATTTAAACCCATCATAATAAAATGTATTCTGATATTTTATACGGAAAATAAAAAAAGGATGATCAGCATAGGTGCCTTTGAATGCGTTTTTAAATTATCATAAATGATACCCAGGATTAGGTCGTGGACCTTCATCAATTTAATTGTACCCGGCTGAATTTAATGATACAGTATCTTTTTGTACCAGTCTGCTCTATTTCAGCTGACGCCCGGTTTTTTGTACCCCATACCGTCCCTTTCTATAAAACCCTTTGTTCTATGCGTACTTTAAGTAAGCAGAGGTTTTGCGAAATAATGACGATGGAAAATTTTGTTTGTGTATCCACACACGCAGGGATGTATTCTTTTCAGGCGGATGGATTTTATTTTCAGATCATCAGGGATGCAGATAAATCCTCCGCGATTGGAAGGAAGAAGCTTTTCTTGCGTAAGTTCTTGACAAAATCATTATTGTAGCTAAAGCCTAAGAGAAGCAATCGAATCAAATTACTTGCCTCGCAAAGACGAAAAACGACTGGGACGATAGCAAAGATTTAGTTGAGCCAATAAAGTCGTCAAGGAGGCAAAACTGAGACGTCTAAGAGCATTAAAGGGTTGAAAGCTCCTGCTGGAGTATAAAAAGATTTAAGTCTTTAGTTTGCGAGAAAAAATTAATGCAATATCTCGTTCTTGTATTTATTCACAGCTTCAAAAAACTTTCTAGATTAAATTTTTTCAAGCGTTAAAATCGTCTGATATTAATTAATATAATGCATAGGGATGTATTTCATAGTATAAATTCAGAGTGTGCATCAAAACTTAATTATGTGAATTAGTTCCAAACACATAGTACAATAATAGACTCTTATTGGAAACCGTAGAATTGAACACATTAGTACTAAATTGGTTACTATTTCATTGTAGTGCTACCAAAGTCTATTTAAGATATAGAGCTGGAGAGTTTGGTCCATTGTTTGTATGTTCCATCTGGTCTAATCCAATCTGCTTTGAATTTCTAGTACCATTTCGCTCAGAATCAACGACCACACTGTTTATAGTGTTGATTTTGTGAGGAAACGTTAAATCACTGCATAAAATATATACTGCAGTACATATGGAGGATGAATTTTAAATAAAGGATTCATTGGCGAATAAAAGAAAATGTATACACTTGTCATGCTTTTTGCATGCGGCATTGCAGTGAGCTTCCCAATGGGGATGATCAATAGAGGGTTGAATGCCTATAAGCCGTATGAAAAATGCTGTTTTAATTCAGCGATCTGTGCCAATGTTTTAACGAAGAAAAACCACAGAATAAATTGAATTGTCGAGTAAAAATTCTAAAATGGAATATGGCTTTACAAATAGAATTAATAGAACTAAAAAAAGGTGTGGTTAAAGCTTATGGAAAAGGTAAACTTTAATATGATATGGATGATTTACGGTATAAGATTATTTTTGGATATTGCTCATATCAGTATATATATAGGATGCAATACAGTGATTTGAGATTATAGTAAGCAGATATTGCGGTAAAAAAATTGATGAAATATGGATAAAGGTCTTGAGGATTTTAATTCTTCATATTATAGATAACTTTTATTTAGTTACTAGAGGGAATGACAAGAATGCTAAAAGCTCTTCGTTAAAGACTCTTCTGCTCTATTTGGATATAACGTGATGTGTTATTCCATCATTTCAAAATTACTGCACAGTATTGTATATCACAATTCATTGGTTTATACTCTTATCCAGTTTTATTGGATTGATTTTGAACGCAATGTCGTATCCTGGTCAAATGAAATTGTATGCAATGATGCAAATGATCTTAATAGATTATTTCCTCTGGTATTGTTTATAAATAATCATGATAATATGTGTTTCCTGAACCGTATCTCGATTCAAACAAGGATGAGCATCAAATTTTTGATTATTTTTCAGTTCAATAGATAAATATAAAACTCTACAAGAGATGCTAATATAAGCACTGCTTTTAAGATTAAATATGTTATTAAGTATAATATATAATGTGAATAATATTTCAACAAATTGATCCAACATTTTTGTGAGTTGAATTTGAGTACCGATAGTTTGCTGAAATTTCCAATAAAGATTTCAAACTTCTTGCACTATCACTATATAAAAAGACAATAGAACATCGTGAGAAATTTATAAATGTGGATTCAGCTATGAAACTCGTTGTAAAAATTATTTTAAAGAGGAAAAGCTTTAGAAAGACTACTTTTCAAAGTACTAACGGAAGAACTATAAGCTCGATACATACTTATTATTACATATGGAGGCTCTATGAGAAAAGTTTTGCAATGTTTTAGGGTCATGTTACTTCAATAAATTTCATCCTTATAGGAAAACCTCAACAATATAATAACCTAAGTGATATATCATGATGTTTCCTTTAGACACAGCCATAAAACGGAATGAACTCCATTCAACTTCAATTCTTATTAACATTAAATGGCATTTTTAAACGATTTTCATCCATGCAAATTTCGTAACATATTTTTGCACAAATGCTAATGTTAAAATATGAGTAGAATCCAAAATGGTTTTCATTGTAATTCTTGACCGTTTTTGGAGACTAATTCTATTCTCAAAATATTTGCGATATACTGGGTGATATTTTAAGCGTTCGCGTTTTAATATATTGAAATTGGTTCCAGATATTTTGATCTGGAAGTTTTGATTTAAAAAAATTCCCTGGAAATGGAAGACTGCGTAAGGTGGATGCCGCCAAATTGACTGCTGAAGTCGAAAGTAATCCAACAGCAACTATTGAAAATATATCGGCCACTCTAAGATACTCATGGTCGAGAAATGGGTTCTTTACTCTAATTATGGACGCAAAAATTAGTGGCTATCGAAGGGATAACTTGCAAAACCGACCCCTAAACCCGGCCTAACAATAAAATTTTTTTTTGGCTGTTTGGTCGGATTGCAAGGATATTATTCATTTTGAAATTTTATTGATATATAAAGTGCCACCAAGATTTCAAATTCGCGGGTATGGTAAAGATATGTATAAACTGCATTTTTTGGCATCGTTTTGGTTCAAGCCGTATTTTCCGCAAATTCCCCAAGACGATATTGAGAATATTCAGTCCTTCGAATACAAAACTTGGGTTGGATATCAGGACGATGTTTTATTTTTATTCTGCATTCTGGAAATATTCAGCATTGTTGGAAAAGTCCGATCCCGTTTTAAAATGTGACACCCTCGAGCAAATCTTCGCACAGGATTTCAAGCAAAACTTACTTAGAAACTATTCTCTCCCGTTTGAAATTGATAGTGACAAACTTTCCGCTATTGTATTTCGCAAATATATTAGAATTCGTCCCTAGAAAGAATGCCTTCAATATTAGAAAAATGTATATTTTTTTAACGCGGACGACAAATTGTGAGCTCGTGTAATTTATAGATAGGCATCTGATAGTTTTGGAGTTGGAGCCCAAGAACTCCTTCGGGAGCGCTGCTAAGCAGTGGCGTTCTGCTCGGCAACGCAAAACTGATATCCATAATAAATTAAGCCTTTCAAATGCCCGAGGATCGGTCATTATTTACGTCAACTTTTAAAAATTTATGAAAGGAATTAAAATGACGCCCGGCAATTTGCACGAAATATAAATTCATAAATAAGACGGTTGGAGCGAATAAGTTCAGTTATATTAATTTTTCAGTGGGCGTATTCAACAAGAATATTGCCAAGTTTCCTCGTTAACATAAATATAAAAGACCGTTTATTAGCAGTAGAAAAAAGGTGAAGTTAATTAAAACTACCCTTTACGTACCGCCATAGCCATTCGTTCATATTTAGTACGTTTAGGTATTCGTGGCGTAAAGGGTTGCCAAAAAAGATTTAGATTCTACAAATCTCTATTTTAAAAAAGTAGCAGTAGTATGGTTGGATCACATCTTATATACAACTCGCCTTTTTCAACAATCAATATATTTTTATTCCTTGAGTCCAAATATTTAAATATTACATATACCTAAGATTTGTAGATTTGAAAAAATTTGTAGATAAATTTAATAAAAACATTTTATGCATAAAAAGCATTTTCTTAATCATGATCCTGACGATTTAAAGATGAAATTTTGGGTGTTTTTTAAAAATTTTGAAAAATAATTCTATTTCATCAACCCTGGCACTTAGGACATAGGAATTATGTGTGAAACGTATCAAAAGACCCCCCTCTAACTCCCAAAAATATATTGTCAAAAAATCATTATTTGGTAGCCCTGTTTATCTTTATTGATTATATAAGCATCAAAGAAATAATTCACGAAAAACTTCCAATCTCCCAAAATTATTAGCACACTAAAAAATGACCTTCATAATGGGATTCCTGGAATTAACTCATCGTGCCGACATTTAAGCTGGGTAATAAATTTAGACTTAGGCCAAAAATCGTATTTTTAAGTCGCATAATTTCATTTAACGACGATTTTAAGCGAGCCGTCAAAAGAAAACGAAATAATTAATTAACGATCTCATATCTCGCTTTTTATTGACTTACCCCCCCAAATCTACACAATCAAGTGAGTGGCTCTAAAGCGCAAGGTATTCAAATTCAGGCTCCGACGCGCCAGTGATAGTTAAGTTTTTACGTTTTCGCCGGCATTAACCTGATTAATCTTCATTAACCCCCACCCCCTCCCAACCCCCTACTAGCAAAAACGAATGGTGAAATGATGTAAGACATTAAGTGAGTGACGTCACGGAGGCATCTCTCAGTAATTGTGTATTAAAGCCGAGGTGTATTATACGAGGGGTATAATTAAGTGGAAGGGCCGTAATTCAACATTAAAATTCCGCACGTATCGTTTTCCACACAAACTGGCAGATGAATTATCATGGCAGATGGTGCTTCTACTTCTGGAGCACTTTACCCTGATTTGTTGCAGGGTGGCCTGTATTATTGTACTAATACCATTACGTTATAATTCCAACCTCTCTATTTTGATAACGCTCGATTCAGATGAAAAGCTCCATCCTAGTATTAATCTTCCATTTATAGAGAAAATTTTGGATTAAATAATATTGCATCTAAAAACATAATATTTAAATCATTTTGTCTATAAAAAAATATTCAAAAATAGTGAAAACTGCTAAACGACAGCCAATGCACGCGAGCGCTGAAAGATGCGTTTATGCGGGCGACGTCCTATACCAGGACTAATATTACAAATATAATAAGTTTATGTATTTAATTTGTGGAAAACCAACAGTTTGACATATAATTAGTAACAAAAGTGAATGAGTCTATAGTCAGTATGATCAATCATATATTTTTACATTAAAAAAATTTAAGCACATCTACAATAAATATTTTAATATGGTTTAGTTACGAAGGCTGAAAAACTGATTTGGGTATATTTCTGAAAATATTTTTCAACACATTCTTATCATTAAATTATCTGTTAATTGCTTAATATTACAATATTTACGGATAAGGATCAAAATCGTGCCAAACGATTTTTCATATCAACTCTCACCCCCACGAGCCGCTAGAGTCAATCTGTTGAAAACCATGTCAAAAATATCGTGCTTGAACATATTAATATTTTTAATGACCGCCCCATTTAAAAAGGATATTGGCGATTTCACAAAAAAATGCGTTTATGGAGCAAAATATATTCTTGACAAACGTGACGCAAACCATTCTTAGTGTATAATTTTCCAATGAAAATCATCAATTAACTATGAAAAATATCTAAATTAAATCATGTATGTAAAAGATTGATTTGTTGCAATTCTACACTTATTGTACAATTTTTGACCATTTTAGAAGAAATATAATTATAAATGTAAATAGGATTAATTATTATGCTTTGTAAAAAGTTCAATGAATTTTCATTCAAATTTGAATGAAGGATGATTCTTATACCAAAAGCGATTGTAAGATTACTTCAAAAGATCTGATGTAAGTCAAACTGAATTAAAATTCAACATATGTATTTGTTTAAAAGATCGTTGAAGACAAATGGGTTATGCGTAGTCAAGAAAAGAATAAGCAATGAAGATGATTAATTTTTTATGCGATATTCTGTATGAGCGTATATAGGAATAACTCGCTTGTTCTTTTTGCTTATGTAAAATTTATATACAATATAAATATTGTATATTGTACAAATATTTCTATTGTATATATTATATACAATGGAAAATTCTGAGAAAAATAGACGACGGTGATACTTGAACTGAAAGCCAGTAGCTAAAGTATTCATACACAAACATTCGTTGCTTTGTATAACGCTGTCATTTGATCTAACTATATAGACGAATCTAAAAGAGAAAGTTTTAATAACTTAGGACAGTGGTTCTCAACCTTTTTAAAGTCACGGTGCGCTTTTTATCAATGGAAAAAGTGGCGTTACACCAGAATTATAAAGTGGAAAAAAATGTGATTCCTAGAAACAATTTTATATTTATATGTGTTTTATTAAAAATATATGTATTAGTATTTGATGGCTCTCTTTAAGGCGTCTTCTCACTTTAGGCGCCTCAAAAATAGACTATTTTCACGATTTTTTTTCGAGGATTTTCGCTAAAAATTATGAAATAAAATGGATCTTATGTAATAAACACATCTTTCAAGTAAATGAAAAAAAAATATTTTTATTTTTTTGAACAATTATTATAATAAAACAGTAGCATCGAAAAACCCGTATAGAAATGTTATGTTCGTGGCTTGTTGATGGTATCTCCGAGATGGGTCATTTGAAACAAAAATATAAAACAGTTTTAGATTCAGTATATTAGTGGCTATAGCGCATATCATCAGATTTTTGATATTTGCGAAAATAACAAAATGGCGCACGTTTTTCGAAAAAGTATAAAAAAAACGAGGTTTTTTTTCAGTTTTTTGTAAAAAAAAAATACTTAAAATCAAAATTTAAAAAATCTGATGATATGCGCTATAGCCATAACAATGAAGAGTATGTCATTCAAATTTCATGATAATTGGCCGGATAGTTTCCGAAATTTCATCAACAAGCCACTGAAAAACCTTGTTATGAGATAAACGCGTTTTAAATTTTGGTTGCAGAAAAATTGCCCAGACTCAGCTGTTGAAACACTCGTTGTTATTTTGGGTATTTCCTCCGAAGATCTTCATAAATTGGTTTCAAAACCTCGTGAACATCTTCAGCTAGAGCAGAAGGATATTTAAAAGTTTCTATCTGATTGTTTTTCACCACTTTCTTGTACTTGCACCAAGAGTCTGAACAATATGTATGCAGCCGGGTGCTCTCAGGTAGTCACCTAACGGTCGCCTAAAAATGTAGTTAGACTCGTACGATCTTTATGAAATTTCGATATAACATTTTTAAAGATATGTACTTTCAAAATTTAAAATAAAATAAAAATCGATTTTTTTCAATTTGTAAAGTGAGAAGACGCCTTAAGTGACAAATCCAGGGGGGGCGTCATTTTTCTCCCTTTTTCTACCCAAAATGATGTCTCTGCTTAACATAATGGAATTTATATGATCAATCAAATGCTCTCGCAATAAGCTCGCAATGCACCGGTTGAGAACCATTGACATAAGGTATTGATTATTGCGAATATAAGAACAATTGTAATAACTTTCATAATATTCCTTACGAGGATAGAAGAGATTAAGCTTTGTATATGTTACTCTTGGAAGCCAATTTTAATGAATATTATAATAAAATTTTATACTTTAATGATGTTCTTAAAAATATTTGCCTTTGAGAAACGGAATTTTGCAAAATTCACGTTAAAATCTGAACTTTCAGTAAACTTTTTTGTTATCACTTCTTTATTTTTTCCAAAAAGTTTATATTTTTTCCTTAGAACGATGTTTGATATGATATTTTTGAAAGCAACTATCCCTGTAGAGAGGTACTACTACACTTCATTAAATCAATATGATACAGAATAATATATATTTTGCATTACGATTCTAATCTTTGTAGAAGCAAATAACATACAAACAATCTCGCCTAAAGTGTATCAATTTTAGAAAAGGTGAATGTATAATACGGCTTTCCTCAGATTAATATTTTAAAGGCTTTTATTGCATGGTAAGATCATTTTTGTTCTATTTTCAATTAAAAGAACACATACCCATTGAATAGTATGAAGTTATACGTATTTTTGAAGTAAAACCTTTAAAGGCGATGTAGAGCTAATTGGGTTGAACGAGACGAAAAACTGCACCACTTCTAATATGTGTACAGATAGAGTATTAGTCTTTAGAAAACGGAAAAAAGTCTTAAAATGTATTTTTAAAAAAAGTAAAGAGTATCAAATCAGGCAAAAAAATTGCATAAAATGAGCTTTTTCTAAGAGCTAAGAAGTTTCACTTCTATCTAGAGTTTTACAAGTTTTTTTTCTACATGCTACAAAGTTATAAATGGCAAAAAGATGTATCATTAAGCTTAAATAAATCCATGAAAGGGAAGTAGCATTAAAGTGATTTTATGGTTGGCAAATAGATAAATAACAACAATTTACGTATATGTAAATAATTCCACCCCGTGGGCGATATCGTATCAGTACGCCACTATCTCCCATCTTCTAAGTGAATTATAATTTGAACCTTCCTCGTGGACCCCCACGACGGAGAGCCTCCCCATACACCATCGTCCATGTTCATCGCACAAACCTTCCGAATAAATATGTCAGCGCCCCTGATAACGCATTGACCGACGCGAGGGCCCCTTCTTCGACCGCGCGATCGGTTTCGCCGTATAATTTACAAAGCTACCCCCTTTGATGTTATCAATCCGCGGAAAAACCACAAATTCCAATTTATTACGAATCACAAACGTACACATTAAACATTTCCCGGCTAGATGGGAGTCTGGCTCGAAACCACCCCGCTGAAAGGTTCCAAATCCGAGACGGTAACGAGGGCTTAATTGCTTAAGCCGACCCCGTAATACGCAAACATCGATTTTTATTAGTGCCCCATTTTCTTTTTATTTAAAAAAATAAACCAATCCGTGAATTGCGTTTAAGGGTAAACAAAAATAGTATGTTTGCGGAGGCGAAATTTTGTTTGCATGGATTGAATTGAAAATCGACGGATCGCTTGTGTGTTCAACAAATTAGCTCTTTATGCCACGCCAATTGAATCCTGAATATTGCATAATTTCCAAAAAAAAAAGGGCCAAAACCATAGCATCGAGAATACGTTCAAATGTAATTCAATACAAAATAGAATTGTATTAAATCATGGAAATTTTGAATCATATGAATACGAATACAATTGCGCTGTATGTTCAATTATAGCGTAAACGAATTTTCACGTATCATATTTCGGATGTATCAGATCAGTATAAACTATTTAGCAAAATATGTATTTTTGCGCGGTTTTAGTCTAATTCAGCGTAAAAAACTATTTTTTTAAGACTAAAAGGGATCTGTATGTTACAAAATATATACTTTAAATGAATAAAATAAAAATGAATATACGTGTGTTACATATGTTCATCTCTAGAGTATACTCAAATTTTATCTTTGTAAGCCTGGATGCCGTTCGGTCTTAAACTTTCATGTGTATAAAATGAGTTTTTATGATGTCAATATATTATAATTATCTATCCTAAGATAAACATCCCGTAACATTCATTTACGACCATAGTAACTATCCATCTTTACAAGCCCATAAATCGTAGGGGACCGCAGTGAATCTTTGGCGATTTCGTTTAAGCACTATGAAATTAGTATGAATCCTTATGCCCTAATAAATGGGCGAATAAAAAGTTAACATTTGGTGGATGGGAATGGTCGTTAAATGACATATTCATATTAAGTTTCGTAATCATGTATCATATTAAATTCGGACATGTATTAGATATCTAACCAACGGCGTCTCACATGCACCGCGCACACGCAATCAAATACCGCGCTGATACATTTTAGCATGCATGCGCTCGCATTTTTTTCTTTTGGAATTTTGTGTATGGATATTTAAATGGTAAATTATTATGAAATTTTAAATAATCTGATCAAAACGTATAAGTTTGGATTTGATTTCTTTTCATTGAGCTTAAATGACACGTGTACGTCGGTTATTAGCCTTTCGGCTTTCCGATATGAGAGGGTTTTTCTTCGACGTCTGGAGTGCTTTCATTCGAATTTATAAGCCGTGAATATCGATCACATTTTTTTGTTGCATATAAGCACTAAGTAAACTTCTCGACTGTTCTTTATGTTTCCAAAACTGATTGACATCGACGCTTTAAAAAAAGCTGCTCCAAGCATAACTTCTTTTATAAAGTGCTCTTTTATAAATGAAATTATGTCGGAAAGAAAGGTTTCATGGCGCTTCGGTCATATAGGTAAAGTGTACGTTGAGGGTTGTAGTAAACTCGACTGTGGGGTTACATAAAATAGCACCCAAGTCGATGGGGCGGCTTGATGAGCCGTAGAGGGAGCAGGCTTTAGTAGGTAAAAGGGTGCTTTTAACCCCACAGTCATTTTTACGGCCCGAAAGGTGTTTTATAAACCTGTACGTTTATCGATCACATTAATACGTAATTTGAAAGTCATGATAATGGATTTTTTTTTACTCATCCAGCAATTATTTCCATTTTGTCCCTTAAGCCACAGGTTCAACGGCACGATACTGTAGAGCTTTATGTTATTTTAAGCACGCGTAAAAATAATATCATTAGTCAAAGAATCGATGAGATGAAGGCTTAATAGATATACAAAGGGCTTAAAATATTCAAATACACTTTCATTATATAAAGACACAACATAAAAGAGATTAAACATCGAGAGAAGGATTCAATAAAGCCTCTTATTTTAAGAAGTCTTAAATCTGAATCGTATTTATATAATTCTTTAATAATAATTTACTTTTTTTTATTAATTAATTTTGAACTTTTTTGGAATGTACAAAATAAAATATGCTTTTAGGGCTCAAATGTGTGATTAATTTATACCTCTTTAATATGATCATATATTTAATGGACATTAACCTCCAATAGGGAGATAGTAAGTGATCCAGATATAATAAAGAGGATACCAATTTTGTCTGTTTATAAAATTCGACCGATGTGTAAAATCATCACAGTCATATAAATAGAACCCAAAACGGTTTTCATTTTATTACTTGGCCGTCTTTGGGGATAAGTTTCACTTAGGCTGCTGCACTTTCAAGTCGTGTTTTGTGCTCTTTTGATGACTATACTCATTAAAAATAAATTGTGATTTTTAAAATTCAAATTTAACAACCCAATTTACAAGTAAAGATTTTTTTTAATTTTCTCAAAAAAGAGACTGTAATGCACGCCGCTAAAAATATTTGCGATATACTGGGCGATATTTTAATTTTTCACAAATTTCAAAATTGGTTCCAGAAATTTTGATTTAAAAATAGTCCTGGAAGGGAAGACTTCGTAAGCTGGACGTCACCACACTGAGTGCTGCTATCGAAACTATTGAAAAAATATCGATTAATCTCGAATACTCATAGTCGAGTGTTCAAATAAATCTGAAAAAATCGGGAAGGTGGTGGAGACAAGGAAGATGGGTGCCGCACGAACTAAGTGAAGAGAATCTGGGCGACCACATTAACGCATGGGAACAATTTCTAAAAATGGAATCCGAAACGCCGTTTTTAGGCGACTTAACAACTTGTCTGTTTGTTGAGACTTTAAGGGTATCATACATTTTGGAACCCTTTGCGGTCCCTAAATATTTTGGACATTTTTAAGATATTATTTTATAAAACACTATTATTTTTTACCAAAAGATGTATATTTTACTAATATAATATATTATATAGAGGCATATTATATTTTATAGTTTATAATTAGATAATATCTGGTATCTCTCAAAACGTTCACCAAAGCGCGTTAAGAGTCACTGCCTGTGTTTTAGGATTTTATCCAGGCAACAGGCCCTTTCCTTTGTATCTCTAGCAGGTAGGCGAAACACTATGAAGGATCATAAAAATCAATTTTCCTTTCCAAATACATTCCTAAATACGATAAGTAAAATAAAATCACATGATTTTAAATCTGAGTGGGGAAAAGATGTAGAAACAAAATGTCGAGCCAGACTCGACATAGGACCGCAAAGAGTTAATGCTGGGCAAAAATGAACTTTTAGAATATTTTCGTTCAAAATCCGTGATGTTTAATGATAAAGGCATTAAAATGTTACTAGATAGATGGAGAAATGTTATATCTAACGATGGAAATTATATTTTGTGATAATATATTAAAAATAAATAAAAATATGAACATTCAAATCTTTCATTTAAAAAACGAAAATTCTTATGGGTACATCTAATAAGTTGAAGATTATTAAATTGGGACAACGCATATTAAAGTGCGACAGCGAAATATCTACAAATAAAACAAATCTTATGAAATTGCGTAACAAACACATATTTGAAACCAATGATTTTAAGCGTATAAAATCTAGCTATCAACCAAAGATTTTTAGTACTGTTAATATATTTATAAGACAAACTAAAAAAGATATAAGCATTTCGGACATGAATAAAAATCTAAGATCACGGATATCGATTACATTTAAATTGATATTCATTGATGTCTTTGAAAACATCGAAACAAATATATTTATCTTAAACATGATATAGTTATTCTGTTTTTACAATTTCCTAAATATAAATGTTAGTTAAATATTTTTTTTAACTGCGCTGTTTAAATTTATTTGTATTAGAATTTAATTAATGTAAAACGGTTTGTTTATAAAACACATTTCAAAATATCGAATATAAGATGAATCTGAATACATTATGCGAGAGTTACTGACACCCTGAAAGTTTTCAGCTTGAAATCGATCTCTGTTTTAGCTTGCATCGCAAAAATGTGATGCATCCTAACCACCCTATCTAACGTGGATTTGAACGAAAAGCATGCAAAGTTTCACGGTTCTGGGATTCTTATTAAGAAAATTTGAATTTCAAAACGTCATCTTGGGATCTGTTACTATCTTCCTCTGGTCCATGCATCTCTTCTTTGTGTACACATAAACAATATTCATGAATAAATTTGGCACCGGATGTGAGACGATAACCCCCTGAAGACCGACAAAAAAACGTTGTATTAAAAATAACCCGGGATGCCTTCTATTTTTAGTCGTTCAATAATAAGGCTGTTTAGAGGGAGCAACAATATATAATTTATATGGCGTCATAAGGGTTGTCCAAGTTAGTTTTCTGGATCAATATATAATTTAAAATTTGACGCATACGCAAATTGGGACTTGCTGGAGCTGGCTTTTCATGAATTATTTTTTGCCAAATTTACTTTCAAGTGAGGGTCATCTCCGTATGTAAATGTAAATACGTAGGAATACGCATATATTATGAGCATAAACAACTGTGCACCACATTTGATGAAATGTTAATGAATGGTAATTCCATATTGCCGGAACCCTCCCTGAAACCAGAGTCCTGAATGAGGGGCACTCGCTCAAATATTTAGGAGCCAACGAAACACAGCCTCTGGGATAAGCCTTGGAACAGATTTGCTTTGTATGAGAATGACTGGTCCAGGACATCCGACGCACTATTTTCTATAAAATATTAATAAAAGGGGCAGCATATTTTCGTAGGGAAATTCCGTCAATAATTTATAAATAGTTCAAAGATGACTCGACGCACAAAGAGATTTTTGAAAAGGTTGAGTAACGGGTCAGTGACTCTAATCTAGTTAAGCCTAAAGCAAAGCAAAAAATTGAGATATGCCTCTAGAACAGGATTATTTCATTATTATTTAAAGATGAGTACCCTATTTTTCAGCAGAAATGTAAATATTATTTAAAACAAATTTTTAATTCATATATTTCTACATCAACATCAACAAAATTCGATTTGAAAACGGTCTACTTATTTCAAATATCTCGATTAACTGAGTAATGGTTCGGACAATTTGTACCTCCATCATTTCGCTTTTTAACCAAAGAAATGTTTCTATCAAGAAGGTGAATTTAACCATTATAAGACATCAGGAGACTGGAAATTCGAAGGACAGAAAAAGACCGGACCGCGTACCAAAACTAACTATATTTTATTATTGTCCAAAATAAATCATCTTACAGCTCTTTAAATGACTGCAATTGAATGAAACCTTGTAACTTTTTGTATAATGTGTGTCAGATGGAATTCATATTGACACAAAAATTATCTTACAGATGGATGAATTCAATTTTTAAATTTTTGGCTTAAAGAAAGGAGTTTTGTTCGCCAAATAAAATAGAAACTTGCTTCTGAATTGTGAAATACGAAGATGAAATTGTGATAGTATGATAGAGTTTCCTTGGAGGTGAAAATCCTAGGGGCTTATAAAGTGAACCAAAACGTTCTGGCGATAAAAATTAAACCTTGGAATGACGACATTGCCTCGGGTAAGACCATATGCATTCCAACAAGATTTATCGCCAGCACACTGTACTACGGGAATAAGAAGGATGTGAATTTTCAAGAAATTGGAATTCGTGGTCACGGTTTCAAGCTCATTGTCAATTGCAAGTGTGGATCATGACAAATCAATTTAGGTCCATTCGTTGATACTGGACTTGAGATAAATCGCATGTTTGTCATGCGACTCTTAGATGTTGGCACATAAGGACTAAACTTATTCTGCAATTACATGGACATCAGCAAATGGTATAGCTTACAATAGAAACAACTGTCCAGAGAGCAGCTGATACAAGTGGCAGAAAGCTAAAGCTTTTGGAACGGAACCTGAAGTTTGAACCCTACACCCCGACCTTCAAAAAGCAATTCTTTCGATATATGAAGATTTGTCGAAAGATGAATTTCTGAGTACTGAATTACTAAGAGATGTTTAGGTGGTCACACAGAATACAAATGAAAGTTTCAACTCGACCGTATTGGCTCCAAAGCATTCTGGCTTAAAATTAATCGAGATTTTTGGCTTTTGCCTTATTCAATAAAGGGAATTCAGCACTTGTAATGATTATGAACGAACTAAAAGTAGTTTTTAGCTCACAGAGTTTTAATTATGTACAGCAAATGAATGAGTGGCGCATCAAACGACAGAATAGAAGCAGCATAGTGAAGACCAAGAAAGCTCGAAAAAAAGAGATGCAAGCTCAAAATTATACATATGAAGAAGGTTAAGGGTTGTTATATGGTTCTGGAATAACTGAATAACTGCTAGGTAGTTTATATCATTTATTACTGCCTTAAATTTCTCGTTTTCGGTAATTATTTGTTCAAACGCGTTTTTCTCGAAATCACTTTTTTTCAACTTTGGTACGCTCTAGCTCAAAAAGTTATAAACCAATTTTTTTTAAAATTTATATAAACATTTTTTCATTTAATTATGATCTATGCTAAGCAAATTTTAGGATAATTTTATTGTTAAAAATATTTTTTTTATTGTAAGTAAGGTGCAAAAAATAGTTAAAAAATTGTACTATTTTGTTTAAACACTTTTCAAACATGATTTTTTTTCAGTTAAATTTGGTTCACCTATTTATAAATTACATTATTAACCCCTTCAATGTTTTGATTCACTGTCAAAGTGTCATCCGTAGTGACGCGATCTTTTCGCCTTTTCGCATTATATCCAGTATACGAAAATAGTATATCATCAAGTTCGAACAAGTCATTTCCCGAGATGAATCATTCTTACATTAAACGTACACAACACTGCAATCGGACATATCCGTCATTTTCTATTGAGGTTTGCTTAACTTTCAAAATGCGGATATATCCGTCATACCCACTTGGCATGGACTTTGGTCTTGACGGATATATACGTCATATCCACTTAAGGGGTTAATAATATTCAAATGTTATATTGAATTCAATTAAAAATTGTGATTAGCACATTGTACCAAAGTAGTAAACTCTATATAATAATATTTAAAAAAAATATCAAAGTTTAAATATATTCTAATTATTTCTTCTCTGTTAATTTTATTTTTCAAAAAACACTTCCTAAAAATCTGCCTCCTAATTTGGTTTTCCTCCTTAAGGGTATTAAGGGTAGGGGGTTAGCACATTGTACCAAAGTAGTAAACTCTATATATAATATTTAAAAAAAATATCAAAGTTTAAATATATTCTAATTATTTCTTCTCTGTTAATTTTTTTTCAAAAAACACTTAAAAATCTGCCTCCTAATTTGATTTTCCTCTTTAAGGGTATAAAATAATAATTCTTACAGATGTGTTTTTAAAATGTATTTTCCACGTCAAATCTATTCACACACCCTGTATTTGCGCTAATCATCGATTAATATAATTTTACACTAAGGAAGCGCCAAAATGAAATATCTTAGATGCTGTTTATAACATTATAAAAAATATAATTGGCAACTATGAAAAAATATTGAAATTATTGGACTTCCATCAGGGGGGCTGAGAATTCGGCAAAAAATTAAGTGCTACTTATTTTCAACTCCTATCAACAGTATATTTTAAAAATCCATTAGCATTAAGATGGTATGTATTTCGTTGAAAAACATTAAATGTTAGCTTAGGCGGCTTGTTTACAGAGACGAAAAAATAAAACCTTTTAGCCGGAAACTTCTTTCGTAAGTGGCATTTGTGCAGAGCCACCCCCTCCGACCTCCCGCGAAATAAATTTTAATAAATGCCGAAGGCTAATTTTAATGTAAAGTTACATTTAGCCTTTATTCGTTCCATTGGATTAACAAGTGAGTAATTGGCCCCGCAAACTTCAGGTGAATTGGGACGGCGCTCCTGACGGGGTGAGTCGCCTACCTGGTGCCCTTTGGGTACCCAGGTCCCCTCCCTGGGACCTTGTTAACGCGTGAATAAATATTTTTACTTGAGCGATTCCCAAGTTGCATACCCTACTCTGACGTTTACTTGCCAACTATAAAGAGAAACGATGCCAACTGCGTGGAAAATTATTGCCTTAATGCCAAATAAAAATCGATTCCCTATGCCCGAATTAGGGGATGTTTTTCCTTAAACAAACTGTTGTCCTTTTGATTATATGTACCTAGTTGGAATATGTTTAATGGGAAATTGATTTTCCATCAAGTCGAATATCCGTGATGCTTTTTGCCATCATACTTAATGGACGCGTACACAAATATCCTTTTGTTAGATATGGCCTTTGGAAAAATGTTGAAAGAAATTTTCTAAAATATTTTCGAAGAAAAGACTGACGGAAAAAGTCGAAGAAAGGAATGATCCTTTTGATGTAGATACCATATTATTACAAATATAACACTCACTTGAATTAAATATTAAGACATTAAGTATTAGAGATAATTAAATGTATGATACGATGGCGTGACTAAATGTCTGGTTGGCCCCGTGATGGGGGAGCTGTGGGACCCCAATCCCAATGGCCCTCGATAATCACTTTTGTCGTAATACAAATTTTGACTAAAAAATGATTATCCTCAATTAGAAATTACATTTAATTCTCTTTCATATATTCGCTTCATCCAAGTATATATTGTGAATTTGGTATGACAAATTAAAAATAAGATATTACACCATTTTTAATATATATTAATATTAAGATTTATAAATCGAGTGTTCTCTCGGAAACACAGACAAACACACAAGTCACAGTAAAAATATTAATTATAAATTTGATCCTATGATTTATTTACATCAAAACCATACAATTTGAATTTATTTGCGAGGATATTTTTCTCGCTAAATGTGACATACATGTTAAATTGCATCACGATAAACTTGAAATTCAGTTAGTTGGTCGGATCGGTGTCACAAATGATGCATCACCAGTACGCAAAATTTAATTATCCTAGAAAGTTTGCGTTATTTGCGTATCTGTTATTTTTTTGTGTTGTAATGTTTACAAAATATCGAATAACTGTTCATTGAATTTGAGGATAAAATTAATTGCTAATAAACTTATGACAAAGCGCATTTTTATATATTGTCAATTTATAAAGGGAAGAGACGATGCTATGCAGATAAATACAAATATATTTGATGTCAATTGAAATCAACAAATTATTATTGTGTCACTGTGTTTAGCCAACATGGCGCCACGAAATTAATGCTTTAACATATGAAAAATGATGCATATATTTAATGGCATTTAAATTGTAATAGAAATCATTTTGTAAAATAAGAGGCATCCGATTCCATCAGTAGACTAGGGCTTCCATTTCCGGATTCATTATTGTCTATGCGCTCGCATACAAATCGATTACACATAACATGTCGAGGAAATAAGTCCCTAATACGTTTACGCCCATGGAATTTTCACTGCTGTAATCGAACGGAAAATCTGATATCATTATTTTCCGTGTGCCGGCAAATAAGAGAGCAACATTAGCCAGAACCATTAAATATTTAGAGTCCAAATCTATCGTCTAGAATTTAGGCCGAGCCGCGTATACGCGTGTCGTAATTTCCATATTGTGTAGAGGGTGCTTTTACGGTAAGTAATTCTTTGACAAATGCTTCTGGAGGTTTGTGCGAAGCTTCCGATGTGATCAGAGTAAATTATTTTCCGAGGGAGATAAATCTTCGAGATATTCATCTTGCTCGATTTATGTTGCTCCAAATTGGTACAATTCTGCTGAAACCGTTTTACATATACTTACATAGAGGGGGTGTTTCGAAATATGCTCACAACGCTGATAATCGAACATTTCAAAAGCCATGGAAAATTATGGAAAATTCCCAAGGAAAATATTATGAATACCGTACAATAATTTTCGTTTTTTAATTTCATGCAACCCATCCCCCTGCTCATCTGATTTTCATCTTTTGCATTGCATCTCATTGACAGAGAAAAATAGTTCTTTAACTTAAAAACGCTTCTTCATCTCTGACTCAATTCAATTAGTGTTTTAAGAGTATTGCTCTCATAGAACTAATAGGATTTTCCACCTCTTGGATGCCAAAATGTGATGAGCAACGTTTTCTAAAACAATTTATTCTAATGTGTTTTCCTCTCAATCTCTTCACTCGGTACTTTAAAATGCTTTGTTTCCAAGTGGCTTCATACACAACATTGTTCTATACATTCATATATAAATACAGCAAAAGAGAAAAACCGACGACAAAAACTACATAACTTCCATACTATTTTTAAATTGTAGTATTCATCGTGTTTTGAGAGAGGCGATTTTTGGTGTGATCTACTATGAAGATTTGAGAATATTATCTCATCAATTTAAGGCGTCTTCTCACTTTGAAAATTTAAAAAAATCGATTTTTATTTTTTTTTTAAATTTTGAAAGTACATATCTTCAAAAATATTATATCGAAATTTCATAAAGATCGGACGAGTTTAACTACATTTTTGGGCGACCGTTAGGTGATTACCTGAGAGCACCCGACTGCATACGTATTGTTCAGACTCATGGTGCAAGTACAAGAAAGTGGTGAAAAACAATCAGATAGAAACTTTTAAGCATCCTCTTGCTCTAGCTGAGAATGTTCAAGAGGTTTTGAAACCGATTTATGAAGATCTTTGGAAGAAATACCCAAAATAACAACGAGTGTTTCAACAGCTGTGTCTGGGCAATTTTTCTGTAACCAAAACTTTAAACGCGTTTATCTCAAAACAAGGTTTTTCGGTGCCTTGTTGATGAAATTTAGGAAGCTATCCGGCCGATTGTCATGAAATTTGAACGACATATTCTTCATAATTATGACTATAGTGCATATTATCAGATTTTTGAAATTTTGATTTTAAGTATTTTTTTTTACAAAAAACTGTTTTTTTTTACTTTTTCGAAAAACGTGCGCCATTTTGTTATTTTCGCGATAATCAAAAATCTGATGATATACACTATAGCCACTGATATACTGAATCTAAAACTGTTTTATTTATTTGTTTCAAATGACCCGTCTCGGAGATACCATCAACAAGCCACGAACATAACATTTATACACGGGTTTTTCAATGCTACTGTTTTATTATAATAATTGTTCAAAAAAATTATTTTTTTAATATACTTGAAAGATGTGTTTATTACATAGGTTCCATTTTATTCCATAATTTTTAGCAAAAATCCTCGAAAAAAAATCGCGAAAATAGCCTATTTTCGAGGCGCCTGAAGTGAGAAGACGCCTTAAATTCAAACATCCAAAATTGAATAAAATAATTATATAAATGATTAATTATAATTTTAATGGTAAATACTGATTAGAAAGAGCAAAAGCATTGAAATTATTATATGCAAGCTAGATTGTTTAAAACCTATTAACTGTTCCAATAGGTGACTGTAAGAACCATATCAGGTTATAATTCGAATCAAAGTGGACATTGTAGGTTTTTTTCTATTATTAAATTGTTTTATAATTTATAAAAATTATTTTTTTCTATTGGAAAAAACTGCGTGAAAATTCCCTCTATTTATTTTTAGTGTCAATTACTACTATTGCTATGTATTTGAAATTATCAACGAAGAAAACACTTCCAAGCGTCTCAATTTTAGCCCTCTGACAGTTCGTGCGGCACTCACTTATCTAACATTTTTATATTTCCTATTTCGACATTATTTTTGCCTTTTTTACAAATCGATCTTTCTGAATGCTTAGTTAATATTTCAAACCTATTTTACTGCATTGGCTCCCAATTTGAACTTATATAAAAAGCTAGCGGATTTTTTTTATTGACGCCATTCTGTTAAACAATAGAAATAGCAAAAATGACTCAATATTGGCAATTGAAGAATATATTATCTTTGTAAAATTTCAAATAGTTGAACTTGTACCTTTTTCAACCACGGTCGATCTTTGAATAATTAGGAAACGCGACACACACTTCTGTTTTAGGAGAAAATCAGCAAGTTCCTAAACAGAGACATCAAGAGGTGTCAGATTTGGAAATCCACTGGTGTCAGGTCTGGAGACCGTGCGAACCACGGAATAGGGCCGAGGTGCCCGCAAAAGAAATTAAAGAGGAAATGCTATTTTAGACAACTACAGTTGAAATAAGAAAAAGTTGTTTTACATGCATAAGAAGCAGAGGTGGCCAATTTGAACAAATTTTGTAAATAAATTTAATAAAAACACCTTAAGCATAAAAAGTATTTTCTTAACCCTGTCCCTGCAAAAATGGTACCTCTGCAAATTTAACGACTTATTGAATGATTTGTATAACACGAATCATATCGTTGGAAATGGTATAATCTAGAAAGTAGAATTAAGAAGTTTAGAACTAATTTCCTTAAAAATAATCATTTATTTAGATCAAAAATACACTGCAAAATAGTTTTAAAAAAAACCAGTTATTTCGCGCTATTATGATCTTATATTAAAAAATATAACGATTTAAAGGTAAATTTTGGGTATTTTAACAAAATATTTAAAAAAAATATATTTCGACAACCCTGACACTTAGAACATAGGGCTTATGTGTGAAACCTAGCAAAAGACACTCCTAACCCCCTAAAAATTGTGTCGCTTCATACGCCAAACATCTTGTATATAAAATATTCGAATATTTCACCAATTTCATATTCGTTATTAGAATAATAGAATTTACGATTATTTGGCACCCCTAAGTGGAGTGCTTGATATAGCAATAGGTATTACATGCGATTAAATGAAATAATGAAAGTTAGTTGACAAAACTATTACTATTGGGATATGAACGCATTCCCTGCTAATAAGAGACTATTTTTGGTATCCAAACAAACAAAGGCTGTTTTTCTCAACAAATTTCCCGGACAAATCTCCAAAGCTCCCAGCAAGCAGCATTCCGGTATCCTTCAATAACGAGATTTTGCATCAGCACCGTTTCAGATCGTACACATTTAGCTGCATGTGAAAATTTAGCAAACAAATATTATCGGAAACCACTGGGAAGCAGGGAATGCTGTAGCGCGCATAATCCTTGCAAACAAAGGCCTCAACCCTGGCTCCGCATGTTTGCCCCAATGTTTATAAATGTCGGCCCAAAACCGGAACCAGACACGACATTCCACATTTATGCAAACGGATGTTTACGCTAATAATATATTTATCATGCGAGTCGGGATAGTGAGATCATATTCGAGGGAATCGGCAACCGCGAGCAGATTTCGGTCGTTTTATAATCTTGGTCGAGTGCAGGTAAATGTTGGATGCCAGGCCTTAAGCCGAGGTGTACGGGAGCAGTTAATTGGATTAAAGGTGTAAATCTAAAAGATTCATTGGTTTTGGGGTGAAGCCCGGCTCACCTGTTGATTTCGGAATGCTAAATTCGATTTAAAAAAGCACTCGTTTAACTTGAAAGTTTTACGTACTCGATAGCTGGCCTTACGACAGGATACGTTCAGTGGAGTTTGGCACGGTAGTGAATTTAACTTTGACTTCCTTAACGAATCTTAAAACGAATTTTGCCTTATACACAATTTAATTCATGAAAAAATATAGAATGCGTCCTTTTTCTTGTTGGATACGGTTCATACCATCTACTGAGATCTACCTCTACCTTCACTTAACGAAAACATTCCCGAGGGAATTATTTCCGCAATAATAGAACATTTAACTTTATTGGAAGAAATTATTGCACATTATTTTCATTCCTCAAATATAGAAAATTATGCCTGGATAAGAAATCCATACTCAAAAAATTAAATTTTCCGAAATGACCATGGAGGACTTTTGGATTTCTGTCCAAGAGGAATATCCAGCTTTTCACACGAAGATATTGAAAATTTTGTTACAGTTTTCGACATCATGTTTGTGTGAGCTTGGTTTCTCAACAACAACTAATATGAAAACGAGAAAGACTTACGAATTTAGACGAATAATTGAGTGTAAATATATCAAATATTCGACCTAATTTTTATGATATCTGCAAAAGTCAACGAGCTCAGATATCACATTAATTGATTTTTTATTATTATATTAAGTAGGGTTGGCATTTTGGGTGGACAAAGGGAGAAAAGTGCTCCTCTCCCCACCCTAGATTTGCCACCTAAAGAGAGCCTTCATTTATTAATATTTATATAAACTTAAAAGAAAATATGTAATAAAAATTATGTCCATGTATTTTTTTCGACTTCTTAATTCTGGTGCACCGCCACTTTTTCCCTTGATCAAAAGTGCACCGCAACTTCAAAAAGGTTAAGAACCACTGATTTGATAAATAGAAATGATCAAAAATCACTATGGGACGTGGATGTCCCCATATTTATAAAACATACAGTATTAAGTTTCAGGAATTAAATTGGGAAGTTTCGAACATTGAAGAAAATATTGGAGACTATTTAAATATTTTTTGAGATGGCTTTTCGCTATCCCTTTTATGGAATAATTGTCAACTATTTTGAGATGGTTTTTCATAGCATATACATAGTTTTTAAAAATGTGGTCACAAGCTTCTACTCCTGTAGATTTGAACCCAAGATGATTGAATTACTAATCTGATTACTTAATTGCGGAACTACCTTCAGGTAACTATATGAATAATAATATTATATAAAAATCAGCAGATAAATATGCGTGGTTGGTTTGCATAAAATAATTCAAACATCATTTAAACAAAATGATAATATTGCCGCTCACTTATAGATTATATACTGTTTTTAATCTTTCTATTAAAATAATAATACGTTTATCCTAGTTTAACCATATCCAGAAGATATCGAAAAATATCTTAAACATATTAAAAAGGATATTTGTACCATTTATAAGAAATATTTTTAGAAATGTCATTAGATGTCACTCAACATCGATTAATTGAGATTTATAATTAAACCTTTCACGGACTAATATCACGATAACTATGACGAAATTATTTTTTTTTGTTGTAAAATAGATTTGCATTACTTAGTGATAAACTCTATAATATTCTTTATAATAGCTAGATGTGTTTTTTATAAGATAAAGGCTTAAAAAGTGATTTTGTGGTCATCTTAAATCACAACATTTAAATAATGCCAGAAAATATATATCGGTTTTTATGGTAGTGAAATATAATTAAAGATCAACAAAAAAAAAACGTTTGATAACAAAACCCGAAGTACAATTATATTATCAATGATCAGTCATCCTACCTTGATTGTTATGCCAGCCCTTGAATAAAAGCAACATCTGACAAAAGGATAAAAAGCCAAAATGCTGTTAGAAGGCATCATTGTCTCAAGAAATGCTTCTCGAAAACAAAGCCAAATCTTTCTTTTGATGCTACCATATCATATTTCCATTAATTTATCTACAATGATTACTTGGGGAAAGGGCAAATTTTGCATTTAAATTTGTATATTTTGTACGAAATCCCATGATGACATATTTGGGCGCTTAACTGATGATCTTATATTTAATTATCCAGTATAATATATTTTTGGAAGACTTTTTCAAATATCTACACCTAAATCAAGTATAATTTTAGGGGATTTTTTTTCCAGGATTTAAAAACTATATTATAAAACAATTTGCAAAATACATGCAGTCTTTACAACATCATAGTGATTAATTTTTTTAAAAATATGCAGAAACTGCGTGTAATTTTTTTTCAATCAGTGTTCAAATTTTCAACGTTGCAGACATTAATAACAATTTTCAAAACTTGAATAATTGTACATATCGGCATTAAATTATAATGTACAAAGCTGATTTTTTGTCTACAAGTAGTTTATGTTAATTATTGTTAAATAAACATCATATAATTTCGATACAAGTTGGCTAGGATTTCAGTAGACGTGGTTAAACTTGTGGCACGGGAACTTGATTGATTGCAAATTTCTAAGCATTGCAATATTAATTGCATATAATATTTATTATAAACAGCCACAATACAGTTTAAGTCTTGTAGGTATAAGACATTCATATGGTATTCATTTACAGGCCTCAATTTTTTTTTATAAATGTCGGTAACAACATCATCAACAGTAAAATGAGAAAGAATCAGCTTTGAAAGAATAATTACGCAAATAATCGCAGTCTTTGCCTTTACACATGCTTGTATAAAATTAAGTTTTTACAAATAATTTAAAGCCTGTAGTTGATATTTTTTCCTTAAAAAATCTAATGTTTTATTCATTCGATAAAATAATTGGATCTTTGATATAGGAATATATACAAGTAAGGGTAGATGAAATATTTTTAGTCTATGTGGCATATTGTATTGTACGAATAGAATGTGGCAGTGATGATACGCGCTTATAAGCGTCTCGTGTATTTCAGTATTTACCAAGGAATCAGGGGTTACGGATACACCCCAAAATTGCTTTTCGATTTTCGGATTTGCTCAGTGATTCGAAAAAGGTTATGGATCCCTGGTTTGAGAAAATGCGAAAAAGATGTGTTTTGAGTCACCTTGCGGATTGTTTATGTGTATGGCAGCCGATAAGTTTAAGCGTATACGTATGCCCACCACCCACCGGCTCCCCCCGCTACAAGGCCATACATATTTATGTCCCTCCGCTTTGGGGGTGGGAATATGCTTATATGGAGCATAAATACGAACTGGCTGTGCGGGGGTGTGTGCGTACCACCCCAAGCCACCTCACACCGCTCGGCCCTCCGCGGGGCGTTTCCGTCTTCACATTTCTGAAATATGACCCAAACTTGCCGGCAGCTCACTTCTTCAATACTAGATATTTGTAATTGGCGATCCTCTCCGGCGATGCTGAGGTCACTTACGTCGACGTATGTATGAGACGAGCTCGAATATCTTATATGAGCTAACGAGACAAATATAATTTACAACAATATGTCGAACACAGAGTTTAAATCATTTTGATCTTAGTAATCATTTAGATTAAACAACAAGCCTGAGTAATGTGCACATCATATTTATTAACGTGATTCTGAGAGCTTTTATATGACAAGAATTTCTGCAGATGGTCGATCTAAATTCATATTTTTGGATCAAAATTGTCGATATAAATGCTTAAAAAGATATATCAATCATTGAAGACATTTAATAATTGTGCATTGTTGAAATAAATAGGATAAAATAGGTTAATATTCTTATGATACGTGAATATTTAAGTAATATTTATATATTTAATTTTCCAAATGATAATATTTCACCCCATAGCTTCCATAGGTCGTTCAATGTGAATATGTTGTAAAATTATTTGAGTTCAATACATATTGATAATTATTGCAAATAGTTCAATCTCCTAGAATGTATATAAAAATATCAATTATTAATAATGCATTAAATTACATATATTGTTACATACAATGCTAGGTAGTTCAAATACGCATTAAGAATGCCAAGTGCCATTAAATAATATATACGCATATTCAACAGGTTGAAAATCATGCATACGTTGTTGAATGATTTTTATTTAAATCATCAGCGATCCTCAAACTTTTATACGAACACATTTAATGTTAATAATTGTATTTAAATTTGATTCGATTTAATTCGTACATTGGCGGTCAACCATTATTGCAATGGGGATGAAATCGACTATGGCACGCGATCGAAAATTCAATTGTCCCCATTCGGCACGCGAATGTGTCATCACTACGCATTAAATGGGTTTTTATGGCGGCCGATATATTATAATAATTATAATCAATTTATTAAATTTAATGTGACGGTTGTGTTCGAGTAGAAACTGAATCAGAAACTGTTGACATCGGCGTTGGTCGTCGCTATGGGCCCAATCACGTGGTGCCATCGAACAACATAGACACCCTTGTTGCATTCGAATTACATTTTTAGGGTGTATTATTATAGTTTAAGCGAGGGTCTTCCTGAAATATCAGCAAACGTTATCTGGACGCAATTAAATTTTCGCATGTACGCCGCTCGCCTGGAATATCGGTGGGATTTTTGCGTGAATATCACGGTAACTATATGAAATTTTCCTGCCATTGAACTAGGAAGAGCTCGTTACGGATACAGCATTATAATCCTATTCGTACGCAACCGAAACGGTTAAACCCGTCTAAATGTACGGTATTAAAAAAGGGGTTAATCTCTCGCGATGATATAATCTACAAAGCGGGTTTTTAAATGAGCGAAACATGCCAAATAGATAATTTGGACGATCGTACTAACCTTGTTGTCGTTGTTTTTTTAATGAAAAATTATCGTTTATATGTAGGGTGAATAGGTTATCGAAATTGTCGGTCGATTGTGTGTTATTGATGGTTTTTGTGTATGTGACGTGGGGTGTTTAGAATAAATGTAGTATTTATTAAATTTGTTAATTGAATAGATGATTCGACTTACAGAATTTGCTTTTCTCCGCATGTGCCCCATTTAAGGTGATCGCCAGAAGCAGCAGCGCCAGGGCCAGCAGAGCCGTGGCCCTGCCCGGGGGCCCGGGGCCCCTCGACCCCTCGCTCATCTTACACTCCTCCCTGACTGTTCCCCATCGGCCTCATCCGAAGTCGCCGAGCGAGAACCCGGATCGACGTGATAAAACGCACACAGGGACTTACATAACCTCAAAGAGAGCCAGGACCTTCATGCTCTGTCGTCGGGATGGCGTTTCAGTGACGCCACCCTCTCGCACGGCGTATCGCGTAAGCCGATGCGGCTTCTTCACCGAAGCACCGAATCGACGTCGGATCCGCGGGGGTGCAGAAGCGGTCTGCACCGATTGCACGACTCGACTCGCACTGGCCACCGAGCGGAGGGGCAGTCGGGATCAGGACATTTTCGGGTCCGTCAGGACGCGAGACTGGAGACGGGACGGGCCGGGATGTTCCTCGACCGGCGGTCGGGGGTGAAGTAACGAGCGAAACTCCGCGTGCGCGCCGCGCTGCGCACCAAACGGACGCGGGAGGCTCTCCACCCACTCCCACTCCTCCTCCTCCTCCTCAACCGACGCTCAACCCTCTCCTTTCAATCCGGACTCCCCGAGACCCCACTTTTGTTCCCTCCTTCCCCCACCTGACAGACGTCGAGACGCCGCCGTCGAACGCGACAAACGGCTCCTCTCTCTCTTGATATTACTCATTACGCTGGGGTCTCCACCTGTCCTGTTTGATGTCAACCAAGCCAATCGTATCTGCTGTCCCTCGTGCATCATCGAATAAAGTGTATTTTAAACATCCCCCCAGCTTATATTTTTTTGATTTTACAACCCAATTTTAATTTTGAACCAAAATAAATAAAAATATGCGTAAAATTTTCTATAGCACTGATTAACAATTCCAGCTCGATTGAATATCGTGTATATGATAAAAGTCCTAAATCACTCAGTATAATAATTTACATTATTATGACAAAATATGATTGCTTTACGATTGCCAATAAGTTTTTAATGTTTGACAATCTATGGAGTTTAACGCTTCTTTGATAACTCTACGATGATCTGATTAATTTAGTAATGAGAATAAGTCATTATCAAAATGTATCTTAACACATTACTTGCGGGAACAGATAATCATGCACTGCCACTCATTGGTTGCGGCATAAATCTATTTTTCATAAATACTACACTTTAAGAGCGGAAAACTAAAGTCGGGGAGGACAAACACGGATAACCGGAAAACACGAATATTCCAAATCATCAAATTTCTACTTGGTTTTGATTATAATATCATATTTGCAATACAAATTTTTATTTCATAATTTTAATACTCATTATTAATTAAGAAAAACGATCATAGTTAACCTGTATGGTAGGATGATCGCGTATTTGCGAGCGAATTGCGGGAGATGCAGAGCGTCCTGCGTACATCGCACGATTGTATAGATCGTTAACCCAAATTTTTCGACTATTATTAATGTGTGAATGATATATTATAATAAATCGATTTTAGGTGTATTATAAGTAAAACAGTGCGACAGTGTTTATTTATTGAAATGGTTCGTTGCTGCATCCACCAGATATGCACATCTCCAAAGTCTGAGTCTTCGAAAAGCGAATCCATCATAGTATTTCTATAACGACTTGTAAATGTTAACTTTACGAACGTCTTTCTATAATGTTATCCAGATGAAGTCTAAATATCTTTATCCTCGTGAGTAACGACATCGATTCATGTTGTGCGACGAGTGTTAAATATAAGCTTCATACGCGCTGCTACGGTTCTGACAGTGGATTTGTGTGGATGATAAGTGGTGGATAAGCAAATATAGAATCTAAGACTATGAAGATTTTAAATTAGCTCACTATACAAAGGGTTAAGCCGGGTAGACAAGCATTGCAGAGGGCTTATGAACAATCAGTTTAACACTCTCGTCGCCCAACATCTCGTCCATAAAATCTCTGTCTCTATTCAAGCTCAGCGTACAAGAGTGCTCTTTCTGAATCACTGGAATTCGCTCGCAAATACGCGGTCATCCTATCATACACGTTAACGTTTTAGTAATCAAGCCACGCTCTTATCACCCCGGGTTCATTTTCACCATCTTACTCTCGTTGTGATTTCTGTCTCGTATAACAAAATTTCTTGAACTCTTGCTCGGTTGTTTTGTAGATACAAGCTTTATTAAACGAGTATCAAAAAACTTTTTTTTTAAATTTTAAATGAGTGTTTTTCAGGCATGGATAATCTGCAAACCGAATAATCCACACCCGGATAGTCGAGAGTAAACTTTACTCATAAAATTAAATGATTATAATTGTGCAGTTTATTAATTTAACAATGATTTCATAGTATACAACTGTTCTTTTGTAAATTTGTACTCGATAAGGGAAACTTTTTTCTCGTTATTATTCAACGTTTATGTTTCTGATTGTTTCTGGATGTACGCAAATTCATCATTATTATTTTTTATAGGAGGCATTAAAAGTATAAAAGCTAAATAGATTTATTAAAAAATCTGATGATATTATTATTGCAACTCAACCGGAGTATTTAGACATTTATAAAATTATCGAAGAACTGTTTTAAAAAAAGTTTTATTTTTTTTATGATTAAAATCATGGTTTAAAAAAAAGCTTTTAATCGATTATTGGCAGAGACTTAGATAGACTTTTAGAGTAAAGGTTTAGGTTCCAATTTAGACCATGGAAAGAAAACAGTATGATTTTATAAAATGAATCATATTTTTAAAAATTTTCCTCCCAATCATGATTTATTGCGTATATTAAAATAATCATATTTAGTTAATTAATATTGGGTTGATTAAGGAGGAAATCAATAATATATTGTAAAGATACTTACTTCAAATGAGACAACAACAAAAAAGATCCCCAATTATTTATTAATCTAATTATAAAAAATCCATAGTACCAATAATTTTGTTATTGCAACGAGTGCAATATTCATTGTAAATTTAACAAATAAATTCATTTTAAAAATATCATATAAAATCAATAGTAAAAATAACATTATATATACGAATTTCAGAGTCAAAATGTAGATATAAAATAGCTGATTAAGCGATCATCAGTCACATTGGATATAAAACCAGCAGCGTTATGGTTTGCCATAAAGCATATAGGATCCGAAATGGCGCCAAGAGAAGCATGTACCAGAAGTAATGCGTGATCATTGAAAGCAGTTGAGATGCACTACTCAAAATGATGATATCCTTAATGTATTCTGCGAATCCCTCAGGATCGCTCAGATCATATCCACAGTCGAGGATCGAACCGTCTTCTTTATATGTAACTTTGGCCAGGTAACACATCATACAATAACTAATCATATAAATCATTGTCGTAATACCAACTAATGTAAAAATATGCGAATCGATATGCTTGTATTGAAACACGAGCATTAAAATAGCATAGACAATCTCGGTGACTATTATGACGTTTCTGTAAAACTCGATTATTTCACGGTTCTCATAGATGATCTGCCTGGAACCTCTTACGGGAGGCTTATTTCCTCTTGTCGCCATTTTTCATCAATATCTGCATAAAAATTAATGAATTTGTAAAAATATCAGAAACAACTCGTCATCAAAAATCGATGATGTACTCACGTACTGCACTTGGCTTGTGTTTATTGGTACTAATTTGCAAAATCGCCAATAGAGCGTCGTAACTGCGACTGAAATATGACTGACGTATTGTCACAATTTGGTTCATATGGAATTACCAGACTAAAAAATATTGAATTTTATGGCCATTCATGAAAAGCAAATTTAGCAAAATGTTCGTTTAAATGTGTAGAATATTTTATACTAGGCATCGTATGATGACATATCAACATTGACAATGAAGACATCTTATTTAAAAAAAATTTTATCGGGTATATCGTTGGAATTTTTATAAAATATGAACCCTTATTTGAGATTTCAGGTCTGGTGAAAAATATTTACTAACATCTATAAGAAGTGTTCAATAACATATCTATTCAGCATTTTTACGCCAAAATAACCAGATATTTTTTTATTTCATATTCCATATTGAAAGAAAAGCCTCCACTTAACACTTAACGGTTGTTTTAAATATAAAAAAAGGCAATAACAATAAATTGATGGATGATTAAACTATTGGAGCTTATATTGGGCAATGACAGCTTTAATTTTGACAGACATTCTTACAAAAAAATATTCGTGTGAGTATACCTTTCTTATTATAATAATCTTTTGTGCAGGTTATAATTCTAATAAATAGATACTATGACCCTACTGAGAAAAAAATTGGGTTTTTGCTACTTTAGCTTTATTTTAGTCTCAGAATATTTGGGTTTTTTTTGTAAAGATGTAAAGATACAAACTTCATTTTCTATCAACAAATTTTGGGGAAAATTTTCTAAATTCTAGGCTTTATGTTTATTCCTTAGATTTATCCATGCATGCCATATTCACTGTTCACTATAAGAAGAGAATCGTGTCCTCCTGTTTAACTCAATGAATGCACACTGTTACAAGTAAACTAAGTCAAATATCTCTGTATGCACTGAATAGATACCTAACTTGGAAGACGTACATCAGGAAAAAAGAGGACGACGAAGAGGACTTAAAACGAAAATATGATAAGTTGAAAATCAGAACTATCCTCAGAAAATAAGATACTGCTATACAAAACAACATTAAAATCTATTTGGGCATACGTTGATACAGCTTTGGGGTACTGCATCGACTTTCAATATTGACATCCTTCAACCCTTTCAGTACAAAATATTGCGTAAAATAGCCAACTTGACTATATATTAGCCAATGTGACTAATAACAACATACATAAAAAATACACATAGCCATAGTAAAACAGGGGATTCAAAACTATAACTGAAAGTTGCTTGAATCCGATTTGAATTCTGATCTTGACAAAAATGGAAATTCACATCGGTATTTATAACCAATGTCTTTGAGTTATATAACCTAAAGAATTGACTTTCTAAGTTTTGGCAATTGATCTTTAAGTATAATGTCGTTAATTCTAATGGCTTTATTGACTCAATGGAAATTCTTAATATCAATAATGATTGATGACACACCATGTGTATCATAGCCTGGAAAATAGTTCCTGATCAATGAGTAGCACTACGTTTTTCATAATTTTTGGAGACTTGCTTAATTCTATTGATTGCTTAAAGAATATGGACTGTTCAATTGTCCAAGAGTAAATTCCACCCCAACTCTTGTATGTCAAATATTTCTTTAATGATATTATGATTTACTGAACAAACGATAGTAATTATGTCACTGAACCTTACAAGAAGTGTGTTGGGTCATATTCAGACGTTAGAGAAGATTTGTGTAGCTAAAATGGTGTCTAATTAATACAGCTCCTGTCGTATTACGTTACGATAACACTATGCTACTGCGCGAAACCACCGCGATTATGTTTTAATAATATAATATTGATTTGTAGTGATATTTCCCATGCAAATACATTGAACGTCTGATTATTGAAGTACAGTTGCTGATAGTTCTTCCAAAAAAATGTTCCATTCCCATATTTAAATCATTTTAGTGAACATCTAAAGCTGGTTACAAACTGGACTGTTTGAGGGCAGGACTACCACGTATGCTTTGTGATATTTAAAGGACTATTTCTGACCATGAGCTTCAAAGTGGTAACAAATAAATACAATTCTTCCACCGATCTATTCCAGGGTCTTTTAAACATTAAGAATTTGAAGTAAGCTTATGATATTTTCTAACCTCGTCGCTCCCTTTGAAATTTTTGGTCTAGATTTATTATTGAAATTCTATTGAATTCACATTGTTTTTATCATATTAGCTTAAAAAAACATGTAAAATAGAGGGTTGATCAACTATAAAAGATTTGTAAAAAACATAATCAAAGAATTCGGATTCTTTGCGCGAATTTATATTAATAACTATTAAACAGCAAATAACTATCTGTTCATATTCAATGTCCAAGCATGATATTGAATCATTTTTTGTGAAGGATTGTGATTGGTGATTGAATATGATTCTTCTATAGTAATTTGAAGGGCAAACAGTATTTTTTTATTAACTTGGTTTCACCCTTCGGTCAACATTAACCTTCAAAAAGGTTATTATTTGGGTTTGGTATGATTTAATAAGAGTGATTTACTACGAGTTATTACTAAAACATGCGTAATTTATTACAACAGAAGTATTTTGTGCTCGTTCAGCCAGATTAAAGATAGAGTAGTTAAAAAATGATACATTTTTGTGAATAACCAAATACTGACTTAAAACACGACAATGCAAGACCAAACCCAGGATCATCCAGAAAAATAGAACCAAATCTTAAAGTTGTACAACAACCATTATAATCACTCGATATTATACCATCTGATTATCATTTAACTTCGCTTTATATTATATGATTATCTTAAACTCGTTTATATCTATATCGGATTTTGAGTTCACTACAACCTAGTTTTTCTTTGTTGTTTAATATTGTTTAATCGGGCCATTTTAGCATTTATAAAAGTCAAATTTCAATCTATAAGTCAGATATCATTGCGTCACAATATTTTGAAATTTAATTCTACTATCATAAACATTATATCTTATTGGCGTTTATCAAACGATTGTCAATTTCTATGCTCTGATCTTTGATATTCACATGGTGCGACTTTTTATCACACTGACAATGGAAGTCTATTCTAACTCTATCCCTATTATACTTGAATAATTTTATTCTGATCTAACTTCTGGCACATTTGTAATTTTGCTGCTATGGAGGAAGTATGTTTTTTCAATGATGGTTAAAATAAATATCAACAATCGATGAAATATCTACAATCTGATATCGAGTCGTATTTGTAACCGTCACAATCTTTCGCCTAATTTTAATCTGCTTTCTTCGATAAGCTAAGACTCTTCGATGCATCTGCTACTGTTGAAACACTATCGACGAATGAAGACTTAAGTCATAATTAAAATTTGTATTTATCAGTGTTACAGGTAAATGCTTACACGTTTATCTGATTAGTTATCAATTGAACAATGAAATTTTCGCCAATAATCGAAAATTCTATGCAAATGATATCTTTGACGACGGCTATCAATTTCGCTATCAATTTGATAATGGTTTAAGAGGCCAAAATCGTTCATCGTTGAATGTCAGAGATCAGCTCGAATACTTAGTGTACATTTCATGCAATTATGAAGGTTTGGCATTCGAGCCCTCTCTGATCCTGATTTTTTTTTATTATTATCTATAAAATGAGTAATTTCTGAGAAATGCGAAAAATGATTCCAAATTCCAGTACGATTAGCCATTTTCGTATTAAAATTAAAAAAAGATTTCAATCTTAACGAATAAAAAGTCACTTATCGCCTGATTAATTACCGAATAATGATGCAATTACCCTGCAGTCGATTAATATAACTAATTATTAAGGGTTTATTTTATTTTTTAACGAATATTGCTTAATAATAAATTGCAAAAACATCCAAATATTTTTTTTATATTTGTTGCTTATACGTTTTAAAAAATATTTAAACTGTGTTATATATTTTGTAAAATATTTTCAAGAAGACTTGATGGGGTATTAATTGTATACGAATATGGAGGGATCGAAAGGATTGCTAATTTTTGAAAAATTACCTTAACTCAATCTTATAACAAATATTTCCATAATTCATTTCATAATTAAATGGATACAATTTTATGAGCACAAAATATATATTGAAAACCATTCCTCTTTGGAAAAACATCGAAAGCTTTTCCTTGCATTTTCTTTTAAAAAGAGCTTTGCTTGCTCAACAATAGATGGCAATCAAATTAATTTTCATTGAAGGCCTCCCAAAACACAGTTATTATGTTATTTTCTTAAGAAATCATTGATTAATTTCATCAGAAAAAATATATTTATTCCAAATTTGATTCCAATTTTCATTGAATTTTCCCTGATTTTTTTTGTCCAATCGCAAAATTGTATTTTTGATGTATTACTCACGCTCATAAAACTCATTTTATCACACCTATTTGGAACAATTTCGGTATACATATTTATAAATAAATACGTCTTTATCATATCTATGCTTTATCTCGATAATAGTGCAACGGATAAGAAGACGATTTCTTAAGCCATAGGTCCCCGGTTCAAATCTAGCATCGATACGAAAATGACATCATTGTTTTAAATAAGTTCTTCTGATTGATTAAGTCCATATTTTCATGAATACATATTGTCTCATACGATGCAATGGAAAACTTATATGATCGAAATATCATAATGACTTAAAAAAAACTATAAGCACTTTAAGACATTGTTCATAGCAATGGAATAATTTGAAGTTAAGGATTATTGTTATTTATGTGGTAACAAAAAATTAAATTGCATTGCTCTTGTAAAAAAATGATACAGAATGATCTATTGTATAAAAGGGCATTTAACTTTTTTTTTTAAACAAATTTTAAAGAAAATGATTTTGATCGTTGAAATAATCCTTATTACACCAGGATATAATGTTTACTGAAAACATCAAACAATTTTCAAAAAGATAATACGTATCTTTTCAGATTTTGAATTTATACGATACACTGGTGCATACTCATCGTTAAGGTATGCAAATTGTTTGATAATATTATATATCGATTTAATTGGTCTAATGACTCAATCGGGGATTGGCTTGGAATAAAGCGTTACGAATTCAACCTTTTATTCGAGCCATTTTCGATTTTGAAGCGCAAAATCTTTTCATTCCCTTAAAAAATCCCCCTTTTCCGCGTGAAATGTAAAAGTAGAAAGTTATTAGCGTAAAAGCAGGCATTATCGAGAAATTTGAGTTTTTCTCCTATTATTTAATGAGCGATAAGGAAAAATGAAAATTTCCCAAAAGATGTCGCTTAAAAAATCAATTATATCATTGATCAACTGAAATATTTGTTATCTATTATCTATATATTAAAAAATCAAATTATCAAACCGAAATATGCTACCTAAAGATTTAGGTACTTACTAGATAAATGTTTAATAGGATAACGATTATAACTGTATGATAAAGTTTATTTCGAATACAGTCTTAGCGTTTATTAGAAAAAAAAATCAGTTTTTATTATTTCTACTAATGTTGAAGACTATTTTTTGCAAGTAATCAAACTTATTAATACACTAAGATCTGTTTTTATGCGATAGATGCGTTCCACGGGAAGTCTTATATAAAAAATTCACGTAAAAAGACTTGAACTATATAGAAAACTGAGGGATAGGTTCCATTATTTTTAAAAACCGCATAACTTCAAATCAATGTAATAGAATGTACCAAAAATCGCATAAAACAAGTTTATAAAAATATATATATATATATATATATATAAAAACGGAATACATATTTATCTTAGAATTGCTTTACTAAAGTCTATTGTACTCGATAATCATACAAATGCAATTCTTAAGCTTTTAAGAAGAGTTGCCAGATTTATAAACAATTCCGTTCGGCCATCGCCCTATACACACTCACATTATAACGGTTGTAACTTGTACTAGTGTTAATTTTAGATTTTTTTAATGCAAATTCGCATAAAAAAAGCTTTGACCTCTATAGAAAAATGAGGGATAAGTTACATTATTTTTGAAGATCGCATAACTTCAAATTCGCATAAAAACAGACCCAAGTATACATACAATTAAATAAAACAGCGTTGATTTAAAAAAAGCAATTAAAAGCTGCCATTAAAATACGCGCGCCAAAAATTTCCCGAGTATATACTAAGCGCACTAATGGTAGTCCTCTTGTAAAGTACAGCGGAAAGAAGCAAAATTTTTCGCAGAATGGTAAATAGAGGAAGGAACAAGTTTCCCTGCAGATGTAGAGACCCTATAAGAGGACGATTTTGAATTTGATGTCTCCGGCATCTCAGAAAATGAGCCCTTAACCTAACCTGAGAGAAGACCATGGCCATGTCTGAGAATTAAAGTCATGAGTATTTTTTGCTGAATATTTGATAAATAAAATATTTATATTCTTATAATCATTTTCTCAACCTTATGACGTCTCTTCTCTGACGTTTAACCTCTTAAGTGGATATGACGTATATATCCGTCAAGGCAAAAGTCCATGCAAAGTGGGTATGACGGATATATCCGTATTATGAAATTTAAGCAAACCTTAATGGAAAATGACGGATATGATCACAGTGTTATGTACGTTAAATGTAAGAATGATTCATCTCGGGAACTGATTTGTTCCAACCTGACCAATTCCAACTATTGACTATTTGGATTTAATTTAAAAAAATGTCAAAGATTAAAATAACGACCGAGCAGAAGAAAATACGATTTGAAAGAGTAAAGATACCAAAATCTTTTGTTAAAAATCAACACAATCGCGTATAATTGATAAAGAAGTCCGCCAATCATTTAAAACAGCTGCTAAGGTCATCGTTGGATACATAAAATATAAATATTTTTAAATATTGTCTGATATTATAAAGTTATGCAAATATTACTATGCGAACATTGCAAAGTAATGAATAACAAAATTATTCTACTTTGATCATTTAAATCCGAAAAGGGATGTCGATTGATGGTATAGAATTAGCTTCAATAGTATTAAATGCAATAAAAACGGGCACAAGTATTTACTCAATCCAATTTATTGTGATGCACCATGACTGCATTATTCAATATCACTTGGACATTGAAAATAAACAAAGAAAACATAGAAATGTATTGCGGATCCAGATGTACTTATTAACGTACATTTGATATGCCATTGCTTCATTGTTCATATTTCAACTCAGTTTATTTCTGAATGCAGTGCGGGCTTAACGTTTATATTAATGGTCTTTTTCATAATCAAATTTTGTTTATATAGTGTGGATAATCGCATGATACAATAACAGTTAATCCTTAATACTGTTGACGGTGAAGAACTTGCTTAAGTTCTTAAGCTGAACGTGTTTCTGAGCCTTCACGCTGCATTTAAGGCACTATTTCTGAAATTTAAGCAGGCGTAAAATAATGTTGTATAACGTGACACAGGGCTCTTTGAACAGTTTTTCAGAGGAGGAAAGCCTCGAAGGAAGCGTCGATTGGTTGCGAAAAGTTGAAGCCTTCGATAATTTGCTTTTGAAACAAAAATCAAATAAATATGAGAGAGAATTATGCGAAACTGGAGAGGAAATATCGCATTATTTGACGATAAAAAGTCCGAATATAATGATACAGATTGATGATATAGACGACATTGAAATCGCAAGAATAGAAAGTTGCTTTGAGAGGAATCTTTCTCCCGAGGGGAATGTTAAATATAAAAATTACAAAGTTATGGCACCTTTCAACATTCCAATTCGCATGTATTCGCCTTCTGGAGACATTAATACAACGCCGAAAAAAGGAAAAATCGTATCCAAATACGAATTATCAGACGATTTTATGATCCAAAGAGATAACATCCTTAAACTCATCAACGAAAGCTCTCCTCGCAATGATCAATTGAAGGCAATTATAAGGCGGAATGATCTTAGTCGACAAACAATAGAAGCATTGAGACAAACGAATGCATCCAGTTTGGGTGATTATATTAGCTTTTTAAGCTCAGTGAATTATTCTTCAAGTCCATCATTTTCAATATTCTCAGACGACATGATACAACAGGAAATGTATGAATCACCATCAACAAGTCCAGATCTGATGTCCCAAATCAGGATATTACACAAATCAAAAAGCATTGATACAGACAATAAAATGAAAAATAGATTCCAGCGTCAAATTTCTGTCCCATCAGATGGCATAAACCATGGACAGATGTGCTTATCCGATGAGTTGAACCAAGCCGAAAGAAGACTCCTCAGAAGTCACACTCCAAAAACGATGTCTAATTATGATTCACATTATTTTCAAAGACCGATTTCATCCCTTTCCGGTAAAATAACTCCATTAGGAAGTAAAAAATTGATTTTAAAGAATTTCATTCAGAGGAACATGATTATTCAGTCGGCGAATCGTGACAAATTGGCTAAACTGGCCTTGGCAATCGAAGAAGACAATGAAGAAATCGAATATGGTTCAATGTTCATAAGCTCCGCTAAAATGATCAAGAATCGAGTCACCGATATGCTGGACGAAATAAAAGACTTGAAGGATGATCTGATGGAAATTCAAGACGACATACAAGTAAGTCTCTTATATTTGAATAAAATAATGCATACACTTTTAAAACGTTAAATAAAAAAATATTACTAAGGGAATTATTACTAAAATTATCTTCATAAGAAATTTCCTCTTTTTATCCACCATCTATATTTAAATATAAATCTTTATAATAATAGTCGTGAAATGAGCTCATTATAGCGAAAATTTATAAATCATTATTGAAATAATTTAAATTTGAAGTATGCTTAATGTTTAAAATACCACATTTTTGAATATTAAGGAAAATTTTAATAAAACAGTGTCAACTTTGAAGTGTGGAATGCTTTTTTAACATTTCAATAAAAATAGTTTTGTCAATATTATAAAAAAAAAATCACAAATGATGACATACTTTTGCTGATATGTCTTATGATATCATATGAATTATAATAGCAAATAGATGTATGCAAAAATTCTTTTGCATTATTGTTTTTCATATAATTTTATCGTAAAATGTAAATTTACATTGAATCGAATTAAGTACCAATATTTAACCATAATATATAAGAATCTTAGTATTAAAAGCCAAAATTGTCTATACTAAATACTATAAGTTTTTGACATACTAATATTAGATTATTTATTTGATCTTTATTGAAGCATTTAGCAATATGATAGTTATTTAGATCTTTAGACACCTTTGTTCTTTCATAATTATGACACTGCTGAACACAGCTCGATTGATTTATAACACTTTTTAAAAGCATATTTTTAATTTGAATTATTTATTTTTTTTCAAGGAAAATGACATAAGAGTTATGAACTTGTTGGAGCAAACAAGGGAATTATCGATGGATCTTGATGTTGTACATTATTTAGACGACATCATATCCTTGCTGAATGATAACTTCAATTTAATTGGATTTCGACACAACTGGCCCTTTTTGCTGCCCAGGGATATATACAAAAAGAACCCCAATTTAAATTTAATTATCTAAAATAAAATATCTGTTAAAAAATTCGTCTCTAAATAAATAGAATTTGTTGCAAAGTTACAATGAGTTTTTCGGTATTATAGGCGAAATTTTAGTGGAAAGCCCAAACAAAGGAAATTTTCCCACTTTATTTCCGCATAAGCCTCACATGCTTAGTGTGTATATGAGAAATCCTTTGAAGCGTATATCATTTTTCTTGTCTATAGCAGGAAATAGAAACCATGGAATCCGAATATGATGAATTACACACAAACAGAAGCAGAAACACACACAGAACCACAAAACGAAAGCTCGAACCGAACGTCGCATATTTTCATGCATATTTACTCGAAGATGATGGCAATAAATTTTTAATGGTTTTCGAATTTTAAAAAGCGCAGAATTTTCCTATGGAATTTCAGGAACCCATCGCACAATTATAATAGCCTGATCTACTTCCGTTTTATGATTAAAGCTTCCGGCAACGAAGACTCCGAATAGAAATAGACCTTGAAATAAATTATTTGTTGGGGCTCGTTATGGAAAACGAATTTGACAATAGCTAATTGTATAGCAACCTGTATATATTTGTAAATTATGACTTTACTAAGCAATTTTTCACAGATCGATATGGATTAGGTGTATAAATAAATGGCCAGGATTATCGTGTAGTAATACAATTGTTTGAAAGTTTGTAAATTGATGAAATATGTTTTAGGAACACAATTTTGGCAATTAATGACACGAACTGAATTAAACTGTTAACATCATTATCGATGATCTCTCACAATAACTTCCTAGTATATATTCAATTATAACACAGCAGCAGCATAATCAGAGCTCATATATGTATTTAAATATAATAACTTGTTTGTGAAAAATTTTAATTCATAAAATATTTAATAGAATCTGTGGTGGTATGCCGTGAAGCGACATGTAGTCTGTGTATAAGACAAAAAATACAAATTTATAGTCAATATTATAGTTGATTAACCTGTATGGGAGTACTATCGGAAATATCCGTTTTGACCTTCACTATTCAGAAAGAGCACTCTTGTGCATTGAAGCTCCGAGGCGGACAGAGACAGAGAGAACTTAGCGCAGTTCGGGAGACTGAGACGGAGAGCTTCTTCATATGCATCGCATGATTGTATAGATCGTTAAGCCCAAATTTATCGACTTATAATGATTTCGATTTCAAGTGTGTTGTTTGTTTACGCAATGAAATGACCGAATATTGTGTGTTATCGAGAGTGTTTGTTTATTTAACTGCTTGCCGTTCTTCGCTGCGTGTTGAGTGAGTCTTTGTTCAATTATCATTTCCTTCTAAAGGAGGAGCAAACGAATCGATTTTTTGTGCATTGTTTATGTAAAGAAATGACGTGGTCTTGTATTCACTATCAAGTGTTCATTTACAATTGACTCTGCCTCGAATTGAAGATTGTCTTACGCTGATTAGGAGCTGACAGAAAGTAATCGGTGTAAAGCGATTATGACAACAACGACTTCATCGATTTTAAATTTGCTCACTAACGAAAAGGTTAACACTCTACGATCCGGACTTGCATTTTCGCACGATAGCAGAACTATTGTTTTTACAACACTTTAACGCGCATAAGACACGAGCTGTCTTTTAAGATACTGTTACAGATGCCATCCACGAGAGTATTTTGTATGGACTCATTTTGTCAATAAACATGGAAATATCTTCCTGTGCTCCAACTACAGGACAAGAACTCTGATCGAATTACTATCACACATTGTGGAGAAACTTCCTTGGGAATGCCAGTGCGCTTTAAAATAGTGCAGCTCTACTGTTGTGTTTTTTATTACAAAATTGTGGGAGTACTGCGTCAACTTGTAGCACGAATTTATATATTTCTGCCGGATTTATGACTCTGATGACGATGTAGAAAGCGAAACTCCCAAATACGCTGACGAAGCGAGTATACGGCGAAAATAACGCGGGAAAAAATAAACAGCAGACATACAAGGGTATGGAAGACAATTCGACATCTTTCTTATTCTTCAGACATCGCTTCGTCAGATTTCCATTTTTTTTAAGATGCATGCAGCATTATTTAGATGGATCATTAAAATTTTACCAGAAAGGTGGAAAAAGGTTATATCTGACGATGGAAATTATATTTTGTAATAATATGTTAGAATTTTTAAAAAAACGAGCACTCAAATCTTTCGTTTAAAAAACGAAAATCTTTATGGGTACATTTTATAGCATATGCGAACGGCATTAACATCTACTATTTTCTTACGATATGGCTCGTTGAGCTATCTTAGATTCAGATCTGAGTCCCGTGCAGAAGATGTACCATAAATGAGGTAATACACTCGATCCTTCTGTACGGAGCCCCAATATGGCATGAGTCGCTCAGACGTGACACCAACAGAAAGAAGCTCGCCTCCCTAGCTCTCTGTCGCTGGAGCGACAGGGAGCACTCCGGGTCACCGCAGGGTACAGGACAGTGTCCGAAGACGCGGTGCTGGTGATTGCTGGAATACCCCCGCTGAACCTCCAGTCAAAGAATCCTAAAAATCGCAACGAACATGACCAGAAACTGAGAGGAGCCTGGCAACGACGATGGGATCAGTCCAGCAAGGGAAAATGGACCCATCGACTTATCCCGGTCATAAGTTGGATGCTTCGGTGCGTATCTGAAGCGGATTGGCAAAGAACCATCCGCAACGTGCCAACACTGCCAAGCGGAGGTCGATGACGCAGAGCACACCATCATTGGATGTGAGGCTTGGACACCCCAGAGGAAACTGCTGAAACAAGCACTCGGGGTAGCCGAGCTCAACGTCGACAATATGGTCCACAGCATGATGGAGAGCAAGAAGAACTGGGACCTTTGGCGCGAATACGTAGAAGAGATTCTGAGTGCCAAAGAGGGCAGTGAAAGAGAGAGACGCAGAGCGCAACAGCCTCTCCAACAATAGAATAGGGCCAATAACCTAAGGCCAGACTATCTGTCCCCCTGAAGCAATGTGGAAAACAATACCAGGGAGACAGAGAAGGACAAGGGGGAGGTTTAGTGGGTAGGCACGACCGAAAAAATCGTGAATCCTACACTAAAATACTGGGATGATCTGATCGACAATAACGTCGTGTGTTTGGAAGATAACAGGGGTTTCCTAATAAAAACTATCTAAAACTAATAAAAACATGCATAAATAAAATAATACAAATTTATCATATGTAATTTCGATTGCATTCATGATTATTTTTTGCCGAAAAATGGTTAGTTTCGTGCAAAATATGATAAACGTCTGTGTTTATTGAGCGTTATTAATTTATGTATTTGTATTATTTTTTCAGAACTTAAATAGATTTTAACAAATTGTTTCTTGGGAAGTTACATGGGTAGCGAAATGGCGTGATATAAGGCCGTTTACTACCGATTAATTTATTGTGCTACCGATTTTATATTGACATAAATAACATTACCACGGCTATTTTGAATGTCGGCGTTTGGATGTTCTAGCATTTCAGATAATTTAAATTGAATAAAAATGATTTTTTAATCGAAATATAATCCTGTGCGTGATCGAGAGTGAAGAATTTGGCACGCTATGGATGCCAAATCTGACCCAATTCCTAACAAGTGTTTTGCTTGCTCTATTTCATTATCGGGTAATCACTTTATTAAATGTCGTCAAACGTACATAACGTCAAATAATTTAGAATATTTGCTCCACATTTTCCAATAAGAACTTCGTGCATGCAGCGAATGAAAGCCATCATTACGATGATCATAAAGCATTGTAATTTTACATCGGGAAGTATCAATTCCGCCGGAAAATTCAACTCCAATGGGACCCAATTTTAATATTGATAGCACAATGCAAGAGCAATAAAATTTTATGACCTCAGAGATTCGGCTTCGTTGATTTTCTACGAGAAAACTTTTTACGTAATCTATCACAGCGAACTTTATGAAACGTATACAACTTCAAAAGCATGGGATTCTCGACGTCTGTTAAAGACATCGACCATAATTCCACTTTATATATCAGACATATTTTATTTGTCCCGGAAATAAACATGAATGAATATTGCATTATCCCAAACAAGAAATTGTTTCAATTAAGCGAAATTTTAAATAGTTACTTACATTAAGCACATCGGCCTTATTCCGTGGCTCCCACGGTCTCCAGACCTGACACCAATGAATTTCTTTGTTTAAGGACGTGCAAAATAATTAATTTACACGACAGAGGTGCTCACAAAAGAAATTCTAATTGAAAGAATAATCGCCGTCTTTGCAAATATAAAAGAGTAGTGAAGCAGAGATGGCCAATTTGAAAAAAAATATGAATACATTTAATAAAAACATCTTAAGCATAAAAAATATTTTTTAACCCTGATCTTATCAAACCTCTTCAAGTTTAACAAGTTATTGAATGATTTGTATGATATGTAACATATCGTTGAAAAGGATATAATCTAAAATACTTTTTAAAACCAAACTCGGTTCAAAATAGTTTTTTGTTTATAGAAATTAGAATTTTATTAAAACCGATTGTATAAAATAATGATTTATTTAAATCAAAAATATATTTTGAAATACAAAAACATTTATTTCGTGCTATTACGACCACAGATTAAAAAGCTATGACGATTTAAATGTGAAATTTTGGATATTTTTCAAAATGTTATATTAACCTTTCCCTACCGATGATGTATTTACTACACCTCGACTCTAATAATGGGAATATCGATATGAAATATAATAGATACGGGGTTCAGAATTTGTATATTCTTCCGTAATATAATTACGAAACACATCAAAATATTATAGTATATAAGTATTTATCTGCAGCGACGGAAATAAATAATTTGTCGGAAAATTGAGAACGAGAATGTTGACCTAAACGTATAAATCTGAATAAAAATTAATTTAAATGTTTTTTTATACATGTCAATACCATACCAAGCAATAATCTCAAAATGAAACTCGGACAGCCGGTAATGCATATTTATCAATGTAATGACAAATCTTAAAAAAAAATAATTAAACGGCCATCATGATTCGATAAATATGAGAAATCATTTTTTTATGTGTAAAATTGTTTAATATGTATTTATCAGAATTCGATTATCACAATATGATATGACATATTGAATGCCATGCATTCAATTCATCCACAGCAATTTAAACCGATTGGATCTATTTTACTGCATAAATAGATGTACATTTTGGATAAAATTGGTGTTCAACAAAATAGGGTAGTCAAATAATAATTGAAAAATGGGGTAAAAATTACAGAGAGAAATTTCTAACGGCCAAAAGTATAATTTATTTCCAGGTATCGCGATCCAAAGAAAATTAAACTTATGACAACTATGTAATGAGCCCAAAGAAACTATGTTTTACAACGCTTTTCGAGTCGTAAGGCATGTTCGTGTTGTGCGGCTCTAATTTACTAATGTAACTGAAATAATTCCACAACTATTGTAAAAAGACATGAGATCATTTGAATAGCATTAAATTCTGTGTAAAAACAAGCATAAACGTCCCATTTCATGATGATTTTTTTAACGCCGAAAATATTCACCATTGATGGATTCTATATATAAAAGTTTCGTCACAAAATGTCAAATTGACTTAAAAATAAACATGTAGTCTGCACATAATTGATGTAACCCGAGACAAGCAGTCGTTACCGAATTTGATGTATTAGAAAAGTTTCCTAATTGCAAGTGAATAAACGTCTGAAAGACATGACTTAAGAAAGTTTTTCATTTTAGGGCTTTAACGCTATATAATATGTCGTGGAAAACTAAATAAAAATAATTTTACGTCACACACAAACAAAACAGTGGCGCTCCTTGAACATGCAAACTTTTATGGTTGGTCGTGGAAACGGCCACACTTCACTTTATGTATTAAAATGGCTTTTAGTGTTAAATTTGGTGACAAACCTTTCGCATTGATATATATTATAATCCAAAAACACCCAAGAAAATTTAATGACTTAGAACAATTGCTTATAGAAACTTGTTTCATCATAAATGAAGCAAATATCCAACTGAATTAGATTTGTAATAAATCTTATTTTCAGAATTGAATTTTTTATTCATCCAGCAACTTTTAAACAATATTTTCTTCCAAGTAACTTATCTCAATAAACGATTAATATTTTATTGTTAGTGATTTAGTGCTTACAAACATCAAAGGTTTTTAAATCTTGATCACTAAAATAATATAAATAAATTTAAAATCCTTCCTTTATTAGATCAATTCTTATGAAACGTATACTATCGTTATTTTATGCACATCCATTAGCAATTGATTAGAAAATTAATTGATAATCAATTTTCATTGGTCCCAAAAGAGTGTCTTCCACTAATCCTTTAGCCCCACGAGAAACTTTTGCTCCACACCCTCCAGAGGAGGCGAGGTTTCCGCGAGAAATACCATCTTCAGACCATGTGCATCCGAAGGTGCGATGGAGGAGGAAAGACAAAGATTATTCTAAATTCAAGGGGAACAGCCTAAAACCGTTCTCCTCTGTTTGCCTAGGCTGTTGAGGATAGTGATGAGCTTTTGACACAATCATCACAGGCATCGTGGAATCTAACACCCACCCGGAGACGTTTAGAAAAGGAAAGATTTCGGCGTCGTAGTAAAAAAAAGTATAAGGACTCTCGTGCGGTGGAAATGAAATATATTAGCTCCTAGAACAGCAGTTCCTAACCTTTTCAGTCTTGTTACCCCCATGGCCTAACAGGGAAACTGATTTTACCGTTTTTTAAAATGTGTGCCAAGCCACTTGGTGCTGATCTGTCATTCTATTATCGACATACCAAAAATTACAGCATTATTAACCCCGCAAAATAGCTTTTGTACCCATCCAGGCATAATCACCCCCAGGCTAGGAACCGATGTCCTAGAAAGAGTTGATTTTATACATTGCCTTCTTCCATTTTTCTTTTTGCCCAGCATGATATTATCTACTTTTTTCCAAGGCACTTGCTTACTCACTTGACACTTTTTTGGAGGGTTATTCGCTCTCTTCTGTTCTTTAAAAGCCTGCAATCTGTCTCTTTTTATCTTAATATACAACCAAGATTTATACTACATAGCACTGAAATAAAAAAAGTCGTTAGTCTGAGTTCCTGCGGGTTTACAACCCTCAACGAGGATTATGACTATGAGAAATCAACAAAACAAAATATTTTGGGGGGTTTAAGCCGTTTCCAAATGGATTGATTCATTACAACAATCGTTAGCTCCAAAAATAATATGGTTAAATCTTTTGTTGAGGAAATTACCGCGGCGAAGTTTATCTGATGCGAAGACATGGGATGGCTGCTTTCGTGCATTATAAGTTAATTTGTTAAATATAATATCGATTAGCCAAACGAGAGGCAGAAGTCTTCGTCAGTGTCTTGTTAAAAGCAGAAGGGAGCGGTGCCCTTATGGGAGTCTCGTTCGCTTCGTCCCACGAAACTTGGAAATGAAACTCGCTCGTGAGTTGAGTCCTTAACAATAAAACCTAATTATACATATAAATAAGCTCGTAAACATGCAAAAAGCCGAATTATATTAAATTTCCATTTCTGTTAGTGATTGGATTTAGAAAAATACAATCTAGAGTAAGTGTATTTGTTATATTTTATTGTTTGGTATGCAATTTTATATGATTAGCCCTTTTCGTTTACAACAAAAATATTGATGCAATGAAGCATTTTCCAGGAACGTATAATATGAAGATTTTTTAAAAATAATTATTTGATTTTTGAAAGTCATTGAAAAATAATTTTAAACTTTTTACGGCAGTATTTTTTCAACCCCTACTTATTGTTCTCCTCAATGGCTATAATTGGCTTAAATATTATTATCTTTTCAGTGCATAATTTATAACAAATCATACGTTTTTATACAAATGTTTAATCACAACGTTTTATGTTTGACAACAAAATTGAGTATCGTTCTTTTGATCCTTTGAATTATCAACTGATTTTTTAAAAAAATATACCAAGACTGATTGAAATAATATGAACGAAATCACTTATTTTTAAAATGCAATTTGTTGTCTGATAAAAATTCAAATTATCTCCAAATTCATGACTCATTGCAAAATATATTGCATTTGTGTAATTTGTGTACATTTTATATTAAATTTACATTAAAAATACTACTAAAACAAGCGTATTAACGTTTAAAATGATTTAATATTTAACACACTTTTTGCCTATTGGAACTCCATGATTATTCATATTGACCTGATGCTAGATGCTTTATTGGATTTTTTTATCGTCTTCTTCCCCTTTAAAAAGTATGATGATGACATTAAATTTATCTGAAATTTTTGATTAAAATAAACATTTTTATTATTAATTTCTGTGAAATGGTTATACAACTTTAATCATCTATTTTTTCAGTCTCCTTAAAGGATGTTTCTATCTTGTTGGTTAAAAAAAAATTTTTTTCTTCATGCATCTGAAAGAACCAATGTTTAAAAATATATTCAGTAAATTTCAAATCGATATAAATGAAATTCGCAAAGTTATAGGCCTATAAGGAGAAGCTGCGCTTTGCGAAGTTGAGTAGGGGAGATACTTTAAACGCGTTTTTCTCAAAACTACCTTTTCCAAGCTCATGGAAGTGCTTCCACATGCTCTAGATGAGCATTCTTTATTAAATTTAGAAAGAATGTGTATAATAAACGTCTTCATCGTATAGACTACAATTATCCAAAAATATTTAAAAGTGTTTATTTCATAAACAAAAAACTACAAAAAATGTTGATAAAACTACAAACATTCTTTGGATCGCTCACTATTTTTTTATTTTCCAATACTTCTTCTTAATTGTAGTCTAAGCTATACACAATATTATACAAGGTAAAAATATGTTTATATTTTTTACTGCAAATAACTTGTTCAGGACTTAGGACTTCCATGGTGAAGAATGTCATCGCTCGCGCACCGACATACATGGCTCCCCTCACTCCCGTTGCTATACCTTATCAAATTTTAAAAACAAATTTTATATTCAATAAAGATCGCCTAGTTAACACACAATATCAGCATTCTATATTTAATACTTTACGCAAAAAAAATGTGTTTAAATTATTCACATCGAACATCAATAGAATAGTTCGGTCCAATACTCCCATACTTTCATGAAAATTCGATAACATCCACAAACGATTGACAAATGTTACATTATTGAAGATCCCCATTCGTCATTTTAAATACATAATTAATTTAAGCACGAAACTGCCATGAAAAAAAAATCAAGCCGCATAGTTTACGTAACATCATAAATTTAAGCACGATTCATTCAGATTCTATCGAGTTTGCTTCTGTATGAACATCATGCAATATGTAATCAATATTAGATTTTTGTAAATGGATGAGCACGCATACACACGAGGTGCAGTTCGAATTTCGCCCCGTTTATTATCCGCCAAATAGAATTTATATTGCATTATAATGCCGAGCGATTTTTTCTTCTTAAATAGATTGACAGTGATTTATTAGAAATGTGTATAAATCGTCATACCGATATAATAAGAGGCCGTATTGCTTTCATACAATTTGTCAGTTATTCGAGTGATGTTTCGTGAGCTCGCGTAAAAAGCTGAAACGATTTATTAGAACGGCTGAAATAGTATTTATGCCAACTTCAGCGTCGTAATCTGACACTCTGAAATGCAGTGAAAATGTATATTTCAAAAGGAAATTTCTCAACAATGTTAGGGGGTTGAAATGAACTTATTTCTAGATAATTATGGGTCGGACTTAAATACGCCCACCAAATTAACTTAGTGGTACAGAAAATTAATTAAGCGGCCGTGTTTCTTGTTTTCAGGAAACTTAGTAGAATCAATACTTCTTTTGTGTTTGAATTCAAAAGAGAACTCATAAATTTTGGGAGCGTTTAAGTGCTTTAATATGCGAGGGATTTAAAGAAGAACAAAGAAATGCATAATTTGTGTTTTATGATCGTAGTATTACAAATATTTTTCTTTGGATTAAAATATGATCATAATTTCGTCATAATGCATTCACACGCAGTTCAATGCAGGAATAGGACCTCTTCAATATTCATTCACAGGAAAAGATAGTGGCGAATTTAGCACTTGAGAGACCCCCAGTTTGGTTTTTCAGCCTGGAACAAATTCTAACATTCAATTCCCTATCAGCCCTTGATATGTACGGTTTCCTATTACGAGGAGGACGTATGTCCAATCGGTCCGTTTTTCGGACCACTCATATGACGAATGAGCGCCTCGCTATTGGATGCCATAATTAAACATGTCTAACGTACGATTACGAACTATTATTACAAAATGAAGTTGTTCGAAGAAGACTGATCGGGTGGGCTGTTTAAAGTTTACAATCTATCGAAAATATTGTTGCCCAATTGTGCTCGTGGCGGGCATCTGCTTTGCCACCCCTTTGTTACAGCTCTGTCACCTATATCATACATACATTAATCTCCTCGTGTATTTGATATTGATGATAATATAATCTCCGTGTTTATGTACACTCACTCAGCTGACCAATTTCCTTGGAAGACAGTGAAAAACTACCCCAGACGACAATGTTAACTGGAAAGGGCTTTTTGGGGTATATGGAATCTGGTCCAACCATTCGTGATGCTCAAGAATTGCTTCTCAGAATTACTTCTGCAGAATATATTCAGATGAATTAAATAAAATCATATATAAGAATGGTGAAAATCACATACGCGTAAGACGTGTACCGAACCGAAATAAAAGACGTTTTCAAACCGGTTCAGTTTCGGTCTTTGTTCCTACAAAAATAACATTTTTTTCGGTTTTTGATTCGGTTCCCGTCCGAATCGCTGATATCAACGGACATGAAAATCATATTATATAAATATGTAGACGCAAAACATTTTAATAATTATTTTCGTTTATAATCCTTGCAATTTAAGAACATACTCCTCAAAATGGGAATCAATTTGATATTCTCGGATATATTATTCCTCGAGATAAGGTATGATTAAAAATTGAATAATATTGATGATAATCGATTTTTGTTATCAAAAGATTCAGATAAATATAATTTATGAAGCTTATCATGCGATGCATCAATGCTATCTGTATTTGGGTCATCAAATTTAGTCTTGGTGTCTTCAAAATGGAAAATTAATAACGGATTAAAAATATATCTATTTACTTTTTTAAAGTTAGTTCCAAAAGTACTCGATTTAACATATAGATGGCGATTACTAGAAAATAGAAAATGTTTAGAAGCTACGTTGCTTCCGTGATTGTACAGATCATTGAAAATGCCACAAAAAGCCCTAAAAGAGGCCATAATATTTGTATGCTCAATCGGTCCGCTTTTCAGACCGCTGATATGACGAATGAGCGGATCGCGATCGGATGCCATACCTGAAAATAATGATAACGAAGAAAAGATGGATAAGACAACTTAATATATATTATGAAAACGGACAGAGTTAATCAGTGTTATGTTAGTTCATGTAAAGTAGAATGGTTGAGTAAAATAAAAAGCATGTGCAACTTTCGACCAGGTCAGTATTCTGCGTTTTGCGCCCCAAGCCAAGTTGCGCCCATTGCGGGAGCCTGCTTTGCCCTGAATTTGTTACGACCCTAGAATCAATATTCAAATAAAAACTAAGAAAACTACTATACAAATAATAGAAATCTTAATTTTGCTTCAAGGAAATTAACTGCAACAAAACTGAGTATATATTTTTATAATCTTCTGATTGTATAAACTTCTCAGAACACGTTGCAAGCAATCATGCAAACCATAAATGTCACATATATTTTCTTCAGCGAGTTTCCCAAAGAAAACAGCTTGCATACAAGCATGTGAATTTTTATATTATATTTTAAATATAATAATAGTATTTTAAATTATCACAATAAATACATTAATTCGAATAATATAATCATTGATTTTCTGTAAATATATGGAATCTGAAAGGATTAAGTATTGATTCAGCTCAGGAAATTGATTGATTAACAATTATTTAAGACCATTATAATCGAAAGCTTCTTCGAAAAAAGACGAATGGTTATTTTTTGCTTATTTTTTCAATCATAAATAGAGACGTTCTATAATGTATGGCTGTATAAAAATAACAACAAGTAATTATAGAAATAGTGAGAAAATTTTAGACGAAATATATATTATAAATATTGCGCAATATATCAGGGATGAGGGTTGAATAAACGAAGTAGCCATGGCGACAGTCAACAATCTTTTCCAGTCATGTCGTGATTTATCCTATATTTAATAGCTCAATTCGAAGGCGATTGAGCTGATAAAACTTGCTTCATTTAAATAAAACCAAATTATTATGACCGCAGGAAAGAAAGGAGCTCAATTACAACTCCAGACTGAGATCAACACTGACGAAGAATGGGACAAATTCGTGGAAAAGGAAGGTCTCATCGGTTCGTACCATGCGATATAATAGCACGCACCAAACCTATTTTTGGGCTTAAAAGATTATAACCGAACCGAAACACATTAATTTGCATTTATATGTAGAATATGCTAATAGGGAGCAATATTTTGATGCGTATTTTTTAATATTTATAAATATCGAATACCCAAGCGTCACACTAGTATTCTTATGAAACTACATGCTGAATGTCAAATAATTATTGTCAATATGTCAACTCATCATAAAATAATACTAATCAAATATACAGTTGTAGATGTATACTCAGAATGGTGTGGACCATGCATCGGGATGGTTGGCAATTTGAAGAAGCTAAAAGTAGAAGTTGGAGGAGATAATCTACATTTGGCAATAGTAATAAACTCATTTCATACACATTTTCTCAATTTTAATGAATCATTAACTGTTGTATTATAATAATATTTAACAGGCTAGATCTGATGGAATCGATTGTTTGAAACGGTTCCGTAAGAAAAGTGAACCGACTTGGATGTTCATAGCTGTACGTTTATTTGATGTTAATATATATTGTTTAAACATACATCTTATGATCTATAATACTGTTAAATTATTTAAGGGTGGAAATATTGTGAATTTGATGTTCGGAGCCGACGCACCAAGATTAACACGATTGATTATAGAAGAGCTAGAATATGAAGCACAGGCACAAAAGAATGAACGAGAACGAATACAAATTCCATTTGAAGATTTAACACCCGCTGAATTAGTACAAATGATATTTTTTTAACGATGAAATTTATAAACAATAATAATGTAATATACATAATCATATTGTTTAAATTTGCAGGCTAGAAAAGCAATCGAAGACAAGAAAGCTGATGAAATAGCCGAGATAGAAAGAAAAGCAGCAAAAATAGCACAGGCTGAAAGACGAAGAAAACGGTGTGAAGTAATGGCACCGTTTATTTCAGAGTTATCCGTCTTATTATTTTGGCCGCATGCATTCGAAGGACACAAGATGATATATGAATCATGGGATCCTTTAGGTATACATTCATTATTATACAAAGCATTATAAGACCATATCTGTATTACAACAATATTAATATTATAGGAATATCTATTGCCGATAAAGAAAATCCACTTTTAACCGAAGAACAATTTGAGGAAATATTTTTCGATAATGCAGAAATAACTGAAAACGAAGCTGCCAAAAAGATACTCATGGAGAATCCATGTTTAACAGTGCTATTAAAATTAAATCCAGAAAAAGGAGGAGACATAATAGGTGAGCCATCGATATGATAATCGCTTACAACATTTTTCAAAACAAATAAATATGCATTTCAGAAAAAATTAAAAATGTTGTATACGAAGACGCTTTAAAATCAGAAAAAGTACAAACTGGCGACGATGAGACTGAAAACGAAGATGAAAAAACAATAGCTGAAAAACTTTATTTGATCGACGAAGAAGAAAATGTTATACCGGGTATTTACACACCGATCAATGGCATCTCAAAAGCTGCTGCAATCAATGTATTATTTCCAAAGGTAAAAATTATAAAACCGCTCATTCAATTTCTACAATATGCATTAATAAATTTACATCATTTTAATTTTAGACAGTCGCTCAATTCATAGAACCGGAACCGCCTCCATTACCGCCACATCTTGCAGTAGTATATGATGCATTTAAGAGGAAAGAAGTCCTCAACGCCTGTACGCTATATGAAAAAGATGTTTTGAAATTGGGATTTTTTTCAAATGGTGATCCTCAAACAGCTGTTAATATAGGCATCACGCCAGACGAATATGAAAATAACCATCAACAAAAAGAATAGTGCGTAAAGAACCATCAGATAGCAAGTTATTAGACAATTCTAATTAATTTTTGTTATTTTATAGCGGAGAAAAACTTATTGTTATGTTATCGAAATTACAAAAAGAAACAGTTCATGTTTTCAACGATCTTGGACCGACTTACATAAGTCCAAATGCAGTTGAAGGCGCCAAAGAATGCTCTGTATTCTTCCCACCAGGTTATGGTGAAAAACCAAAAGAGGTTGTAACTGTTGTCAAAAGGAAAAGAGGAAAGGTAAATATATTATGAAATTATATTTATATTTAAAAAAAATATGCAAAAAGTTCATCTATTGTATGGTTTTATTTTAATAGAAAAAGATTGATTCGACTAAGGGTGCATCTTCTGATAAACAAGGAAATGATGCTGAAAAATCTTTGGGACAGGATACAATCAATACTGAAGTTGAAGATAATGGTGATAAGAATGACAGTGATGAGGGAACGGAAGCATTAGAAAATGATGAGGTACTTATTTTATTATTATCGTTTATAACATTTCATTACATTTTAATAAAATGCACATCTTATTGTTTTATCATAGGGAGAGATTGGTGATGATGATATTACTCCAGACGGCGAAGACAAAGCTACGTCACCAATGGGAGATGCATAAAATTAGCAATATATTCAAAAAGTGTTATTTGTAAAATTTAGACAAATGTATTTATATAATATATTCATGATGTTGATTAAAAAGCAAAAATAATAAATACAAATAATGAACAATGTATATTAACATTTTAAGATCTGCTGACGCTTTTTGCCGTAAGCTTTTCCTCAATCGTTATGAAACCGTTGTCGCTTTTTGGCATATGGAGCATATGCCGTATTTATTGATCGATAATCGTATTTATTGTAAATAAAAAATATGTGCACAGACCAGTACATACATTAATTCTATGGAATATAAAAAAAGCCTCGACTGTTATCTAGGGCAGGTGTCGGCAGGAGTGCGGCTCTTTGTGTAGACGTTTCAGACATAAAATCCAATTTCACCTCATCTCAAGCAGCCTTATATGCACAAGTTAGAGTCACCGGACGAATCCTATCCATATGTATATTACATAAATGCGTCTCTCTGGTACTTTTGTTATCCTGTTCCCATGATAATTTGGCTTTTTTCACATGACAAACTGCCGATTTCTGATCTAGGTTGATAGATATGAATGATGATGTCTAAATACATTTTGAAGCACATTTTTGTTAGAATTATGGGAAATATCAGACGTAATAAGGGTATGAAGCGTCCGTGGCAAGTATCTAACTTCCATAGACTCCCCCCCCCTCTAAATGCAATGTATTAAATACTATTATAATGTATGTTTTAAAATTATATACAAAGATAGTGTCAAAAGTACCCGATCTAACGTATAGATGGCGGTAACTGTTTTACTATGATAGAAAGTGTCTAAACGCTACGTTGCTTCCATAATAGTATAGGGCAAAAATCCCTAAAAGGGGATGGAGCGGCCACAAGGTTTATATGTCCAATCGGTCCATTTTTCGGAGCGTTGTTATCAGATATGGATCTGAACATGTCTACAGAACGATTACAAACTCTTATTACGAAACGAAGTTGTCTGAAGTAGACTGATCGGATGGGTTGTTTAAATTTTACAATCGGTCGAAAATATTGTCTTAATTTTATTGTGGAGAATGTTTAAGCGATAACAAAGAAAAGAAGGATTATAGTTAATCAGTGTTGGATCATGTAAAGCAGAACGGTTGAGTAAAATAAAAACCACGTGCAACTCTTAACCAGGTCGGTATTCTGGGTTTTGTAGTGGGCGTCTGCTTTGCCATGTCCTTGTTACGGCCCTGTAAAATATATATTTATCAAATGGATTTATTGGAAAAAAAGGTCTTGATGTCTTTCACAATTTACCAAAAATTAACGACTCCGCACAACAATTTCACACAAAATCGGACAGTTCATAAAGTGTTAATCATTTGTAATATTTCTAAAGCAATTAGACTTTATTCAAAATAAATAGTGAATATAAAAAAAATAAAAACATTATCGAAGAAAACAATACAAAAAATGCAGTGTGAGGAATATGTGGATAAATAAATAACACACTAGTATCTGGGTGGCTGTATATTTTTTCATGATTAATTTTAACAAATCCGTTTGTACTAGATATTTAGTTGCTTGATTATATTTAATAATTTTATGTACAAATATAATGTTTATTTATGATAATATGTATAAAGTCACATTTTGCTTGATAAAAATAACAGATTTGTAAAAATGCTTAACTAAACGATAATAAACTTACATAAGTAGAATACAGACAGCCCCACATTACATTATACAGCTCAATCTACTTACACTCTTATAATGTAGGCTCAGAATTAAAACAATAAGAGTAGTTATTTATGCAGCTAACTACATAGTCCAAATAATGTCAATATTTATGGATGTCAGCAAATGAGGATATTAATATTAAGGAGTATCAGTAAAGTATTATTTTTATTATGACCATTTTCAACAGTCAATTGGACTTAGCTCGCTGTTATCTTCTTAGTTGTCTTAAAAAAAAGCTAGATGTGATTTTTTTGCTTCAAAGCCTATATTTTTTTAAAAAAGAGGGAACCATACATTGAGAGAAAAGCCATACCTAACATGGGAAAATAAACATACTTTAGATTAATTTTTGGTAAATACACTATCTCATTACATTTAGTTTTTTCATTAAAAACATGACAATATTTTTTTGTTACCTTGTTTTGTATCGTACACTTATATCATGGAATTTGAACACAACGTATTTACCACGATAATAATAAAGCCTTACTAAATAACAAAGTAAAGGAGACAAATATAGTATTGCATTAATTCTCAACAAATGTCATTCTTAAGCTTACATACACAATTCCATCACACGTCCCACGAGTTATCTAGAACTGCCTGTATAAATTTTCCAAGGCGGATTTCTACTTTTTTTTTAATATTAATGTTGTATAAAATTATGCTTAACAATGTTCGATAACAGTTAAAATAAAATTACACCAAAACACGTCTCATCAAGCACAACATGATTATACATATAAATAACTCTAATATCCTAAAACTATGCTTTTCCTATATATACAAAGCATTAATAATCACTTCTATATTATATTATAATTTAAGTAAAACTGAATAACATATCAACAAGCGAACATTTTTGAAACTCACATTTCTTATTAAATGGCAGTGAATAAGTTTATTAATGGACAAGTTAAATATGCAATCACATCATAAATGTTTAATTAGCTTCATTATATAATTTGAAATAACCTTAGTCATAACAGTTTATTTGAAGTCACCAAGTGCTTTGAGATTCTAAAAAAAAATATTCGTCTTTATCTTTACTAATTTGACTTTTAACAGTAATAAATTAATCCTATAGTATCAATTGGCTATTCATATAGATAGAAGGCTTTTGGTTTTGATGCATTTTAGTAATTATTATTAAGATTTGGGCGTCTTAAAATAAATATAGTGAATTATTTATCTCACCCATACTTTTTAGTTTGTATACATAACATATTTCTAAACCACTGAATCCTTTCGAGTCCTGAAATATTAGAAAAACAAATATAATTATTGGAAAAAAATTGAATTACAGACAAAATAATTTTAGAAAAATACAATACCATATATAGTTATTATCTGTGTGAGGCGCTCTCATTACACCAACACCTCCACCTAGCCGTCGATAGTTCATAGTACCACAAAGACGCCACTGATTTGATTCTGGATCAAATACTTCTATAGATTTTAAATAAGCAGTACCATCAAATCCGCCTACTGCATAAAGCTGACCATTCACAACAGCAAGACCAACCTATATGAAATTAATACAGATAATAACAATCATCTATTCATTTAAATTCTAAGCATAATCGTGCAAAATAAAATATGCAAATCCAAATTAAAATACCCCACTACGGCGCGAAGTCATAGCTACAATAGGACTCCAAGTATTCGTATGAGGATTATACCTCTCCGCACTTGATAGTTCCATGCAATCATCTCTTCCACCGACCGCATAAATAAGATTATTAAAAACAGCACAGCCTAAGTGCTTACGCCTGGTGGACATTGGACTAACAACGGACCATTTATTTTGCCTTAAATTAAATAATTAAAATATTAAAGGTGCACTTTTTTATTACATACTAGTGAAATGAAACATTTTAATAGAATTGTGAAAATAATATACTACCTCGGATCGTATCTTTCAACCGTGTTCAGAGGACATTGACCATCAGATCCACCGATGGCATAAAGATAGCCTCCTAAAACAGCCACAGCGACTCCAAGTCTTCTTGTAGTCATAGCACTAACTTTACACCATTTATTTTCTTTGGGATCATATCTAAAAATTATACAATTTAATAAGACATACATGCTATCAATATTTTACATATATATTTGATAAATAAAAAAATGGTACTTCTTATATTGACTATTCTATAAAGAAACATATACGAATTCGTTAACCCTTTAAAACCTGAGAACATACATGCTATGCTCTAATGTAAATCCACTTTTTTGTCAGCTCTGCCGCAGCGAGTTACAAGCGTGATAATGAACCAGGCTCAATAAATGAACCTTAACATTGTTGATAGCACACAATATTCGTTCATTTCTTCGGATTTTTTCTTAATGTTCAACTTGCATGGTATCTGTTTTCTGTTGTTCAGCTATTTTTATCTATTAATGTGTTGCGAAAATAAAAGGACAGGGTTATCGTGCAAGCCTGCTAGTTTTTTTTGCTAGCTTATCCGACGATAGTGATTCTAGTTAATTATGCCTAACTTTTATGAAGGTTAAAAGATTCTTTAGAATACAATTTTTTGTTGAACAGTAAGTATGAAAATTTAAAAGTAAAAATAATAAGTAAATTCCATACTTTTCTACGTGATTTAGACACTGGACACCATCTTGGCCACCGACAGCATAAAGCGCACCATCTAAGACTGCCACTCCCACAGACGTTCGACAAGAAGTTGTAGGAGCCACTTCACTACACCACTGGTTAGTTTGCGGATCGTATCTGAATTAAAAAAACGAACGATGAACAAAATGTTCTCAAAATCTGGAGTCATCAAATATCAAAGTAGAATAATATGTGGGATTGTACCTTTCAATGCTATTAAGGTAGCTTTGACCGTCATGACCACCCACAGCATATAATAAATCATTGAGCACAGCCACACCTACGCCGCATCGTCTTTTAGACATGGGTGCAACCATCCTCCATTCAGATGTCTGCGGATCGAATCGTTCTACAGAAGCAATAGCATCTCCGGAGCACCATCCACCGACAGCAAATAATACCTCTCCTAGTACAATACATTACATAATTTAATATTAATTATTTATTTTAATGCATTTATAGATGACAACATTTGAATATTTATATTACCCCTTCTAGTTGGTTTTCTTGGTCTTGTTCGAGGTCCTTGCATTAGTGGTCTTTCTTGGGGTAATAAGAGATAGTTTTTAGCCTCATCCACTAAGTCTCGACATTCTTCATCTGATCTGACTAATAAATCAGAACTCACAGTGCCAACGAGGAATTTAGGACTCAATAAAGGTAAACGAACATGTTGCAAAACCTTTATCACGAAAAAAAAAATCAATAAGCATTTCATTATAACTTTTAAATTTAAACAATATGATCATAAAAAAATACAAACCTGTGCAAGATGTTGCCTCCGTTCCGCAACGTTATATTTAACCCATGACATTACGGAATTGAATGTTTGTTCTTCGTTCCGTACATTAAGTTCATCGGAAGATATTATATCCACTAATTGGCCAACGGGTAAAAGTAAAAATTCCTCACTTTCCATGACCTGTAAATAAATATTTTCAATGTCGTATGCTATTCCATTAAAATTAAATTAAAGTAATTATAAATTATGAACCTCCATGAAATTGTGCTGGGTAAATTTGTCTGCTATACGTAGTAGTTCTCTACATGAATGGGTGTCGGCAAAGGCTCTGATACCTAAGCAATTTGTTGGATCGAGTTGCCGTTTGAGAAATTCACAGCATATATCCTGATAATAAAAATGATCAATTAATCTTACAAGCGTATTAAGATATTATATTTTTATTGCTAGATAAATTGAGCAAATACTTGAATTTCAGCCAACTGTAACAAACACGCTGCAGGTAATAGAGTTTGTACATTTCCTTCTTCAACCATGATATGAGATGTATAACAAAAATCAATAAGCAATTCCATTGCGTTTTCATCTATGTCTCTAATAGTTACTTCTGTTTGTCTAGATTCAGCTAACTCACCAGTGAACATAGCTCTAAAGTATGGACTACATGCTGATAGAATTACCCTGAATGAAAATCAATTTATTCCATAAAATTAACAGAAAAAACATATCATCTTTAATAAATAATTTATATATATATAACTTTTCAACCTATGTGCAAATATTTTTCTGTTTCCAACATTGAGTACAACATCACATAGTTCTCGATGTCGTCGGAGAACATTCAACTCTTGTAAAGTAGCGCGTGGATGTTTTTCTGATGAATGTGGTAAACGGGCCGGTGATGGCGGCCCTTCACACACACCCATTTCTCCCATCGTGCTATAGAGACAATACATATAGGTTTATAAATATTTATTATTTCACTGCATTGACTTAAATTTAAAGCAGGCAATGTTGAATTACTCAAAAAATTTGGAGTTGTCTACTTATCAAATTTTTATAAGAATAATTAATGACTGAAAATTTATATACAAAAATACATAGATAACAAAACGATACTGCTGTACTGCATGATTTATGTGCTCGTCTAAAATTGCTTAGTACGGACGTTTTACATTTGCTATCAACCATCAATCGGGACGTGTTAGCAAAAATTATTCAGCACAATTGTACAGCATATTATATTTGAATTTAAATATCTATATGTCAAAGAGAAATGATTCAGAAAGCAATAATCCATGTCTGGCATAGTTCTTTCCGACCAACAACCAGTTAATGATGCATACTATTACTAACTTTTGGAAAAGGTTAAAGCAGCCTACCAGTCAAAAAGATGTGACATCACTAGAGGTGTTGATGCTTCACGAAAACACCAGACTTGTTACTGCTCTCATAACGGAAAACATTGGAGAACCAGCAGCGGAAAACCGTCAAATATCCCTGCTTTTAGCCCAGATTTTTCGAAATCCACATACAATATTTTGGACCACTTAAGGAATATTAAAAGGAGAAAAGGTTTAAGTGATGCAGAGATGAAAGAGCTCTTGCGCAACTGGCCTCATACCAACCCCACTATTTTTTATGCAACTGGAAAAAAAAATTACCCAATTTGTGGTAAAATGTATAGATCGTAATGGACACTATAGAAAAACAACTTTTTGGTCTTAATATTGATTGAATAAATATTTCCAATATTAATTACAGTTCGATTTGACACAGAGGTAAAAAATAATTACTCCCAAATTAATAATAATCCTGAACATTTACCTGGAATGATTTCTAAAGCTTCCCAGCTGCAATCGCAGCGGGGGGGACACCCAGTCCCACACGGATTCAATCTGAAATTAAAATATCAATATTGAGTAATTGATAAAATATAAATATCAAGTTTGAAATTACTTCATACAAAATAGACTGAACGTGTATTTTTACATTAAAAATATCCTGTGAATTTGTCAACCATTATAGAATATTTTTGGAAACTAAAATTAACTAAACATTTACAGTTTCTCTTACCTTTTTCGTTCAAATAAACATTCTGTATACTACCATATAATACCAATATTATGCAGTTTTGATATCATACATTTAGGTATGTGCACATTTATGACATTTTAAATATGTATATATCAATTATCAGCATTATATTAAGTCTGTCTGTTTGTGAAGTGAATGAAAATAATACATTTTTTATTTATTTAATAACATAATTCGTACAATACAATTCCCGTCGCCACTTATTATCTTTTGCTAGTGTGATGACAATATGTAAATACCATTTTTGAAATATGTCTAGTCTTTAGATGCGAAAAACTCGACTTAACGATCATTTGGATTTACGACAGAGAGCGAAATTTAAAAAAAATGTGCGTTGAAGCTAAATGCATGCCTACATTTAAAGTATTCTAAGGCCGTTTGACCCTTTTTTGGGTGGAAATGTAGTCGGATTTAAATTGAAGCCACTTTTGATTTATATAATAACTCAAAAAACCCAAAGGAATTCAAGGGAATCGATATCTACTTTGGCACTACATTATACAACAAAGATGTGTGGATATTAAAAAATATTGTGAAGAATAAAAAACAGTTTAAAATATTATTGGATCTTGATAATGCTCCACCCTCCACCCTTAGTGGATTCTCATTCAAGCATAAAAGTAGTTTATTTACCTTGCAACACTACAAGCATTTTACGGCCGATAGATCAAGGGGGTATTGCTAATTTTAAAGCATATTATTTAAGAATTACTTTTACCCAAGAAATTGAAGGAATATAAAAAGAACAAACTTTAGGAGAGTTATGGAAAAACTATAACATTTTTTAAGCAATTAAAAATATACCAGAAGGATGGTCAAACGTAACGATGTCATTTATACACAGTATATGGAACAAACTATTAAAACATAATATCAATTTAGATAGAGAAAATGAAATAAATAAAGTAACGAATATCATTGTATAATTTTCTCAAAAACTTAATCTGGGAATTTAAATATATATATATGAAAATGATGTTGAAAAGCTCATATACAATAAATTATCTAAAAAAAATTCTTAAAGACATAACTGCAGTTTTTAGCCAAATCAGAAATGGAATCCAACAATTTGAAAATAGGACCCAGATACTGATAGATCTTTGAAGATACGCCGCCTCATTGAGCAAGCTTATTATCTTTTATGTGCCTTACACTCAAAGTGCGTCGACTACCAGCAGCTGAAGCCTTATCTTGTTTGCAACAGTGTGGAAAAGCGCTCTGGTACTAAATCCGTACCACTGCTGCAAGTTTTTCAGCGACAACAACCCTCGATCTTCCCCTGGAGTATTAATTGTAGAAGAGCAATTTCTTGTTGCGCATAACATACCCAAAGTACTCTAACTATCCTTTTTTGATTATAATAAGCACTCCGGGTTGTTGGTACAGTTGCGCCAGCACATCTACATTTGTTTTCCGTTCCATCCAGGAGATTTTCAACATTCTTCTGTGGATCCACATCTCAAAGGCTTCTAGACATTTACACATTGTATTACCAAGCGTCTAGGCTTCCATTCGATACAGAAGAATGCTGAACACATAGCAGCGCAGTAATCTCAATCGTAGTGTTTTGGAAAGTTCTTTTAAGCATAGTATTTCATTTTTATGAAGGCTGCCCTCGTGTTCTCTATTTTGCAGCGAATTTCTGTGGTGTTTTCATTTAAGTAGCATCCAAGGTATTTTTAATTCTACACTCTCTCTACGATATCATCTTCTATTTGGATCATTCCATTGATGCTGTTTTGAGGTTTTGCTGAAAGCTAGCCACTTTGTTTTCTTAATGTTTAATTTCAGTCCCATTGATGTACTATGTGTGACGACTGCTTTTAATAATCCTTGCAGATCATTGAGGTTTGTGGCCAGCATCATCTGCATATCTTATATTATTGATAGCATTCCCGTTTACTATTGTGCCGGCATCGGCCTCTCCGATGGCCTCCTCAATAATATGTACCGAGCATAGGTTGAATAACATTGGAGAGAGTACACAATCCTGTTGAACGCCTTTTAAAACTTGAATGCTTTCTGACGTTTCACCATCAACTCGTACGTTGGCGGATTGATTCCAGTAAAGATTCGCTATTATTTGTATATCGCTATATGGTGTGCTTCCTATTGAATATCAGCAGCCTCTTTTCCTTGAATGCTTTGTTTAAATCATCCATTTATTGACAGTGTATCTCTGAATTGAGCGTTTCATTTCAAAAGCTTATAATGCATTCGTCTTTGGATGTCCCACCATATATACAACATTCCCTTATTTAGGCTCAAGCTCAGTTTAGAGAGGGACGGGTCAGGTTATCCTTTTCCTTATGATATTTTCTTAAGTAATTAATTTTTTATCACCAGTTATCTTCGGTCTAATAAGGCCTCATTTCTGTTCTGAGTAAGCAGAGGTATGCATATGATGACTTGATGATTCACTTAATTTATGAGACACCCATTTGGAATATTTATAGACCAATTCTAGTTTCCAAATATGGTCCAAAATGGTTTGTTGAACTGAGTTAAGTTTTTCTGCAATCTTCGATGTTATCAAAAAAGGAACATGCCCTATCATATCTTGACCATATCCTCATCGATCAAAGATGACCACCCAAAGGGTGGCTTATCATTAAGATTAAAATGGTCAGCGTCAACCTTCAACATTCTCTAACTAGAATTAGCTGGAATTTTCTTATTTGTTACATTTTGATACACAGCATGAAGATTTACTATGGTTGTTTCTATAAGTAAACGTAATGGCAATTTGCAATGCCACTTTTTCCATTGGTAGTTTCCACAACCAAAAGGCTTAACACTTTTTCACTCATTATGAAAGATCTTCACCTGGGTAATATCGGAGGGCAATATTAAACGTAAATTATTGTTTTATCAGTGAACTCATTCCACTGGATATTGTTCAAAGAACCACCAGAATTGGTTGATTCCTCCTCTTCTTCTTCAACCAGTTCGTCTAACATCTCCTCGAAGCCTTTACTTGTATATGCGTCCTCGTTATCCGTGCATGAAATTGATGAAATTGTATTTATAGCCTTTCTTGCAAAGCTCACTACTCTCTTCACTTTGTATTTCTTCAGTGTCTAACAAACATGAGGATAAAAAATCATTGATAAGCTTGTCAGAAAAAATATGCTTCTCAATTAATTGAAGTCACATTCTTGGAGTTTGTATTTATCCTGTAGGTTACAGTATCATATTGCTATTCCCGCTAATTGCTCTACACTCTTATGCTCCGACTATCGAATTTAGGCTTTGCAAAAAACTTCACTGATTTACACTGCGCAACCAATGTGTTAAGTAAAACTCAAAGATAAAATTTTGCTATGTCGGCTTATTGTGAGCATATTTCATGACATTGCCAAGAAATTGGATATTATATTATTTTACTTCAAATAGACATTCTATAGAAATAGTATAACAACAAGCAATATTTAGTATGAAAAGGTAATAACATAAAATCTAACGTTCTCATCAATATCATAACATGATTTGATGCAAAATAATGGCGTTAAATAAATTTAATTTTCTTACAATAGGGTTTAATAGGCGATAAACAAACATTTTTATATGGTATTTGATATATGACGATAAGAATTGAAAATTTATTGAATTTATGACATTTATATGAAAATATTTGATAACATGAAATACTAACAATGACGGAATGTCATGATTCGTTAAAAAATGTTGGAATCGATCCATGCATTTATTATCAAATGCAATGAATAATAACAAGTGAACGATAATCATAATTTATGAGATATATTGACGAATAGCACGACAAGTTCACTTGGATATACATAAAACACGAAGTAATGTATCGGTAATCACAGAAGTGAAATCGTGTAATGATTTTGTAGCAGAGTGTACACCCTTATATGAGAGCCACCTTTGATATTTTGATGCGCCGGTGCTTTGAGACATGTACGGAAGCCCCAGCCGTTGACAACGCCTTCTCAGGCGCGGGCAGCGGACTCGTCCATCACAACACTCAGGTGTTCGGTGTTTACCATTTTGGTGACGACACTGTGCATATTGGTCACACTGATATCAATTATCAAGCATATTTAAAAATCCGGGGTGACTTTGAGCCAACAAATTTATATTTTTTTAAAAACAATATTATCTTCGAAAATAAATGATGATTAATACAAGCATAAATAATAATATTAAATACCATATGTTTTTGTAAAAAAACAACATTTATTTTGAAATAATTTATGAAAAAAAAAATTTAATCAATTACATAATTAGAAAATATTTTATATTTCCTATTGTATAATAAGTTTTCAGTATTGCATTTACACATTAAAAAAATTATATTTACAAGTCTTAGAATGAATTAAATTAAAATATCACATTTAAAAAAATATATGCGCAGTTTATATAAAAGTATATTTTTCAACAATATTAAATAAAATTGATATACGTATGTATTCATGTAAGATTGTAAAAAAACTGCTATATTAAAAATATTAATATAAGTTACATGTAAAAATTAAAGCGCACGCCGATAATGTTAGTAAGACGAAAAATTTCGAATTTAGACCCATATCAAAGACAAATGCAGTCGCAGGCAGATTGATAAACGTCACTTGGCCGGTGTTCTGGGATTTGTTATTCTAATCAGAATATTTAATATATCGACAGTTTTGGCAGTAGGAAATGTCAAATATACTTTTCGAAAACAAATTTGATCTATCAAATGATGATGGCATCCGACAAGCATGTGAAGAAATCGAAAATGAAGAAGTAAATATATGTTTTCTTCTTCTGTCATAGTTTACTTCTGTCACAACTTCATCACACTATGTATTTCTATATTGACATCAAGTTGAATTTAATAATCTATTTATTCATGTTAAATAAAATTTATTACATTAGGAAGAAGTCAATGCAGCTCTTGAAGCCTTATTTGTAAGACAGTGTCATTTAGGTGGCAAATTAAGATCCATTAGTCAAGCATTACCAAATTTAAAAGGATTAAAAGTAGACGCTGTTCGTTTGACAGATATGATCAAGTATACGTCAGATCTTGCAGAAAATGTCAGTGCAAAAGTTCGCCAGCTAGATGAAGCCAGGGTTTGTATTTACATTCAAATCAAAATATATGACGATTAATTTATTTTGCCTCGTTTATTCATGTTGTTTTAATTGGTTCAGGGGCGAGTTTCTGAATGTCAACAACGCGTTCATGATTTAATAGATCTTCAACTTTGTAGTGAAGGTGTTCAAACCGCACTCCGAAATGAAGATTATGAAAAAGGTATATTTATTTAAATTAATATTAATTACTAACAAAATCTTGTTATTTATGTTTATCATTTATTAAGGGAACATCTCACTTTGACAGTCCAAAGACAAGGTAATTTTTAACAATTTGACAGGGAGACTGACTTATTTTAAAAATTAATAACACAAGCAGTATAAGATATATCAGTTTAATTCTTCTTTCCATGTTACAGAGGGACCCTTTAAAGTTTTTATTGATTATGTTTTAAAAATTATATCATTAAGGCCTTCATTATGGCAGGGAAACTTATTTGAATTATATTATAACCTTATTTGAAACACATACTCTAAACCAACAGTTGTTCCGAGAAGGATTTTCAAATTATCTTTTGCTTAAAACAAAATTTATGCAATGCTTCCTTTTATAATTTTGTTAAATTTTCGAACATACTTAGGAGCGGCTCATGTTCATAGATTTTTATCAATGGATCCATCAATATTACGACAAACTGCTGCAGATGTATCAGATACATCTGACAGTGAAGGAGGTAAACAAGAGAATAAATCAGTTAGCAGTAGTGCTGTAAATCAATCATGTACAACCCTACATAATGCAGCAGATAAACTACGAACTGCTGTAACTAATAGGTAAAATTTAAAAGAAAAACATAACAAAACATATTAGCATGTGTATAAAACTTAAGTTTTCTTATGTGTTATGTTTTTATTACGTACAGATTTAACGAAGCTGTGAAAAAAGAGGATCTGGCTTCTGTCGAGAGATTTTTCAAAATATTTCCATTACTGGGTATGCACGATGAAGGACTTCAAAAATTCTCTGTATATTTATGCTCCAAAGTAAGTGTGTTTAATTATAAAATTATAAATTTATGGTAGTATCTTGATTAATTAAGCCTATGTATATGTTACAGATACAAGAATCTTCACAAAAATCACTTAATTTGGCATTATCTACAAGTTCGAATGATAAACGTGCATCTGTGATATTTGCCGATACATTTACGACACTTTTTGAAAGTATTGCTCATACAATTGAAATACATCAACCTCTTATTGAGACATATTATGGTCCTGGAAGACTTTTGTCTTCGATATCTGTTCTGCAAAAGGAATGCGATAGACAGACGACTAAAATTATGGTGGAATTCACAAAAATAAGGCAGTTTAATAAAATTTTGTATCAAATTAACGAATACAATAAAAATAGTTCAAGCATCTCAAGTTCATCGACGAAAGAAAAACTTGATCCTAAAATATTAGACATGTTGATTGGTGAAATATCAGTAATGCATTCTAGAATCGAGCTGTTTTTCAGATTTATAAGAAGACGAGTAACTGTAAGTGATTTAAAATGTAAAATATAATATTTATGTTTTATATAATCAGCTTTTATTTAAATATATATATTTTTTTTGTGAAGGGTGATATTGAAATTGGAGTGAGTGACGTAGAAAGGAAAACTTTATTACAGAACGATTTAATAAATTTGATTAACAAATCGGAATTGAGTAGAACTGCTCAAAATTTATTAGGAGATTATTTACTCATGGAAAGGTATGTATATCATTTATATTCAAATAAAAAATCTAATGATTTGCTCACTTTAAGTGGTTTTATCACATTTATAAATCTATCAATGACATATTTGGTTGTTTTATCAGATAACAATTGTTTGAATTCGTCAACTATACACTGATATTATCTAATATTTTGTGCTCAATATCAATATAACTATTTCATAGTTTTCAATAAAAGATTCAATGTAAAAATGGTATTTAAAATTAAAAATATATATATTTTAGGTATTTTATGGAGGAAAGTGCTCAAAAAGCTATACAGATCGATTTACTAGAGGAAGGACAATTGACAACAAGTTTAATCGATGATGTATTTTTCATCATAAGAAAATGTATCAGGTGAAATAGTTTTTCAACTGAGTAGCTTCAAGTATGAATTGACGTGTAAAGATATTACACATCAATTATCACTTTAAATATATTTTAAAGGTATCCTAAAGCTCATTTTTATTTTAGGAGAGCTTCGTCTACTGGCAGCATAGATGGTGTATGTGCAGTTGTAAATATGTCTAGTGGTGTATTGGAAGGGGCAGTTTGTGGTGCTTTGAAACGAGCTCTCAGACAGGGTTTTCCTTGTGGTTATTTAGACTTAGCACAGGCATATTCCGCAATTCATACTACAATACAACAAGGTAGGCTTCAGCCTGGTGATTCAGAAACGCAAAAAGCCATGTTTTTGGTAAGCCAATGATATAAAACGTCTTATTTATTTATAATAAATTTACTTTATTAAGATTTATTTTCTTTTCAGGCTCATTTAAATAATAGCGATGTAAGTGTTGAATATGTCGAGTCGTTAAGTCAAGCTATGATGGCAGAAATAATTCTTCATCATCCATCAATGAGCGAAAGTGAGCGAGGAAAAGTTGAGAGTTGTTTATCAGGTGTTTATTTATCATCAATACATAGAAAATGCCATACAGCACCGTTAATTTATTATTGTATATTCAAGCTAAATATATTTTTATTTAAAGGTTTATCCGGCGTCACTGTAAATTTAAAAAGTGTCACTGAATATGGCTTACGTCTGCTTTTATCGAGTGCCGTAAAACCCAGACTTAATCCTTGGGTTGATGCATTTAATCAATATAATCATCATCCCAGTGAGGTATATTATATATTTTCAATTTATTCTAATTGTGATTGATAAAACCATTTTTCAAATAATTTTGTAATCTGTAGGATGACTTTGCTGCATATGAATCTGAAGAAAATTTCGTTCAAACCTTAATAATGAGTTTGGATGGACTTCTTGGCACGTTCAAAGAAACATTAACGCCGGCTAATTTTGATGCTTTAATAACATCTATCACGATAGATTGTAATCAAAGATGGGAGAAGCTCATTTTGAAGTCATCATTTAACAGGGTAGGCATTATATGAATATAGTTTTCGTGTAAATATTATTTCGTCTTGTATTAAATGTTTGTTATTTTTAGCTTGGTGGTCTAATTGTCGAACGTGAAGTAAGAACATTGTGCTCTTACCTTGGTAGTCTTTCATCGTTTTCTGCTCGTGATCGATTCAGCAGATTGACACAGATAGCTGCTTTGCTGGCTGCTGAGAAGCCATCAGAAGCTGCAGAATGGGCGGCAGGTGCAGCTTGGAGATTGTCACCACAGGAAGTGAGGCAGATATTAGCATTAAGGTAAGAGATATTTTTAGTACATTTATTATTTTTATCCATTATTTTTTAATATACTTCGGCCAGCTTTCATAATCCTTTTTTGACTATGAGGCTTACATTTGTATTAACTCTTTGCACTTCGAACCATCCTGGACGTTACCTACAAGAAATTCCGCGCCACTTTGTCGTAGAAACGTACATTTATGAACCCTCATATTATATAGTATAGTTTTGAAACCAAGTAAGGTAATATAATGATATTGAACTTAAGTGAACTCCCAACTAATCTATAAGAGTCTTGACATATTTATAAATGTGTCATTGATTCTGAGATCATTCTGGGATGTGGTAAATTATGTAAAAGTTGATAATACACATTTCCAGCCCCCAAAAAAAATAACTTTCTCCACCATTTCAATGACTTTCGCAGTAAACAATATGCCGGAGCGTATTGATTCGCACGATCCACAGTATCCATATTTGGTGTATAATCTTAAACCATTTTAAACTTATTGACTGATACAACATTTCCACCACTTAATGTTCTGGGGGTAGATTGCATTTCTGTATTGTAGTAGGTACTTAGTAGTGTGAAGATTCTCTTGTCTTTTCACGCGCACTTCTCACCTTCTCTTCTGACGTAAAACTCGTTAACATATTTTGATTTGATTTCTTATGTCATTTCAACAGAACACTTCAGGGAAACATGCATTTATCAAAAAGTTGTGCTGGAATAAGTCGACTCCCCGTAATCACTAATAAACTAAAATGTCCCATCAGAGGGGACATCCGAGTGATATGCTAGAATTACGATGTCCCCTAAGAGGGGACAACGGAGTGCATATGTTTAAGTTAAACAACTGATTGTGTGATTGATATAGATAGCATCTATGATATATATACACTTTTATTGCACGTTTTAATTTTAAATACATGTTTTTATTCTTGAGTTATCAAATAGATATTTACCAACTGTTTTTAATTTTAAGCCATCTATAACAAAACGATCGATACTGTAATTAAGATGTAGCCACCTTTTTATTCCACTGCCCGCTTTGGTATCGTTGTAAATAGTAAAATTTTCTAATCGTCTACCATTCCACAGCAACATAATTTAATACGACTTCAAAATACTTGTAATGTTTGAAATGAGACTCAATAAAAATGTGTAGAAACTAAATATTTTATATCTGGTACAATTTTCGTAAGGAATAAACGAAGGAAATATTCAAAAGGCTTCTATATTTGGTCATAATATAATTAACAGAACTATAGCTTGATTTTACACATTCGAATGTAATGATATAATTTCCAAAAGTATTTTTGGAAAGTCTTATTAGCCTCCTCAGTTTTTAAATCTTCTCTGGAGTAACATAATCTTTTTTAGATGTAACAACATGATACAATATCTACCAAAAAGATATCAATTATTGAAATAATTCAGACGGTTTGAATAATGTGTATAAAAATCTGAAATCGAGGTTTTATTCTATTTACGAGCTTTATCAAAACGACAGCATTCTACGCTTGGAAATATTCATCATTCATGTTGTTATTTGATACTTATCTTGTTGTAATTGGGTTTTCGACGTCTGTTTTATTTGGACGCGTTTGGTTTATGTCGGCCAAAATATACACAGTCATGTGTGCGATTTTTTTTTGTGCTTAATTAATATTTTTATGGTCCTCGGGTGATACGGATAACGTATTGCTTTTATGCGGCAGAGTGTTATTTACATTTTAAATAATTTGCTATCGTTTTGGGGTCTATTTCGCAATACAAGAATGAGATGTAAATGGTTGTTAATGCAAGAAGTGGGGTCGATTACGTCTATCGAACACAAGAGGTCAAAGGGCGGCTTATAGAAGACGACCGGTACTAAATTTCATCCCCTTAAGCCACTCGCCCCTGGATAACTACACCTTATTTTCTTGGTTTACTGTACGGTCAAGTGTCATTTTCCCCTTTATGGTGTCATTAATGACCCCAATAATGTCAGTCGTCGATTGTGTGTCACTAAAGAATACAACGTACTCTTCCCGCAACACCCCGAACTGCTGCTCCTCAATATCTCTTTTATTATGTCCGATGTAAGGGGGAACTGATCGCTTTCCCAGCTGTTTATTTTTGCTTATGTATTTTATAGGACGATTCGAATTTTTATTTTTTTTGCGGCCAACATTTCGCAGGAAAATAAACATCGAACGTTGAAGGCTTTTGCGGATTAATGTAAATTGAATTTAATCTGAAGTATTCGCACAAACTTTTCGTAAACGGTATTTCTTGGCATTTTTTACGGACGCTCGTGTTTCATATTTCAAAATCGAAATAAGACTGACAAAATTTGATGTATTAAAATGTATGCTTCGATCTTGAACGACATGGAAAAACAAATTTGTTGAAGATTGATTGGATCAATTGGCTTTTTCTGCTCAATCTTAATTTACCCTATTAAATTTAATACATCGAATGCTGTAAATAATCCTTGTGCTATTTGTAGTATATTTTTTAATATGTAACAATATTTAAATCCACCTCACCATGTCGTTTGAACGGTATATATATGGATAGTGTATGTATATAATATGGACCCCATTTCGAGACTGAAGGGTTTTATAATATTGAATGATTTACATCTACCCCTTACCCAAGAAAATAAATATTTTTGAAGTGACACTTGTATTGGCGCAGTAGGACAAATTCGTTTGAACGTCACGAAAGTTTAAACTCCAATCGACAGTTGGTCGGAAATAAGGGGAGAATCGTTTGTAGTATACAGGAGAGTTGTCTACGCCGAATACATCATAGATACACTGCGCGCATGCGCCGTGTCGCTTCTATTGTGTGTGTCTAAACGTAGCATAAAACAACCACTAGATCAGTAGCTTGTCTATTTTATAATATATTACACAAACGCAGCTTCATCTTTCAGCTAACAATTTCCGTTAAGAATGGAAAAAAGCAGTTCGTGCCTTTTTTAATTGTGTGCCTATTAACCCCTTAAAGAGGTAAGACACAATGTTGTATCCGAATTCCAGTGCCTCAGAAAGAGCATTCTTATACGTTGAGCTCGGGGAGAAACAGAGATGGAGAGAGTATCTTGCGTACATTGTACGATTGTATAGATCGTTAATCCAAATTGATCGATTATCTTTAATCCAAATTGAATCTATTTCAAGTATGTTTCATGGGTATTGTTTATGTTTACGCAAAGAAAAGACCGAACATTGTGTGCTATCGATAGTGTTTATTTAATTAACTACAAGCTTCATACACGCTGTTGCGGTCCTGTCTAGGGAATCCAATCCCGAGCCAAATTTCGATCTCGGGATTTCGGGATTGAATTAAACCATCCCAGGATCAGTCCCGGGATCCCGAGACTGGAATTTTCAATAGGTTAAGAAATTACATTGATAAATTTGATAAAAAAAATACTGATAAGTCCACTTGTTTAATATAAAAAAAATAATTAGAAGGCAAAAGAAATTTATTTATTTAAGAAAAGATAAAAATACAACCAACAAAAAAAGATAAATAAAATACTAAAAAATTCAAATATTATTTTGAAAATATGCCCGAAGTAACATTAAGGCCAGATCCACACTATGGTGCTAGTAAAGGTTCGATCTCGCTCCGGTCTCGGTCCGATCAAATATTCTTACACGAGAAACAATGAGCGTATTCACACTCTGGAACGATACGATAGTGTGAATATGCTCATTGTTTCTCGTGTAAGAATATTTGATCGGACCGAGACCGGAGCGAGATCGAACCGTTACTGGCACCATGGTGTGGATCGGGTCTAAAGCATCGAGTGTTTCGTCATTTAGTCTGGATCTGATTTTGGTAGCCAGGCAACTTGCTGCTGAAAATGCACGTTCAGCCTCCACTCTCGTTGGAGGCTGAACGTGAACGTGCTAGTTCGAGTTGATGACCGCGTGAGCCCCCTTTTTTGGTATAACACCATCAATGTGACTGATAAAATTCCTTTGTGCTGAGACGCGGACTAAAACTCGCAAAATTCCCGATTTCCCGACAAATTATTTATTTCCGTCGCTGCAGATGAATACTTATATACTATAATACTTTGATGTGATTCGTAATTATATTACGGAGGAATACAAAAATTCTGAACCCCGTATCTATTATATTTCATATCGATATTCCCATTATTAGAGTCGAGGTGTAGTAAATACATCACCGGTAGGGAAAATTTAATATGTATAACAATTTGAAAAATATCCAAAATTTCACCTTTAAATCGTCATAGCTTTTTAATATGTGGTCGTAATAGCACGAAATAAATGTTTTTGATTTTAAATATCAGTTGATTTGACAAAGGATACAAGCCGAATCTTTATAATTAGATTCTAAGATTTAACCCATTCGTTATGATATAATATTTTCTTCTTCAGAATGTAAAGTATGATTTCTTTCTTATGCAATTGGGTCAATCATGCTAACTGCCACTGACATTCAGTAAATCCACGCTAGCATTTGCATACTCATAACCATACATACGCTCGCAATATACTTTTTTTCCCATGCTTTTAGTATCGCGCTACATTATTCCATTTCCATTTTACACTCCAATGTATTCAAGACTTTTCATAAATTATTTACATCTTTCGGCTATATCGATCTTTAATATAAGTCTATAATGAATATTAATCGTGAGGAAAAATTTCCTTTCGCGGAATACTTTGAAGAAGAAATATTCCACCTCGTCTCTCGTGATTGCGTACTTCAAAATTTCTCTGTATTGGATTCGAAAAAAATATAAAACGTATAGGGAGGCATGAAAATATCATTTGAAATTCGGCTCAGCAGGGTTGACGGGGTAGTCGAATTCTCGAATTCTAATTGAAGGCCAAGCACGAAGCCGAATATAGATGAGGTCGCAATTTGTTTTTCGCGTGATAATAAACAGATACGAGTCCGGAAAATTCCTTTTGTTACTCCGGAAAAAAAATGATATGATATTGTAATTTTTCTCATTACCTGGAATCTTCCCCGTTCCGGGTCGCTCCGGGTTCATTAAGTACGTGATCGACACGACCGTCTTAATGAGTAAACCGATTAGTAGGGCCGTCGGGACGCCTCCGGGTACCTACGTCATCGCCCTGGGACTTCAATAAAGACGATCCAGCTCTTTGATATCGCCATTTCGTTAATAAGGTTGCCCTAACTTATGGGAATAATTTCAGAACTGCTTACTAATTAATCCTTTTAATTTTACGACTCACACACTCGTACTCCTTACAATTATTGCCGAAATTGCTTCGGTCGTGGCCCACAAGGCCGACCCCATAATTCTAATGCGATTTATTTTTCGAGGACTTAATCGGTTTGTATCAATTTTGTCGTGCTTGGTGGATTTCAATTTTCTTCTGCATGAAATATGCATGGAAATTAAAAATGTCGAGGTCGAGGACGCCCGCCGTCCATATGTAAATTGGTCCCGAAGTGGTTTTCCATAATATGGAACCCTATGGTAATGAAGGTTCTTGATGCATAATGATGATATTAATGTAACATAATGACCAATAAAATATTTTACAAAGTTCGCCACGAAGCTTCGCCATGCCAAAAGGTCGCGTGCCTGGCGTGGACATTTTCGTTTCTGGAAAACGTAAAAATCATGCTGTATTTATCGTCCGAAAAACAATTTTACACTGTCTAATTCAGTGGATTGCTAATAGATTTATTTTTATATTAAATGTTTTTAAATTGATATATTAACATATTCCGGTCCGCTCATATAAAATCGTGTGTTTCGAGCCGCGTTTTTATAGATCCATTTACGCGAAAACATGTCTTTTGTTGTTTGAGTTGTTGATGCGTACTAAAAAACATCGTTTTTTTAGTTTTTTCCGAAAAATGGTATCAAAGTGGTATGAAAAGTTTTGCTAAATTATTGAAAATTTAAACAAAATATATTCATATTTTATGTAAAATTCAATGATATAGACATATACGTTATATGTTTGTGATCACGCGTGAGCATCAAATTCTTGTTTTTATTTTTTAATCCGATTTTTATGACTGATACCGAAACATCTATTTTATGATCCACGTAAGTGTCCATTGAATTGAATTTACCACTTTTATATATATACTCAGACAAATCTCTCATTTATTCAGGAAGATTAATTTCAATTTGACTTCTGGTTTAAGAATTATACCGATTTTTACAATGGACATATTGAAAAATTCGCGCGGATTCCTAGGCGACCTATACGCGAAATATAGTGGTCTTGAATGTGTTAATGTATACATGATAATAGACATTTTTAGAAACATTTATACTGACGATTGCATGTCTTGCATCTAATGCGATTTAATGTTTTTATTCTATCGGAATAAAAATATTGGTATATGCAATGTAATTAAAACCGCGGAAATTGAGTCTAACGCTTTAAAATAATGAATTGGTTTAAAAATAATAGATTATCCGGGGGACAGTTCAAAGGGTTAAGCCTGGTAGACAAGCGGTGCGGAAGGTCTATGGATTTTAACACTCTTGTTGCCCAACATGTCGCCCACAACGTCTCTGTCTTTCTCCGAGCTCGACGTATAAGAGTGCTTTTTCTGAATCAATGGAATTCGCTCGCAAATATGCGATCATCCTACCGTACAGTTTAAAGCTTTAGTAATCAAGCCATATGTATCGCTCTTATCACCCCGGGTCTATTTTCACAGTATTATTCTCGTTGTGATTTCTGCCTCGTATAACAAGATTTCTTAAGCTCTTGTTCAGTTATTTTGAAAACAAAGGTAATTAAAGCATGAGAACAGGCGTTTGTTTTAGTAGATGCGATCCAAGCATCAGATTAATATTTTTCAGGCACGGATAATCTGCAAATCGAATTATCCACACCCGGATAATCGAGAGTACACTGTAGTTCATATTTATTTGCTATTTTGTACAGATTTGCTGGTATATCTTCATCCAAATCGATTTTTTCTAATTAATTTTCCAACAATTTTGTCATTTGAATTTGAATGAATCCCATTACCGAAATTTAATGTTTTTCTTTTGTAAATGCTGTATGAATTCTCGGTATTAAGGTAAGTATTTTTGTCATTTCCATTAAGAAATTCTAAGCTGCAATTTAATATCATTGAAGAAATTATTTTCCAGGGAGTATTTTGACGAAGCTTATAGAATTTGTCAAGTATTTTCAAGATCATTAGGCTATAATTTTGCCAAAATCGAATAAAATGAAATTGTATTCCTTGATAAGTATCATAATTTTTAGTGTTGAAATATCAATAAATCTCATTTAAAAATTGTATTAAATTATATACTGTCTAAATCAAGAGAATGGTGTATTTCGTGTTTAAATGATGTGTATTTATAGAGATTAATTTACATCATATGTAACTCCTAAATTACAAATCAGAGAGAAATATACATCGTAACATTCTATAAATAATAATCAGTAAAAAAATACTAGGAAGGGGTTTTTGTAATTTTGCTCATGAAGTTCCAATTCCGTCAAATTGACGAGTGGATTTGTTATAAATATGCGTAGATCTTAAGTTCATAGGAATGTTTGGCAATTATTCGGCATGAAAATAAATCATCTTTCACAGAAAAATAATAAGAGAATGAAGATGCGATTTAATAGTTACAAAGAAGTCAAATTTAAGGGTGGAACGAAATTCGAGACAGCCTTGAAGAAGAAGAAGTTCAAAGGCAACACACGAGTAAGGTAAGAGGGTTTAAGCCTCAGTGCGAAAAGAAAGTGTTTCCTTCCGATAAATTACACAGTCTGAGGTAAATGTCTATTTGCAGAAATTCAAAGAGACTTCCGCGCAAAAACACCGCGGAAAAGTAATTAAGAAAAAAAGGTTTTTCTGCGCGAAATTAATTTCACTGTTAACAACGCGATTGTGAAATTCAGCCATCCACTCCCTTTGTCCTTAGCGAGAGAAAATATCCTTACAATGCGAGCGGATCGCTTTATTTTTATATTATTTTATTTTATTTTTTCCCTCCGCTGAAACTCGACACGGCCGCGATAAAAGTATATTAGAATTTAATTTGCCGGCGGAAGGGACTTTTAAATATTTAATTAAATACGAATTAAAGCTAAGGGACTCGAAAACAAAAAGAATGGCATTTCGAATATGCCGCAAGGACGATTTCATTCCTATCTTTGTCCAAATCGCCGTGCGTATACGCTTCGATGTATTATTATACTGTTTGTTTGTATTTTTATATTGGCAATTTGAGTGCCCCTAATTAAAAATGCTGGAATCTGGGCCGAGTATTGCCGTAAGAGACTCAACACAATAAAATCACGTGCTGGCAACAGGAGGGATGTAAATGTATTAATAAATGAACCTGATTTATATTTTGCCACAGTATTAATATATAAATGTAAATGAATATAATATTACACCTTGTGGGACAGTAGATAAAACAAATAACCGGACAGTAGAAAGTTGTTGCGATAGAAAACATCAGGTTCTGCTCTTTCGAATGAGCGCCATTCTACCCTTCTCGAAACAACTATCGTTTCAAATAAAGAGGCTTCCCTGCCGCACCCTGTATTATAAATTTCATCTTATAAATTTTATTACAATTTCATAAGCAAAATATGTTTCACCTTTTATGAAGATATTAGCTTCAGTATCATTTTTTTCAAAAAAAAAAAATTACTACTTAAAACTTTAATTCTTTGCGGTCCTATGTCGAGTCCGGCTCGACATTTTGTTTCTACATTTTTTCCCCACTCAGATTTAAAATCATTCAATTTTATTTTGCGTATCGTGTTTAGGAGAGTATTTGGAAAGGAATATTGGTTTTTATGATCCTTCATAGGTTTTCGCCTACCTGCTAGAGATACAAAGGAAAGGGGCTGTTGCCCGGATAAAATCCTAAAAACACAGGCAGTGACTCTTAACGCACGCTTTCGTGAACATCTTTGATCATACTTACGATATTTTTACGTAATCATATAATATTCTTATAATATATAACATTGTGCATTCTAAATGAGTTATTTGAGCTTACAAAATATTTTTTTTATCCTTAATGTAATATTTTTACATTTATTTACTATACTTATAACGATTCATGTTTTTATGAATATCCTGTGACGCCCTAATAAGGACTTTTTGCGTGCATTTTTCGCATAATACGTCGTACTAAGATGTGATTTTTTCCTTTACATCTCAAAAATATATTTGTCTCTTAACGTGCTGTTTGAAGATGCTACCATAATATTTGTTTGAGAGATAAGGTCCATTCTAGTTCATAATATTTGTGACCAAAAGCTACCATCTTCAAGACCCACCATTGTTACAATGATTTATATAATTTCTCACGATAAGGTGTCTTCACCGTAATGTGCATATTCATGCGACAATTTATGCCGATTTCTACACGATGGTGAATTCATACTTCTGCAGAATTAATAATCTTGTACAATTTATTATCAATTAGGAGGCTTTGATTAAATTATGTAATTTTTGTACCGCCGTCTTTCCGGTGGCATCAGAAAAATAATTTTCTCCTTAAGATGTCGGTGTCCGTAATTACGGTTAGTGTTTACGACTATTTTCCTTTTTTTTATGAAGAGCTTTTGCTCTTAAGTTGGTGCTCGAGGAAATTGTGTTTAAATATGGTTCCACTTGGGAGCAAAGTCAGTTTTTACATTGCTTTGCTATCAAGACACCCTTTTAATATCTGCTGTGTTAAATTACATAAGGATTTTTTTTTATATTGGAATTTTTATTTTCTTTTGAGAATCAAATTGTATAAGTCAAATTAAGTCCGCCAGCAATCTGATTAACATTTCGACGTCTCGTTAAAATTGTCTTTTGCTTTCTCAAGATTAATTTTGATTTAAATTTGAGATGACGGCTCAAAATTTATGTAATTTCGACCCGTTTCATTTCATCCCTTTTTTCGTGTTTCTTATGCGTTTTCGTAGGGCGAACTTAATTTTAGCAATTTAAAAAAAATATTGTTAACACCGAGTTGTGCAAGTTTGTCTTATGTTCTTACGTTTATGTGACAACAGAAAGTAATGTTGATATAAATATGTTAAAATAGTGGAAAATAATTATGTTTTTAATAATAAACAAGTAAAAAAATCGCAAATATAAATAGCATAACATAAAAGTTATGACCTCTGTTTGAAATCCTTCAGCCTTCAATATTAATATGTTATTGAATAATGGGAAAATTCAACGGAAAACATTCACGAGAGAAAGAAAACATGTTTTTCAACAAGGGCTTTCCTAAGACCTCATATAATATTTTATTAAATTCCTGTTATTGCGCGTTTTTAAGGAATCCATTATCCTCAACCATGCGCCTATTTCAAAGTACACGTTGACAAACAACGCTCTCACTTTAGACATTCATGTCTCTTGTAAATGTCACAACTTGAATATGTGACATGGCGGAGGAAGATGCAGGGAAGAAGAGCACATGATCCTCTGAAATAATTAGCCGCTCGCAACAAGATTGCCAGGTAATGGATGCTGGAAGAGAATGTAACCGGGAAAAGTTCATTTGAAAGTGCCCCGGGCACTCTTTAATATGGATGAATCTACGGTAAAACGTAATATCAAAGTTAAAGAAAAAGTTTGAATATTAGACGTGGCCTTTTATATGCCGGGGCCTATCCTTGAAAGGTCTCCTAATCATTATATACGTACTTTCGGTTAACTTTTTTCATTCTGGGGCAATGAGGGCCTCGAATAAAATAGGGTTTGAATAAATTAAAACTGCTTCTATGTATTCTTTCACTTTGTTGAATAACTCGTTTTTTTACCGCTGTAACCGAGAGCCAAATAATGGGCGGAAATTTTTCATACCCAGGAATGTTTTTCTGCTGCGAAAATTGTTTTCGACGTTTCAAATCCGAGCAATTACACTAAAATTATACAATTAGCTATTTTTAATTCCGCAATTGAATTTTTATTGGAGGACTCTAATTTAAGGAGGAATAGACATTTAATATTGAACGACCTCGAAAAGAACAAAGGCATCTCTGTCAAAGCCGTTTAAATGTCTGGCTCCTTCTGATCCTTATTCCAAGGATAGATTGTTCAATAATTTTGTTAGACCGTAAGGACGAGCATGTTACATATTTTATTTGACAATTTCATCTCAAGCGTGACCTACCTTTTCGGCCTTTGGCTCATATTTATTTAATAGATATTTGCATTAAAAATTCAGATATTTTAGGATTTGATAATGCTACAATAAATATAATCTTTGCTCATCCATTTATTTTATTTCTTATAACAATTCTGTACAGTTATTTTATATTTGTAATATTTAAATCTTAATTGAAGTGCAAATTACTAAAGGCCTCTCGAATGATTTTTAAAAAAGCATTTTTTCACATTGAAGTGGTTATTCAATTCATATGTAACTTATAATAATTTAATTTAGTCTCACCCAATTTAACTAACCGAACTCAACCTAACCCTATTCAACCCAACAAGTTACAAAAGCATTCTGGATATTAATCTACCTTTCCAGTCTACAGTCTAAATCACACATCCTCCTGATTTTTTGCATTTCTCAAAATCTACGGAGATCTGTGTATATTTTCTTCGTACTGTAACCTGACAGTCTGATTAAACAAGGTACATATTCGTACAAAACATAAGCTGATCTGTTTAGGATGTTTACTTTTGATTTCAGGAAGAAATATTCCTGTAAGTCTTTTCGTCAAGCGTGGCCAAGACCAACTTGAGGACTGCGGAGAAAAGAATAAGATAATAAAAAATTAATAAAGGCGTCAGTTTCAAAGTTTTCCTTGTAGGGTTTCTTTTCCTGCAAGAATAAATGGCAGTGACTCTGTCCCTTCCAATTTTTATGCGCTTTTGCGCCATTTATCTTGGCAGCTGCACGTGTAAGGGATCGCCACGTGACTCGTGAGTCAAACCACGTGACTCATGAGTTCAACCACGTGAAAACATCTTGAGAATATTATCCTAAATTTTTAAGTCGATCCGAATAAAAGTTTCTGAGATACAACCCAGGGAAGGTGCGTGCTCAAAGTCAGTCAAACATACTCTGGTATTCTCAAAGCCCAACCTTACGGTGAAGATCTTCTTATCAACAAAAAAGAATACGTTGGACATGTGCAGAAGATGATGAGTACCCATTTACGTGATTTAGTCAACAAAATAGCTGAGGAAAAAATAGTCAACGGTAAAAAAACTAGAAAAAAAAACTCTTTCTGGCAAAGGTAAACTTACTGGTAAATTAATTGACAAATTAACTGTTTATTATGGTTTGGCAATAAGAAGAATTTTGTGAGTCAGCGGAAAAATGAAAGACGCTATATGGGCTACATATTATCACTACAGCTCTACAGACAAAAATCCTCAGCACGGAAATTGCCCGAAAGGTCCAGACTCCTGGTGCGCTTGGCAGCGAGCATCGGCTACGAACACTCTTTAATCATTTAAACATGATTATACTCCATTACCAAATTATGTTTTGACTGCAATGAAACCTATCTATGAAGATCTCAGTAAAAATGAGCTTCTGGAGCGGTGTGTTGGTGGTTTCACACAAAATAATAATGAAAGCTTGAACCAAAATACTATATCTGGAAGGTTACTCCAAAAATACTTCCTGCTGGTTCAAAGATCGTTAATATTGCTGCATTAGTTGCTGCTTGCACTTTTAATGAAAGAACATTAGCTTCATTATTATTTATGCAAGGTATGGATTAAAAACTTGGTTGAAATTCCCACGAATATGTCCGAAATTCAGATGAAAACCGTATGTACGCAGCCAAAAAAAATCAGCGAGCGAGACTCGCGAAGCTAGGATTCATCATAGACAAGAGCAAAAGGATGCCCTGGACATTGCAGTTACTGCAGGTTCTTTGCTTTATGGCCCAGGAATCGACGATTCAATGTAAGTTACAAAAAAAAAAAAAAAAACCAGTTTTATTGTTACTCAAAACTTTAAACGCGTTTTTCTCGAAACTGTGTTTTCAAAGTTGTTTGTCAAAATTTCTCAAAAACTACTTAACCGATCTTGATGAAATTTTACACTAACCTTCAAGATATAATTCACAAGAACTTGGACGAAGGACTCTTTTTTTTTTCAATCACAACTATTAAAAAAAATATATATACTGAGCAAATTTCACCAAAATTTGCATTTTTTTGTAAAAAGGTCTACCAAAAATCCAAATTTTTTTTTTGTTTTTTTTCCTTCGTTCAGATTTTAGTTTATAGTCTTAACTAAAAATAAGGATATTTTTTTTTAATTTAAAATGATCCTGTCATGAGTTCTACTGCCAAAACGCTTTTTGGAGGGTCACGGGAAATGACGTCACAATGGCGGAGTTTTGAATATTTTCTTTTGAAAATTTCAAAAATTCTTTTTCAAATGTAAATCTTTATGAATATAAAAAGTTTGAATAAAATATTTCAATTTTTACATTAAAAAAAAATTGTTGGACTTAAGCGATTTATTGTAATTTTGTTTGTTGTATACCTAAATACATTAGTGCTCGATTATACACAAACGTTTATTCATATCTTGTTTCTGTATGTGCTAACATGACAGACGACAGACAGCGACTGACTGGATTGGGGGATCTATTCCGGGTTACGGACTAGCCACATAAAGAGTGACTTCCACTGATCCTTTAGTCCCACGAGAAACGATACGCGCGGAGCGTCCAGGTGCCTACTCATTTGGAAAGACCAGCCTCAGACCATGTGCACCCGAAGATGCGATAGAGGAGGAAGGACAAAGGTTAAAGCTAGATTCAAGGGAATACTTCCGCAGGTTCACTGCCACCACGAGTCCCACCTCTGTCAGGCTAGAGAAGATGACGGACTGCAGGGCTACCCCTTCCCCATGGTACTCGTATCGGCTCGGTCATTCTTAGTACCTAGCCACTGAGACGAGTTGCCATTTGTACAGCCTAAAACCGTTCTCCCCTGTATGCCTAGGCTGTTGAGGATAGTGGTGAGCATTTGACACAGTCTCCACCAATACTGTAATCGGTTGTTCCACACACCCCTTTATGGGTAAGCAGCACAGGGTGACCTGCACACCCAACTCATATTAGCTGGGCTACACCAGATGCGTTTGATGAGCAAATCGACGAGGCTACTTTCGCACACCTCTACTCCACATTATTACCCCCAGGGGTTCAACTGTTGCCCACGGGCGTAGGGTTGACTCCCCCCCTCCCCTGGGATTTTATGTGTGGGTTTGTATATTTTAACAGTAAAATGTTCTCTTTATATTTACATTTTGAGTTGGCTTTAAGCAATCCCTTTTATGAGACCATTGCTAACCGTTTTGAAATGGGTTTTCATGGCGTATGTATGTTTTTAAAAATGCGGTCGCCAGCCACACCTCCTGTACGCTTCGAACCCAAGCTTTTGTGATTTTATTATCTTTCAAACTGTATTTGAGTGATGATTTTCTATGAATTATAATGGAAAATACATATATTTTCGTGAATTTCTGCACTTTAGCATTCTTATAGCTATTTTGATTTGGACTTCTGACGAAAGCAAGCGATTTAAAAAGATACATGTTAATGGAGAAAATCGGACGTTTCATATGAGAACACGTGATGTGTGCGATGGTGACGGAGAGAGTATAAACAATTCTCCCTCTCATTCCGACCATCTGCTGGTTGGAGTTTCACTTTTCGTGACGCTCAGGTCAATTTGTTCTATCGCGCTTATAGAAGCTTCATCTAAAATATGACATCGGTTAATATTCATTTTTACGAATTTTTAGTATTGTTTTAAAGTATTTTCTTGATGATTTTTCATGATCACTTGTCCTATATTAATATTTTATGTAACATTGATGTCAATATTTCGGGTTACATTATTTTACTTTTAGGCACCTAGGCACTGTTAATATTTAAATTTAAGTGTTTTTTTCTTGGCTTGAAGGTGCTTAAAATATGTGTTTGTTCAAGAGGGATTATTCAATTTGGATTTATCCACTTAGTCCGATTGTTGAATTTTCATGTTTGCTCTGCGCTCTCAGCTATTCCGCTCGTTAGCCACCGACGTTCTTTTTATCGTAGACAACCCCCTTTGTGAGAATGGGCGGGATTTTCTGTTGAATACATTAAATTTAGTTTCGGGGATTGAAACCGCCCTTGGGACGCGATTCGCCCGCCCTAGCAGTTGTAATTAGCGGCGCGCCGCCGGGTAACCATTCCACACTCTTGTCCTAGACCATAGACTAGACGCCGTAACGCCTAGGGCCAAGCTTAGTTAATTTTAAACTACAACTACAACGCCGAATGTAGAGAAAATGGTTTGCTATTTTCCGCTGAGACGAATAAACACATTAATGTTGCTCTGCGGAGGAGACTTTGGCCAATCAATATGTCGTCGCACTGTTTGGATTGGAGACTTGAACTGTTTATAATGTGGTTGCGGGTGAACGGGCCTAATCAAAAACGAATCATTTTTGCGGCTTAGTTGGATAATTCAATCAATATAATTAGGGCGGTTATACAAGGCTGATATGTTTAACAAACAGTGTTTGTATAATCTTTTCAATAACATTTCAGCTTGTTATGCGAGGTTAATTTTTTAAATAATTATAATGCTCAATTTTTATTAATTTAAATGTATCAGGATATTTCTTTCTGTAAGGTTTTACCAACAAAACGATTATCATCAATTTATTATATTCCTCCATTGAGCACACAATGGACCATTTTCTTTGCAGCCTTAAAATCAGAGTCTTCCTTCCAAGTTTCAACATCTTTATTCAAAAACTCTGATGAAATTTCCGATATCTGGATGGAGTCATAGTGTCAATATCACATTCGAATCGTATTTATGTATTATTTTATTAATTAAAAAAATTATTGACGTTTGGGGTTAGTTTGGGGTTGATTATTAAGCTTAGTGGATGTTCTTGGCTGCCTAATTGTACTTCTTTAGATTTTTACAACGAAAAAACAAGGTAAATCATTATTTTGTTTTGCTGTTTTTAAGTTAAAAACACGTTTGTGTCCCCTCTAACGAGTATTTTCATGTATTTGTAGACGAAAAATACATAGTTTTATTAAAATAGTGTATTTAATAACATAAAAAACCAAGATTTTCTAGAACGAATTTTTAAACTAAGACTAAAAAAAATCAAATTATCTTTATTCGCCTTAACTGTCTTAATTTGCTTTAATAAATATTTTATTCACCCAAGAAAGATATAAAGGCATTATAAGCATCTGCCTTCAATTATCAAAAACAAACCCATGAAAGACTTTATAATATGCTGTATGTTGGGTGAGATTAGATGATATAATTCTAAAACCTTAATTTAATCTTAAACATTTCTTTTATTATTGCTTAAAAATTTTGTTGTGCTAATTTATAAATATATTTAAATCAGGAAATATTTGAATTTGTTTATTCGTCGAAATCTTATTTGGTTTAATGCAATTTAAGTTTTTTTCAGCTCATCCTGATTTGGAAAGTTTCTGTTTCGAATCGGATTTATTAGAGGGTGTGAGTGCTTAGGATACGGTTTTCGCCGATCGATTCGAAAACCTCATTTCGGATCCGGAAATTGAAATAAAGCGAAGATTTATCTTAATGAAGATGAATGCCATTTTACGCTTTCTTTTTGTAGTATTTAAACAATGGGGAAAATATCAACGCATCCTGACGAATGCCGAAGAGGAGAACTAAGCACACCCTTAAGAAATAACTTACACGAAAAGCGAGATTTGTTAATGGTTTTAATTTGCATTGTAGAATTCTTTTTCTTTTCTAGCTATAAATTATGGTGGTTCTTAAGTCTGAGACTTAAAGTAAATCGAAGTAGCTCTTCACTGAGATGGAAATATACTTGCTATTTTTTTTAAATTCTAATAAGATTAGAACTTCCATTCGCATTAAAATCCCTGAATCTATTCGTCCACCAAATATAACATATGCTATCCTAAATTCGATATTCCAGGCATTTACATCATCCAGAAATTGACTTTCGTGATACATGACATTCTTTCTTTTCGATGCATTGTAGCAATGCAGTGGAGAAACAACGTACACAGTAAAAGTCGGTTTTTATTTCGTGGACTTACTGGTCTCTGTTGGTTTTAAAAAGCATTTACTTTCGGAAAATGTCGCCCTTCTCTTGCACAATGGCAAATGTCGCTCATTCCTCTTTATGATATCTTAAAATGGAACTGTTTTGGTATCTGGCCAGTATTGATAATAGCCCTCCGGTTTTATTGCGCCCATAAATGCGCTCTTTCCGATGTACACAGTAAAGAATAATAAAAATCTAAACATTCTCTTGAAAAATAACCCAACCCTAATGGCCTTCTACTGTATTAAACCGTGATCTGCGATAATCTAATGTAATGATGTTCTTTTTTTGTCCTCCCGGACGAGAGGATGTCGCTTTGTTGCTATCCACTATTCATGAATATATACAAGGGTTGTATCATATAAAAATGCGCCTTATTACATGCCAATGGGGGACCAAAAGCATATTTTATAAAGTGTTTAAGCGCTTAAATTGTATTCATTATTTTTTTTCTAGACTGAATATTTTTCAAATTTAGTGTGTTGCTGAAAATATGGTGTTTTCGATGTTTTACAGTGGACTGCTTGTGACTACACTATGATGATGATGATTTCATAAATACATTTTCATTTATCATTGTCGTCAGCCAATTGAGTATTGCTAAATAAATTCTGCATCAGCAAATTGCTTATTATTGATTTTCTGGAACAGGGATGGTTTATTTTTTGTGATAAAATGTTCGTGACATTCCTGAAAAAAATATCCAAATTTAAAAACTTTAGATCCTATGGTAAATTTAAGAACATATTATGTTACTTGGCATCGTCTAGAAAGTTTTCAGCAAATCGAACCGTTCCAAATATTTTTTTGCATTGTTCTGTCAGTTTAGTTCGTTTAATTTGCGTATAAATCGAAAATGTTTTTAAATTAAATGCATACAATGAACAATTCAATTTTGAATTTCTGCAAAGGAAAGTCAATATTTAATAGAATTTGGTATACATTGGTAACACGCAGCGTTTCTGATTTGTTAGCCAAAATGTAGCATAAGATTGTTTACATCAAGTATTATCAAAATATTGGATGTTTAATAAAGTATCCAATTTCATCTCATCTCGAAATATTCACAAAGAAAATAAAATTTTCAGACGAGCTTTGAATGATATCCAATAAAAATATTTTTTCGTTGCTTTATTAATGTGCTTTTTTCTTTGACGTAGGTGGTTTAAATCTAGCCTTCAACCCCAAATATTATACAACTTTTTTCATCTATTTGGTACATGCATGACGCATGCTCCTGAGTCCCGGAAGGCAGACATAATAATGCCGTAAAAGTGTGATATTCTTTCATTTAACTGCATCATAAGGCTCTGAAATCCACCAGAGTCTGCAATTCCCAAATCGAAGAATATATTATTTCTGCGATAAGTTTGGGTTTATCCTTCGCACTTCTCTTCTTGTTGTAAATCCCTTTCATCTTGAGAATACTCCGAGCACGAAATATATAAATTGATCCGAATTTGAACATCATACTTTTACATTATTGATGTATTTTTTATTGGGAAATCGATAAGGGCGGAATTCTGCGAGGGCAGCCCTTTGACCCGGGACGAAAGATATTATTTCGCGATTTGGGCAATCCGTATTAATATTGCATGACCATGTGCGAGTGCTCTAAACGACCATCACTTTTCTTATTGCCTTGTGATATTATGCTACTTTCAATAAACGGGAGTGACTAAATGATTTTTGCCTTCGACCTTAACAGTTTGTTGAGTAAAAGCGAAACCTTTTCTTGCAAACCCATCCTATTTCACCCCCTAACTGAAACATCGATTATCAAAATATCAGCAAGGATTATTTATTACATCCTTTGTTTGATAGGAAAAGGGATCAAAAACAAACCCAGTATTGCAAAATCATTCAATTTATATATTAATAGATTTTCTTATCAAACGACCTTTATAATAGAAATGTAATTTAAATTTTAAAAAAATAACCAACTGTTGCTCGACTTCAATCGACTTCTTTGGCTCTTTTTTGTAACTTAATACTAACGCGTTGTTCGAAATCCATGATGCGCGACAGACGCGATAAACATGACCTCACTCTAGCGTCTATGGAGACTGGCTAATTAGTCATAACGTGTACAAATTTGACACAGCCTGTCTCAGCGGATGTCTGTCGCATCATCGGCTGTAAAATTCTTTTACCGTATTTTTTGGTCTGGATATCTTAGATTAATTTTTTTGCTATGTATTGCTATTGTCTATATAATTGAAGTGCTTTGGTGTTAAATCTTGATAGAAATTTTGTGTTTGTATTAAAAAATAGTTTTGTTCAATTGCTATTGTTCTTATATAGATATTAGGGTCGATTAGAGTTCAAATAATATCCGAAAAGATGAGTAATAATATCAATATTTATTTTGTGTGGGCGGTTGTGTAAATAAAATAAGAATCTATCATTGTTCCATTGTTAGTACATTCACCGATACCCGATATATAAACAGTTCCATAATGTTTTACGGGTTCCGGGATCTTTATTGTTACACGTGTGATCCTTAAGCGAGAATAAGGGTGGGTGTACGATTTGGTTTCAGCATAAAAGGTTTGAATGAAGAAAACTTGTAAAAGGATCATTGATAATATACATATAGCCGAGCTCTTTACCTCGCAGAGAATGATGAATGGTACATCTTAATCGCTCCTCGAGGCGGCAGATTCCGTTTAGGTATTCGGGATACTCTCGACACTTGTTCTGCGGATTTTGCAAAATGAAACAGATCGGTTTCCGCAGCGGAAGACCGGATGTAAACTCGTATTTCATTCAAGCCATCTTTTTGAATCCGTCCTAAATATTAAAGCGTTGAATCATTCATCGCCTCTCGTGAGCATCGCGCACTGCAGTCTAAATATTTCAGCCGGCTCGAGCAAGTCGCCTGCAATGAGCCTCCGAGAATCTATTATTGAAGCAAATGAAGGAAAATGCCACAATTTTTCCCCAGTTCCATTTCCTCTATTTTTTCGTACATCCGGGAGACGCCATTCTTCTGGCGCTGTCATGTTATCAGTGGAGGGCCGCGTTTGCATGTCTCGCGCGAACTGTTCACTTATTTACGACTTATGTCTTACTTTGCTCCCCCAAAATGTGAGGATTTGTTTTATTTATGTGCGCATGATTTAAGAAAAGGTCGAAAACGTTGTTCTTTCTCACATTAGTCACGACCTAATGTAGGGACGTGTGTTTTCCAAATTTACGCCCTGCGCAAACGCTGCGCGGTAAATTGTTTCGAACAATAAAAGTACTCGGGGGTAAGGTCATGGGAAAAGATCGTCCTGCATTAAAAATGCAATATTTTACAGGGGATGGAGCTTTAAAAAATACAACATTAAATGTTCACATTATGTTAATGGCTTTCTAATGTGATGAAAGTTTGTTTTCACGATGTTTTTTTTCCCAAAGTCATCGGCGAAGGGGTCGTAATCCCATCGAAGGAACGTTTTCTTGGATAAAATATTTTCCGCTTCCTGAGACATTGGATATAGCTAGATATAACAATAGTGACCTAGAATGGTGATAGAGAGAGTGGGATAAATTGGACCTCTGTTGAAATAGGCCATCAGCCTATTTTGCGGGTAATTTGACAGCATTATTTTTTGTCTTAATATTTTGTCTTCTGTCATATCTGCATTAAATTAAAATCTACAAAGCTGCTTTTACTGTCTACAAGTAGTTTAATTTAATTATTGTTAAATAAACATCGTCTATCTTTGACACAAGGTGTCTAAGGCTTCGGTAGACGTGGCTATGGTTCTAGCACGGGAACTTGATTGAAGTATTGCAACTTTTGAAGCATTGCAATATTAAATATAAACTGTTCAAAATAAACTCCGCAAAAATCGAATTTAGTATAATATGTCTTATCATTGGTTTTTTTTTTAATTTAACGAAATATTTTTATTTTTGATAATTTGTTGTAGAACGACTACGGGCGTTGATTTAAAAAATGTTATTAATAACGTATTATAAACTTAAACCTTTTTTGTGCTGTAGATGTGTTCTGCGGAAAATCGCACAAAAAAGGCTATGACTTACATTAAAAAAATGAAGATTTTTAAAAATCGCATAACTTTAAAACAGCTATATAAAATATATCCAAAATCGCATAAAAAAAGTGAATAAAAACAAGAAAACAAGGCAATCAAAAAATAACATTTTTTGGTAACATTTAAAGGACGTCTTGCATCATTGCTTAAATTTTTAAGATTAAGAAGAATAAGATCCTAAATACCAGATATCCATCAAACTATTATCGCTGTATGGTAATTTTCGTTGCGATCTTCGATATGACTCAAAATCGCTCTCTTCTTCGGAAGAAATAGTATACCCAGTATCAATCCCATCATTGTTCTGTGTAGATTTTTCCTTTCCAACAATATAATTCATAATTAGTAAAGATGTCATTATAGTCTCTAATTAAAAAAAATATCGCCAAATAGCGGCTGTTTAAAAGTAATTCAGTCGAGTCAATTTTTGGCATTATTTTGTCACATTATTTTTTTTTTAAATATTAAAAAAATAATTTTTGATATAAACCTGGAATAATTATATAATTTTTGATATAAAATAGGAATTCGAGAAAAACGCGTTGAAAGATTTAATTATGGTGAAACCGCCCATGTTGCCGCGTCACTAAAATAGCTATAAATCCGTAAGTAGCTGGAGTTTTAGAAATTCCTTTGGAGAATGTATTTTTAAAAGTCGAAACATTGGAACAATGCAAAAAAACGAAATCAATTTTTTCAAAAATCTAAACTGGAATAAAGGGCGTGGTCGTTATTCAGCGATAGCAGATACAATATGATTTACACAGTCCCAAATTATTTCCAAATTTCGGTCAGTGTTGATGGTTTAATTCCTATTTTATCCAAAAAAAATCTCGATACGTACTCTTTATGAAATAAAAAAATCGCATAACTTCAAAATCGCACAAAAAAAAAGACGCACAAAAAGAGGTTTGAGTCTTTGGGTTGTGATCTTTTCATTTTGTTTACAGTTTCAGTGGCGTTTCGGACATTTGTTTCGGTTCGGTATAGTTTTCATTTCGGTGTGAATGACAGTTTTACTGGTTACATATGAATTGGATGTCCTGTAGTGGACTTTTTATGGACATGATGATGATGATGATGATGACATATAAGTAGGCCATCACAAAAATCAATGTGTTATGAATATCTCTCATTTAAAGCTTAATAGGATATGTTCGATTAAATTGTGAAGATTACAGAAAAAAATATTTTTAAATATTTTTTAAAGATTCGTTATAAGTTTAACCCTTAAACATTTTTTATATTTATTATTTAGATCCTTTAGTAACCATGTTTCGTTGACCCCATAAATTCTCAATGGTTCCTTAGTCGTTTTATATTCAAGGAAAAGTTTCCATGTTATTTATCTTACGTCTATCGAAGCGATTTTCCGTTGGGCATTGACCTATAAATCGTCCCGATTCGACGTACAAACTTTGTCGAGCTTTCGAAAATTATATTTTTAATTGATTGCTGGTTTTGACAGTCGATTTCCTACACGGATTCATTTTTCCGGAAGCCGATCATATCGAAGTCGAATTACAGATCCTGCTTTGTTTGACGCTTCCTATCGTCTTGGATCTCATAGACTTGTTCCCATTTATAACTTTCAGATATTATATGTTCGTTTTAAATACTACCAGTGAAATTATTATCGCGCAAGATTTATTATCAAATATTCCAGGTATTTATGAAATAATCCTACCGTGATACTCGATATTCCTGGAATTTAAATTTTATCAAATAATATAATTTTCTGCACTGTGAAAATACACACACACACGCACAGTTTTAATCATTAGCAAATTTTAATAATACGTTGAGAATCTATTGACGTTTGATATTTCAACAATTTTCTAGGGAAGTAATTTTTTCAAGTAAATAATTGACATATTGATTTAATAGCCTCTGAAATGCGATATTCTGATTTATCCCACAGCGTATCCATTTTTGTTGATTTACTCGAATGTCTAAAAACCAATGTTAAACTCATGTAACGGTTTAATTATAAATTATATTTGCCAATTGCTGATAATTTATGTGAATTTTATTTTTTAATTTATTTAATAATAAATATGTTTATTTTAGTGTTTTTTTTAGAAAGTAAAAAAGCCATACATCTTTATATTTAGTAGACTGTGCAAAAAATAAATATATCTATATTTTTATACAGAGCACATTTTCTCAAATGTAAAAATAAAATGTTCAGCTTATTATGGTTTTCCTGAAAAATGTTGGGGTTCGTGTATAATAACAATAAACACAGGGGAAAATTCAAGAGAGCTTCCACTAGAATTTTCACATTTAATAAAAAATATAATGAACTAAATATTATACATTTAAATAATTAAAAATATTCATAAGTTTTTTCTTGTATTAAGTCGTATATAAATGAGTTTACATATATGAGATATGTGTATATTTATATGGAAATTCGCATTAGATTTATACTGTTCCGGTCCCGAGGCGACCTTAGTCCTTTTCGTCACGTATCTCTGATATAATTTTAAAGATTTGACCCTCTTCCTGCAGGCATTTCCACCACTCTGCCGTTTCCTATCGCCTTTTTTATGTGACGTTTGATAAATGGGATAAGCCGTTAGGACAAATTTTACGCAATATAATCGCACGGCCAAATGACTTTCTGATTTAAAAGAAAAATCGCGCGTCGCCCTCAACAGACGTCTTAAACGTACGATTTGTCTTCAATCGATGATGAATTTTAATGTCACCGAAGTTTCGCTGGATATTAAGGCAAACTTTGGAACCAATCTTAACTCTCATTTCTTGCGTAATCTTGTTTACGAAATATCCGAGTGACGAAATACAAGATTGAAATATGGCGTCGCAATGTTTATTCGGCCCGACCGGAAAATTTATAGGAAAATAAATAAAATCCCAAAAGTCCGACTTAAAAGATATCGTGGGAAAAGGAAACCGTTTGCAAAAATAATGTTACGCTCCGTAATATATACAAATTCGAGTGTGACCGACCTATCACATATTTTTCTGCGGAAGAGGGTGTGCACCACACCTTTTTTTTTTTTTGGGGTCGGCAACAGAAAGATGGCAAATTTATTTATTCGCCACTCAGCCGACCAAGACAGTGCCAGTACGTCACCGGAAGTGCGCTTTCCATGCCAAGTTTTAAGTGCGGCTGTAGGAAAAACAAGTTCCTACCGGGACAAAATTATCGGGAAGCGCCCTAGGGAGTGAGGAAGAAGTCCTAAATTTGGCCCGGGTCGCCCGTTTCTTTTTCGCTGGGAAAATTCACACCAGGTATATCGGCCTGCTCACATCTCACCCTAGCCGTCAGTCGGGAACATTTCGACCCCCTGGACAATTATATCCCTCCCACATAATGTGTTGAACAAATGCGGCAAAGGGTTGATAGGCTAAAACGTATAAATGCCCAACGAAATGTATATATCTATTTCTATATTCAATATTTTTTAATAGAGAAAATATTCACGTTTATTACTTTTTTATTTAATTTAAATTTAATCCAAGATGTATCAGGTTGAGTCATAAATAGTTGCCGGCGAAAAAAAACCGTTATAATTATTCGGTTTTAAGAGGGTATTGATAATTTACCTGTAAAATGAGAGAAAGTTATCACAAATAATGGTGGATATGTAATAGAATAATATTTCTCTGTTATTTTGTTGAAGCTAAATACATGTTTGAAAAAAAAGGCAATTATTTATGACTCGTCCTAATAAATAGTATTAGGGTGTCCCATAAGTTTCTTTACATCAAAATTTATTGAATAATATATGATCCATTCTGTTCTATTACCTTTCTCCGTCTCTCCGGAAGCCTCATAATACCTTCTTGCCAAAATTTCCCAGGTTTATTGGCAAAATATTGATCAAGGTACATTTTTGGATACATCGAGGATGAGGTAAAACATCCCAGTCAAATGATAATAATTTATTTCTGACGAGCAAAGATACATGAGGCCTGGCGTTATCGTGATGAAAAACAACGCCTCGTCTGTTAGCTAATTCTGGCCGTTTTCTGGCAATTGCATCATTTAGATTGTCTAGTTGGAAACAATATTTTGTTGAATTGATCGTTTCACCTTGCTGAAGTAGCTCATAATAAACTACCCTCTTCCAGTCCCACGAAATGCATAGCAAAACTTTTTTTGGATGTAGGCCAGGTTTAGCTATAGTTAAAGCTTCTGTACCCTTGGTCCAAGACCGCTTACGTTGGATATTCTCATAGAATATCCAACTTTCATCTCCAGTGTTAAGTCTCTTCAAAAAAGGTTGGCTATTATGTCGTTGGAGAATATAGATCGCATGTTGAAATACATTGAAGTTTATTTGAGTGAGTCAGTTCATGAGGAAGGCAAACATCTGAACGATTGATGTAGCCCAATTTTGTCAGATGATTATGGACGGATGTTCGTGGAATTTCTAACTTGTTCGCTATTTCTCGAACAGTATATTGCGGATTTTCTTTAACCATGGCTATGATAAGATCTGTGTTCATTTGCGAAAGAAACTTATAGAACAACCTAATATTTTAGAAACTATTTTTAAAAAAAATATATAAATCTTAAATAAAAAAGTGAAAAGTTGTTAAAAAATATAAAAATGTATATTGAAGACTATAAAGAGATCTTCATTTTAAAGTACAACGTTTAAGGATTAACATTCATAGATTGTGAGTAATGCTTAAAAAAGTCTACCGTACAACACAATTCCTATTAGTTTCAGATGAAATCATCAACATTGTGATATTTAATTCATAAGTTTTTCCGTTGCTCTTCATGATAAACTTTATCGAACGCCCTATCAATATCGAAGAAACGTTCATTATGTAAATATTATCGGTTTATGATACAGTGTTACGTACCATTTTGTGTTCTGAACTATTTTCGATTGTGTATTTATAATAATTGTATTGCTTGTATTTTAGTAATTAAAATTAAAAATGTTTTTTTTGTGTATCGTAAAATTACACGTCTATAATTTGCAAAAATAAGTACGATAATCATCAAATGGTATCGAATCAGACATTTTCATTAGAAGTCAGTCGAATTAATCCCAGTGGAGATGCTACTGCAAAAAATGATCAATGCTCATGATGTTAGAATTTAAAATATGTTCCGCCACATGTTGCAGGGAAGCTCGACAAAATTAAATAAGCCAGCCTGGGATTTAAAACTTCATTCCTCGTTTTCTTTAAAGTCCGTCTGATTTGCATGCACTTAATTCGCTCGGATGATTTTAAAAGAATTTCAGTCGCTCGGGAGATGAAAGATAGTCATATCCAATGGCGAGCATAGTCATGGATGTGTTTTAGTGGCTTCGCTTTAAAACGGTTCCGGTTCTTGAAGATTGTGTCCGTAAGCCGCCGCATATACAATTGTTTTATTTTTTGGTTGCCTTTGATCGTTCTTGGTATTACAGCATGTTTTTTTCATAGTTCGCTTTTGTCTACTGCCGACCGCAAAAGATTTTGTAGAGGTAAACTTTCGTTCTTTGATCCCTTTAGCTGTTTAAGTTTTCATGAATGCCAAGAGTTTTTACGATTTTTCTTGCAGTATAATGTTTTTAGTTTCTTCTAAGTGAATATTTCTCTTACTTGCTCGCTCGGCCCGTATACGAATTTTTATCAAAAGATTGTATTTTTTAAAGAAATTCAACATTATTCAGATTGCACGAGCGTTCCCTTCAAACGGAACGAAATTGTACAAAGGAAGTGTTACTAAGGCTTGCTTGCAATTCGATTTTGCTAAAGTGAAGCATTTCGATAGATTTGGTCCATAGATGCCGATGGAATGATACTATTTAACCATTTCTATTCGACATTTAACTGGATGGCTAGCTTTCCACAGTAGAAGCCAATTCCTAGTGCATCGGAAGCTTGTTTCAAGAGCAAATCTCATCTACATGAATGTTCTAATCTCGGCATTCCTCTGCAAACTGACAGGAGTGTGTTCGGTTTTGTCTATTCGTCGAAGGATATTCTTCGACCGTAAAAATGTTCATCGTATAGAAGGAAATTGGCCATTCGTGGTCAATCCAGTCTTTCGACAAAGTGTCACCTAGAACAAAGCATTTGTTAGCTTCTGATACTATCCTTACTGCAAAGAGTTAATATAGCAATTTTATATTATAAAAAAACATGTTTTAACTTCGATACAATATATTTAAGTTAAGAAAATTAACAAAAAATCGATTTGATCAAAATATTTCTTTCAATTGATGTGCCATTTTCAACAATTGATTTTATTGCTTGAATAAAAAATTCTTCCATTATAAATACACGCTTTTTATTAGAATTCTTAGAATAATCTATATTTAGTGTGTCCTCCATTACAATTTTCTTCAAACGTCTCAATATACTTTCTGAAGCATCGTCAATACTCAATCGAAATTTCGTGTATCAAACGTCTTTGATTGACGTTTCCAGCTATTTGACATTATATTCTTATTTATCTGATTTTCCTTGAAAACAATCAAACATTTTCATCAAAACATCCAATCAAAGATTTATAACCATTTTCTTCAAAAATTTTGCCATATTTTAAATCAATCAGACTATCGTGCTATTTTACTTATATTAACATATTGGTCTTTCGTAGAAATCCATAAAGCTTTTGTTCTAAACGAGACTCGATTTTACATATTAAAATTGCATATTCGTATGCAATCATTACATTTTTTGATGCAATCAATGTTTTTACAAGAAAAAGGTGTTCATTCTGCTTACTAGGTGTTTTTGTCCCTTCTTCTTCTTCAAATTCTGAAAGCGATTCGCATTGGTTTACTTGTGTTTTATTTCATTCTATTCATCCGCTTTCAATTTGAACTCATATTTTTACGTTTTTCTTCCAGTCAGAATTTCTGTGTAATTTATTAAGAAGATTGATAATAAATCTGCTATACAATAATACTCTCTACTAAAACGAGATGGGTTACATTATTGTAGTTAGTTTTCTTTATTTTTAAGGATCGCGATCTCCCGGAGAAAAGACATATGAGGATACGAAGAAATGCTTTAGGATATGAGAAAAAATTATTATAAAGTTAAAGACGTGTATTAGAAAATGGATTAATGTTTTAATAAGATTTTTTGTAAATAATTTTCAGGCGTATATGAATTATATGTTTCGATTTGTCTTTTCATATTTTGCACCATATCACTATTTTAAACAAGTCCCATATCTTTTTTATGCGGTTTTCATTGGTGTTTAATTGAACATTAATTGAATGATGAGAAGACCATTTTATATGGAAGTATTTAGTGTTTTATATATACAATACTTCCATTTTATATGGATATATATATATATATATATATATATATATATATTTATAATGATGTAGATTTAAATAAATTTCGAAAGTTTTGCAAAGGGGGGGTTGCGGTTTTACACCAGGCGAACCGAGTTCATTCTCAATAAATCCATTAAATCTTTGGAAGTGTATTCAGGCGTACATTTTGAACTTTCAGAAATCAATCAAATACGCCATGAAGGTGTTTTGAATGGAAACCCGAAGAATTTTCATTACACCGTTGTTGATTATCGTCGCAGCAACGTGACGTTTAATTTGTGGATTTTTTGCGACACATGGAGCCTCCACTTTGGCAAATCCTTACATATTATGTTCGAAAAGCGAACTTTATTTCGCATAAAAAATGCAACGATATAGTCTGAATGGATCGTACTGTGTTACGTGTACATAAAAGGTGGCTTTCGAATACGTCTTTCACTACAATTCCACACGTATATGCCCATTCCCATCCATCAAACCGTTCGTTATTTTCGCATTTTTTCCGTTTTTATTGCGTCGGAAAGGTTTTGCTGCCACGGCGAAATTTTTATTTGTCAGCAAAAGTATGAGGCTCCAATGTTATATTTAATATTCGCACATGCCTCAGGCAAAAATGTCAATAAACAAACATGTGTGATGAAAGTATACAAAGGAAACTGTATTGCGTGGGAGCATCAGTAAATATTGGGGAGAATTCAATCGACTTCTTATACCTACGTCAAAAATAAGGGTTGTATACATATAGGGCTGATGAATAACTATATAGGCATCAGCGAGCCAGAAATAATGTAAATTGTGTTTTCCATATCCTACTGGGATTTAATTTTTGAAACTCGATAGTCAAATCCGCATCATGTACAGATGACATTTATTTCAAATTCAAATATTTTTCATATGAAAGAAGACTAAGAAATCGCTATGAATTTTTTTCCAAATATTTTGACACAATTCCCAAGACATGAACATTTTATATTGATCTTTTTTAGATCGATGGCAGTCTACTTTCGATTTAAGTCCATAGACTTCTTAAATTTGCAAATTTAATGTCAGATTTCATGACATATTTAACGGAATATGTTAGACTGACCTAAGAATATGTATTCAATAAAATGAGTATATTTGTTACGATGACATTATGTTTCGACTTATTTACAAAAGCTCGCTAAAATAACTTTATTATAACTGTCAAACTGCTGATAACATCTTACTTACAGCGGAAGTAGTTGCTGTGTATGTATATGAGTATCATCATCATCATAGTGCAACTACCAACAGTCCACTGCAGGACTAGGGCCTCTTAAATATTCATTCATAGGAAGGGGTTAGATTCAATTCGTCTGTATCATACATTCACCTTCTCGTTCGCTCAATTTTGAAGATAGCATGACCTTTGAGCTTCATTTAGAACGCTTACCCAGCGGGCCACCTGGATGAACGTGTCGAAGGGTGCTTTTGTGACCGTCTCTATAGGGAGTGTGGGAATTTTGTAAATACAAAGTGTTTTCTTTAGGGCGCTGTCGCCTAGGGCGAAGTCCTACGTGATGCAAAAATGCATCTTGGATTCGCTCCTACACCACCTGAAAGCATATTTCCATTCACGAGCAAATTACTTCCGCGAATTGTTGGCCACTGTTCTTTTATTTGTTCAGCCGCCGAGTCAGTAGTGTATAATGAAAGCTGTCACATAATGCAATTGCCCAGAAGGGTTGGAAACCTTCAAAAACTATGGAGTCTTTCGTGAATGGTTAGATATAAAAATGAGTATAACTTGTGATATATTTGCCGCCGTCCGCATAAATACATTATCGCGCGTTCATATCATTGATAAAAGGTCTTTTTTTTAATGAGACAATCAATTTTATTCCTGGCACAGTTATTTTGCTTAGAAGAAATCATTGCAATATCCCTATGATGATCTCAGACTCATCATGATTATATATTCGTATATAAGATAAAGTGCTGATTTCACTTCTGTGATTTTTTAGCATTTTATGATTAGAGTGGGTTTTCATGGTTAGTCAATATTGCTATCTTCTTGCTTGTACCTGAAAACATTGGATTTTAAGCAATGCTCCATAAAAGCTCTTGGTATTTTAATGCAATGATATGATATCATATAAATCTTTCAATTCTCTTAGAATTCAATGGTTATTTTGTGGAAATATCACATGTTTAGAATGCGTTGAAAATAATAAAGATAATGATACATTCAAAGCTTGCCACCTTATTTTAAATTAAATATTCTTAAAGTGCATAACGTACATACATTAAGGGACGTAAAAGCTGAAAATAAAATGATATTAGCTACCATTACTGTAAACAATGCACCCCATTACTTCTTCGCTCAGTCGGATGCTTTCAGCGTTCTCTTTGTGTTCATTTTACTTTAGAGTACTTATCATTTAATTCATTATTTAAATGTGTATTTATTTATTAAATTCCCAAGATGTCACCATTTTGTGCAATTCTCGCCTTAACTCTAATGTGTTTGAGCTGAGCTAAAAATGTACTTTGCGAATGAACGAAGAATATGTTCGATATGGATTTAAAAAGGGTGGAATGCTTATTTTGAATAGAAATATTATTCGTTGCTTCTTTCTCAGGAATATCGAGACTTTTCGATTCATGATTTTATTGCACGGTTTTCTGGAAACGTTCGAAGATTTTTGTTCTCTTGTTTGATGTGCGCATGGATACGGAGGCCTATATGGATATCGACACATAGAAAAGATGGGGAAAAATTCTCATTTCGGTATCGCTACGCCTTATTACCCCGTTAAGTTTATTTATTCTCGGAGTAAAATATTCGACATTGCTGAGTGGTATAAATGTTGTAAATGTGGAAGAGGCAGATAGGCCTATCGACGCTGGGTCGTCGCAATATATTCCAGTTGAATGGTGCAGAAGCCTTCCGAAGTGCTATGATAAGAACAGCCTCAATATGCCCAATTGAATACGTGTAGTTGAAAACGGTCCGTTCCATCCAGGATTTTTTGCTTTGCAAATTCTTTCCGATTGCAGGCCGAAATAAAAACGTCCGAATTGAATCTCTTTGTCTCGTTTACCTTTCCTTCGGCGTTGAAGGAATTTGAGGAAACGGGCGGCCATCCCCCTTTTGAGGTGAAACCTTTTCACACACGAAATGCGGGCCTCAACGCTGAATATTCACAACCTAAATGGCATTATATAATATATTATTTCATTGTTTTTTTTATTTTTATTTAATTTTAATTACAAATCAGATATCAAGTTCGTATTTAAATCTATACTATAAAAAGGGTTCAATAGTGTATCTTCATGAGCAGAAAAAAAAATAGTGTCAGAGTCGACCGATAGTCTTGTTCGCGGAAAGATGTGTTCTTCCCGTCGGTCTCGTCGCGCTAATCTCGTAGCTGATCTTTGCTGAGATACCACCCTATATCACACTGGTGTCAAAAATCAGAGCGACTGACTTCTGACACTATTATCACACTCTGAGAGAATCACAATTTAAAGGTCTCACTTTTCAATTTCAATATATTAAACACACGTCCTATATACTATAAACATAGAAAAAATATGCATTTTTGTATATGACAAAGATAATAATATTAAAGTATGAAAAAGTAAGAAGAAAAATATATCGTTTGCTCTGGAGCACGCGTTTTATATTTTATGTGCATGTTATAGTATGCACCCTTGGCGATTTTCAAAATTAGTATAGCATTCTTCACGACTATAAGGTTGTCGTCCTCTGATGTATACTATGCAATGATAGTGAATAAATAAAGGATTACTAGGAAGAGAGACGAATTTTGGATGAAATTGATATTGAAATTGGATGAATATTTGATGAAAGAACTTGTTTGCATAGGAATTTTCTGTGAAATTCCCAATATTTGCGGTTAACGTTTTTAAGAAACATCAATAACAAGGTTCAACGCATAGAAAATACGAAGTATGTAATTTGAAACCATTTATTATTAATGTATTTTATGAATTCATGTTTGTAGAATGAGAAAGCTTGTTTGCTTCACATTTCTCTTCATCGTTTCTTGTACATTTCAGAGACAGTAGAAAATTGAATTTTCTATTTCTCTGTGCATTTTTATTGCATACTTGGCCTTAAGATATGCATCTATTGTTTTCCGTACTTTGTAGCAAATATTTCATTCTCACCTTGCAGTTTTTATTAAAAAATAATGTATTATATATCAAGGAATGTTTTATTTCTAGTTTTTATCAGAGTTACAGCTCAAATTATTACTGATTAAATCGATTTTAGGAATAGATCGCAATAATTTGAATTCTTGGACTGAATCGTAATTTTTGATTGTGGGAAGATATATTTTCTCCAAATTCGTCATGAAGGCTTTCAGCTAGAATATCTCAAGGTTTGAAATTTAAATAATAATTAGTTTTGCAAATCAATGGCAGATCAGTTTTTTCTGTTTTCCGTCCACCTTGCGGCGCCTTTTCTTCAGTTCGATTACGGATCATAAATTGGCCAATTTAACTGACTAACGACATCAGGCTGAGGTGAAGTCTAATTCATGTCATGAAACGTTATTTATTTTCTGGAATGGAAGTATTATTAGAATCGAAAGAGGTGACTCTCACTCACCATATGATTTGATGCCGCAACTCGAGAGGTGACTCTCGCTCACCATTCGGTTTGAAGCGAAAACTCGATGCGTGGCAATAACTGTTTACGTTTAGTACCTTTAAAGCGGGCCCCTACACTCTTCTGTATAACGTTGAAGTGTAACATGACACCCCTTTAAATAGCTTTAAGATTTTCTTATCTGAAAATAGTCCGTAACCACGAACCGGCCTGCATGTTCGAATTTAACCTCCGATTCCGAAGATATCCGCTTAAATGGAAAGCTGTATAATATTCCAAGAGGAGTTAGGAAGTTAAGATTGCAGTGTGTAAAATGTAAGTAAAATGCTTGCCTACTCAATAACAATTTGTCTTTATTAAATACATCCGCGATTTAAATTAAATTACATCCTTTTAGAGTAGTTCCGATCGTACAATTGGAGGGCTTTAATGGGAAAATACAAATAGCGTGGAACTTCCATAGTCGAACTATCCTCGGAGGGTCAATTTAGGGATTAATGGATGGGATTGCAAAAGAGGACTGTGACCTTATTTTATTTACAGAGAGTCCTTAAATATCTGCCCAGAGTCGTCTCTGGATACATATTTAAGGAGAACGCTTTGAAAAACAAAAATGAAGAGAAAAACATCAAGTTTCACAGTAATCCAATATGGATTTAATGAAATTCAATGCCACGATGATTAATCGTTGCTATGACGCGGCATGTTGTGTGCGCCTCCATTATAAATGCGAATAAAACCAAAGTGCCTTCATTGGTTGCAAGTTAATTATGATAAATGTTCGCCAACATTCAATTATTCAATCATTTTCGCCGTTGTAAATATATCCCAGGACTATAATCATTCATTATCCGGAAAACTAATATGCTATGCGCGGCCATTAAACAAATTTCATATACTTTGCAATGCAACCATTCAAATTTGTTTTATGTAATTAATCATATTCCTAATTGCGTACATTAGCGGTATCGCTTCAAATGTTTTTTATTGCGTCCATTTGGTTCAAACAAACGAGAAATTTATGTAAAAGATCATAGAATAGTCGCTTATCTGATTGTTATTACTCAAAATTATAGTGTCGGTTAAACGCAAATCTGACAAATCGAAATTGTGTCCCATTTTGTTCGTTAAATTGTATTTTTTTTTTTGTATTTCCAACTCTAGGGTGTTTGTATTGAACAATGTTTGAATGTTAACAGATATGTTCCACTTTTTTATTTAATACACAGCTTACATTTAATAGCTTCACTTTTTGGCAGTGCTTGATAGTCCATAATAGGTTTTACGGTTAAATGGACATTTTTCCCCTATGTAGACGATCAATTGTTTGTGAAATTTTGCATGGCTGGAAACTGCAATACAAACGTATTGATAACCTTGTATCAATATCGTCGAATTATCTTTTGTGCAATTAAAACCAATCTAGATGAACGTTATCATTTCATGCGTCTGCAAAAGGGTTAAATTTAAATCAAAGGTAACATGCAAGTGACTAAATTAAAATTAATCATGTTTAATTAGGGGATGTAAATTAATATGTTTATCTTGAAGTTGTTTACCCAATTAAATCAAAAGATGGATGAAAATGGAATTACTGAGATTGTGTCTTCGGCTCTGTCTCAGAAAGACAGTGCTTGATCTTTTGCGATTTATGGATAATGAGTGTCAATGTATATCTGAAAACAAGAAGTGTATTATTTCAAGCGTATGGGTTAAATATTTTATTAAAGACTTGAACAATAAACTAAACAATCAAAGCTATACGAATTAATGAATCAAAATTTCTTACAAAGTCATTCGGGCGTAATTAATTTTAGCTTCCTGTAATAGCAACATTTTAAAATTTCACAATTGTATGCTTTGTATCTGTTCTATTGTTCTTAAATGGTAGTCTTAATCTCAATTTAATCCCAGAGAGAGTAGGCATGTGTGTTGGGTGGCATATTTACAATGCGAGGGGTGGCTATTATATAGTGAGACTGCAAGTATATTATCAGTAAACTGCAAGTATATTATCAGTAAACTGCAAGTATATGCAAGTAGATTAAATAAATAAAACTCTAAAGTGATATGGATGATGCTTGTATCTTATCTATCAAAACAAACGCCCGTTTTCATGTTTTAATTACCTTGGTTTTCAAAACAACCGCGCAAGAGCTTAAGAAATCTTATTAAACGAGGCAGAAATCTATCAAATCAGAAATCAAGACACATGGCTTGAATACTAAAACTTTAACGTGTATGGTAGGATGACCGCGTATTTGCGAGTGAATTTCAGTGGTTCAGAAAAAGCACTCTTGTACGTTAAGAGAGACAGAGATGTTGTGGGTTTAACACTCTCGTCGCCCGATAAGACTAGGAATGCATATTTAGAAGCCGATCTCGAACGATATTTAGACAGTTGTCATCTGGGAGACATTATATAAAGACGTTTGTTAAGTTAACATTTGCAAATTGTTTTAGAAATTTATAACAATGAGATGCTAGATTCGATTTTCGAAGACTCAGACTTCGGAGACGCGCATATCTGGTGGACGCAGCGACGAACGAATTAAATAAATAAACATTGCCGATAGCACAAAATATTTGATCATTTCTTCAAGTAACATAAATAATTCACCTAAAATCGATTAATTAAATCATTTACACATCAATATTAGTCGATAAATTTGAGCTAACGATATATAAAATCGTGCGGTGTACGTAGGAAGCTCTCCGTCTCTGTCTTTCATGCACAGTTACCGAACTGCGCTACATTTTATCCGTTTCCGAATCATTGGAATTCGCTCGCAAATACGCGATCATCCTACCATACAGGTTAACTATGAGCGCTTTTCTTATTAAACCACGATTTTTTAAATTATGAAATAAAAATTTGTATAGCAAATATGATATTATAATCAAAACAAAGTAGAAATTTGATGATTTGGATTATCCGTGTTTGTCCTCCCCGACAGTCCCCGGAGGACTGTCAGTAGTCCGAATTGGAGTTTTCTTGATAAAATATTCGCGTTGTTATAAAATCACACAATTTTGATTTTTAATTGTGTATTAAAATATGAAATAATTGTCTCGGAGCTCAGGCAAAAAATAATATTTTTTGTATCTCGTTTGAGAGTTTTCCTCATTAACAAAGGGTTAATTAAAATTTTACCCCCTTAATAGAAATTTCCTTTGATACGATTTTATCTAAGGAATGTATAGGTCTATTGTAGAGTGTATAAATTTGAACTTTCGCATAAAACCGGCGAAGCCTTTCGCTTTTATGTATTTTGTTTTTAATTTTCGAGTCTGCCTTGATTTTTGTCTCTGGCTGAGGACGGTTAAGCGGATTAAAAGTTTTTCTTCTTTATTTCCTCCGCTGGTTCTAGTTAACTTTTAAACCACCTCCCGAGAACAATAATACATTTAACGCGTCGCCGTAATTCGGCGGCGCTGGGGCATTGGATTTATTTCCCTTTTTTTCGGTTCCCTACCTTTCCGGATGGAAGTCGGCCTTTACAATTGCCAGGTCGAATATAAAGGAACCCTCCCGCTCCCGTAGGAACTTTAAGTGTTCATTATACGATATTGCCGGTGGACCGTCGGTGGTCAGGTGGCACATCGATTTTCGGTTTTAATATCCCGTTGCCTTTTCGCGAAACAATCCAATCAGACTGTGTTGGTTTAATACTTTGACCCGCACATAATGCTAGGAACGTGCGGTATCATGTGACGACATACCCTTGTTCTGGTTTTTATCATTGATTTTATTAAGCCCACCCTTCCCATATTACGATCCCCGAGTCGATTCGACGGCGGCATATTATTTGTACAAAAAATAGTGCGTGGAAATTGATAATTTGAGGGAATATCCGAACTCTCGGTATTATCCATTGCGCCCCTCTGATAGTGGCAAGCATCGATAAGTCGCTGCCAGATGTTTCAAATTTTCTCTTTTATGAAATGGGTCCAAAATTTTGCTGTCTTTCATCATGCTCCAAAAAGGAATCCGCAATTTCTACAAGCCGAGTGTCTATAATTATTGTATATAGTACCGCTCTTCGTAACATAGGTCCAACGCTCTGTCATTTGCAATTTCGAACAAAGTTTTACATTGAATTAGAAGCAGTTGCTTTTGACTCGTTGCAAATATCCGAACGCTTTCGGCAGATTTAATCCCCCTTGTATTCGATTTCATTTATCCATCCCTAAAATCTAATATATTTACTGAATTTTTGAATATTTTAACAAATAGCAAGATACTTTTGGGTAATTATATGGTTAAGCAGTTAGATTCGTAACTCAATCATCTTGGGTTCGAATCTTACAGAAGGTACGGCCGGTGACTACATTTTTAAAAACATACATGCACCATGAAAAACTATATAAAAACGCTGTTTATATTGATGTTTAAATAGAAAATCTTCAAGCAATACATAGCTTTAGCCATCCATTTAGCATGGTGAAAACTAGCAGGCTTCCTAAATGAAACTCCTTTTTCAGGAATTCCTCCCAAGTAAATAATGGAAAGATTCAGTAACTCGAAGTTGATACACTTGAAGTTGTTTTTTGATAAATAAAACCCGTCTGCAGTAACATTTTCTATGATTTTTGAGGATGTGGTATCATTAAATTACTGATTTATAATCACTTTGATCAATTTTGTCCCAGTTCTTCTTAGATCATTTAAACAATTGCAATATTCTGCTCCAGAAGAACACATGCTCCATTTTTCAAACCGCTGTTTACAGCTGTTGTGTCAAAACATAAACGTAATACTTCACCAATAAAAGGCAACTTTGACTGATGCAGATTTGGTGTTGATTGGTCGATAAGTCAAATATTGGTTTTATTTCTAATTAATAAACTCCCATCACTGCTTGTTTATGACATGATAAGTTGAAACAAGTACGTATAATTGGTAAATTTATATTTCCGGAAAAAAACCCACTTTTTTTAAAAATTCCATCGTCCATTGGCAAAATTTTTAACTTTATGTTTTGAATTTTCTTGATGACTTGGTCTAATTGTGATTATAAAACGAAGATAACTATGTATATGGTAAGATATTGTTGGACATGTACACTTAAATATATGTTTGTGTTTGAGTTTCTCTACGATTCACGGTTGCTTTATAGTTATATGATTAAATCGGAGATAATGTCCGAAAAATGGAAGTTTTTTGGGAAAAAAATACAAGTTTGCGGGAGACTCTAGATTTCCCGATGATAACGAACTTCTTCCTTGAGCATTGCTAAGGCGAACTGGACGCCATTGAAGGGGGTACATCTTCATTCAGTCAAAGCTCTCAACTAATTCTCGTTTTCGAAAGCGTTAATCCTCATCACTTGCTAGAAAAAAGCCCCCTGCTCTTTCTATTTTTATCTCAGCATGCCAGTATCGTGCATTTTCGCGGATGTACGCGTAAGTTGCCCCCATCAATCCTGTGATCCTGTCACGTGACTCACATCGGGAGGAATTTCATCCCACACTACATTTGCTTAAGTTTATTTTCATATCATACATAGTTGATTTTGTAATTTTTCCCATCTAAAAAAATGCTGCATAGATCTAAAAACATGGAAATCCGTCGGAGCGATGACTGGAGAATAAGGATGATGTCGAATTGTCTTCGAAAATCGATCCATTATAAATTGGGTTGTTAAAATTGAATTTTAAAAATCACAATTTATTCTTGATGTGCATAATCACCAAAAGAGCACAAAACACGACTTGAATGTGCAGCAGCCTAAGTGCAACTAATCCCCCAAAATAAATAAAACGAAAATCATTTTGGATTCTATTTATGTAAGCATAAATAGTCAAAATACCTAGTCCACGAACATATTCATATATGTATCGATTAAATTGTTTTTTTTTTGACATGGTATCGTAGATATTTGGTCAATGTCGTGTATCATATAGTAACAACGGCAGTGGTGGTGCCTCAATAAAGAGTTGTTAGTCGTTCGCTCTCTGCTCATATGTTATTGAGAAACTTTTTCTTATATTGCTCGATCCATCGATTCCTCTCTGTGAATTTATACATGAGGTATTAATGCAAGTCACTATGTTTTATTCATTCGCGAAGGCGCTCCCAATATAAATAAATACGGTCTGTCCTCGTTTTTACGCCCGGCTAAGTTCTCGAAAACTGCGCCGAAGAGCAAAAATGCGCTTGAAAATATTTCACGACTTTGTATTATGTGTAACGGCCCGTAGACTGTGAGGGGGTTGTAAAAACTTGTAGAGGTGGTATAAATTTCGCGTTCGATTTATCGCATTTGAATCAATTGATCCCTAGCCCGGTGTTATTTAATTGCAACGAAACGCGCTTTAATTTATTGAATAAAAATTTCGCAACCCAATTGCTTCAATCAATTTGTTCGAATGCGAAATGAGCTTCAGTTTTCAAGCATGATGGAATGTTATGCTTTCATATGATGCGAATTTTAATTGGGTATTCATTTGGGAGCAGTGACGGTGTGCGATTTTGATTTTTGCGAGCAAATATCACAATGTCCTCGCGGTGCGCTCTAGGAACCCGTCTGTTAGGGGTTGCTTTTATTGCGGTGGTTCGTAATTATTTAGAATAAAATCCGGAAAATATGTGTCCTTTTTATCGTTTCTTCCCGGTGTTTATTTTCCACCCGCTTTATAACCGACTGAAGGATTTCTGCGGATAATCATGAAAAGTTATATGGTTGAAGTTTTGTTTTACAGCTCCCGCTTTGAAAAATAAATGTCTTCTTTTTTTACGTTGTCATTTTAACACACCTTTTTTATTTTTTTTTTGCACCTCGCGTTTCCCTCATTGGATTTCTCGCTCATAAGCCCGCGGAAATTTTTCACTTTTATTCCCGAATTTTACTGCCTTCGCGAGCGAGTCCGTGTCACGTGTCTACTTTTGATGATCGCTTTTTCTATGTGCCGAAAAAAATAAGGGTGAAAATGAAGTTTTCCTCCGACGTGACAAAATAAGGGTGAAATTATTTGCATCGGAAAAAATATATTCATCAGTTATGGAAGAATCTTTGTAAATTGTACCTGTGTGGCTTTGAGTTTTGTTATACACAAAAGGCAGAGCTTTCAGGCTTATTTAACTCGATTTTACATATATTTCGTATAAATTCAAATTATAACTTTAATGTTAAAAATACAAAAATCATAAATATTCAGGATACAAGTGTTGCTTTTTTTGTATCAGGATATTTCTTTCTGTAAGCTTTTACTAACAAAAGCAAATTTTTAAGCTAAGTAAAGTTGATCTTCTTCTAAAGATGTCAGATGGTTTTGCCATTGTTTTACACACATGGTTAAAATTTGATTACGCTATTTTAGATGCAAGATGATCTATGATCGAGTGTTGAAATTATCATTGTATTTAAACGATATTTAGTTATTGTTATGAAATATTCATTTATATTTTTTTCTATTTTTAATTTAAATATCGTTTATATTTTCGTGTCTCCTTATTAATTCCTATTTTAGGTATGGCTACAAAACACGGATAATTAGTTCGTTTGTGGTGAGAAGTGTGGAGTAGATAATGCGCTTATTTTGACACCTGCCACCAACCACAAAGACAAACTACTCCGCGTGCATATCTATTCGCTTTGTTCATTTTAGAAACGTTTGTAACCCGTTGATTAAACATGTATTAATTCAAATTTAAGACATGTATCTATTAATAATGACAATAAAGCTTTCAACGTTGCAAATATCAATAACAATTTTCGAAACATGAATAAGTGTACATATCGGCAATAAATTAAAATCTACAAAGATGCTTTTTTGTCTACAAGTAGTTTACGTTAATTATTTTTAAATGAACGTCGTCTACTTTCGATACAAGATGGCTAATGATTCGATAGACGTGGATTAATTGGTAGCACAGGAAAACATGATTAAAGTATCACAACTTTCAAAGCATTGTAACATAAAGCGCATATAATATGTATTATAAACAGCTACATCATTTATACAGACATTTTCTACAGACATTTATATAATATTTATTTACAGGTCCCAAGAAATGTTATAAATATCGGCAACAACATCATCCTGGTAGACTGCCGTTTTCTTTGCTTACAATATCAAAACAACAAAATGAGAAAGAATCAGCTTTGTAGGAATATTTACATAAAAAATGTCGCTGCCTCTCATATTTACATATGCCTTTGTATTTACATATGCCACCGCCTGCTTAATCTAACGGATCCGTATGCAATTATGCCATTGCTGACTGTTTGTATGTATGACAAAAGCCATATTTGTTTTTAACTATTGTTTGTCGTTTAAAGCTAAATAATGTTCGATATCGAAAGTAATACAAATAACGGATAATGCGAATATCTTTGAGTATCTCCTTCGTTGACCCTCTTTATTGATTCCAACGAGCTTTTCTCTGTTGTTTCTTTATTTTGATATATGCTGGTCGATTTGTATGGTATTCACGTAGTACTTGTTCTGTTATAAGTCTCCATAAATCTGATAAATCGACGAGCCTACAACCTGCTCGGCCCGAAGGAGAAATTAATTACTTTAGTAACTTGGTTAACAAAAACGTGCCCCAGGGAGCTCGTATTTTTTTCCATAGGCATTTTCGTAGTGTCAACACTGAGAATTTATGTGTATATAAATTGAATTAACATTGTTATGGAAAAAGAAATGTGTTTCGCGCATTAAAACATCCCGTCTGCTGTGTAAATCCTTAATTATGTTGATTGTCTCCACAACAAAGACTTGACGTTAATATACATAAAATGGAACACATATTTATGTTGCTTCGCATTATCGGCATGAAAAACACACACGTGTATTAATTAGCTCGTTGAAATACGCCGTAAAACATTGACGCCATCGCAACCCTTATTTCTGATATTTACATTACCATTCTGTGTCGATTGCCAGGAAATGCGTGTAATTTGAACATGAGTTTATATTCGAAATTAAAAGCAGTTCAACAGTCATGCTTATTGGAATATATCAATTCTCTATATTGTGTTGGTGTTCTGAGTTTATTTAACAACGTTGTGTACACGATGTATATAATATGCATGAATTAACTTGTACAACCTCTAAATAGTGGCTTTTATAGATCATAGACATCATCATCCTAAAATCTTTCTTCCCATTAAATACATACATAGATATGATTACCGGTAATCGGTAGTTAGTCGGAAGGAGAAGAAAAATATTTTGTGGAAGTACCATGAGGAAGGGGTAGCCCTGCAGTCCGTCATTTGCTGCAACACCCTTCAAACTGAGGTTGGATTTGTAGTGGCAGTGAACCTGCGGAAGTATTACCTTGAATCTAGCTTTAACCTTTGTTCTTCCTCCTCTATCGCCCTTTTGGGTGCACATGGTCTAAGGCTGGTCTTTCCCGCGGAAACTTCGCCTGATCTGGAGGGCGTGGAGAAAATTGGGGGCCACCTGGACGCTCCACGTGTAGCGTTTCTCGTGAGGCTAAAGGATCAGTGGAAGTCACTCTTTATGTGGCTAGTCCGTGGTAACCCGGAACCGACTATATACAGCAGCGCAGGAAATGGGTTCGATTGATAATGAACCCCCAATCCAGTCAGTCGCTGTCTGATGTCTGTCGTCTTGTCCTTATATGTAGCATAAAGTAACCACTAGACAAGTAGCTTGTCTATTTTATTATATATTACACAAACACAGATTCATATTTTAGCTAACAATTTACTAAATAAATATTTTGCCCGGGCGTGGAAAAAATATCTGGGAGTAGTAGAGATAAATACTTAAATACGCCCAATGTCAAGATTTAAAGATTTTTGATGAGTTAATGCGTTAAGGGAGTTTTATATAACACTTGCTATTCAGATATAGTGGTAAACTTTATTTGTCAATAACCCCGCGTATTTCATAGCATTACCTATTTATAGGTTTGAAGAAAGTATTGTCTCTCTGAAAAATGCACAGAAATTATGAACTCTTTCTACGATGGTAAAGATCGTTGGGAAACTTTTGACGACAATATCCGTACATGCGAAACTTGAAAATTTTAAAGTTTTCATGCTTCTTTCATAACATTTCATTAAATATTAAATTTAATAGTAATAATTCAAATTAAAATCAAAATTAAATATTATATACGCGTTATCGCTTCTTTGGACTCATACCCTCCAAGCTATTTTGAAAATACACCCGTTTACTGAAGCAAGAATGAATCCATTATTTTAGGCCTTGATGCTTGAGCTCAGTTTAAGACCGTAGGCTGTTTATGCTATTCTATTATTATTTTTTGGGTTATAATTTATTTTTAATATCTGAGGACTAATTGAGATCAAATAATTATGCTGATTAACATGTTAAACATCTATATATACTAATAGCTGCTTTTAGATTTTAAACATCACATAATGGGATGCTCTTAGGTAAGTGCTGATAATTGAATCAGATCTTTGTCAAACCATTGAGAAATAAGTTTTTTTTAATTTCATTTAAAACTTTGCACTCGAGGGGTGACTCTCACTCACCACTCGGTTTGAAGCGGAAACTCGATGCGTGGCAATAAATGTTTACGGTTGGTTCCTTTGAAGCGGATCCCTACGCTCTTCTGTATAATCTTGAAGTGTAACATGACAACCCTTCAAATAGCTATAAGATTTTCTTATCTGGAATTAGTCCGTAAGCACGAACCGGAATGCATGTTCGACTTTAATCTCCGATTCCGAAGATATCCGCTTGTATGGAAAGCTGCATAATATTCTAACAGGAGTTAGGAAGGATTGCAAAGTGTGTTCAGATTGAAGAATATCGAGTGCAAAGGGTTAAGTTATTATTTTTTTGACTTTTAATAAATGCTCTAAAGATCGGTAATAATTATAAGGTCCAAATGTAGAAAACAGAAAATGTGGTAAAACTTTTCAATTTTATTTTTATGCGGTCACTTAATATTTTATAGATGTAACTGCGTAACCAATTTCAATTAATAATTAACTATTATGGCGCCATTTTATACGTTTTGAATGCGTTTATATTAAATTGAAGGTAGCATAATTTGTGTGATATCAAAATAATGCCGAATGTTCGCGCTTTACGATAACATTGAGCGATTCCATCAAATGACGATGTGGCTATATATTATTCGAATATACGAAAACCATATTTAGAATTCCATTTGCGATGTTGTGCAATTATTCGTTCGGTCGAGTACTATCCTATTGGCAGTGATTGTGATTAGTTTCACGATTCAGGAGGGCGTAGCCTTATATGAAAACGATTCGGTAATTGACGTTTTTTTGTTGTATTGTATGAGGTAGTCGTGCGTTGTTTTAATATTGGGTTTCGATTTGCGCTGTGTAATTATGGTAGTTGGGATTCGTGTTTTATATACGAGGGATGAAATGCGTTTCCCTGTATCGGAACTTTTTATGGCATATAAGGGAACTGGGAACATCCTCTTTTTCATTACAGTACCTCATTCGCCTGCGATCGTTTTTCGGATGTAGAGATCGGATTTCGTCGTAATCTTATTGGAAATCGCGTTTAAAAGTGTATCAGGAAGAATTCTACTTATTCTCTTATACGAATGATTTTTTTTTATAGACTTTTCCGCCTTATTATTCACGCCTTATATCAGTTCTTTATTGGTCGTTGGTTCCTTTGAGTGGAGGCTTTTGTGCGATTTGCACTTTGAATTTTTCCGATCCAATTTGTTTCGTGCTTACTTACGACTCTTATGTTTAATGGACGCGTGTCGTGAAGATGCTACGGAGTCGTATCAACAAAGCTCGGAGAATCGATATGCTGCAATAGTATTTGAAATGAAAATGATAAAGAAGGATTCGGATGAATGTTAGCCATATACACGAGATTGTCTAGGCTTAATGACGGTTGGACACTCAAATCCCAGCACCCGGCCACAACTCATCCGCAACACGATTTCCTTTTTAGCGAGGCGATTTTCCCGGCGCCGTCGGCTATGCCATCTTACGTTTTCCCCAGGAAAGATAATATTCTCCCCGGGCGCCATATGGAATCAGCGTTAGATTTATGCCGGTCTACGCAGACCTCCATGTCACGCATCCCCGATATAACTCCCTAGATTTACCCTCAGGCGATGGCTCATAACCTCATGATAATTCCATTTCCTCTATCTTCGTGACCGCCAAATGTGCCGAGGAAAAATTCGATCGGTCCGGCGGTAATGCGATGGGACTGACTGTGTCCGACCTGGGCAGGTCTTAATGAGGGTCCATGGAAATTGAGCCTGTACCAATCGTGGGACCCTCCACATTTATTTTTATTAACACTTCATTTTTATGCGATTTAGATAAAACGTATTAAATGCAATAAATATTTAATTTAATCGGGTGTATTCATTTAGTACATGCAAATGCATCAAATTAATGTATAAGATTGACCTTTTTCGTTTGGATATGTTAAAAATGCGAAATATCTTTGATTAATATTCATCATTACTTTACTATAAGAGAGGTCCTGCCTAGAGATCCCGAGATTTCGGGATTGCATTAGACCATCCCGGGATCCCGGGACTGATCGCGGGACCAAGATTTTCAATAGTTTAAAAAATTGCATTGATAAATTTGATCAAAAGTTACAAATAAGTCCATTTGTTTAATATAAAAAATAATTTGAAGGCGAAAGAATTTTATTTATTTAAGAAAAAATAAAATACAATTCAAAAATAGATAAATAAAACACTAAAAAATTCAAACATTATTTTGAAAATATGCCCGGAATAACATTAAAGCATCCCCCATTTTTGTATAACACCATCAATGTGGCTGATAAAATTCCTTTCTGCTGAGACACGGACTAAAACTCGCAAAATTCCCGATTTCCCGACAAATTATTTATTTCCGTCGCTGCAGATGAATACTTATATACTATAATACTTTGATGTGATTCGTAATTATATTACGGAGGAATACAAAAATTCTGAACCCCGTATCTATTATATTTCATATCGATATTCCCATTATTAGAGTCGAGGTGTAGTAAATACATCACCGGTAGGGAAGAGTTAATATAACAATTTGAAAAACATATATGTACTCTATATTTGTATACATAGATAAGACAGTTACTAGGCGTCGGCTAAGCTCGCCAATTAGTAGTCACGCCACTGTTTCCAAGCGTCCAGATTTCGGCGGGAAAGTCTCGATTTAGTAGCCTTCATCGTGCTGGTGAGGTGTACGATTTCTGTTAGATAAAAATTTCAATCCCGAATTTTTCGGGATTACGTTTACTAATCCCGGAATTCGTGAGCACCTAAAATTTTCCGGGATCCCGGGATTCTATTTCCTAGTCCTGCCTACTGACAACGCATTCCGCCATTTACGCCTGTCCTGAGAATATTTCCTTTAATTTTTGGGTCCAATTATGCGGCATTATTGTCAAGATTGAATCTAATTTAGAATAACATCTGAGAGAAGTTGTTTAGAACCTGTTTAGAACAACATCACGTTGGGCGACGAGAGTGTTAAGGAGCATCCGTGTTACGCTCATGGTCTACTTAAAGGATGCTTTGCCATCCATATCCATAACCCCTCGACTAGACTTCATAATTATCCACTATATAAATAGTTTTCTTACGAAAGGAATAAAAATTTAAGTCAATATAATCATTGATTACGTTTAAGGATAGAATTATATAAACATGGACATAAATTTTTGATATCGCTCTCGCCCTCAAATATTTCCCCCCCCTCATTACAAGCATTTTTATTCTAAATCATGATCCTTGCTATGAGCACTGTGCCTTTAAGATATTGTTTTTATTTAAAGTGCGTTCTCACAGACGTTCAGACGACTTATGGTGGAAGACTCAACTGTCATTATCTTTCGAAAGGAAAACCACAATTATCCGATTTAATCTTAGAACATTCACTTTAGGAACATAAGCTTTTATAAACGATCCATTATTTTGTGTCATTGAATAGATGAACGTCATCAGTGGCCATTATGAATGAGCTTTTCATAGGGTGCAATTTATGATCCCAGATAAATCTTCTATCTTCGTCTGAAGATGAATATAGCGCAATTACAAGATGATGTTGAATAAAAATGCTGAATCTTAAATCTGTTCAAAAGTTAATGCGAATTAAATCTGTGTTCATTTTAATGAAAATCCCGTGCAATTAAGGACATTCACCTTAGCAGTATTAATTTAAAGGAGGTAGAGGAATATATATTTATCTAGTGCAGGTGGTTGACATGTCTGAAAGTTGAGCACGGTTCTAAGATTGCGACTTCCTCTCTAGTCTAAGAGGAAAGTGCTTGATTAATGTATTTTACTTACGTCGTCGTGCTGAATGAATAAATGTCAGAAAATCAAAATCAATCATTGTACTTATATATTGATGATTGATAATAATGAGAGGCATATGTAAAAAAGGACCTAAACAAATGATTCGGTGAATAATATGGATGGAGTTGAAGCTACAAATCAAGCTCTGTCTTTATTCTTTGTGAATTTTGCAATACGCTTGAAAACAGTGGCGTGATTACTAATTGGCGAGCTTAGGCGATGCCTAGGGGCAATAATTGTCTAATCTATGTATACATACATATATTGAGTACATATATGTTTTTAAATTGTTATATTAAGCTTTCCCTACCGGTGATGTATTTGCTACACCTCGACTCTAATAATGGGAATATCGATATGAAATATAATAGATATGGGGTTCAGAATTTTTGTATTCCTCCCTAATATAATTACGAATCACATCAAAGTATTATAGTATATAAGTATTCATCTGCAGCGACGGAAATAAATAATTTGTCGGGAAATCGGGAATTTTGCGAGTTTTAGCCAGTGTCTCAGCAGAAAGCAATTTTATCAGCCACATTGATGGTGTTATACAAAAATGGGGGATGCTTTAAGGGAAGTTTCAAAATGTTGATTACATTGCGATATGAATGCAACACTTTTGAGACTAATCAATGACAATAAGAGTTCTCCATAATAATATAACACACCTTAAGAACACTCAGATTGGTTGATAAAAATACGATCATATAACTGAGTGATAGCACTTGTTTCGTGATGATTTTTAACACACGCGCGAATCTCTCACGGCAATAATTATAACCACCATATTTATAGGCCATAAAATGAAAGGTGCATTGTTTCGAGAGTATATTGAGCGCTATGCCACCAGATTGTGCCGGAAATGTTCGTCGAAATATTCATAGACGTATATCTTACATATTTACGATCCAAATTTTATGTGCTTTTCATGTCGACGTCGCGGAGACAATGTGTCGTGTATCCCCGACGACATTATAATAACTCGAGAGTAAATATATTTTTAGGGAAGTATGGAAATTTTATAGAGCCCCGCAAATAGATCCGCACCCTGATTCGCCGACCCACGCGGCGTGCATTTTCGCAATCTTTAAAAAATTATATACATTTTGGGGGCGGCGCAACACCCCTCTCCCCCCCCCCAGCGCCATATATAACAAAGTTTTTCGTTGCAGCGTTTAATTTTTCATCCCGTTTCTGCTTCTGCGAAAGCGTAAATCTATTTAGGTGTTGCTTTTTTTCTATTTTGCATTTTCTGTATTTCTGCCCGAGGAGCAGCATGCATTTATTTCTTTTAGCGAGTCTATTTCATTTTTTACGGCAGAATGCCTTGACATAATGCGCAGTTAGTAGAATTTGTTACGGGTATTTACCGTTGCCCCCCCCCCCTTCAACCATTTTTGTTACTGAACTTGTTATCTAGATTTTTTTAATGGGTCGTGGATCGAGATAAAGATATGCATTTCGGTGAGATTCTATCCAATTATTCTACTTCGCACTCTTTTACCCCTTATCTTCTCTTTATGCCGGCTATTTCCGCTTTATTGTCCTCTTACATTTTTTCCTATTTATATTTCCCTCGTTAACTATTTAATTCCTCTGATGGAAATAGGGGTCGCTTGTTACGGGATGTTTATTATTATTAGATTTATTTGAGATGGTGTTGTGGATTTACGTTCCCGAGATAAACTTAAATGTGATTGGTTGACAACTTTGCAATTTCACGTTTCGCTCTCCATTAGTACTGATAGGAATCTGTATTTCACTCACGATCACGCACCGGAGACCGCTTGACATGCCGGAAGCTGTACGCAAACTAAATATAAAATAACGATGACGGTACATTTGACAAATTAGATTACGATTAACACCCTCAGAAGAATTTTAAATAATTTATTTTAATATTTCATATAGAAATAGCAGTTTGTACCCTGCGTTTTCTAATATTCAAATTGCATTAGAACGAAATGCTAGGTTATTGTATTCTAAACAGACAAACAGACATGGCAGACGATAGACAGTGACCAACTGGATTGGGGGATCATAATGTGCGACCCATTTCCTACGCCGCTATATGGTCTGTTTCGGGTTACCCCGGACTATCCACACAAAGATGGTCTTCCACTGATCTTTTGGTCTCGCTAGAAACGCTACGCGCAGAGCGTCAAGGCGCCCACCCTTTTGCTCCGCGCCTTCTGCAGGAAAGCCAGCTTCAGACTATTGCACCCGAGGGTGCGTCGGAGGAGGAAGAACAAAGGTTCAAGCTAAATTCAAAGAAATACTACCGCAGGTTCACTGCCTCAACGAGTCCAACCTCAGTTTGAAGGGGGGGGGGGGGCTGTAGCAGATGACGGACTGTAGGGGCTGCTCCTTCCCTATAGTACTCGTATCTAAAACTAATTTCCCCTATATGCCTAGGCTGTTGAGGATAGTGGTGAGCCTTTGACACAGTATCCACCAACTACTGTAATCGGCTGTTCCACACACCGCTTTATGGGTGCGCAGCACAGGGTCACCTACGCACCCAATTCATGTTATCTGGGCTACTCCAGCTGCGTTTGATGAGTAAACCGACAAGGGTACTTTTGCACACCTCTACTCCACATCCTTACCCCATGAGTTTAACCGTTGCCCACGGGCGTAGAGTTGACTCCCCTCCTGAGGTTTCATGGGTGGGCGTCATGGAGTCTAACTCCCACCCGGGGAGGTGTGTGTTAGACTCCACGGTAATAATGTTGAATTGACCTGGGAATTTAAATATTTGGGCTTTCCCGGGATTAAACTTCAGACGTCTTAGTCAGCATCATCCGAACTATCGTCTCCATTGGGCAGGTCACGTAGCATGAATGCCACCATACATAGTACTCGACCTGTTTTAGATTCGGGACCGAGTGGCAGCAGACACGTCGGAAGACCTCTAATAAAATTTAAACGCGTGCAGTCGAAAATATGGATTACACGAGCACGTAGAGATGCCTTAGGCGAGAAAAGATGTCTTCTCACTGTTATAAGAAGTCCTCAGGCTAGCCTGGATTTGACTCGTCATTAGAAAGTCTCATAGTTGGGAACTCTCTTTATCGCTAAATTAAAAATCATCAATCAAATCATAAATAGACCTGTGTTTTTAATCAACCATCCGCTTTTTGCGGGATTTGATCGCTACTCGCCTTTGCATTGTTACTTAGCATCGCTATCAAATTTTGCGTTAAACTAGGGAAGTCCGTCACCAATAAAGCAGGCCTTTGAGAATGATTGCTTGTCCATATCACAATGTCTCCGATGGCACAAATCGTTTAAGAAGGACCGAGAGGACGTCGCCGACGAAACCTGCGGTAGACGTCCATCAACCTCCTGAATAGACTAAAATATGACGCGTGTGCATGATTATTTGAACTTTGAACAACGCTTGAGTCTTCAATAGATAGTAGTAACTCTAAACATAACGAAAATAACCGTTTATCGCATTGTAATCGATGATTTGAATACAAAGGCGCATGGATACTTCATCATGACGACGCGCCAAGCCTTTTTTCCTTCACTCAAAAGGAGCCCTGAAAGGGAAACATTGGGACGCGATTAAAACCATCCAAGCTCATGCTAAATCGATTCTAAATGACATTTCGGAGAAGGCTTTCCAGGATGATGAAGATTTTTCATGAATTTGAACGCATCCTGTAGTTTATTTCATCATGGATCTGGCTATGTTTATAATTCGCGAAATAGTGCAAATTTCTTAGATCTCCGTGAACACCCATTTGATGTGATTATTACACCGTGCTACATTTATAAGTTCCACGTGATGTGATTGGGTATACGCATTAAATATATGTATTTGAATGTGAAAGGCTTCAATTAAGTAGAGGAGTTAATTCGAAATACATTGGATTTAATTTGGATGCGAATTTGTTGTAGTAGCTACGTTATGAACATATCGTTGACTTGTTGTATCCACCGCAATATTCATCAGAGGGATTTAATTATCGCGCTGAAGTTATATCAAAGTTCATCATAATATTCATAAGTTATATTATTTTATAAAAACATATATAAAGATTGTATCAATAGTGTATATTTGCAATGATAATTGATTGTTTCGTTATTAATTATAAGGACTTTTTTTAAATTTATATATTTTTTAAGTTAGCAATATTATCGTTATCTAATTTATTTTAATCTAAACCCATAGAAAATATTTCGTAGCTTTTTTATTTTAATTATAAGTTAAACTGTACATTTAAATATATTCAATATGCAAGGGATTAAAATTAAATTCTTTGATATATAAAATGATAGCTTACTAAATAGAAGGCTTTTTCTTGGTGATCTTTAACATATTATTTTAATATATTTTTCGTTTCTTAAGACTTTTGGGATGTATATATTAACGCCATTGGCTACTTCCCATTATGTTTTTTACATATTAAAAAAAAATGTAAATTATGTCTGATATTTGTGTTATTTATAATTTTCCAACCCATCCAATTTTTCTTTGGTTATTCTATTTATTTTATCATTTTTCATGCAAGGACGGCGTCACAAATTTTACATTTAATGTTTTGCCGCACGCCAAGTCCCCGTTTGTGCATTTTTCGGGACCAAATGGGAATGGCATACGTCCGCGAATAAATTATATATTTTTAATCTCGACGTGAAACCAAAAATGTTTGTTTTTTATTTACGCCGTCGGTTTTACATGCCCGATTCAACACAATTTCATTTATTTCATGTCGTTGATATCCAATTAATTCAAAACAAGTTTTACCCATTGATAAGGGTAACATGTCAAAAATAAATTTGCCCACATGCGTTTTTTCGTATCGCCTTTTTCATCCCCCTTTTTTCGGCAAAATAAACATTACCATCCGCACGGAAAGGTATTTTTCGATTATATATATATATTTTTTATTGCCGATACAAGTTCTGCTCTAATTCGGCAGGCCTTATTTCGCTCCGGGCCCTTGGAACTGTTTAAATATTGTTACCTATTGAATTAGGCGCTCCCTCAATAATCTCGTTCGTCTCCTACTAAAAATATTGTGATGTTACGCAACGGGTACGTCCTTTGAGCCGATACGAATGGCATCATTCGTATTTGAACCGGCTCAGGAATATCCCGAGACTTTTTTAATCAACTCGGATAAAATCCTTGCCTTCAGGTACCGAAATTACTATCGCCACCGGAGACTCCTGGCACGCTATCTTAAGTTTTGCCTAGGGTCTCAAAACTCCAGCTCAGACCGAATACATAAAAGTTATGTTAAAATATTTAAATTTGAAACGGGACACTCGGCGATCAGTTGAATCTTTTCATTTCGCCGTATCCTTAGCTCGGAAAAATGTTTTGTTAAATGCGGAATCGTGCGAAAGCTCGGAAAAAGTCCTTCAACCGAATCATTATGATTTCAGCCGAGAAAATCTGGAATACCTGAATAGAACAAATTTAATTATTTTGCTTCGATTCTTTGTATCAAATGTAGATTTTAATATTTTGGTACTATTTTAGTTACATTAAAGTGTTACGCAACCAAAGGAGGTCCATTTAATATTGTTATAGTGAGAAAGAACGTCATCGATCGAAATCAGGAATTATCTTTGAAAAAAATCTAACATGGATTAAGATGATCTTTAGGAAATAGGTTGGTCCAGGATTAAACCTGCTTTCAATTCACTTGGTTAAATTGAATATTAAAAAAATATATTTGATCCATCATATTTCAGGTTTTAGATTAAACTTTGTACGTTACCTACCGCAAGCTACCCCTAGTATATTTCGCCTACCCCTTCACTGTCGAGAGACGCTGGCATACATCATTCTTCATAATTAATACTAATTTTCTGGAATTACCTAAACAAACTTCGCCTTCACTTCATACATAATCCATTAGATAATTTTTCCTGTTTCTCAAATTATTTTTGGTTAAATAACGTTTTAATTTTTGTCTCTTATTTATAGTCAGTTGGCATTGAAACGCAGTCAAATCGAACCATTAACACTCGGCAGATGTTAAAGCTAATTCCAAAAGTTTAAATCAGCAAATAGAAACTCGAATGATCCATTTAGATCGGAAACTCACATTACACCATTTAGACCAGAGTACAGAACCATTTAAAACTTATTGGCGAGGTAAACAGAATTGGTGTTTGAACATTGCATGGATTATCTACGGCCAACAGAAAACAGCAAACGAACTCATCTAACTCCGTATTATCATTGATTTTAACTGAGAACGCGATGTAGATGTAATAAAAAGTCAACGACATAAATATATTGTAACCAATTAATAAGTCAAATTTGGTCACTAGGAAAGAACTCATATCTTATCATGTGCTACTGACATAAACGAATATTTTATCAAAAAGTGATTCAAAATGTATCGGACTGTATAGGAGAGCCTGTTATCTTCTAATATATAAAAAATAATATTTGTTTGTTCATATTTAATGCGTTCCCATACCGTTCATCCAATAGCGATAAAACTTTGTCCACTTATTGTTAAGGATTGCGCGAATAACATAGGCATAGTCTAATGCACAAAAATAAAAAAAAATTGTTCGTATTTTATACGCTGCCATACCGTTCATTCGATTGCGATAAAACTTTGTCAACTTATTGTTTGCACTTTCTTAAATAACATGGGTATATAGGTAAATAGCAATGTTTGTATGTTTGTTCATATTTATAATAAAATCAACAAAATAAAATAAATATCATTTATACTTTTCCCTTGTGTATCATTCAATTTCAATAAATGTATTTGTAGCGTGGGCGATTTAATATCTCCATGCAAGAGCGCTGTTAATCTGAGCAGATTTAATTCTTCAGATTAGCAACGACATCTTCCGTCTCTCTTCAGGTTCAATGTGCTATTTTGACAGCGATATATTTTGTGGCGCTGTGGGGACATTGCACCTGCATACCAACCGATAGCTTCTTGCGCATGCACCGTTGCCGTTTGGGTGGTGACGCGCAGGAGGCGGGAGTCTGGGAGTCGGTGGTTGGCCTTGACTGCGGGAAGACGTCCTTTCCACAGCCAAATTCCTCTCTCGTGCCGAATGAAAAGTTACATAGAGAAGAGTATTTTCGTTCGACGCTCGTCCACCCTCATCCATCCGTCCGGCTGTACATGATCCGATAAAAGAATGGACCCGTGCGTTAGCGCGGCCATCCCGACGAGTGCGTGGGAGCGGGAAGTTTTTCTTATGTCTACTTAGGTAGAGTAAGAAAAAAGTAGTTATTAAATTGCATAAAAAATTTGATATAATTTATCATACATCAATACAACTCTTCTAAAATATTTTGTATTATATGATACTTTTAGATGCATATACATTCGATGCGTGCCGTTAATTAGCGAAATCCAAATGAAAAATCATTAGAGCAGAAACATCATTGAATTACGGAACAAAATGTAGGATATGCATTGACTTCTGCTTATAATTGTATAAAAATATTAAAGGAAAAAAATGCGAATACGGTTAATCATGATGAATCACGTCTTATGGCCGGAGGGCGTCATTTCATATTACGAATAATGCAATTTCCGTGGTTAGTTGCTAGTCTGAATATGAAATTCTATATGTGCATGTTATTTCATATGATGACGTTTTTTCATGTTTGCGCCTTCCAAAGAACACCATCCGAAGTGGACCTAATATTATGTACGCTGTGTCTGCACAGCGGAAAAATATTTTATATTAGTTTTGCAAAGATAAAGACGACTCGTCGTCCTAATGCTGAAGATTTCGGTCTAGGGCACATCTCTCCTGATTTTATTTCTATCCCCTAAAATTGGATACTTCTGTTGTACCTTCAACCGTAAGGGTTTCTTCGCTCCCGTCACGATATTAGCCGTAAATCTGGCGTAATTTAAACGTGTCCATCTACGGATTTTTCCTGGGAATGGAATCCGTTTTTACTTTGATGTAAATATATGTATGTGTGTGTGTGTGGAGAGAGGATTGGGGTGGTTTTCGCTTATACTGAAATAACTGCGACAGGGTGTGCTGTATCGTAGGCAATTTATATAAGAGATTGTTATTAGGATTATCATCGTATTTTGTAAGGTGAGCCTTTACTAAAGTACTTTATTAAATTAAGGGCTATGATAGATTTAATCTCCTTAATATCGTCGCATTGTTAGATTTCCCCTTTCTATAAAAATACATAAATTTGTAAATAGTCAATAAATAGCAAATACAATTGCGTATTTTTTAGAACAATAAAAAGCGCAAAGCTTCGCTATATTGCGCTCACAATTTCGGAGTGTTTTTTTAGGTGTCTTTATTTTAACCCTTAAACCCTTATCTTAATATACTCGAAAGTCTCTGAGGTATTCACACCAGTCCGCCATATGTGATTGACGTTTAAAACCCATGCTCGTAAACGTTTTATTTATTTTTTCTCCTTTTTTTATACGTCGAGCATCCTAAAAGCATTCGTCCTTTTTAAATAAGGGATAAATTTATATACGTATTATTGTAGGAATAACTCTCGGCTCTACTGATTGCCCAATTAATACTAAATCAAATTAAGCTTCATATAGACGTTAGACGGTGTATAACCACAGCTATGTGCGTTAATTATCCTGCCAGCGTACATATATAGACGCGCCATGCACAAGTGCTAAAATGTACATAACCATTAAGGGATAAGTTATTTATGGGAAGTATAACTTCCCTATACAAAATGAGAAATACACCCTTAAGACTTGCGCGGGTGCAAATGGCTCACTACCTTATATGCTTGCCCTGTATGATTATGTATTGTGTGTTTTTTAAAATTATTTTTCCGTCATTAAATTTATTGCAACATCTGCCTCCGCCCGCACCAATAAACTTTTGCGCGTGCATATCTATGCGTTCTGTCCGTAAGTCTGACACTTGCCACGGTCTGTTTCGAGGATCGACATGTTTATATATTTATTATTCCTAAAATTTTCATAGTAATCATATTCCACCGTATTTATTTCGGATCGAACTTTGAAGAAGCTATTTTTAATTTTGTCATTTTAAATACTTGGGATATTAAAAAATCACCCAATTAATTGGCATTAGAAATATTTAGATGTCTGTATATAAAACTGTCTGTATATGGTGTGGGATAAATCTGAATGTCGCACTTGAGAGACATGTACGCTGATTTAAATTTGTATTTATCCTTACTTCGATTTAATAAAATGCAAAATGAGTCTTTTTTACACTGTATCAAATGTTAATGAATTAATCAATAATAATGATAGTTTAGCCAGTTAATCACAGGTAAGCAATCCAATCCCGAATCAAATTCCTTTCTGCTGAGACATGGACTGAAACTCACAAAACTCCCGATTTCCCAACAAATTATTTATTTGCATCGTTGCAGATGAATACTCATACACTATAATACTTTGACGTGATTCTTAATTATATTACGGAGGAATACAAAAATTCTGAACCCCGTATCTATTATATTTCATATCGATATTCCCATTATTAGAGTCGAGGTGTAGTAAATACATCACCGGCAGGGAATGGTTAATATAAAAATTTGAAAAACATATATATACTGTATATATGTATGTATACATAGATTAGACAGTTACTGCCCCTAGGCGTCACCTAAGCTCGCCAAATTATAGTTACGCCACTATTTCTAAGCGTCCAGATTTCGGCGGAAAAGTCTCAATTTAGTAGCCTTCGTCATGCTGGTGAGGTGTATGATTTCTGTTAGATACAAATTTTAATCCCAAATTTTTCGGGATTACGTTTAATAATCCCGGGATTCATGAGCACCTAAGACTGTCCGAGATCCCGGGATTAGATTCCCTAATCACAGGTTCTCTTTTATTTAAAATATCATATTCAAATAGATTTGTCTTATTTTCATTATACGCGAAAGACAATAGGAAACCTCCAAATTTAAGTCCGACAATAGTTATTACGGAACCTTAACAAAAAACTCTAACAAACCCACTAACATTTGCGCTAGAAATACAGGTTTTATAATGGATTATAATCTAAAATAGTAAATTTGTTATCATTTAATAGAAAAAATCACCAAACAAGGCTCTCATATATATGCCGAGTTCGTCCAAAGTCTGCATTGGACGTTTTCTGAATTAGGTTGCTAAAACCATTGTAGATAGCAGCGAACGTAGACAATAGCATCCTCAAGCGTAGCACTTATGTTTTTTGCCACGTCTCTTGGCTTAAACCTCATTGTTGTATTCGTAAACTAAGCATTGTCTTTACTGTATTTTTCTTTTAAATTTAAGAGGATTTACCCGACAAAAGTAATATAAATAGCGTCATTCTTTTTGCTTAAGGCGACCGCTGCTGGTAATAAAAAGAACTCGCATTGTATGGAAAATGTACCTGAAGCTTTATACTGGATGGATGATTAGAAACATGTTTAGAGTAATTGCAGTGTAGAGCGGGACGCTGTTGTGATAACCCTGGAGCTATTTTTTAATTGCCTTTCCCGATGTTTGTCTGCTATCTGCGTCCTTAAATTGTGGTACAACGGATGTGACTTTATTTTTTAAATAGGTTGACATATAAAAGGTTTTTTATTACGATCATTAATCTTGACACAACACAGTACTCTTGTGATAAATGAAGTTGCAGGTTTATTTGAATTTTGTTTTAATTACATATGCCACCACTAGGTGGCGCTTGCCCTACATCGCTCGTTACATATTAAAATACTTAAAATGGTTTAATTAAAAAAAATTCTGCCGAAGGCTTGCAAGAAGAGAGTAACATAAAATGGCTTGATAAATTTAACAAAATGTTTAATATACAGGCGTTGTGTACATGAACCGACAAACAATTTTTGGAGGTTAGAGGGCTCTTTTGCTATGTTTCCCATATAGACTCTGTCCTAAGTGTTAGGGTTGTCGAAATAGAATTTTGTTTCAACATTTTGAAAAAAATACCCAAAATTTCAATATTTAGACAGTTGTCATCTGGAAGACATTATAGAAAGACGTTCGTAATGTTAACATTGGCAAATCGTTATAGAAATACGTAACGATGAGACGCTGGATTCGCTTTTCAGAGACTTTCCGTCTCTGTCTCTCTCCGAGCTCAACGTACAAGAGTGTTCTTTCTGAATAACTGGAATTCGCTCGCAAATATGCGAACATCCTACCATACAGGTATGAGTGTTTTTATTACTAAATAATGAGTATTAAAATTATGAAATAAAAATTTGTATTGTAAATATGATATTATAATCGAAACCAAGTAGAAATTTGATGATTTGGATTATCCGTGTTTTTTTTACCGTTATCCGTGTTTGTCTTCCCCGGTAGTCCCCCGGATAATCTAGAGCAGGGATGTCCAACCGGTCGATCCCGATCGACCGGTCGATCTTTAAGCAAAATTTGGTCGATCCCGACGACTTCCGTGAATTTTGAAAAAAATATATTACTTTATATAAATATATTTACAGCCGACGATGAAAAATAAAATCCCGAAGATCGAACTCTTTAATTCGACTTGATTCGTGTTTATCTGCTAATTTGAGTTTTAAGTTTGAAGAAAGAAAAAATAAATTAATAATAATAAAAGAAAGAATCATATTGGAAGTCGATCCCGAGACAATTTTAAATTGAAAAGTAGCTCCCAAGACAAAAAAGGTTGGACAACCCTGATCTAGAGTCTATTGTATGTGCAAAACGTAGCAAAAGAATTCCCTAACTCCTAAAAAAATGTGTAAAACAACCTGTATAAATAGTTATTCTGGTATATTCTTAGAACCAATCACGCGAATGAAAAAACATATGACATTAAACCAGGGGTGGCCAACCCACGGCCCGGGGGCCGCATGCGGCCCGCCTTGAATATTTTTCCAGCCCGCAAGACTTCATTACACTTTTACGAAATATATTTTTTCACTTCAAAAAAATGTCTATAATGTATTTAAATCTAAAATAGGGATATATAATTTTATATGCGGCCCGCGGAGCTATGATGCATTTCCAAAGTGGCCCGCAAGATCATTTGGGTTGGCCACCCCTGCATTAAACGATTGCTCCCCAATATTCACAGGTTATTTTATTCATCACTTGTAAACAAGCTAGAATTTATAAAATTATAAAAGCATGCAAATGCATATGCGAATTTCAATTTTATATATGAATAATCGACTACATTTTGTGACAACATTTTTGTGCCATATTTGTATTTTAATATTCCGAATTTATATGAGATAATCTATCTTTTCATTGGTGATATGTCGTCAAGAATCTCGAATTGTATATTGCCTATTTCTTCAACCGATTGTTCAAGATCTGGAGAATATGAAAATCGATAAGCCAGAGTGGATTAAGGAAAGCTTCGTATCCTAACTTCAATCATTTTCGCACGGCCAATCATGAAACGTGCGGTCTTTGCAAAAGTATCGGCTCGTTTCTGTTGACCATGATTGTTAAGACAAAACTTCTCGTGCATTATTTCAAGTTGGCTGCAATTAATAATGGATGACATCTTTGTTAGTCACCATAGAATCCTGTATTTCTAGATTGTGTAATCTGGATTATTAAAGGATTAAACTGTTATTTGTTGTCTATCCGTGGGAACACTTGGTAAATCAAATTTGCCCAGATAATATTCAAGCTTAGATTAATGATTTCTCGCATAACTCGCATGCTTCGACTATCATATTATATTATATGAAACTATTGTTAATCTCTTTCCTCTAAATTTAGATCGCCTGGTCACCCCATTGCCTGAAAACAAATAAAACGAGTGGCATGGATTCCAGTGAAGTGATGGTCCCGTGAGCTCATCAAACGGCCGTTAGATCGGCGCGGAGAGACAGACAGCCGAAGTCGATGTTTTGTACTCGTTGCATTACCGATTTATACGGCATTAATAAACATGAGGGATCACATTTTGAAGACCCTTTCGGCTGCGCCCAACAAAGGGGCGGCGGACAATAATCGTAAAATTGACGAGGGACGTCCGGATAAGCTGACTGTTGAGGCATGCAAAATAAAACGAGAGCCGTGCCAAATTTAAATGCGAGAGCTTTTTTACACACCTCGCCATGGGTCGACGGAGTGGCTCAACCTATTTACACGGGGCATTTTCTTAAGTGAAAAGATAAAATGTTTCGGCAGAGGTGGGTGAGTGGTTCGCTCGACTTAAGTAAACCCTAAAGTCAAATAGGACTTAGTGTGCCGAGACCAGGAAACTTGAAGCATTCCCCAAAACGTAAGTGAATTACGGCGACCTGTGAGCTCTGACACTTCTCCCAAGACTTGGGAACGCTTTCGGTAAACTTACGACTTTAATTGCATCGGATGAACCGATTCGATGGTCAAGTTTTTCTCGACCGGTTCGCTTGGGCACACGGAAGGAATTAATGATGCGTTAGACTCATCAATTAACACTTTGAATTCAGATTCTGTTGCATTTACGAAGTGATGTAATATGATCTTGGTATCACGTGAAAGATGTGTTGATTTCTTGCAGCGTAAGCGTACACGCGTCAATCAATTTTTATAGCATTTGAACCTTTTTCTTGATAATTTTGATTGTGAATTTAAGTCAAAGAATTATTAATATTGTTTTTATTTGACATTCTACAAAAACTATTATGAAATGCTTACAATTCATAAAATAGTATTTATTTTAGTTCTTGTATCATTTGCCATGGCATAGTCAACGTTTAATCATGACATTGTTAATAATCTTTTAGTAACTGATTTGGAAACTGTGATAGCTATTTAGAGACGATCTTCTCTATTCTCGCTGCACGATCAACTCATTTATGGTAATGGAATGTAATTATGGTAAAGGAAGATACTCCTCCATATATGTCTATTACATGTTTGTTAATTATTCTGATAGAATCTAAATTTATTAAATTCCAGAAATGCTTGTTGATTATAACGAAATTGGTTTCTTTATTGGTGTTGTTTTTTCGTTAAAACTCATAATTTATTATATCATCACGAAAATAAAAAGAGATTATTTAGATTGTTTTTTGTCGGAATCAACAAGTTTTGAAGATCGATCATATTCGCTTTCCAACGTATATTCATTAATTTTAATAACTCGACTAATTTGACTACACTTAAACCTCTTTTTGTGCGACTTTTTTTTGTGCGATTTCAAAGTTATGCGGTTTTTTTAAAACCATTTTTTTAAAATTTAATTAAGAATACGTATCAAGATATTTTGGATAAAATAGGAAATAAATCATGAACACTAACCGAAATTTGGAAAAAATTATAATTTGGGATAGTGTAAATCAAATTGCATCTGCTATCGTTGAATTACGATCGCGTTCTTTATTCTGGTTTAGATTTTGAAAAAATTGATTTCTAAAATTGACTATTGACTTTTAAAAATACATTCCCCAAAAGAATTTTCAAAATTCCAACTACTTACTTTTTTTTAAAAAAAACTGAGAAAATAAGGCCAAAAAATGACTTGACAAAATTTTTTTTTAAAAAGTCGCCATTTTGTGATTTATTTTTTTGAGTTAGGGACTATATTATATATATATTGCTGGAAAGACAAAATCTACATAGAAAACTTTTCTTGAGTCATATCGAAAATCGCAACGAAAATTATTTTATAATTAAAATAATTAGTAATTCTCTAGTGTATGTCTGGCATTTGAGATGCCAGATGCCAGACATTCTTAAAATTCTACCAATGATGCAAGACGTCCTTTAAATGTTACCAAAAATGTTATTTTTTAATTGCCTTGTTGTTTTCCTGTTTTTTTTATAAACTTTTTTTTATGCGATTTTGGATATATTTTATATAGCTGTTTCAAAGTTATGCGGTTTTTAAAAGTGCGATTTTTTTTATGCGAAAAATTATAACGTGGAAATGCAGTGGAAAAATTGGAAGGGCTGGAGTCTTAAAATAAAGTTATTTCGAGTTGATCTTGATTGTGCTTGAGAATGAGACTCATCGTCCAGAAGTATGGTAGCTTCTCTCTTTCAAAAGTCTGAAATAAATACCTCAAACAGTCCAGTTGTCTTCTGCTTCGTTAATCAATGCCATCTATCTTTTGGCATTTCTTTTCCGATCTGATCGTAAACAGGTTACGTGAGTCAACTCCATTTAAAGTATTCTTAGGCGCAGTCTTAAAAAGTCAATCACTTTTAGGGCCCTCATTTTGATGTTATAGGACAGAAAGTCATGTACTATATTAATCATTGAATAAATCAATATTTTTATTCTTGGAGGCATTACATTTTTTATTTGTTACAATATATCATTTTATTTTGATAATTGAAAGCTATGATGCTAACTAAGAGAGCATTAAATTAAATTAAATCCGAATTCAAATATCTAATTCCCGAAAAAAAAATATTACACACATTAATGTCAAGAACGTTGTATTTCAGGGTGTTTTTTACGCCTCTCAGTAAAGTTTAATTTTTTTATGCTTTAGCATATTTGTACGCTATTTTTTCTCCGGTTTTCGTGCAATATTATAATATTTTTAATGTAATATTATGTAGGTATTAAATTTGCAAGTCAAATATAACTTGGTAACGAAAATATTTTGCGCTGCAACAATGTTGCTAGAATTTCGTAATAAAATTGCTCTCAACATGCTTAGATAACCTTCCCGGAGTTTACGATGCATTCAAGAGAATAAGGGCCATAATTTTTGATGTTTTTGGTTTTCGTATTGCCTATTTCGACACGTAAATATTTGTTTCGGGAGAATGGATACACTCGGTTCAGTAAACAACCTCGTGATGTCGCCGCAATGTGTATTTGTCTGTAAATGTTATTTAAGATGCTCAATTTTAATTTGTTTCTATTCGAATTTGTGTTTGTCTGTTTGAAATGTTAAATAAACTTGTGACATGGTGCTTTGTCTTTTCAGGAGTGACTTCCGCATGGAGGATATAAAGCGGTTGAAGCTGTGAATGAGCAGAGAAGCGGTTAAGATACCGGACATGGATGGCCACTTGCAGTTTCTCAGCCAACCTCCGGCCAGCATCCGTTTTGCTCTCGGGACGCTTTGAGCTCTGTCCTTTTTACTTTATCCGACGAAGAAGTGATCCTTCAGGAACACCTAACAGCTCCAGAACGACGCCTGTTGGCAAACATACTGCTCACACACGCCATCCTCCACCTGCAACATTTCTACACACAATTTTATTCCACTACTTTTAAAAATATTGTAAACACTCCCTGTACATATGTGAAAATATCCCACGTTTTTTAAAATATTTTGTATGCAGCACGTCCCGTGTTTATTCTTCGATTTTAAATATATTCTATTCCTAGCGTAGGTCCTTGTTGTGTACAGTAAAAAGATAAATATTTACGTATATTTATGTTATACGTGACCAATAATAAATATATAGTTGCCACGTTAACGTTTTATTTATTACCCTGAGGTTATAAATGTCCACATCAATCTTTGAGCGTAAAAAAGGGCACGATTCTAACAATCGACGTAAACAGGCCGTTTGTTTTCATAATGTATTTGTTAGAAATAAATCAAACATAATTCAACGAATCCCTCATAACATTTTAGTATTTTCTTATGATTCCAATCCCATAAATTCTTATTAAAATTCCCACTTTTCCCCAAATTATAAATATGATTTAATTATAATCATTACTTGATGAAATCGACCAATATTGATCACTATTACATAAACAGTGGTATATTTCAGGTTAAAACATCAGCCACCGAATCCATAAGGTCTAATCGAGAGGCCATGGACATGTACGGCAGATTATATGGCATGAATGCCAACACATACCCGAGAGTCCCTTGAGCTGTCTCAGATTCGGGACCGAGTGCAAAAATCAGATTAACAAAGATTTTTTATGTCTGGATCTAAGCAATTGGACGGAAGAGACTCAACGCAAACAGATCGTCGTCAATGATCGGAGCTGTGAAAAAGTGAAGATTATTTACTTATTGATTTCAGATTTATAAAAGGTTAATAATTATTCGACAGGGTCCTGCAAGGGTGATATTCACCCTTGATGCTGGAGCACACGACAGGTAACAAGAAAAAGGGAGATATTGATAGATGTTCTTATTTGTAAATTCAAAGAACAGAGGTCTTAGGTAGAATGTACTAGAAGCGTTGGTATCGTTTCGACAGGCGTCAGTTTAGCTTCGGCCTTCCTTGCGCGTGTTGAAAGTTAAAAGTCAAAATGATATCCGTAAGGAAAACAGGATATCACAGACCGACGTATGATAATTGAACTTTTCAATATATGTTATCCACAGACAACACTCCATAATACGATAACTATCCAGAGGGAGATGACAGCTGGTGTATGTGGACTTTCACAATTCCCGGAAGCATCAAACTCTGATGGCGACCTTCCAATGGCAGCAGCTTATAACTCGGATATTTCCGGTGGAAATTATTAAAAATAAATCAGATATACTTCAAAATAATAATAAAATATAAGTTTAAAAAAATTCTACTTATTCCTTAATTAAAATCTTAAGAGAGAGATACCTTAGCTGTTGCAAAGAGCTGAAAGAAAGCTCTGGACTAGGACTTGTCTGTTTTCCAAAACCGATTTTGAAACCCCGGGTTTTAGGCAAAAAATGTTACATTGCAAAACCGGTTGTTTTATCCTTAAAACCGGTTTTGAATATAAAAATTAAATATTCATTATCTATGAATTTTGGTCGAAAAATATTGAATCGTTCATTTGACAGGATTTAATCCTTTGAACTCCTATGTCGAGGCTATATCGACATTTGGTTTGTACAACAATCCCAATAAACAAAGATTACGGTGTGCATTAATCGCAAAATTCCCGGAGGAAATGTTTTCTGAAAACGTATTTCCTGAATCAAGCAGAATAAACAAGAATTGATATTTTATTTTTTGGTTCAATAACTTCTCCAAGTGACGACTAGAAATAATAACTTTTTGCAATAATAACTACTTATTAGGTTGTCCCATAAGTTTCTTTCGCAAACGAACACAGATCTAATCATAGCCATGGTTGAAGAAAACCGGCGATAAGCTGTTCGCGAAGTTCCACGAACATCCATCCATAATTATCTGACAAAATTGGGCTACATCAATCGTTCAGATGTGTGCCTTCCTCATGAACTGACTGAGTCAAATAAACTTCAGCGTATTTCAACATGCGACCTTCTTCTCCAACGACATAATAGTCAACCTTTTTTGAAGAGACTTGTCACTGGAGATGAAAGTTGGATACTCTATGAAAATATCCAAAGTAAACGGTCTTGGACCAAGGGTACAGAAGCTTTAACTGTAGCTTAACCCGGCCTACATCCAAAAAAAGTTTTGCTATGCATTTCGTGGGACTGAAAGGGGGTAGTTTATTATGAGTTACTTTTCAAATTTAAAATTGGATTTTCAGGATAGAAAACCGGTTTTCGAATATCACAGTTTTTGCCTAAAATCGATATTCAAAACCGGTTTTGAAAAACCGACAAGCCCTACGATCAAGCCTCAAGCGAGTCAAGCTTGGGATAAGTTGCTTCGATATGAGATTTATTTTTTATTCAGTTTTGGGAATCTGTTTGGTACAATGTTGTGATTAAATCTATTGTATTACGCTTGATTATTGATTGTGTATTTCCATACGCGTTATTGAGTTTACCTCATGCAATCAAAATTGAGTTCCATTAAAACAAAAGTAATTTCTATACACATTAATGTTTGGTTTATTTATATTTTCGCGTAAAGGCGTCAAATCCATTCATTGAAATTGGCAAACAATCGAATTCGAGCGAAATTAATATACACAATCACAATCACCAATTTAATGTACACGTTTCGTTCTCTACCGTGGATTAATTATTTACATTTCGAATTCTGTACGAGCATTAACAATGTTAATAACGAACAGTGTTGACAATAAACAGAAATTATGCGCGAATTTCCGAAAAAATTCCTCCCACATATTCGCAGCGATTTCCCCGATAATTATCTTGGCTCTTTGAGGTTGTTGACATTCGTTTTCAAACACATTTTCTAACCTTTATAAATAGCTATGGATGTATGAATGCTTTGTGTGGATTCAATAAAGAGGAAGTACCTAGAAGCTACTTGTGGGATGTAAATAAAATTTGAAAGGCCTCTTAAAATCGATCGCCCGTGAACTCTCGTGCCTTCCTTTTATTCGCTTTTCAATTCAAAGGAAAAATATATTGAACGGTTGATTACAACTTTCAAGTCATTAATCGAGAAATGATTACCTTTGATGGCCACAATCAAAGTTCAATTTGGGCTGTTCTAGTACAAATTTAATATTGGCTTGATTTTTTTATTTCGCTGAAGATCTTCATTGACGTTGAGCCTGGTTTACCCTAATAAAAGCGGTCTTAAACTTGACTTTGTAACTTTTTTCAGCCTATGGGATTCTCAAATGAAGAAACAAACATGGAATACAGCGCCATGGAATTCGTATTTGTGTTACAAGCGCACTAGATTTGATTGTTTATTTTAAAGACCCCATACAAAAATGTGCATATACAAAATCTAGTGGTTGCATTTCAGATATTTCACGAGGCAGGAAAAGCGTCTGAATGGAGCAACAAAACAAAAATGAAGTCTGGAATGGATCCCGTCGCTTTAAGTATGCAGGAAATGAACAGTATAAACTGAGCTTTGAAAATTGTGGATGTGGGTTTTGTATGTTTTAAACACTTCCCCTATTTGAACTCTCTCGATGTGAGTTTTGTCCTAATAAACTAGAAAACTGACTATAAAATCAATACTACGGAGACGTACATGCATCATATGATATATTTGAAATCAAATATTAAGATTAATCACTTTGTCATATGTATTGAGAACGCTTTGCTTGGAAAATTATTACCCTTTAAAAATACTATATATACCGATATTAGATAAAATAATGAAGGTTGCTATCTAAAGATTTAAACAATTATGTTTTAAAAATCAACAAATTTCATAGAAACTTTCAATAATTAAATTTGTATATTCAAGGTGCAATCTTATTCTGAAGAAGATGATGGAATTAAATCTTCGTTAAACATTTTACTTATTAGTTTTAAACCTAATACGTATTTCAACTCAGTATTCCATAACCAATATACAGGTATATGGGCTGAATTTAGTATGTAAGTGAGTTATCTAGTTAAAATCATAAATACGCAACTAGATCCATTCATTCATAGCACATTAAATAATAATGTAAATATTAGGATGGTTCTTATTTTTCGACTTTTACAACATTTGCTTTTGTTAGTAAAAGCTTACAGAAAGAAATATCCTTATGCAAAAAAATCAACGCTTTCATGAATATTTGTGATTTCAGTATTTAAAAGGTATCCTTATTTGTAATGTAAACATTAATTTTGAATGTTTTATGTTAATAAATACAATTTTTTTTAATGATAATTCAAACCTTGGTAGCGACCCTTAAATATTATTTTAAAAAATTGAAATAAATACTGAAGCTTTTTTAGGATATAAAAATATATAAGACGTTGACTCGTCTCTCATCTGCTGCTTGTTTCCGTGAGAACGCTCAAGAAAAAAATTGTAAAAGGTCAGTATTTAATATTTACAATAAATTTGAGAACCTTGCTTTTAAATGTTTTGATATCTTCAATAATACAAAAAAGATAAATTAACATCGTCTTAATTTGGTACATGTGAAAATAATATTTTGCTTCGTTCATTAAAAATCTATAGGATTTTGCTCAAAGGGTTATGCGTTGACAATATATGATTGTTTTAAATATATTTTTTTCAGAAATATCCCTCTCCTTTGTATTTTCTCTTATTTGAGTGAGCTGACATTTATCTTCCCTTATGATATACTCAAAGCATTCAAGTTTTCTTCGTTTAAGAGATGCTAGGACCATACAGCCATTAACCATTTTTTGAAAGACAGTTTTATTATGCACATGAAAAACATTTTTCAACAACTTCCTGTATGCCCATATTTTAAAGACTTCAATTTTTTGCAGATTGCTTGTTTAAGATTTATGCTTCAGCTTCGTATAATAATATAAAGAAGAGAAAATCTTGCAATTAATGCTCTCAATTCACGATTTTACAATTCACTATTTCAAAAGACAATTACAGATTGCTCCGTGCATTTTTTTTATCTCTTTGCTTTAGTCGCATTTTCGTTTTACTTAAAATATTGTGTATTTATTATATTCAACAATTCATCGTATCAAATCATATTTCTTTGTAAGAATTATAAGAAAAAAATTTGATTTATGCACAAACTTTTATCAGCAGTCTTAATGCAGTGAAGATCCTTTTTTATGGATTTACAACATTGGTTTTGAAAGACAATTGGTGATCGAATCCCTCAATCTACACTAACATAAATCCTGTTGTTTATTTATTGAGATAAATTATAGAATCTATCACATTATGTACCAAAGGTGACCAGAGAAAATATGGAAAATTCGAATTTGTACTTTTACTCTAGATCCAGATGAAAGTATAATCATCTAACAAATACTTGATCTTCAATCGAAAAAATACCTATTTTAGCTAATATTATTCTTTGACATAAAGAATATACGTAAAAATTGCTACTCTAAATTGGGGTCCGAGTACATCCCTTGGGGGTCTATGGAAGTTTAAAAAAGGTAAATAGTATTCCGGGGGTCGATAATATTATTTTCTGTTTTAAATTTTATTTAATTTTTAAGATATGTAGTTGTTAAATAATATCCTTGGTGGTCCTATGTTATCCTAGCACGTGTACTACATTTTAGAGAGGCGTATTTATTTGAGTTCCTCACTGTTATGTAAAATTTACCCTTTAAGACTACCCCAACAAGATGAAAATTTGATAATTGAAGGTTTTGCACGGCAACCCTGTTTTCTATTTTCGCTAGACCTTTTGTGCTTTTGCTATATTTTTCTCTACGTTGCAGTATTAAATTCAGAATATGAGCCAATTACGTATTTACCGCGTAAATCAAGGCCCATATCCAAGTGAATTTCTTGAATAATTTGGAAAACCTTCAGATAATAAATAAAAATAGATCTGGGACATATAAAATAATGAAATAATAGAAAGCTTGCGTATCACATCAAACGCGCTCTTTCTTGTCAGTGGGTAACACAAGCGACTTTCATTTTGCCCCTAACACAACATGAAAATGGATGAATAAAATATTACGGACACTAAATCTAAGAGAATTGGGAAAAGATATTTTTTTATGATTGCACCGTTTTCTGAAAGTCAATTCCGAACTTTCGCCGGAGACCATTTACGACGACATGAAACGTTCTTCCAGCTCAAAATTATAAAATCTCCAGACGTCCCCATAACTTTCTGGATGGCGCTAAAGCGAATTCGTTCCATCCTCGATGTTAACGTTTGTTTTAGAAGGAAAGTGTTTTTTTAAGACTTTCGCGCAATAAAAGGCGGCCATAGTCGTTCGCATCGCATAAATGTGTTCATAAAAGCGGCATTCTCATGTTATATTCCGCCATTATGGTGTCATTATAATGCACTTATATCTGGCTATGTATTATGTGTATTATATATAATACACGCCCTTGTTGAACGTATTATATGCTGGCAGTAAAAATGTATTTTTATTTGAACGACGTCCATAAAAATAAGTGGAGGAGCATCTTTGGCCTGATGAATGCCAAAAAAATCGATTCATATTCGAGCCCAATATGAATGGATGGAGACGTCGAAAATGTTGATTTGAAGAGCAAACTTTAAGAACACAGATGATAATGAGAAGCGCTTAAGTTTTGGAGGAAAGTCATTTTGCATTTATTATACATCGCAAAAAGCTCATTGCTAAAGCATTTTTCATCTTGGATAATTAATTAAGTTCTTATTTGAAAGCTTCAAGATTGTGCTTTTTAAACGAGCTAATTATCCACTTTCAGAAGAAAAGTTTAAAAACATATAATAATCTGTGGAGCTGCTATCCATAAAGACTATTTGCATAATTTTTGTATTTTGGTTTAATTTCCCAATACTATGTCCATGAATAGCATATATTTATACCGTTTCACATTACAGATATAACCAGTAGCTTCTTTGGGTAAATTTTCTTAAAGCAATAACGTTTCTGCTTGGTTAAATATCAGCTAAGATTTTGAAGCCCCTGAATTGAATTGTATACGTTGCTTTTTCTTGTGTTAGTAAATAGTACGTATTTTGTTAATTCATTTTCATTTAATCACTTAAATGAAACATCTAATTGAATTTGCTTGTAATTTGGCTTTACCCTTACCTGTCAATAATTATTATCCACCACCCCCAAATAAATCTGTACACTATATATTCTGTTTTTGGAATTATCTTCTTAAAGGGTGAAATATACATGTTAAATTGGCTCGTCGTTTTGCTTTACAAATTTGTCTTTTCTTCAAGGCTCAACACCTACGTATATATATAAATACTTCAATTATTGTGATGAGTCTTGGAATAAGTATGTTTTTACTGTTTTTATTATGGTCAAATATGTTGTTGTTAGTCTTGTTATATTTAAATAATAAAAAATATATTAACCCTTAGTGTATGGCCTAATTTTTTGAAACTATTGCAAATAGATCAACGATACTTTAATTTAATTTTTGATGATTCCTTGTGAATTTATTCGAATAAATTTAATTTTATTTGTTATGTTTTGTTATGCGTTCCCACGGACACAAAAAAATCGACAGATGTTAGCAGGCTTTTATTGATATTGGATGAAATCTCATACATTTTACAGTATTTGGTTTCGAACTGTAAAAACTCACGTTGGACATTCTATCTGCACGTATAACGGTAGGGTTGATAGAATTTTGTCGGAAACCCGGTCGACAATCGCGGTCGATTGCATCTCCCCGAAAACTAATATGCCGAGTTCATCTTCAAAGGCAGCATCTCACGAGTTGAGATCACCGGGATATGTACGATTGGCTACTTGAGAATTTTGCTTTCGCCCCCCAACCCCCCCGTAGACAGCTGGGTCGTGTGTTGTGCTGAAGATTCCATTTCGGAAGGCAGCATATCTATTACAATCCCAACCCAACAAGAGGCATCAAATTACTTGACGTCACCGCCGTCTCGTTTCCGCTCTTAAAGTAAAATAATCTAGCGGATTACTGCTTCCCGGAGAGTGCCAGCTTATCCCGTCTCATCCGCGGGAGAAATTGCCTCCTCGGGGGATACGCTTCATTTCTAATGTGCCACGAATGTGGGGACACTTTATAATATCGCTGAATTTGCATTCGCATTATGGCATAACGCATGACGTGCGAGATGTTCTTCAGTCTTGAGGGTGGTGGTTCAATCGGCACCGCGAAACTCCCTCTTGAATACATAGCATCTTATTTAACCCATTGACCCATGCAGATATTTAAAGGAGTGGCTCCCATTGCAGAAGATAGTATTCATAGGGTGCTGTCTCTTATTATCATATTATCTTTCGGATAAACATAGAATAGTTTTCACTGTGTCTATATGAAATAAATGTTTGCTAATTTGTACTGTATATACACACCATTGGAAATTTCTATAAAAGTTTATTGATATTTTAAAAATAGGCATAGAATTGATGATTATGGCATAAAAACATTTTTATTAGCTTTAGCTCTCTGGCACTTACACCAGCTTATATCTCTCTCTAGACAGTTGTTTCTATTGTAAGATTCTATAGCTATACCATTTGATGATGTCCATGTAATTGCAGAATAAGTTTAGTCCTTATCTGCTAACACCTAAAAGTCGCATGACAAACATAATTCTACTATTTATTTCAAATTCAGTGTCAACGAATGAACCTGAATTGGTTTGTCATGAATCATGACAAATCAATTCAGGTTCATGACTCATGATCCACACTTGCAATTGACAATGAGCTTGAAACCGAGACCACGAATTCCAATTTCTTGAAATTTCACATCCTTCTTCTTCTTGTAGTACAGGGGTATAGAGCCAAGTAAGTGAATAAGGGTCCACTGAAGGGTTACTTCGTACTACCCGTTGCGAACTCCGGGAAACTGGATCGACGGGCGTTCACTTTAGTGCTCATAACATCGGAAAAATCGATTTTTTTTTTGTGAAACTTTCAAAGCATATTCTTGAATAGTCTTACTAATAATTTGTGAAATCAATTTTGATGTTTAATGAAAAAAACTTAATTTAGAACTTTCGCCCCATTTTTATATTTTGGGGAATATTTTTACTCTTAAATATTAATGAGGGATGTTTTGCACATGGACCGACAATTATTTTAAGAGGTCATCGGGGGTCTTTTGTTACGTTTAACACATATTTATAATGCATATAATTTTATTTATAATGTTTTCATTAAAAAATGTTTTTAATTTGTATCACTATTTGGTGGAATCATCTCAAATTCTGCAGTGGTATTGTTTCTATTTAAAATTTGCACAATAGCAATTCAAGGTATTTATGCAGTACTTCAGATGGGTACATTCCGTAGATGTTTCGCATAGTTTTGATGCTGAGCTTCGTTGGATTTCTGCATTTTCAGAGAACAATTCGTGGTATAATTAAGTAAAATCCGGAAATAGAAAACATTGTCTTCGGACTGGAAACGGAATGTTTAAAGGAACTTTGACCCCGTAAAAAGACGACGCATGGCAGAGTTATGAAAGTTTAATCGCTCAGTTCAAGATTGCACGTCTTTGCTTTTAATATAACACTATTGTAAATGCATATTCTAGTATTTTAAGGATTTCCTCCAGTCGTTAAAGTTTCAGCATTAATTATGCAGAACTAAGAACAAAAAACTAAAGGTAATTATAGAAATTCTGAGATTGTCATCTTCACAATTTCGCTCGACCCTCGAGTGGTTTCCGCTTAATTTTTTTATTCGGACGGAGCTTTTTCGATTAAGAGACGTCACTCAAGTAAAGGATATCTTAAATTTATCAACGTTAAAGTTCGTCTTCGGCGAAGAAACTGGCAGTTCAAAGTTTCGATTGCACTAATTGAAAAATGTCAAATGTAAGACATCCGTATATCATCGGAAACTGTTACTGGCAAACATCGGGCTTGAAATTAATTCAATTTCTGGTTCGTTGTCACATCATAATGCGTTTAAAAAAAACGTATTATTCAAGCGCATGAACTTTTCAACTGTGGAAAATCATTCAACTCGGTTATAACGAGCACCAGCAATTCGATGAAAGTTATTATAACACATCTAAAATTAAGTTGATGATTTATAAATATTTAAATTTATAAATTTGATCAAAAATGACTAATAAGTCCATTTTTTTTAATAATTATCGCTGCAGATGAATACGTATATACCATTGTATAATACTTTGATGTGATTTATAATTATATTACGGAGGAATACAAAAATTCTGAACCCTGTAACCATTATATTTCATATCGATATTACCATTATTAGAGTCGAGGTGTAGTAAATACATCATCGGTAGGGAAATGTTAATATAACAATTTGAAAAACATATATGTACTGTATATATGTATACATAGATTAGACAGTTACTGCCCCTAGGCGTTGCCTAAGTTTTCCAATTAGTAGATACGCCACTGTTTCTAAGCGTCCAGATTTCGGCTGGAATATCTGAATGGCAATTTTCCTCACATTTATATTCAATATGATAAATTATCAGTATTCATCAATCATGAACGAAGATGACATTTAGCCGTGATGTTACATGTTCCCACCGATCAAATAATTGGTCTTAATATAATATCGGGGCTGAGCTTCCATTTTCGGAAAATGTTGTTGTGGATCGCTTTGATATCCGTTTAGTCTCCCTAAAATTCCTGTTGGAGAATGGAGATTTCCGGATTAACTACAGTATTTGTCATTCTCGATCAGATTATAACATTATTCCGCTCGACTTAAAAGGTGAGTTGGATAAAGTCAGACAAAATAAGGTCAGTTCATTCCTTTGCTAGCCCCGGATATTTCCTATTTATTATATACGTCCTTTCAGGCAGCATCTAAGAGATGTGATTTTTGTTATTTCATGGGCCGACAATTTTAGCTATCTTTCCGTCACCTCCCTGACTGAAATGTATATATTTGGATTGCAGATTCGCATTCAAATCCGTATCGATTAAATTGAGTTTGGATGCTATTTGAATCCTTGAACAAAACCGGAGAATGTCACATACATTTTTCATTTTTATAAATGCATTCCTTCTTTTTGAAGTTTTTATAGCATATTGTTCGATGCAGTTGTGCATAGTAGATGCATTCATACTAACCAGGAATGCTTTGATAGCACGCGATATGCCAGTAGAGCTTTGTAATATTCGTGACGGTAACAAAATGTTCGCATGATAAAATCTATGATAAAGCACCCCAGTGCTTGTCGAAATGTAACGCAAGTTTCAATTTCCGCCACAACAGGTATACAATTTAACAAATGGCTGTTTTATATCCGGAAAAACGCTACAAATCCGACAAAATATACGATGCAATGAATGTAATTACAATTCAAATGACATATGAATTTGTTTCATCCAATTGTTGCATTAAACTAGTTTTTCAGGGCGAATTGTAATAGAAGACTACGCATTCGTATCTATTCAAATTTGATGATCGATGAAAGATTTCAATAATTTAAGAAAATATTTCGATAAACGATCGTAAAATTCATATTTTGTTCGTATTTAAGCATGAATATCATTTTAGATTAAAAATTACACACCTTTCTTTTAAGATAGTTGTGCAGTAGTCGATGAGTTACATACAATCTTCGCCCATAGTTCAATGCCATCAATGCTGCTAATCGATCATTCGTATACCTCAATTTTTAAATATTATTTTCCTTTACCTAATCAATTAATCATATATAATATCTCTAGTAAATTTATCAATTTTTTGAAAAGATAAAACCAATTTTTTATCTGAATATTTTCATATACTATTAACTTTAAGAGAACAGAAAGCTTATTGCAAAATTATCGTATTTCTGTCTGTTATAACAATATAAGTATAATGAAATTTAAAAAATAAAGAACATTAGAATAGTTTGATAAGAAATACATAAAATATGGTAATCTTACTATTAAAGGACTGTAAGAAATATAAAATATTTTTAATTAGATTTTTCTATTAGGATAAAAAGCTTAATTAAAAATACATTTTCTTTTTTGTTGAAGCTATTCATTATTTAGTTTGCATCGAGTTTATACGAATGTTAGATTTTGCAAGATCGACACTTATATTATATTATATAAAGAAGCCCATGGCAAAAATGCTTCATTGTTTAATTAATAATAAATTAAGAATTACGTTTAATACTGTTTTATGAATAAAAAAATGTAATTATACATTTACTTTTAATGAAAAATACTTATTGCCATATTCGACGAATATAATTTATGATAAGTGTGTAAAATTAAAATGGCGATAGGAACCTCAAAGAAGTTCCTGGAGAAAAAATACTTCATAAACTGAAAATTGATGATAATCGAGAGATGGGGTGGGAGATTTAATAGTACAAAAAAGTGTATGAATTTTTAATTTGCACATCGATAAAACATGGATTTATTAGGGGCAGATATTTGCTTTTGCCCCTAAATCATTATTAATAATGATAGCGGTCGGAATCTAACCCAATCATCTTGGATTCAAATCTTCAGAAGGTGTGATTGACGATCTCATTTCAAAAAACATGTATACGTTATGAAATAAGTGGTTGCTAAAATCCACATAAAAAAAAATATATCAGCCACTTTTGTGTAAAAACACAATTTATGGAATTATTTTTAATGATCTTCTTGATATTCATAGCAGAATTGCTCTGAGACTTATGAGTGAATGGTGAAATTATCATTATTTAATGAGGATCCAATAATATAATTCACAATCAAAATATTTGCTCATTAAATTTGAAGGGTTTTACAATTAGATAAAAGATATTTCTGATCAAATCATGAATATTGAAATCTTTTGAATCCTTCAACGGAGTGATAAAGATGTTCAATTTGAGTTTAACTAACGCAATTAGTTGATATATTCACGTAAAATGGCGTGAGGGTATTGCATATCGCAATCAGTAATATGCTAATCCAATGGATGAAAGTTATGCATTATAAAAACATGGAAGTGCACTTTGCATTAGTACGCTGTTTGTTTCTACAAATTATTAATTTGTATGCAAACGCGTGCCAATCTGTATGCATATCGATTGGCCATAAATGCATACTTCAAGTCCTTTTTAATACGGATTTTTTCATTGGTTAAAATTGTTTTAAAGCGTTTTCAGGAAGGTTGAATATATGCATATTTTTTATTAAAATATAGAGCAAATCGTCCCATTGTGGGTCATAATTTTTAATATCTAACTGTTAGTGAGACTTTCCACTTGGGGGTTGTACTCGGTGAGCTGCTCGACTAGAACGTAGAAAATTACCACCTACACGTCCCTATTGTTTGCGAGAACGAATGTCTTTGTCAGAAACCGGCTGCTTGGTTCTATCTTGGATCTTATGGAGACAAAAGGAGTTGGTCGAGCCGGCGGCTTCCTTTGCAAGAAGCTCAGAAATATATCTTGGAGTCAGGAGAGACATACCTTTAGAAATTTCTTCATAATCGAACAAGCCCATACAATTCTAATTTATGAAAGAATTCAAATAATACAATTACGAATGCTTTTCAAAGTGTTGGAAATTCATGATGAAAAATAAAGAAATCATTTATTTACCTTTTCATGTTGAAATGTAGGCCATTTTCGTTACGTTCACACAAGTGTATGATGTATCGAGTCAAAGTCGATATCCAACTTTTATTGAACGGTAACGAGTTATCGTCGGGGATATATAAAATATCCAGATTCTATCTTAAAATCACATGCATGAAATTTTCTTTCTTGAGGTATTTCAGGGATGACCTGGATTTATTTTATAAAATATGTCAGCATAAAAATGATAAAACACCCTACGTGGCAGAAGGTGCCAACAAATCTCTCACATTACATACGCAGCCGTACCTTTTGTACTCTATCAAGCATGCTGTATCATCAAATTCCTGGCGAGAAATACTGTGTAAACGGATGAAATTTTTGCATTTATCAAAGGCTACCACCATTTCATCTTTGCATTCTTACTAGAACACATAAATAATAAATGATTGGCTAATTGAAAAATTAATGTATAGAAATTAAACTTCTTAACTCATATGTTTGTGTAATATATAAAAAATAAGCTAGCTACTAGTCTAGCGGTTGCTTTATGCTACGTATAGATATGTCAATGATGTATGCGATTGAGACGGAGTTAATACAAACGACTTACCTTCTCTTTTCGACAAACTGACGATTGAAGTTATGCTTTTCATGACGTTCAAGCCAATTTGCCCTATATTAATCCACCTACTCATAGAAGTTTTATTTTTAAAAAAATCTAATAAAAATTTAATAATAATATATAATGTAAAAAAAACTAAATCAGTAAGTTTTTATGATTAAATTTGGGCCATAAATCAAAATATATTTCTTTAATTGTCAATTGCTTTAAAGCTATGCACAGTTTTATTGCTGATGGCTATTTTTTGGGTCAATCAAGCCAATTTCGATGTTGTTTCTGATGGGTTTAATTCAATTCCTTTTTATTGGTTTGCATGGTAAATATTGGGGCCAATTTGTTAAAATTGATTAAAAATCGTTTTAGTGAATTCTTTCCATTACATTGATTACAATTGGAAAACTGATAGTTTGTGATGTTTAATTTCCTCCATTTAATTTTTTTTTGGCACGTATAAAAATGGTCTCGTATTCATATTACAAAAATATTAGGGTGTACCATAAGTTTCTTTCGTTTTCATATTAAGAAAAAAATAAACAATAATTTGTATTACAATCAAAATTTATTGAATAATATATGATCCATTCTGTTCTATTACCTTTTTCCACCTTTCTGGAAGTCTCACAATGCCTTCTTGCCAAAACTTTCCAGGTTTGTTGGCAACATATTGATCAAGATACATTTTTGGATACATGGAGGATGAGGTAAAACATCCCAGTTAAATGATAATAATTTATTTCTGACGAGCAAAGACACATGAGGCCTGGCGTTATCGTGATGAAAAACAACGCCTCGTCTGTTCGCTAATTCTGCCCATTTTCTGGCAATTGCACCCTTTAGATTGTCTAGTTTCACCTTGCTGAAGTAGCTCATAATAAACTACCCCCTTCCAGTCCCACCAAATGCACAGCAAAACTGTTTTTGGATGTAGGCCAGGTTTAGCTACAGTTAAAGCTTCTGTACCCTTGGTCCAAGACCGTTTACGTTACATATTCTCATAGAGTATGCAGCTTTCATAACCAGTGATAAGTCTCTTCAAAAAAGGTTGTAAATACTTTTTTTCACAAATATGAAGTTTTTTTAAAGTATTAAATTTTTTGTTTGATTATTTCAAATCAGAATACTAACTTATATAAAAACATATTTTTATACCGAAAAATATTGTTACATAGATTGTCTATGTTTAGTGTATTGATGTGGTACAATAAGAATATGCCTGGTAAATAATTAATAAGTTGGATGTTGGAATTATTGTTATATTTTAATACCATATAACAATAATGCTTGGTCTATCTTTTGATTTATTTTCATCCAGATTTAGATAGTATATTGAAGATGTTTTGATGTAGTGGAATTTCTTTGCGTGTCTAAAAATAATTATGGTTATCACGATGAGTATTATATAATCAGAACATATTGTCTTACGGTATTCCTGTGTATGATACGAATCTCCCCAAAGCAAATCAAATTATTTAGGTCGAGGTTGTTTCTTCTTCAATTTCCAATTAAGATGAATAATTTAGTTGTATTGTGCTGTGTATTAAACAAGCAAGCTCTCCAGAATATGATTAGCCCTTGCATAAAGGTAATTCCATCGCTTGTGTGGATAAACAACATTTGGATCGCATGGATATATCAATGAATATTAAAAGTATTGTGGTTTATTGATATACATATATAAAAATAATTCGAGTGCAGTTTTAACCATCAACGGAAGCCATCTTTGTCGAAGGATATTTATGTTTTGTTGGTGTTTTATATGAGCATTTTATTTTGTATGTCTGTTGGCTGTTATCACTCGGCTTTTCTGTAGACTATGTGAACAGATTTCCAAATAATATTCAATAAGACCAATTTCGGCACACATCCTACAGGAGCGTCGCAGAATCCACAGAACGATCTCCACAATACAAGCTGCGCATAAAAAACCCGATATGCCGAAAACGTACAAATGAAAACCTTCTAGTCCGACTGAGTTGATAAATGAGAAACTGAATGGCTTTTCTTTGGCGGAAAATCGAGCAATTTCCGTGGCCTATATTTAATATAAATATCGCTTCACATTTTCCGAATACTATCAAAATACGAATAACCTGAAAGGCTTTCAACGAGCCTCCTGAAGATATTCTGCGTGAGTGTATCATGCTTTGGGTATCTTCAATATCTTCACGGCGACAAATTCCCATACGATGTGTATTCGTGTTCACCTTATTTTTCTGGAAGAAAATTTCCTGTCCTACATTTATTATTACGATTTTTTGCCAAACATTTCATTCCGAAGCATATAATATTAAGGAGAAAAAAAATCTAAAAATATATCAGTATATAAAACGTTTATTTTGAAAATGATACGAAAGCTCCATATTGAAAAAAATAGCTAGATTCACCAAGAAATAGAATCCATTTATATAATTTTATTTATATAAGGAAAACATAGTCTAGATATTTCAATAAGCACGTGTAGAGTTGAATACACTTTTTTTAAATATATTAGTTAGTATTTATTATTATATTATTTGGCCGAAGCAAAATTATTATTATATTGCACTCATATTATATATCTGTAATTGTAGGTATGTGAAATTAACGTTACTCGAAGTCAGTTTAATTCGATAGTCTGTGGTGTGTGGTTGAATTTTCGAAACAACAATGTCAAAATATCTTAATAAAGGAACGAAAGGCAGAGAAGATCGAGAATTAAAAAAAGACATTATCATAGGAACCCGACTGGAGTCAAAAGCTGATGCAAATGGCAGAAAACCATTGCATTAAAAAATATCTAATGCTTCAAGATCTGACTCCATTTCTTGGTAAGAGATAAAAAAGCACATCTTATCAATTTATAAAAAATTGTACAGGGATGAATTACTTAAACCCAAAATGCTAATGAATGTTTTAACTCGACGGTTTGGCAACTGGCTCCAAAACACCTGTATTCTGGTGTAAAAATAGGTGAAATATTAACGTACATTGCTGCTGAAATATTTAATAAGGAATACAGCTTCATCTTGAAGATGATGATTATATTAAATATAATTATTGGCACCTACTGTAAAGTCTTTGCCCAAAACACCGATGAAGCGCGGGTTGCGAGGCAAAACCGTAAGAGGCTTTCTGAGACAAAAGCAGCTCGCATAACCCGAAAACAACAGCTACTCGAAGATGATCAACTTTTTAAGAAAGCTGAAGATCTATTATGTGCGCCTGAAATCACTGATTGATCTATAAGTAACAAAAAATGATAGTTTTATCGTATTGAGTCTTTAAACTGCATTTTCAAAATGTTCTATTTTCGGTTTCAGTTCTTACAAATTAATGCAAAAATATATCGTCATATAGTGATAAATTATACATATGTAATTTAGTTGCTGAATTGAAAGCGAATTCCAAAGGTTCATTTTAACTAAATTAAAATAGATTATATTGTAGATTTGAGATTAAAATGTCCAAAATTGGCAAGATATAATGTTTTAAATTTGTAACATTTGATCTGGTGAAAGCTATGTATGCGGATGTGAGAGAAGATTAGTGCCTAGAATAATGAAAAAATAATAAACATAGGAAGGATAAATCTTATAATCTGATCCATATATTAAGCGCATTTTTGCTTTGACATTGTTATAAAATTAACCCTTTTCAATCGTATGTCGCTAAAATCCTAAAATTGTATATATACCATGTATTATGTTATTTGAAAGTAGTGCTTGTATTTTTCTTGCATCTTTGGATGAAAAACGGAGATGAGTCTCGAGAGTCTAAAAAGAACGAAACAATGACAAAATCTAAGACGTCTACAACAACAAGAACTATTTTAACGCCATTCGTGGATTCAAATTCACAATTGTAACTTACGAAAAAATCTCTTATCTTCCGCAGTATGATAATAAAAAATAAAAATACCAACGCAAATTCAGATACAAAAAATTAGAAAAGCACACGTCCCCCTAACAACAGCGTATCAGCAAATTATTCAACACCGGTTATTTGCATACTTTTGTCTAGCTACGTTTTATTGAGTATTGAGCTACTATTTTTTACCGCATTATTTGCATCCGAATCCATCGGTTAATTCAGAATAAAGTTGATTTCGACCGCGCTTTAATGTGGTTACCTTTAAAAATTTATGGACAATGGACAGAAAAATGCCATGCGGAACGATGGATATTCGGATTGAATTAAAATATTTGCATCCGTATAGAACGAAATGTGCATTTGCTCTAACTCTATCTAATTTGGAGCGATTGGTGTGCCAATTGAACATGGCGTTTTATATGCAAATCAAATTCTGAGGTCATTACATTGGGGCTTAATTACATCTCCCGGATGCTTGAAAGGATCGTTGATTATTCATTATTTCATCGCAACTACTATTTGCATCAATCGTGTGTTTTTAAGCTTCAAAAAATGCATATTAAAAAAATATTTGGATGTTCTTGATAATTGACAGTATCAGTACAATGAGTAGAATCAACCCTAAATAAATTATTTGATTGATATATTTAATCCAGTGGCAATTTAATAGTGCTGGAAAAAATCAATCATCAAAACATCATAATTTATGTTTATATTGGAACATCTTTCAAATTATGGCATTTTATAAGTATGCATAACATAGATAAAATTAGCTACTTATAATTATTAAGCAATACATTCAAATATTAACAAGAACTTAAGTATCCCCCAGGGTATTTGAGTGAATGTATTAAAATCAATTTAGTCATATTCATTAAAATGTAAGTGAAAAGCTTTTTTAACAAGGAAATTATTGAGACCTAAAGATTTCAAAATATAGTTTTATTACAATAAAATTGCTCAGCTAGTTTAAAATTAATCTTGACTTAATTACATCATGTAAAACGTTGTTGACCAAGTATAGTGGACTAGATTTTATACTTTCATTATAAAAGCTCGCTGTTTGAAGTTTAAGCTGAGCCTGATTTTCTGATCATGAAAAAATAGATACTGAGATGATTAAAAAAGTTAGATCCATGATGGAGGTTTTTGCAACAATAAATTAAATATAATTTAAAATGAGTTAGCTCTTACTTAATCATATGCGGAAAGGTATAAGAGATCATCATATGAAAAATTCTACCCTTAGCAGGCAATGGAAATCGTTTATGTTTCTATAAAAAATATTGGCACCTCAACAAGAAAAACGTAAAAGCAAACACAGCGTTTGTAATAAATAATATCATAAATCGGATAAAATCGCAAAGTTAAAAGACCTTAGGTATATAATTAATGGGTATATTTTATGTCTCCATTTTATTTGCCTCTGTTGCACTGTTTAAAATGAAACAAGCTTCAATATCGAAGCTTTCATCACCACAAGTTATTAATGAACATAATTTTCAAATGTAGCATTGAACCTAATTCAAGCAACTCTGAATGAAAGCTTCGTGATCCTCTTATGTGCAGAAGCTGCCTATTCAAGCCACAATAATGAATATGTGCGCGCAATACGAAATCAATAAACAGGTTTCGAAACATTTTACTGCCGAGTTCCGGGATCTAATTCCGAAATACGGTTGTCAATCATGAAAAATGTTATCATAGCCTAAATACTGATGATTCCTGGAATAATCCTAGCTCTGTCATCGGGTCCGTTTTGTCTATGAAGCGAACGTCATTAGTTTTGCGAAATAAATTGAATTTCTATGTAAGATATCCGATTTGGGGATGACATTCCATTACCTTCCGCAGGGTGGATTTATTAAGAATGAAGCGCAAAAAGACAACCACTCACAGAAATTCGCACCCTTAAAACGAAAAGGCTTATTTCGCCGAAATGTATTTAGATGAAAAACTATTGAGCTATTCCTGCCTGAAAACAATTTGGATCGAAAATTAATTTATCGAAACATCCAATGTTCTATCAAATAAATTACTTAAAGAGGTTTGTCCCTGTCGCTTGTTCAAATGTTTGCTGGTTTTGTGACCCGATCCTGAATTGTGTGCCCGCAATACAATTCAATCAGGATAGTTCAATTTAATTCTAAAAATTGATACATTTAATGTTTTCTTGATCAAATATAAATATACAGTTTACAAGTGTACTCTCCAAGGATCTCCACAAAAGCGTTCAAACTCAATCCAATCATACTCAGTTTAAATTACTTATTGACTTTATTTTAAATACGATAGAAATACTTATAAATAGAAATGAAATTTTGGTATTATTTAATTAAAGTGAGTAGTATAAGGATTCTTTAAACAAAAAATCAGTATTAAAGCAATGCTCATATAATATTTTAACATCAACAATCACCTCAATTATTTTCAAGATGTACTTTTTAGGAAGAATCAAAATTAAGTATATTATAGCAACAAATTGCTTATAATAAATATTATATGTACTTATTATTGCAATATTTTGAATGCTGAAATAATTCAATCACGTTCACGTGCTACAACTTTACCAACGTCTAATGAAGCCCTAACCATCTTGTATTGAGAGTAGACGACATTTATTTAACAAAAAATAATATAAAATACTAGTAGACAAAAAAATAGTTTGACAGACCTTAATTAAATGCAGGTATGTACAATAATTCAGGTTTCAAAAATTGTCATTTCCGCAACGTTGAAAGTTTGCTAACTTTCCTGATTTATACTGTATAGACACTGATTGAAACAAATATTAGTTTTGTAGAAATTAGTGTAAAATTTCCGTCGCTGTTACTGTTATGATTATAATATTTTAGCGAATGAATAGAAAATAATGGATGAATGGCAATATTATGATTATTTTTAAAAGGCTTTTTGTTTATTATTGTAAATCAGTCCCTCACAGACGGACTTGCCCAACGTTATTTATAAGTAATTCCCCGTTAAAGGATCAATAACTCTTGAAATTTTGTTAGAATGAAAATAGGTCATAGATATTTCCAAGAATTTATAAATATATGAAACACTTTTTCAACGGATGATTCTGCGAATAAATTCGTTAATAGATATAATTTCTTTAAATAAATTTATCAATAATTTCGTAGTAGAATACGGCTTTGTTTACTTATAAAATTGTTTAGTGTGAAATTGTAAAGCAAAACCCTACGGTAAGCAAATCAATAGAATAGCATTTGAATCTCAATACTTAAAATTCGAATACTGTCTTCTTCAACCTTCGATCCCAAATAGCATACGACTGTCAATTGAATTTAGTATTATATACAGGACGTTGTAACTGTAGTTGTCTAAATAGCATTTCCTCTTTATTTTTTTTAAAGGCGACGATTATTCTTTCAATTATGATTTATTTTATAAGGAACCTCTGTCGTGTAAATTAATTCTTCTGCACGTCCCTAGATAAAGAAATCCAGTAGTATCAGGTTTGGAAGCCGTGTGAGCCAAATAATAGGGCGCGTCCCCAGATAAAGAAATTCACTGGTGTCAGGTCGGGCCACAAAATAAACAAAATAAAGCCTAATTGAAGAAATAAGAGGCGCCTTCGCAAAAATGAAAGAAAAAAATGCTACTTCAGACAACTACAGTTGAAATAAGAAAAAGGTGTAGTGCCTGCATACGAAACAGAGGTGGCTAATTTGAACAAATTCTGTAAATAAATTTAGTAATAACATCTTAAGCATAAAAAGTATTTTCTTAACTCTTACCCTGCCAAACTTATACCTTTTTAAGTTTAACCTCTTTAAGTTTAGAAAGGGTATAATCTAAAGATTTTTTTAAAACTAAATTAAGATTAAATTTGTTTTTTTATAGAATTTAGAAATTGATATTTCTCATTCGTTTGTACATTTTATGTGACTTTGGAAGCTCAAATTTTTTTTAAAAAATGATTTATTTAGATCAAAAATATATTGCAAAATACAAAAACTATCTCAAAACGTTGGGAAAAAAAATCCATTTTGACAACCCTGATACTTAGGATATAGGGACTATGTGTAAAACGTAGCAAAAGACCTCCCTAATTCCCAAAATTTTTTTGCCTTTCCATGTGCAAAACATCCTGTATATTTAATAAATTCAATAAAAAAATTAATTGGTAACTTTCCTAATGAAAAAAAAATGTTTTTGTTACATGCTGAACTATTTAAGCCAATTAAGTTCTCTTGTCAAAAGCTGCCATTGTCCATTGACTCTTATCAACGTCATAAAAACTAAAATATGATTAAATTTGCTCATGTGAAAGGTCCATTTTGCCCTATTGCATGCTCGGCTACAATTAGTCCAACTACTCAGTTATGCCTTTAATAACAACCTACCAGCACGGTCTTATCTTCACACATGATTTGATTTGATCTCAGCAATTAGCTAAATGCTCTACAAAGGCATGTGCATAATGCAACATTTATACACCGATCATTACATATTCCTGGGTTGCATCTACGGTCATATAGATCACCGGTTAGCGTTGAAGTAAGCCTCGGAGATTGGAAAGCTCTTCAAAGCTCAAAGCACCCGCGGAGCTTTAATATAACGAGCGGAGCTAAATAAACGAACGAGATTCTTAGAATTCCCAGCCGATATGTGAAGAGCACGCCTTCAGACCGCAATGCAGTTTAGTGTTGCTTACGTTGTTATAACAATGCTGCTGAAACGAGCAGCTAATTAGATTTATCGAGCTTTTGATGGATGAGTTCTTTTAACTTTACAATGCTTTCAAATTAAGCTCAGCTCCCCCAAGTTTGTTAATTAATTAAGCGATGCACCCATTATAAGTCTTCGCCCAGCTATGAGATGGTTGGATGGAGTTAGAGCAATTCTTCGTTTGACTGTATTGTACATATATACAGATTTGTTTTCTATGATGCATAAACGAAATAAAAACATTTTTTACATAAAAATACTTATTATTTTACCGACAGAAATGCAGAAATTCTTAGAAAATTGCCGATTTTATTAATTTAATTCAAATATAGTCGATAAGGACAAATAAGAATGATATAGTGACACCAGATCAATTGTTATTGATTTCATTCTAATAGAAGCATATTTATTTTTAATTAACCCTTCAAGTGCCGGATAATGATATATATCATTGGCAACATTTGCGCAAAGTACCATCGGCGATATATCGTTGCGTATACGCTGGTGCTCTAATATTCGCATAGTAAGAGTACTCTCTCTCAAAATAAATGTATAGAAAATTATAACTCTTTTTGCATATAATATTCATTTAACAGATAAGTATATTTTGAAGGAGCAATTCTAAGTGCTGTTGCAAGCGTCACGCTAGAAAGATCTTAATTATTATCATTGACTGAATGGGGGAACAAAGTGATGCTCAAAGGCTTGAATCTGTCAGTAACTCAATGATACTATTGGAATTTACTAAAATAATATCCCGATTGGATAATAATTTATGAAGGTGGAAAAAAAAAGGATTTGTGTGACCTGGATAAATGGATACGTGTGTGCAATATGATTGGGATGATAATAATTAGTTATAACTAAAGTGGGATTATCATTTTCTTTTGTCAAACTATGACCAACTGATCAGTTTTCTTATTTGGAAATTTGGTTTTAAAAATACAATTGATTTCTCCATTTTTTATAATTATCTTAATTATTCGTATGTCTGGGCATCACATTGTAATTCAATTGGCATTGGTTGATTCTCCTTTTATTTTTAATTTAATTTTATAATTTTTGTAAAAATTTTTTTGCAATTCAAGTTAAATCGGTTCGATATTTTTCCCTTAGATACAGTTTTTTCAATATTTATTACATTAATAATATGAATAAAATTCAATTTTTATTCCAAAAATCCAAGCTTTTTCGTACCAAAATTCCTTTTTTGTCAAACCCTTTTGGATTGACTCCCTTTGGGTTAATCTTGGGCTTACTTTGAAATCCCGTTCTTCTGTTGCCAACATGAAACAAGAAGAAATAAGTCCAATCTGTTTCATGGTATTATATATATAACATATTATAATGGATACATGAAACTTGCTAACTGGCTAAAAAACTCTTTTTAATTTTAAGATTTTTTCACTAATGATTTGCGAAAAATATGCCACATGGTTTGTCTCATTAGAATTTAAGAATTTTAGAAGAATTTTTATAAAAGTAGTGGATTCTTATACGTTTAATTAACAAAAACGTATTCTACATATACATGATTTATAAGTTTATTACTATTTATTTACGTTTAAATTATAGTTGTGGTTTATAGAAAAAGAGCACCCTTAGATTTTTAATTTTGTTTAAGATTTTTAATATTTGTTTGGAATACATTTTCGTGATGTTTGAAATGAAAAATCATTAAAGATCTAATGATCTAAACACAATTCACACTGCAGTTTGTATTCAGTATGCTTTTTATTTTGATATAAATTTTATGAATTACACTCTTACTATAATTTAGCTTCTTACTTCTATCTATTTTCACTATATGAAACTCTACGAATAATGCTTTATAATCTAAGGAATTTCAACTATGAAATGCCCGAAAATTGATTATAATAGACCGATTAATAGATGACACAATTCGTGAAGGCGAATTGATGTTAAATGAATTGAATTGCCTACATTTGTAAAAATATTCATGTACATTATACTTTAGCATTCTCACGTGAATAATTATAATTAATTAGCATATGAGGGGGTGAAAACGAATACATCGTGTTTTCTTTTCAATTGTGTATAATTACACCGCATCGTCAATATGGAAATGATGTAAATTGCAACTCTTCATCTAATAATTTGTAGTTCGGCATGCGACTGAAAGCGCCTCTATTGATCCACCTTTTTACTTATTCGCCACTTTGCATACGTTAAAAAAGACGTTTATTTCGTAAACAACTGTGCATTTTCAGGCAATTGCGTTTAAGCGCTTTGAAGTGGCTCTATTAAGCGTTTCTGCTGGCACGAGAGGTAGCTTTTTACTTTGCATAAGGACCAAGCTAAATTCTTATTCCTCGCCTTAATAATTACTACTTTGATAATATTCACAAAATCGTTATTAGGCAAAATAAGCTTCTGTTTCAAAATATTTTCCCTAGCAATGAATTTCGGACACGCTATCTTTGTAAGAGCTACATGAATTATAAACGGTGGTAGTGGCGCTGCTCTATGTGGGTATGTGAGGGCCAATTGAAAAGTTTTCAGACGAAAACGGATCCATGATTATAAATTTGATCAATGAAGCTAAAAGGTTCCACCACTATTGTACGCTATTTGTAGTATGACCATAGATATTATTTTCTATCCAAATATTTCAATTTCAAGCCTTTAATTGACCAAAAATTGATATTAAGGGTTAGTTCTTAAATTAAATGGTTTTTAAGGTTTATTCTAGATTGTGAAATAATTTCATTATTTCACAAAAAAATAATTAAAATTAGCTATAATTATATTTTTTATAATAAAATAATAGAGATAAGGATAATCCCTTAAATAACACATTTATTCCCATGAAAATTTCTTACGTAAAAGGAAATCCACATATATTGCTTAAATAGTTTTGATGGACACGTCTGCATCATACGTCATTTTTGGTATGAACAAATGGCACATAATGCAGACGTGTCCCCCAAAGCGTTAAATTAGAATTATTGTATTATATAAACAAACTTTACAGTTACAGATATCCTGATATACATTCAGCTGAAAAGTTTTGATTTTTTTAAGCAACGTTAAGACCGTAACATTTTATAAAATTAATTTTCAGCATTTAATCTGAAATATTATTATGCGAACTTTAAATTAAATTTATATGAATATACTGACTATGGATACATATTTGGGCTTAGGCGTTTGAAGACAGGGTCGGAGAGTGTCTTTTACGTTGAGTTTGGAGAGAAATAGAGAAGGAGAGACTATTTTTTAAGTTGGAGATTGTGAATAAGAGACAGAGACGGAGAGAATAGAGAGAGAGAGAGAGAGAGAGAGAGTAGCGTTTTTAATCTGAGTAGATTTAATAAGCCAGATTAACAGCGACATCTTTCGTCTCTTTTCAGGTGCAATGTGTTATTTTAACAGCGCCATCTCTTGTGGCCCTACGGAAACATTGCACCTGCATACCGACAGATCGCTTCTTGCGTGTGCATCGCTGCCGGTTGGGTAGTGACGCGCAGGAGGTGGAAGTCGGGGGAGTCGTCATTTAGCCTTGGCTGCGGGAGGTCGTCCCTTCTGCAGCCAAATCTTTCTCTCTCTTTCGTGTGGAATAAATAGTTATTTAGAAAAGAGAGCCTTTTTATTCGACGCATACAATATACGCAACATCACGGCCCGATAGAAGAGCCGTGCGCTCTTCTCGACGAGCACCTGGGGGCGGGGAACCGCCCGGGGACTCTGCCCCCGAGGGCGACCTCGCCTCGACGTTATATTTTCTTGTTTCCTCCTATGAAATAATTAACTTAAAAATATGTGTAAAATTTATTAAAAGTTATATTTGTAATTAGGATCGGCGAAGATCTGACTCAATTAAAGATATCTTAATCAAAATTTGAGAGTCATCCTGATTTAAGGGCATCATGTAATTTTCTGTTGGTATTTCAGGTTTCACCATGCTTATCTTTAATAATAAAATAAGATTTACGACACAAAAAGTAAAGCTGACAGACCATACAACAAGCAAAAGTTTTCAGATATGTTTCATTCGCTGTTCACAAACTGAATTTAAACGAGAGTGTGTGATAATAATGGATTTCTTTTGGGAAGACCTAATATTAATAAATATTTATTGCTATTATGGTTTTCCTTATTTTATTTTTAATTTATACAAAGCCTTTGATTATTATTTTTGCATAGTTTTTCTATGAAAAATATTAATTATTGCTACTCTTTCGCATCCCAAAACTTCAGAACTGAACTCCATATTTGATAGAAAAGTTAAAGCGTTTCGGGATTAAATACAATCCAAATTTCTATTTGAAGCGGCTTAAAAATCCATTTATTTAATTAGGCGTTTAATTTTTTTTCCTTAATTAAAAGAGAACTTTCCTCTTTAATGGTTGGCTTAATATGAGAAAAAGCTATAAGCGGTTAGCCACACAATGCTTGCTTAAGCAGTTAAAATTTCTCCCCGTTTACAGAATGAACTCGGAGGACACGAAAAGTCCGATCGGACAATGGGGAAAAGTTTCGGACGTGTCCATAAAACTTCATTAAATGATCGGGTTACGACCACCCTGCAGGTCCGTGAGGGTTAAAACAAATTGCTGATTCGAAAAACGGTGAACGGACTTGCTTGGCTAATGAATGCCGGGGTCAAGCCGATTTGATTAAGTGCTGACTTTGGAATTTTGCATATACATTACATACAGATTATCTACTTTAAAATTCACACAGATCCAAACGAATCATCAATAACAAGCAAAAAAACGCCTCGATTAAAAACTATTTTTCGTAAAGGAAGCGAGGGAATCCGGCGAAATGCGATTACTTAGTGTGCAAAGTGCGGCATCATTTACTATGAATGAGGGTAAGTCGAGAAATAATGTCTCGGTTGTAAGTGAAAGTAAGGGCGGAAAAATTGAATTGAATAAGAAACAATGCTCTCGTGATTTAGATGAAGTGACTTAGAAAATACACAAAGGCCTAACTGTAATAAAGTGAACGAGTAAAGAATAGACCACGGAACATTGGGCATGATAAAAGAAAAAAAAAGTATGAAGATCTGCGTCATAAAGGAGCATTCACTTAAAAAACGAGCATGACTAAAAACCGACTAATTTATTTGGCGACGTCTCAAAGGAAAAATAAATCCAAAGTCATGTTAATTTTCTTAGTAAAAAATTTGCAATATAAATCATACATTAAAATCTATTAAGCAAAAACACACATAAATGCGATCTTACGAATGAAGATCGCGTGACATATTAGGTTGTCTCAAAAGTCCTTTCTTGTTTTTTTTTTAAACCTTTTAGTGGCCCTAATGGATTTTAAAGAGTACTTTGTATTACTATTGTGACAAGTCTCTTGGATTCTGACTATATCGTATTATTTTTATGTACTCAAAGTACACTCTCATTGTATCAATGCCAACTCTTTATAATAGTGCATTAAGTTGTATATCATGTAATTAATTTTACAAAGTTAATGAAACATTATTAATAATTAAGACCAATTATACGATGATTACGTTATTATTTCAAAAATATATTAATGATGAATTGAAAATTTATCCCCAGTTACAATATTTTGGCTTAATTGTATTTGAAGAGTTATCTGCCAAAGTAATATTAAAAAATCATATATAAACAGCATTATAACTTTATTTTTTTCGTTGATGTTTATCGAACATAAATAATATAAGAGGTAGAACGAAGGCTAAAAATAAATGCAAAAATGATCCACGTAAATTTAAGAAGTATGTAAACTGTTTAAATCTCTTTTTTGTATGCAAGTATTGTTTTGCAGAAATCGAGAAGAAGATTCATACTGTCAACGCCCAATATAAAGCATATTGGTTAGGTTAACAGAATACACTCAAACCTCTTTTTGTGCCATTTCAAAGTTACGCGTATATATAACCTTATTTTTTTAAAATTTAAGGTTATTTATTAAAGAAAAATTCCATAAAAAATTTAAGATAGATTTTGCAGATCGGTTTATTGATTTTAAGGGAAAATGTATTTAAAACGTATTTGAATTATTTTAAAATCCAATTGACATCCCGATTAATGACGTCGAAGAAGATTTTCAATTGGAATTGATCGGCTTTCAAGCAAAAAACGATGCACAAAAATAAAAATTTAATTTCGTTATATCCCAAACTAAACGCTTGAAAAATAATATCTTGATTAATTGAATTAAATTTTTACCTTTATCCGATATTTCGAAAAGTTTGGTGACCCCCGAACTCGGCCATGCTGGTATAAATTGCTATATTTATCACTTCAAATATATTATTATTAAGCCCTTCAAAGTTCTGTGCAATAGTACGCAAAGACTTTTGACACAACCTAATATATTATTTATCAAAGCTATCATTGTCTCGAGTCAAATTGAATATGTACCTGGACGAAGGACTCTTCAAATATTCTGAGCTGATGGAGTAAAGGTTATCGTCAGACGTCTGGACTTGAGTGATTGAAGTGAGGAGACTCAGGTGAATGTTATATGCTTTATAGTCGGTGGCCAGGTAAAATTTATAGCACTGTGTAATTCATCAGCGTAAGTGTGTATATACATTTGTTTGCTTTAAAAAAAGGTTTGCAAGGGTTGCAAGTCGTAAATTATGTTGCAAATGCAGTTCTTCGTACAAGAAACCAAACTGTGTTGTATAAATGGGTAATGTTAAGAAACTGTAGTATTATATGTGTTCCTAACATCGATCGAGTAAGCTATTGAGATTTTATCGATAAAAGTTATACTACACTAGATTCCAAATCAAATATAATATCAATTGAAAGTAGAATAGACATAGATCCATTCGATGTTGTGTACTTGATATTATTTAGGCGAAAAAATTGCACACATTAATTTCGCAATACAAATCATGAGAATATTTTCAATATACGTTTGAAAGACGCTTTTCAATCGTAGAATTCATGTTTTATGTGTGCATATGTAAAATGAAATACATGTCGGGCGTAAGAAAATATCTTTTAAATTTATTCCATTGCATTTTAGCGATAAAATGGTACAAAATACAGAGTTTTCATTTCGCCATGTTGAATTAAGCCACGTCAAACGCATAGGAGATCTGTCAAAATGCTCCGAGCACGAAAACGAACGTTCAATTTTCAAAGCTATTTTGAACGGCTAGCTTTTTATTTGCAATACGCAAAAGCTAAGTTTAAAATACAAAATCATCTTGTTAAATTATTTTGATTTCATTTGGCGATTATTTCTTTCGCGTAAAGCCATGTTAATGCGTTGCCAATTTTCACGGATCAACATCATTGGCTTATTTTATGTCAAAAAGAGCCAAAAACCCTGAGAAATCCTTGGGATTACTTTAGGTTTGTCTTTGAAATATACAATTCATTTTGATTGCTTTTCAATACTGAATAGGCTTAACATTCCGATAATATGCTATCATCCTTGATCTAAATATTCGGTTTTTTTTTATAAATCGTGTACAAAATGTTAAGCTTTGATCGAGACGATCGATCAGAAATATTAATACTTAATACTACGGAATTTTTTTACGCGATCTGAATTTAAACCTGATTTTTTATTATATACTAATGTTTCGATTACAAAACAAGGATACCCTTTTTATATGAAAATCATATATATATATTTGGGATACAACCGTTGATTTTTTGGTATAATATCTGATGAGATACCCAGTATCTGGAAAAATCGTAAAATGGTGCTAGTCACAAGTCTTTATGCTTTTTTCAGTAATATGTTCAACATCGATGCTTTTTATTTTTGGTTAATCCTCTAATTCTTCGATTCTTAGTGCATCTATCATATTTTTCTTATCTTGAACTAAATGTTCGTCGCCAAAAAATGCAAATGACACCAACTCTTCCGAGAAGTACCATAAATGGTCCAGTATTTTTTTCATGGCAACTTTGGCCATTGTTTGGTTAAAACTTTCAAAACATGTAATGGATTTTAATTATAAGTAAGTAAATCATTTCTCGATGCTGAATATCCGAAAGGGGCTTGAAACCAGTATTTGGTATATATTATGACTGTGAAATTTCTTTTTAGAAAATCTTCCAGCTTTACATAGTTTTAGCCATCCATTTAGCAGGTTTATGAAGCAGGAAGGCTTCCTAAATTTTTTTTTTTCAGAAATTTTTCCCAAGTAAATTATAGAAAATTTCAGCAGCTCTTTATAGTAATTTCGATTTTGCCCTTTTAAACAATTGGATATCAGAAACACTATACAAATAGAGCGATTGACTCACTAAAGCTTCTAATATAATTACCATTATATGATGGCGATAAACTAGGCAAATCATATCCTTTTCCATTTTTTGTTCCAGAAGAACACAAGTTCCATTTCTCAAACCAATGTGTACAGCTGTAGTTTTAAAAAAAGCCGTTTTTTTAGAAGATTCCTTTTATATTAACCGTTATTCTAATTTCTTGCCACCATCTTTCATAATTTATCAAGGTCTTCTAAAGATTAGCCACAGAAGAAGAAGTCTACAATTTGTTTAAAGTAGAAAAGCAAAAAAGGGGGTTGATAATGAGAGTTATCATTATGTATTTTTAAAACAAATGGCTTATTAAAGAATTGTGATCTTTTAGAAAATTCATGTTTTTTGTCCAAATTTTCTAATTCTTAGCGGTATTACTTTATTGTGTATAATAAATTGATTTTTTAGTTAGTAAAATTTTGTCATGTTTCAAAAGGGGTTATTTATTTAAAGATTTTATAATATTTATATCTAATGAATTATATAGACCCTTCGATCATTAGCATGCTTTAAATTCCAAAATAAAATAATAATACGCTTCATGTATCAATATGATCTGCCTATTTATATATAATTGGGCGCTTTGATCATGTCTGGTGTATTCTGTTTTAAATAATTAATAGAGTATAATAAATTGAATTGTGGTAGTGTAATTAAATTAAGGGTTTCATGCACTCCTGCTTTATTACTTAGTAGGTAACTTCTGAAACGTTTTTCAAATTAAATTTATTAATTTACCCTCTAAAAATAGGTGAGCTGAATCAGAATTAATATCTCAAAGCGTTTTCACACGGTTTCGTCTTTTTGTTGAACATGCCTCGTCGGCTTTGTACGTATTGAAGTCTTGTGTTGTTTAGATAGTTGTCGTTTTGTTCTTGGTGAGTTGACAATATTGTTTAGTGGCTAAGCACATGCAAGCGTCCTCGTCAAAGAAAACTGTGCTACTTTATCAAAATAGCTGACGCTCCTGACTGCGATAACCAAAGAAAACTATTTATCTCAGGCCCTTTGTCGACAAAATGGGAACAATGTAGTTATTCATGAGAATTTAGTCTGCAGCACACAATGCTCAGATGGAGAAATGTACGCTACATTTTAGCAGGGCTGTATGGCAGCTCCAGTAAACAATGTACTACGTGCTCACCAGGATAATTATCAATTGTATAATTCATATCTTCACCAAGCAGTGGCTGGAATTCGTGAACGATGTCTGCCTTTGCCAGACCACCACCACCGACGACCTTCAACACATGACAACCACCAATTATTCCCTTTTTACCAAAACGTGAAAAGGCATCCATCTTCTGATATAATTTAAATTGGCGAGCATATTTGAAAAGCAGCGACGCAAAACGTTAAGCGTGCTATCGTGCACGCGATCGAAATTGCCATCCTTGCGATGGTAAATGAAGTCAGCGCGAACAAATTGTTTTATTTTCAGAAAATCGAGCCTCGAATATTGAATGAAGACCTTTTCAAGCGAAATTCGTGCTGGAAAAACAAACATTTAGCACGACAATAGATGCTTTCAATTTACGCTCATGATATCCATTGTGTTGTTGGAAAAAAGTTATGGGAAATATTTTTGAATGCATGCACATGTTATTGTATGGCTAATTGTTTTTGTATGAATGTGCTGCCGGTTTTTGTGAGTTAACTTTATTCGCTTTGAATAAACACGAAGACATTCGGAGATGACAATACGGAAAGAAGCAAATGCGTGACCAATGTACTGTGAATGAAACTTTCTGTGAAATCAAATACGAACCTTTGTACCGTATAATTTATAGCCGTGTTCTAATTAATATGCGACTTTTTAATTAAATTTATAATTCGTTTCCCATGCGACTATTGTGTATAATATTTATTAGCTTACTGATAATGAAGTCAACTTTTTAATGCATATAGTTTTACATTTAATTTGTATCGAGACCGGGCATAGGAAACACATATTTTTCGTTACCGTTAAAAATTAAGCCTCGAGAATTAATTATTTTTGATTATTTTTAAGCATTATTTATAAAAAATACCAATACCAACAATAGACGAAGAGTATTTCTTCTCTAAATAACTATTTATTCCGCACGAGAGAGAGTGAGTGAGAGAGAGAGAGATCTGGCTGCAGGAAGGACAACATCCCGCAGCCAAGGTTAACCGACGACCCTCCTATCTCCTGCCTCCTGCGCGTCACTATCCAACCGCCAACGGTGCACGCGCAAGAAGCGCTCCGTTGGTATACAGGTGCAATGTTTCCGCAGGGCCACAAGAGATGGCGCTGTTAAATTGACACATTGCACCTGAAGAGAGATGGAAGATGTCGTTGTTAATTTGGCGGATTAAATTTGCTTATTACGCAAGGATGGTATATCGCCCACCCTACAGCACTAATGAACACACTGTATACATTTGTCTTATCCTGCTATTAAGATATTCCTTTTTTGCGAGCTTCCAAATTGAAAAAATAATGATTTTGTTCATATCAAATATTTATTTTTATCCAAAAACCATAATTAATAAATAAAATTGATATTTTTCTGTGTATGACAGTGTATACAACGATATACTACATGTCATACAAATCATTCAATAAGTTGTTAAACTTGAACTGTTTTCTTATTTCAGCTGTAGTTTGAAGTAGAATTTCCTCTTTCATTTTTGCAAAGACGGCGATTATTCTTTGAATTAATATTTTTTTTGTGGGCACCTCTGTCGTGTGAATTAATTCTTTTGCAGATCGCCAGACAAAAAACATCCAGTAGTGTTAGATCTGTTGACCGTGCGATCCACGGAATAGGACTGCCAAAATAATTAATTTACACGATAAAGGTGCCCACAAAAGAAATCCTAATTAGAGGAATGAGTCCCGGCAAAAATGAAAGAGGAAATGCTACTTCAGGCAACTGCAGTTGAAATAAGGAAAAGGTCTATATGTGAAACGTAGCAAAAGACCCCCCTAATCCCCAAAAAAATATTGTCGGTCTATGTGTAAAATATCTTGTATTAAGATGAAATGCAAGTAAAATTTTATTGAACTTTTTCATTCAATCATAGTAGTAGTATTTGTTCAATGAAATAACGTTAGGTTTAATTCTGCAATAGAACAATTTATTGTCCAGATATTTTAATCATATTCAGAGTTTCTGTAACAAACTTATGGTATTTTCAGTAATAAATATTGTTTAAGCAACAAATCAAATGTCCTAATAACTTAATTTTTTGACATAATCTTTAATTTATTCAAAATACAAATATAATTAAGCTTGCATTTTGCAAGAATTACTGATTCATATTATGATATACTAGAAATCAAAAGTGAATTCCGTTCTTCAAATGCATTATGACAAAGAGTTTGTTCATACATCTGCCACCATCCGCATCAACTATCTACTATCTATGCATAGCTTTTAGTAAATAAATTCAAGTACGTTATTAAATATAACATAAATTGGCAAATAAAACAAACTTTTCGCATAGAGCGCAATGCCTTCAAATTACATATTAATCGCATGACGCATAAAATCGTTTGTAGCTTTCACTGACAGATTTATACGATTAATGTTGGTCATATATAATTATTCGTAACGCACACGTGTGATTTTCCACGTAGGTGGATTTTCTTGGGCCACCCCATTACAGTGATATGGTTGCTGACCTCATCACCCGCATATTAATATCATAACATGTGGTTCGCCGAACACGAACTGGCCAAATTAGACGGGGTGTGAGTTCGTTCCTGGGCATTGTGTTACGTATTTAGCTGTTCAAACAATAACATTAGGAGCGATTTGTATTAGTGTAACGCCAGGCAATATTATAATTATATCAATGTCTATAGGACTAGATTATTTCCCATGGGTATGTTTCGAAGGATATTGATATGAGAAAATCGGAGTTTTAGGTTGGGGAGGGATTGGGTGGTATACTAAAAAAATGTTTTTGAAATACTTGTTGAAATAATAAATAAACATTTCAAAAACAGTGTGCATTTCTGTGACAATCTAAAATATTTTATTTTTTATCTTGTGTGCGATCGAATGTCAATACATATTACCAGTGTAATATGATTTTTATATACAAAATGGTTTTCAATATAAATTTAGCAGTTATTTATAATTTTAATTGATATTCAAATTTATGTAGCTACATAAAGATTTATCTGCTAATAAGAAATATTTGTTAACCATATTAATTGTTTGCTATTTCATAGTTTTCCACCTTTTTTAAACAAAAAGGTGTTAATTTATTTTAGTACGTAGCTATCATTAAATTACCTCCAAATAAGGGCAGGAAAAAAGTGATTACGTGTAGGAAAAACCAGTCTCGCTTTATAGTTGAGAAAATGGTTGGGTGTGAGCAAGGGGTTGCGTTGTTCCACGCGTAGGAGGGTGCAGATTCATCTGGTCATGGAGGGCTCGTTACCACATTAGGACTCGGTTTTTTCCTTAGGCAGGAGGTGCCAGGACGAGCGTGCGACAGGTGTGTGTAAGGAAATCGTATTAATGTAACGAACCGCGACTGGAGTGAAATAAGTAATGAGACGAGAGGGAATTCATATTCCTTCCATATTGCCTTTTGAAGTCGAATTTTCCCGAAAGCGCGCTTTCATAAAATGACAAATAAAAGAAAAGATGAGCGAGAATTTTTCAGACTATCTATCGCCCGAAAGTGTATGAAAATTTCAATTTATTAGGGCGATAAATATGCCTAAGTATGCGGCCTGTTTTCGACAGGTGACTGTGTTTATAAACTCACCCCAAATATATTCATATGTAGGGGTGTATCCTTTTAAAATTGACGTAATATTTCATTGTAATTTTTCGTTCGTGTCTACAATGATGAAAGAGCAGCTTTATTCATAGAAAGTAAACCTGTATTAAAAGTCCTTTTCAATATACACGGGGTTGATCGAAAATATTTGTATAAATACCAGAACAAAAGCCTTCCATAAATATTCCCTTTTGGTATTATATTAATTATTTTTTAATGAATCTAAATTTGTAACACGATTTCATTGTAATAAGTTTCTATCATTAATTATAGATTAATTAACATTAACGTTCTTAAAAGGGTCGTATTTGACCCCCCTTGACATGTATGACTATTGTACATAAATTCCTTTGTAATATATATATAAACATGAAGAGGATATTTACAAACCTTAGGCAAACATTTTTAAATAAATCAATAAGAAAATTGAGCTCATTATTACATTTTAAATTAAATTACAACATTTTATCATTACACATAGTGATTTGTATTGATGTAAAATAGCTATAACTCCGTATGTAGTTAGATTTTAGAAATTCCTTTCGAGATTGTAAATGTAAAAATCGAAATTACATTTTTCAAAATTCTAAACCAGAAAAAAGGGCGCGGTCGTAATTCAGCGATAGCAGATGCAATATGATTTACACAGTCCCAAATTATATATTTTTTTCCAAATTTTGGTTAATGTTGGTGATTATTTCCTATTCTATATAAAAAAAAATATTGATACGAATTCTTTATGAAATTAAAAAAAAATGCTTTAAAAAAACGCATAACTTCGAAATCGCACAAAAAAAGTCGCACAAAAAGAAGTTTGAGTGCATTATTTTATATTGCATTCTTATCAGATTTATCTTCATAATAACTATATTTGCCCATTTAAGTATAATAAATTTAAGAAATATATTTAAGAACAAAATAACAAGGATCAATTAGAAAGTCATGGACATGAATGGCGTAATGTCCATCGTCAGCCTCATCTCATCTCTGTTGGACAGTCCATGTCATGACAATGACGAGCGGCAGCAGACCCGTCGGAAGACGTTGCCTACGCTGGAATAATCAGGCAGAAGATTGAAGGGAGGAGGCTCAGGACAGATAGAAATAGCGAAATGAATTATTGATGGCTAGAGTTTTTTCATAGTGTTATGCGAGCTACCAATAAGTTTATATAAAGGTCCACGATTGGCATAAGCAGAAAAAATGAGAAAATGTGATACTTAAGATTTTGCACACGTTTGAATACAGCTTATTTCGGATATGATGGAGGATAATGAGGTAAACTATTAAAGAAATAAAGCGTGGTTACTGAAGTATTAAATCATTGTTGGGGTGCCATATGCGTGCGCTCCAGTGTACAGTCAGATTACTAGGTGTGTAAATATATTTATGCGTATTCTAAATACATTTGATATTAAATTCAAAATATGGAAATGAGGGTAATGTAGTGTACATAAAAGTGCTCGATATGCTTGTCATCAACAGGCCCGCTGAAAATTTATGCAACACAGCCTTTTAACAACGTACCTCGCGGTTTTTCATATATGGCGAGGCTTTCAAAAGGAAAACCATAACTATGATAAAGATTTTCCACCACTTTGCCTCCGACTTGGAGCGAGCATTTGCGGCATAAAAATAGAAATTCTTTGAATTCGCGTACTTTTTCACGATGTAATTAGCTTTGCAAATTTTTGAAGCTATTCCAAAGCTCAGCTTGCGATTCGAAGGAGAAGAGTTTAATTTATGAATTCCTCGAATTTCGAAATGTCAGACAATGAAACAAGCTGTAGTTATCTAATTAACATTTCTCGGATTTCATCCCTCCTCAAATAATTATAATTGACATTAAAAACTTTTATTTTGAAAACGGAGACGAAATTCGAACTTATTTTTTATGTATTTCGTCATTGAAGCTGTTTATCTCTGTTATTTGAAGACTGAAATATGTTGTGGGGGGAGGGGGTGATGAAAAAGGAGAGTTGTAGAGAAGAGGACCTTTTAATTATGCAATTAGTATGACAGGCGTACAAAGATACGACTTCAACCTTCTGCCTTGAGCTGTCCCAGGGCTACTTAATCTATTTTTTACCCCTAACCCCAAAATGACCCACAAAGGCCCGCCGAAATTAAATATTTTAAGCCAAAATAGCACTTTTTTCTACAAAATATTCGCCAAAAAAATTTGACCGAAATTGAAATTTTACACGACCATTCATTTAAATTTTAATTTGCATATAAAGGCTAATTAATGTGAAAACTTTTGTATGTTGATCATGTCCGGCTAATTTATGAAAATCCCCTGATAATCCGACCTTTATGACTTTTACATGATTAGTGATACAGGGGTAGTTTGTCAATCAAGAGTGACCATAACATGGCACATACATTATTCTCGTCCTGTTATCCTTAGTAGCATAATTTAACATTTGCATAAATAACAGAAAGCTTAATTCAACCTAATTTAAATACAAAATTGTTATACATGTGCTAACACGGCATTTTTGTTAAAGTCGTTGAAATCTGATCGATATTTCCGTTTTGGTTGATCTCCCAACTCATTATGTGGAACCAATTAGCTCATTCATCAAAACCATATTAGTGTTCAAAGGCTCTCAAATATACATAGTTAAACATTTTATCCTATAATTTGATCCATATTTATTAATAATTTTTATATGCAAAAAATAATTGGATTTAGGGGGGATATTAAAGTTGTAAAAATATAATTTTTATGTTGTCATTGCTTAAATTTTACATAAATATTGCGGAAAATTTGTCAAAAATTAAAAAGTATTTCTACGCTGAATATATATGGATCAGTGAGTAGAAAGGATTAGTTTTGGGTCATAAATCGAAAGCAACATATCTAATATTTTTAAACATACATGATGAATAAAATATTTCCTTAAGTATTGAGGTATTAAATATGCTTATATTTGGGACGAAGCCGTTATTTTTCTCTCGATCTATATATTTTTATTTATTTAATATTTTAAGGGATGTTAAAATTAAACAGTAAATACACAACAGGCAATATATTATAGATTATAATAGTTATATTGGACGTCTCTTAGTAGATTGCAGTTAGCTATTATGTAATTATGATAATGATGATGATAGGTATAATCAATTTCCGTCATACTAATTTGCAATAATACGAATTTAAAGTAGACTAGCATTACTATGGAAATTATCAAAAATACTATAAACATCATCATGATTTTTTAAATTACATTGAAGAATTTATAGAATCAATAAATTACATGTTTTAGTCCAGTTTACATTAATTTTTGTAGCTTTACAAAAATCCTAGTTTTTTCAATGATATTATATCAAGTTGTATTTTATTTTCGGGCAGCGGTGCAGTCGGCGGGCGCAGATTCGTTCGTATAGGTCGGGCGCCCGTCGGTGACTGATTATGCTTTGAAATGTACCGGTATTTATATACTCTAACATTGTCTCTCCCTATTTCTCTTTTTTCTTACCACAAGAGCATAACAGGAGACTTTTCTTGGAGAATTAGGCAGAACACGTTTAAAAATCCTTTTTTTTATCAATACATGATGAATTATATTAACTTTTTTGCGAAGTATTACGAGTTTCGAAACATGTGGTCGGTAGTGTATATATTCATTTTAATATGTCGAAGGTATATAAAAAAAAAATTAGAACCAATAAATATTTTCAAACGTTGAATGCTTTACAAAAAATCTTGACGTTATTATAATGTAAATATTTATATAGCATATGTAGAAACGCTTCTTTTGAAAGTAGGCTTTATTGAAACTAAAATTTGCTCCTGAATACTAAATAAAATTTCACTAGATACTGTTTTCTGTTTCATTTTATACGGTGAATACGGCAAAAAACGCTTTTGAACGTTATCATACCTCATATTTTCCACTACGTGTCTAATTTTTTTCAACCTTTGCGTGAATTGTCGCCAAGCATATTTGCTCGTAGTGAAAATAATATAAAACAATTGAGAAGTTCCCTCAAAAAAGGCGACGTTGTCTCTATAAAAGGGACTTAAATCTTCTCCGCAACAAATTACGGCGAGGGCGAAGAAGAGAAGGCTTTTCTCCAGCGACATCATCAGGCAGCGAAAGACGACCGCCAGCATCCCGGGGGTTATTGCTTCCCGGCTAATGAAAAGGCGCCACTAAAAGGACCGCAAACTCTGCGATATTATCAGCCGACAAGGTTTCTGAGCAAACCTTTGCCGGAGCTTTACGCCACGAGGACATCAAATTCCAACAACTTCCAGCCTTCGGACAATTTAGCAAATGAGCTTTATTGCTGACAATAGATAACGCACTCTTGGACTTCGTGACCTAAGCGTGACGTGACTCCGGCAATAATAACTTTTATGAATCGTAACACTGCTGCGTTACATATGTACCACAATCCATTTAGATAGAACAATTTTCATTAAAGGCTAGTAGCAAAAGGAAGGACTCGTAAAAATTACATTTAACTGAATGACTTGACTGTGAACACTGCGGCTCGAAACTATGACTGCATATTTTTTCATTTGAAGAGAAACTGTTTTTAGAAAGTTTGTAGAATTATTGGCATGTTAAAAATGATATATTTTTAATAGTGATGATATTGATGAACTATTTTACTGTTTCCGATAATATTTTGATATGAAATATGATCTTTTTGTATGATAAAATCGTTTTATAGTCATATGATATCCAAATTGAAGGTACGTTTTACCAGAAATATTAACATTTAAATTAGAGAAATTGGACTAACCTTCATTAAAATAACTCCCAAAATGAATCATTGCAGAACTAATTGAATTATTTATTAGATTTTGATTATGTTTATATTGTTTTGGAGTGTTCAGTATATATTTTTTAATAAGTGGATTTATTATGAAAATATTTAGATTATACAATGTTTTTATTTATTATCCATAAATGTACCACAATAAATGGGTAGACTTAGAACTGCAATATCATGGAAATTCATGGATTATATTATCTCTAAATTATATTCTTGTATAATCATAAACATCACACTCACAGTAAATGAATATGCTTTATTTAAACGCCAAGGAGCGAAACTATTTACCATGAGACTATATATAATTATACATACATATAAACAAATCATATACTATTGATTAACTAAATGTTTTGTATGAATTTATATAAAAAAAAATGTACTTAATTGACGGATAAAATTATGATTCTAACGACATTCCAGATCAGTATCAGATACATTGTAGATTAAATTTAAATACAAGAAGCTGCTACTTATGGTTAGCCTTATTCGATTTTATAAACCATCTCAGAATTTACTTTTTAATATCCAAAAAGTCTGTTCTTATATATAATATCAACTGTTATAGTGCTACAAAATCTAGATACACTCAAACCTCTTTTTGTGCGACTTTTTTTTTGTGCGATTTCGAAATTATGCGGTATTTTTAAGGCAATTTTTAATTTCATTAAGCGTACGTATCGAGATATTTTGGATAAAATAGGAAATAAATCATCAACACTAACCGAAATTTGGAAAAAAAATATAATTTGGGATTGGGCAAATCATATTGCATCTGCTATCGCTGAATTACGAACCACGCTCTTTATTTTGGATTAGATTTTTGATAAAATTAATTTCGTTTTTTTTTGCATTTTTCCAATGTTTTAACCATTAAAAATATATTATCTAACGGAATTTCCAAAATTCCAACTATTTATGGAGTTATAGCTATTTTAATGAAGTGACAACTTGGTACAAATCTTTTCTATATAATCCTCTATTATTCGTACCAGATTTATGTCAAAAATTATTTTTTAACTATTTAAAAAAAAAAATTTGAATTTAAAAACTGACAAAATAAGTCCAAAAAATGACTTGACTGATTTTTTTTTAAATAATCGCCATTTTGTGAATTTTTTTTGAGTTAGAGACTATAGTGATATCTTTATTAATTATGATTATTATGATTAATGAATATCTGGCATTTGAGATGCCAGATGTCAGACATCCTTAAAACTTTAACAATGATGCAAGACGTCCTTTAAATTTTACCAAAAATATTATTTTTTAATTGTTTTATTATTTTCCTGTTCTTTTATTAACTTGATTGTGCGATTTTGGATATATTTTATACAGCTGTTTTAAAGTTATGCTGTTTTTAAAATCTTCAGATTAAGATTGCTGGTCTGCTTAAGATATTTGATTCAGCCAAAAAGAGGTCCCAGCTGCGAGACTTTCAGATGACGAGCCTTTTCTTCAAGCTTGACAAAAACGAGCTTGAAAAAGGCATAGAGAATCGCTATTTTTATGCACACTAAATAATAAGTGAGTGATTCCAAAAAATAAAAATAAAGGTCTAAATCGATGACGATCTTGAAAAAGCGCCGAAATTATTAAGTTTAAATTCAATTATACATTATATTGCCGTATTAAATGTTATTAAATTAAATAGCATTTGATCAGATAATTAAATAGATACATTTATAAACAAAATATATCGAAGTGTAGATGTTAGCCAGAGAAGGAGCTACTGTCTGTCGTTAATGAAGTTGTAACAACCAGACGATTTGTTATGTCAATTGGTCGGGTTAACATACCAGCAAAGTATATTTTCCGTGTGAATTTACTTCAATACGATTATTTCTCAATTTAAATAATATTTAGCACAAAGAATTTCGCTTCAATTTTGTAAGATATCGGTTCATAGCTATATTAAATTCTGTTATTTGTATGGAATCCTATTGTTCCGGTGTATTCGGAATTATTTCCAAAATTAGGTTATTTGTCGAGTTCCAGGCTAATGAATGGCTCTGGCGTAGCAATATCAACATGCAGCCATAACGATAGTCATAACCAAAGATTGATGAATTCCCCGGATGGCGTTGGATAATAAATAAGAGAAAATAATCGATGAGATTCGCTTGCGTAACAAAGGGGATGTGTACCCGTTCAGAATGAGGAAAAATCGAGTCTTCCGAAAAAGGACGCGCTCTGATTGGGGATGTTGGATGAAGCCTAAAAGGAAAATCAAGTTACTTTGAGGAAATTCACCATTGAGACGGCGACCGTGAAAAGTTCCGCGAAAGATTTGCTCTGGGGCCAACCTTCAAGATTTTGGGATTTTCGATGTTGTCCAAAGGAAGCGAAATCCTTAGAATTTCGTCCAAACAAGCCAATAAAATAAATTCCATTTTATCACCCTCTCATATAATATATATATATTATAGCCGTAACAATATTAATTCATATATAAACGGGATGCAAACATCGTAATTTGTATAAGATGCTAGCTTATGGCTAATATTTTCATATTGTCGCTCAATATTTATTGAAAATTTGTGTGTTAATATCGATTTAAATTTGTATTTTTGATTTGGATTATATTTATAAAAGCGTTTGTATGTTAATAATATATAAATCATGAAGGATTCAATATTCTATGGGGCGTGGAGGCTTGAGCGGTATTGAAAAAGACAACGTTACTCTCTGTCCCTTTTGCAGCCTCCGACTAGGAGGTTTGACGCCGGTTAGTCTGCGAGAGAGTCTTGCGACGGAAGGTTGTCGAGTTTTCAACATTTCCACCCGTTTTTCATTCAAATTTGAAGCTTTTTTCACATGAAAGAATACCCAGACGTTGATTTAACAATATTATTAAATTTTGACGTAAATTGAATCGCGTTTTCTCGACAAAATCGTACCCTAAATCCTATGTAAATAGTCATGAGTGTTTGAATCAGAACGATAAATTTAATCCGACAATCGTGCAGATTGGTTGATATGCCACGTATTTTTAAAGAAATTGTGTAAAATGTCAAATTTATTCTTAAATAGAAGTTGTGAAGTTCATTTCGTCTCAGAAAATGTGCTTAAGAGTAATGTCTATCTACAAGTCAGGAATGGTACGTATTATTTCGATTACGCCCAATTATAGAATTTATTTTAATACATCATCGATGGATTATGACCTAAAAGCATTCAAGCAAATAAATATCACAATGCAACCTTTAAACTTACTTAAATTCGAAGATTAACCTCTAAAAGCTGCACACGTCAAATGTATTAAATTGCATAAATTTATTAAAATAAACCTCCCATTTTTTCGCTGCAAAAATAACCAAGCCCAATTATTCATGTTCCGAAGTAGAAAACCATGCAAATTTACTACTATTATTTCAGAATTATATTCAAATAACACGATTGTTCAGATGAATATATTAGCACGCACGAATTACCCCTAAGTGTATTTTATATAGGTTAAGTTGACGCATGCGTACATTCATAAACCCCCAGATAATTTTATTTCTCATTATCGCCTATTACATGATTAATTATTAATAATATATTATACAATAACAATGAAATATTTTTTTATATAAAAGCAATTAAAAAAAAAAAAATCAATAAAAATTAATAAACCCATCGATTGTATTTGTAATATCATAAAAAATACAAAAACATTGACAAAATTGCAAATAATTTAAATTCATAATCGTAAATATTTATACGCAAATGCATATTATATCTAGATTTTATACCAAAACAATAGTGTTTGGGTTTTTATACGAATGCGCATGCGCAATGATGATATGCATTGTGATTGTACTACTATTGGTGCACATGTTTCCCACCCCTATTTTTTTCTATTGATATAAAATGTTATTTAATACAATATTTGCGCAGATTTATGATATTTGTTTATTTTTTATTTTAAATACAATTTTTGCCGAGCTTATTGCAATGTCGTGTCATCCAAATGGTTCAGTTCGACGATTATGTATTGATTTTTTAAGTTATATATGTTTCTGATATCATATTGGTATATTAAGTATTTTTGACACGTTGAATATATGAAGCTATGTTGATTTATTCCTTGATAATCCTTAATCTACCCTTCAGATATAAGCATATAATCAATTAGCATATATCTGAAGAAAATAATTAAGCTACTATAGTTAAAATATGATGCATTATAGATATAATGCTTGCTCCAAATGACTTAATTAATTAATACATGTAAAACTCTGTCGGCTGTCTTTTGTTTGCGTGTCCGTGGGAACGTATAAAAATGAAAAAACAAATAAGTAAGCTATTGCTAAATCACAGCAGGTGTCGAATATCATCTTGATTTAATATCATAATAATATCTTAATAATATTTATTTTATTTTAAAATTTTACTGAAGCTTTTAAAGTTTATAATTAAAAAACATGTTAACGGAGCTTTCTAAAACAACAATAATATTAGTTTAATTTCTAAAATGTAATTGATTAATTATATATGAAAATGAAAATTCTTAAAGAAAATAATACTAAAGGGATAGGACCAATTATTATCGAATATACAATCATGTTTTAATAGAAGTTCCAAAATTTAAAGCGAGTTTTGTACATTATCTCTGATGGTATGAAAAGCTTACAAGGATAATGCTATCAATGATATTTTAAGCTCCACAAATATTTTTTTATGAAAAAATAACTTTATCACGTATTACAACTAAAATTTGATCCGCCATTAATGGATGTGATACAAAAAAGTACAGAATTTGAAGCACTTAATCTCTATTCGAGAATATCATAGTTGGTGATCAAATGTATCTAAGTTTGATGCAATATGCAATTTATCATTTACAAAATAATAGGCAAGAACTGTATTCTCCTGAAACCATAATCATATCACTTACTCAAATATCAATGGAAAAATCTATAATATGCGAATATACAAGTGGGAAAAGCTAAATTATTCAATGAGAAAAATTATAGGTAATTCATACAAATATAGAGAATGTGGTTCAAGGAGAAACTTTGGTGGAGTTGGTTTGAATAAATATTACAATTCTGACGGTCAAGCTAAAAAGAATAGAGTCTAATGTATTGCAATATTATGGATCTCTATAATATTAGCATATAATAATCAATACTATACAGATTATATGTATATAGTGAGGATTGAAGATATTTAATATTTCACAATGCATAAAATCTTCATAAATTTATTATAATCTTTCCGATCAAACAATCAAAATTGATATTGCAAATTTATTAAAAATATTTTAGAGTATCATAAAACAATCATTATTTCGAAACTCATCCTTTTACAGTCAGTTAGTATCGATACACGGTTCAAGAAACACGTTTTTTTTGTTATCATTACAACTTATACTACCAAGGATAACAATCGATAAAAAATATGTCTGATGGAATCTGAGCACAGTCAAACAATCTGGAATTATCACTTTTGGTCAGCTATCCGTGATCAATAATTCAAGAACACTTTCAATGTATAAGTAAATTAAACTGACAAAGAATTTGAGACCTTATAAATTATAAAATATTCGAGTATTTGAATATTTTATATATAAAAAGTGTTTGGAACTTGGATTGACACGATTTTTTAGGGAGTTAGGGGGTCTTTCGTTAGGTCTCCCACATAAGAACTATGTTCTAAGTGTCAGGGTGGTGGAAATAGATTTTCAACTGGAAATAACTGTTTTTGTATTTTGATCTAAATCAATTATTATTTTATGTAAGCGTTTCTTCTTTCCTTTTTGCAAAGGCGCCGTTTATTTCTTCATTTGGGATTTCTTTTGTAGGCACTTTTTTTGTGTAAATTAATATTTTTGGCGGTCCTATTCCGTGTTTCGGATGGTCTCCAGACCTGACACCAGTGGATTTTCTTTGTTTAGGGTCGTGTCCTATTCCGTGGTTCGGAGGGTATCCAGATCTGACACTACTTGATTTCTTTGTCTAGGGACGTGTCCTATTCCGTAGCTCGCACGGTCTCCAGACCTGACTCCACTGATTTTCTTTGTTTAGGGACGTGTCCTATTCCGTGGCTCGCACGGTCTCCACACCTGACACCACTGGATTTCTTCGTATAGGGACGTGTCCTATTCAATGACTCGCACGGTATTCACACCTGACACCATTAGATTTCTTTGTATAGGGATGTATCCTATTCCGTAGCTCGCACGGTCTCCAGATTTGACACCACTGGATTTCTTCGTCTAGGGACGTGTCCTTTTCCGTGGCTTGTATGCAACTTAATTGAAAATAAAAATTCATCCAAGATTTCAAATAAGGTATATTTGCTTGAATTTATTACGAATTATCTTTCTAAATTACTTAACAAAAAAAATCCGATTAGTTTTATAATTATTCAAATTTATGAATATTGAAGAAGGGCAAATCTATTCGAATATCGAAAAGACCGTAATTAACAATGATAAAGATCCTTCTTTGTGTTCGATGTAATATTACTGGAAGAACTTATTAAAAATTGTGATCAATCTATAATACAATATTTAGCCTTATTCTTCAAGATTAACACAAGAAAAAAAAAATGATGGAATTAGGCTAAGAACTTCTCAATTATCCACCTTATTTTTTGAATATTGCAGTCTTTTTTGGATAACCATACCAATACGCCTATATTATTACAAATCCATTTATGGCTTAAAAAATGTCCTGAAATTATTTTAAATATTTTTTTTGTACTTGATTAAAGAAATGTTAATTCCCTTTCATTTAATATTGGAGACACTTTACTATAGCTATTATAATAGTCAATACTCGATTGAACAATATTGAAATTTTAAATGGTAAATAATTTACCATAACAATAACGAAAATCGCAATCAAAATATCTGGATTATTCAAGACACTGGCACTCATTTTAATTATTAAGACCAGGTGATTAGGACGGGTCGGCTATTTTATATGAATGACGGAAGACGCAAACCCTTTTGCTATTGCCCAACCTTTCAGAGTCCAGTAAAACCGTGTCGGATGGGTGGATCACAACTTCATAAATAACAAAGAGGGACAAGATAAAAGACTAGTAATGGATAGCTCTCCTGGAGGCTAGGGATCATAGCAACAGTAAAACTAAGAATGATGACGGTGAATATTCCCAGCTTGAGGCCTACATCATTTTGATTTAGTAGCAGACGCGCCAAGATACTGCGAAAAACATTTTCCACGTGCGATAATTATATCAGAAAACGTACAAAGCGACTGATATATGCAACGTATAAATAGAATTAGATCTTCTCGGGTGGCAGGCATCGAGTAAGGTTTAGTGAATCGTAAATTAGATATTCTTGTCGCTGTCAGAGGCAATATGGTTTTGCGGATTTTGCAGACTCGCTAATATCGTTTAGTTAACCGCAGGCTTAATGGAATCACTCGCAAAAACATTTAGAGGTGCTCAGCCCTTAGACTAAGGTATTTAAATTAGTTTTTGCTGAAGGTGACATTCATAAAGATATATTTACCTAAGCAAATCCTTATATTAAATTACATCGCGCTCTAAAAGCATTAAGTTCTACGGCGCGTTCTTGGCAATCTTTGTTGTATTTATATTATTTTTTATCCACAAATCGGTCTTTGTTTTTAGCTCACTTTGTTTGTGGTATTTTGCGGTGGACCATTTTTGAGATTTCTACTCGGAATTTTCCTCAAATTGAATAAAGCGGGATCCCTCAGTTTGGTCGGATCGCGAGGTTCATTTTCTCGGAAACCTTAGAGCAAGTACGGACACCCTATGTAAATTTGAGATATTCATGCCCGAAATTGAGGATTGTAGTATTTATTCAATGCTTTTTTCGCATACACACTTCAAAGGTCTTTTTTAAATTGGATTCTCAGAGCACATATTAACGTCAAAAGGATGGAGAGGACAGATTTAAGGGATGGTGCCTATTGTCATGAAGCTTTAGTAATACTTCAGCGGTGGTCTGATATAATGCATTGATATTTGAGAATATGTATGTTAAAGTTGGCTTTCAAAAATTAATAATAGAAAATATACGCCAAAAATATTACATTTAAATAGCACATAAAGTCAATTATTTTCTTTATTGTGTCTTGTAAAAAAATTATACGTTATTACAGAATGAAAATTATTTAAGCTTTCCTTACCGGTGATGTATTTCGTACAGTTTTATAACTTAACAAAAATTGTTACATTTCAACCTCAACTATAGTCAATAAAATTAAGAGCAGTGTACCAAATACATATCATCGGTGTGAAAGGATAATATCTTCTTTTAATTGCACCACAACTGTTATTGGTCGCCGTATCTGTTATTTCTTGTGTTAAACATATTGATTTTGTATCAATATTTATTCAATACATGTATGTATTGAAAATGAACTATTTTTAATCCAATATTTTTTTTTAAATTAAAAATATATCAATACTCAATCTTACAAAGCTACTTTAATGTATACAAGTAGTTTACGATAATTATTGATAAATTAACATAATCTACATACGATACAAAGTTTCTAGGGATTCAGAAGGCGTGGCTAAAATTGTAGCACGGATTGATTGAAGTATTGCCACTTATTTTGGGTACTATTTTTTTCAAATTAATAATCTTTAATAAGATTTGTAATGTATTTCTAAGTCACATTTGTTTGGCTTGCAAATGTGTACATCATCATTAAAATTAAAAACATTTATTTTTATTAATAAGCTAATATTTATAAAATATAACTATATTGTAATATTTTCTGAAGTTATGAAAAAATAATATTGAAAATTGACTCTTCGAATTGGCAACATATCGTCTGGTAGACTCAGCAATCGTTCTATTTGCGAACCTCTTTCGCTATCTTCTTTTATTTACACCTCAACTTTCAAGCATTATATTGGATATGCAAACATAAAAATCATATATCTAGGATTGATCTACAATACATTGGAAAACTTGTTTTTAAAAACTCCCGGACGAGAGTAATGGTTCAAATAATAGGGAAACAATTTATTTTTCTCCTTCTGCCAATTTGAGTCAAGACTTAATCCAATTTTGCTTTTATAACGCAAGTCGTAAATATAAAGTTTGGTGCAGATCCAATTTTATTACAAACGAATACAGACTGATAAAAGTTCAGATAGAGATACGCGGAAGCATGTCATCTCCAACGATTTCCAATTCCCATATTTTGGCGGAAATCTCACTTTTGACTTCTTGTATGGCCCATTACATGTTTTCTTCTCGTCTTCGCGAAATAACGGTTTGCGAGTGTAAATTTTGGAGTCATTTGGTGCACGTTCGTTTGTATATATAATATTTTCGTAATATAGAAATTCTCGTTTTGCCTTTATGAAGGTATAAATTACGAAAGTATGTTCCTAATAGTGGTTGTAAATCAGTTCGTTGTACGTGCCAGATGTTTTATTATGTTACCCTTGAATTGATAAAGTTTATAGGAGTAATCTTAGGCGTATATATCACTCTTTTTGTATGGAAGAAAGGACACAAAAGAATCACATCTATCGTATTTTGTATTAGACTTTCTCCACCTACACGCTTTCCTTGGACGCCTCCGTCCCCCAGAATTGGAAAGTACTGATTTTTTCATTCCATGAATAAATACGATAAAGACAGGTACCACCATTCAGTACCTTTGCACAACAATGGAAACCCTAAGAATTTGTTCTTCCAGGCGAAATTTATGGGGTATTACCAGTTGAAATATTGCGGCGTATCAACATTTACGTAATATTAAATGTTTTTTCTCTTCTCTGGAATAGATTTTCTATAAATCATCTTCGCTGTGAAAAATCCGAACAAAAGTATTTTGTTCGAAAAATTCAAATCGTGATGTGCCATACAAAAATGTGTGTATTTAATAATTTTTCATGTTAAATTTCTGATTCCAATTAAAATGTGAACTTATATATTATATGTTTTGATCATAGCTTATGTTCAGAAATAGAAACATGATTGATGCTATCTAGTTTGAGAAGAATTATCACATTCATTTGGAACCATGAAAACTAGTCGACAAAATAATAAGATTGATAATTCAAATACAATATGAATTTTCTATTGTCAAAATGAAAATCGAATGCAGCAAACCCATTTGATTTTTTATTATCAAGAAAGAAAATCCATCCATTTCTCCATCAGATGTCACTGGAGATAAAAACTGGATAATAAATGATCATTTCAAACATAAAAAATAGCGACTGTCTTGAAAGGATGCGCCCTTTTCAACCCTCTAAATTCGGCTTAACCCCATGAAATGCTCATTTGTATGCTTTATAGGATGCACAAGGAATAATCTATTTTGAATCGCTCAAACCAAATTAAGTAGTTATTGCAATAGTTATAAGAAAAAAATTGTTCAATTAGAAAGACGTTAATTATGTGTTGATAAATTTGTTTTAATTAAAATCTTGATATAGTGGACTAAATCCTGAACGTTTATTAAATAGGTTTGGGTTTAAATCCTAATCGTAGAAGAATTTTTCACCGTACTAACAAATTTGGGAGATTGGAAGTATTCTTATTTTCGAACGATTGTCTCGATCAAAGTTTACTCTGATATTTAAAAAAAATCTTCAAACAATTGTATCATTATTCAATCAAATATGAGAGCTAATAGAAAATCACTATATGAACATAAAAAAATAATTTGGGACGATTCGCAATGGGAATAAGTCTTTAAAATAATCGGAAGAAAACGGGAAATTTATTGAAAATAGAGTATATTAAATTTAAGACAATCTTCGTATATAATGGCATTATATTCCAGAAATATATTATATACGCTCAACGAACAATAATACGACCAAAAATACGTTTTTGGATATTGTTATTTGGCCAGAATTTGAAAAACCAACGATCTAAAAGCTCATGATCATTATATCCGAAACCAATAAAAGTATATCTTTCAGCTCACTGAATATTTTCAATACATCAGGATATTTTTAAACATATTCTCAGTTTATAAAACACAATAACAATTCATGCCAATTGGATTTGGACCAATATCCCTGTACTGGGTGCTCAATCATTTAATATTTAAGTTCAGTACTCTTTCAGATTCAATCGAGTATTAAATACAAAATATACCCTCATGATAAACATTTCGACAGCGTTAACATATCTCTGAATGGATAGATCCACTCCTTGTATTAACACTTTAAGAACGGGACTCATTACAAGTTGAACAGACTTTAAAAAATAAATATATTTTTTTACATCTTAGAAATGCTCATAAAATATCCAAGCTTATGAAATGACTTATAATTGAGAATTTATAATTCATGTTCCCCGTAGAGAATGAGTTATATACGTGGTGGTGGCTTCATTACTTTCGAATTTTAGATTGGAATAACAAATTGTATATTTATTTATAGTAAAATCTCCAAGGATCAATTTTATTTCTTGGCCAAGGATCAATCGCTAATTATTTCCAAGATGTCGACAATATTCAAATAATGACTGCTAAAAGGTGAACCAAATACTAATATTCTTCTTCATATTATAGAACTTAATTCAAGAACTTCAAAAAGTTATTTTATATGTGAAGTGGTTTTAGGTAATTACCAAAAAAGTTTTTCATTAAAGTGATTACTCGAATTTGTAAATTTTTGAATTGAATTATAAATTATTCTTAAATTACAACTTAACTGATCTCGAATTTGAACTTTATCTGAACTTAAATTTAGATTTTTTAGAAGAAATTTTTATTTTCATTTATACAAATACCAACATAACAATCAACCAGTCGTAAAAAGTTTTTATAATACAGTAGAACCTCCATTATTCGAATCTCGATTATCCGGATTTTCCACTTGTGAATTGTGTCCACTTTTGCTCACGTACGTGATGGATTGCATATTACGAAGAAGAAATTATTTGAAGAAATATCTACCTCAGAAGAATAAGGTTGATGTTGAGGTAATTCAGGACAACTTATATATCTTAAGAGTAATTGCGATTTGGCAGCTTCTAAAAGAAGAGCTAGGTTAGTCAAAATCGATAATTCCATGTATTTCCCTGTCAATTAGGATTATTTTCGATTATCCGAATTTTCGTTATCTGGACTACTTTCATCCCCAATTAGTCCGGATAATCGAGGTTCTACTCTACTTTTATTTCATGTTTAATGCTTGTTCTATTCAAAAATATAATACTGTTTAATTTACACATTTAAATACCTAAACGTATATCATAATAATCTAAAACTTCTTTATAGTTGAAATGTTTTGAAAATTAATAGCTCTCTGAAGGGGTAAATTATATAGACATATTTATAACAAGTCAGACTGTTCCTGTAAAAACGGTAATAATTAGTAAAAATCTATAATAAGCATTGATCTGAAGATTCAATTTTGTATCAAAAAATCGCTGATAATTTAAATTCTTATTTAAAATATTAGCTAGAAACGCCTTTTTTCTTTTTAAACTACTCAAAAGTTTTACCAAATTTAGGCAAGACTTAACTAGATGTATATTTTTCATTTAATTTGTTCCTGTGCTTATAAAATATATTGTGCAAAAGTGATCACTAGAACATATGAATGATAAAACTTCCCTTCCCACCTATAACGTGTTAAGCTTTTAATTTTCAATTTCAATTTTAATTTTGATATCAAGTTTGAAACGTAACAACATTCTCGTATTATATGGATATATGATCATCATGTTTCAGCAAAAAAAAATTAAAACAAACGTTATTTTATTATAACTAGTGCAAATATATCTCAAGTATTATGAATTATTTTTGACCCAAAAGTTATGAAATAAAATATATATTTTATAACACGGATAATTGGCATGTATACATCAGGTGTATTATGCTATATTAGAAATTTTGAAGATTAGATGAAGACCTTTCTTCCAGAATTTTTTTTTGGAAAAATAAACGAACATGCTCAGGAAACAATACACGCTTTAATGTATCGAAGACACGCATATTTCTCGCAAAAAAACTATCGGGCGTATTATCGCGAAAAATACGCCTATTATGCGGAGCCGAGATGAAAAAGGCTTCTCAAAGCTTGTTCCCGCGGCCATAATTACAGTCTCATTATTCATCATCTTGAGGGCTGTTCGTGTAAAAGCGAAGATAAAACACAACGTTTCGAGTCAGCCTGCGGCCAAATGATAAATTGATAGAAAAAAAACCAGGTCGAATAATAGCTTTTTGTGAAGCCCGTGGTTGGTTATTAATTGAAAACGTCTGCCCCGACAAGAGGGGTGAGTTCCTCCGGATCTTCGACTACAATGGATCAACCCATTGTCAGAGAAAAATGATCTAGAGGAGTGGCACGTGTGGTGTATCTGAAAGCAATTCATTTATTCAGAGGCGTTAGATTGCAATCAGCCTTCTGAGATTTTTTTGTGTGTGTGATTTTCAATCACGGTGTGATTTGCGACAGGACAAATATAAATTATAGCTTTTATACCATAAATACATTTAATTCTGAGTCAATATTATATCTAATGTAAACATTTGTGAATCATTCCCATGAATAGATCAAAGGAGACAAAAATATGAAATTAGATGATATATATACTTATTTCTTATAAGTTCGTCGCACACATTTTTCTTTTAAAACTGTCTATCATGTGGAAGTTTTCTTTCGTCTTTTCCGCAAATCTCTTGGGGTTCATAAAGGTGTGATTATTTAGCGATTTATTCATAATATCTTTAGCTATAAATTCATTTAACCGCCCTAAAAATCGGTTTTTTTCAAATTAATACATATAGTCAACCCCCTCAATCACGTAGTTAATTGCTTCCTGGAAGAGGGTTGTTAATCGGACGCCTACTAATGCAGCGCTCGATATGAACGATTTATTCGTGGAAGCTTAATTTCTCGTAGATATTGTACAGAATAACCGTTGGTTGAGACTGTCTATACATTTGTATTTTAGTGGAGCTTTTAAGGTTTACACAAGTCATTTTTTTATGATTTTAAATACTTAAAACGTTAGAAAACGTTTTTCGATCGCGTTTTTAGGTTTTTAAGTAGCAAAATGACAGTTAAACGTTTACCATTATCTGATGTTTTGAACCACCTATCGGGTTCATTTTCAAGGATTAACTGATTTGTATTTAAAAATCATACATTTCGTAATACGAAATTGTAAATAGACTTATTTGCTACATCGGATATATACATTATAATAATGATTACAATCATATAATGACACATACGTTTTTATTGAGACGTATGTGTTAAAGCTATAATCAAAGATCAATATGTTTATGCGATCCGAAGGTTTTTTCAAATGCTCCACCAGCTATAGGCCATATTCAGTGAATTTATTAATAAACATATGTTTATGGTGAAAAATGAAGGAAATATGGTAAAATATATAAATAAAAATATGTATTTAGTACGAATGATGTTTAGTGATATATTGAATACTAATTTCTAAAATTACCCAAGTGTGATATTATTAATTTCCAGGATGGAGGCCAGGCTTTTCTTTCGCATTTATTGCAATATAACAATGTTCGTCTTCTTTTTCCTGGAATATTATGATGTGAACATACCATGCTTTGAACTAATAAATGTACTTTGAGACTTAATTTTTCAAACAAACAAACATTTCTTGATGACAATAGATCTTTTTAAACTTTATGTAAATATTAGGGTGTCCCATTAGTTTCTTTCGTTTTTATATTAAGAAAAAAATAAACAATAATTTGTATTACATCAAAATTTATTGAATAATATATGATCCATTCTGTTCTATTACCTTTCTTTATCTCTCTGGAAGCCTCATAATGCCTTCTTGCCAAAATTTACCAGGTTTGTTGGCAAAATATTGACCAAGGTACATTTTTATATTATTTTTTGAACTAAAATTTTTATCAAGTAAATAATTTTTCAATGAAAGAAATAAATAATAATCTGAAGGGGCAATGTCCAGAGAGTATGAAGAATGAGGTAAAACATCCCAGTCAAATGATAATAATTTATTTCTGACGAGCAAAGACACATGAGGTCTGGTGTTATCATAATGAAAAACAACGCCTTCTGGCAATTGCATCCTTTAGATTGTCTAGTTGGAAACAATATTTTGTTGAATTGATCGTTTCACCTTGCTGAAGTAGCTCATAATAAACTACCCCCTTTCAGTCTCACCAAATGCATAGATTTTTTTTTTTTTTGGATTTAGGCCAGGTTTAGCTACAGTTAAAGCTTCTGTACCCTTGGTCCGAGATCGTTTAAATTGAATATTCTCATAGAGTATCCAACTTTCATCTCCAGTGACAAGTCTCTTCAAAATAGGTTGTCTATTATGTCGTTGGAGAAGAAGATCGCATGTTGAAATACGCTCAAGTTTATTTGAGTCAGTCAGTTCATGAAGAAGCCACAAATCTGAGTGATTGATGTAGCCTAATTTTATCAGATGATTATGGACGGATATTCGTGGAATTTCTAACGTGTTAGCTATTTAGCGAACAGTATATCGTGGGTTTTCTTCAACCATGGCTATGATTAGATCTGTGTTCATTTGCGAAAGAGACTTATGGGACGACCTAATAGTTCTATGAAAATATCTTGCTCAAATAATAATTGCTATGCCATTTAAAATAATGATATCTTTTCTTCTTGAAAATAGTTTAAGTTGGGAAGTAAATTTTTGAATATAAATATTTAAATTGGAGAGAATCTGTAAGCAAATTTAAGTGAATCTGCTTCTTTAAATATTAATACTCCCAATTTATTTGTTTGATTTCCAATCTTTATAACAAAAGTCTTGAAAGTAGTCCACTATATCAACTTTTGATCATTGATAAATGACATACTATTAATACAACGTGCGAGTGTAGTAATCCCCATTACTTAATGGCTATTTAAATATTTCCTAAAAATTAAATGCATTTATTTGATGCAAACTATACATATGATGGTTTTTATTCGTTTGCATCCGAATGTGAATCGCATCAGATTTCTTCCGCAAATGGCGTAATTGAAAATTGAATTCCAGCAAAACAGGCAATAAAGCGAAGATCTCGTATTTCTCCCGGTACAGGGAAAGGTTTTATTTTAACATTTGAAGGGGAAGTATGTGAGGCATTTTGGAAACAGCACGTATTGTAACGTCCAATAAAGAATAGAGGTGGGAAAAGTGCTTTCGTCTTTCCTTTTCGTACCTTTTGCGAAGCAGCACAATTCCATAGCAATCTACTATCGCGACCATAGAGGTGAAATATTGTTTGAATAGGTCAATTATATTTAATGGGTCCAGGATAGGGCCCCAACGTGGAGTGTAGGAGCGTGTGAATGCGTTAAGATTTTCGGCACACCGACTCTCATGTTTTTTTATTGACTCTTCTTTTTATTGCGGCTTCCACCGATGGCAAAGCAATAAGAGCAACCGCAAACTTTTGCGATAGGACTTCGGGGGCGCTTCTTCGGTAGCAATGGGAGCTTAATGAATTGGTTCAGTCGGGGGGTGAATGTCTCGGCGTTGTTAGTGTCAAAGGAGAACCACCTTAAATTTATAAGCATCCCCACCGGTAATCTCTGATACAACCGGAACTTGGTCCTTCCCTCCTGATGCTCCTTTCTGCTTTACAGTCCCGTTAGGTGTTATCAAATGGTTATGTCTGCAACGTGTGACCTCAGCTGATGTTTAGCTTTATATTAGATGTAATACAATCGTTTTCATTCAACAACTTTAGTTCAATTCATGATATATATTTTATATCAAATATCGAGCAGTTAAATCCAATAATTGAATCAAATTATCACTGAAAGCTTCATACTTTTTCATATGAAATGTCCGAATGTGACGATCTTCCAGAATATGTAAAAAAAAATTGTTGGTTCACATGAAAATGATCCAACAATCTACGTTGAAACACATGATCTTGCATTATCGTGCAGAAGTATTGATTCATTCTTTTATCATATAAAATTATCTGCACAAGAAGTAAATAAACCATCATATGATCACAAGAAATTTGTAATCTTGTTTATCAGTTGTCATCATTTTGCATTGTAATGTAGAGCTATCGATGAATTTCATTCAACATCCATCTGCAAATCTTCATCATCTTGCTGCTATTCGATCGACTACGTGCCTTAATTTTTAAATACTTATTAATTGTAAGTACATAATTTTAAAGTGTTTGCATATTTGAGATTAAACAAAAATCAGATACTTTATTAAAAACTGATATTGGAACATAATCTATGTATTTTTATTTTGAATATACCTTTGCGAGTATTAATTAAATTCATCCAAATTGATCAAATCTTAATTCAAAGTCTTTGGGGGAACTTTTTTAAAGTTCGTCGATAAGATTAGTAGAGTAAATTTATGATTCGCTTAACTTTAAGGAGACAAAGGAAACTTTTCCTTGAAGATCCAATTCAAATCTCTGACCCAATTTAACCCTTCAATGTATATATATCCCTTGATTGTCTATTGAAATTTATTGACCTGTGAAATGTATTGTAGTACTTGCCTCGTCCGGGGCCTCCTCAATTTATGCAATTAACATTCTGAATAAATAAGAATTTAGCATATGTTTACTATGGAATTCTGCCAATTTAACAATTCAGAATACATTAGTTGAACGTCCCAGTGTTCCAGGTTAATTAACGAATGTGTGGTTCGAATTAAAAATAGTATAAAATGATTTATTTTATTTGATTGATTCACACGTTTTTACAGATCGGATGTTTGTTAATTATTTTTATACGTGTAAATGTGGTGAAAATCATATTACAATCTGTATGGCTGTATATAGTGCTGAGCTTAATTTTATAATAAATCCTTGAAGTACACGCTTAAAACTGAACAAGAAGACGGAAATAAATAATTATGTGAGCTAAACAAAAGCCTCCCCTACGCATAATAGGACTATGTGATATGAAAAGGCTTGAAACACCGGAAGGGATGAACCATTTCATAATCTTGATTTAGAAGCATGCTGGCCAGGCTCCACCGGAAATGACCACACCAGCTGCTGCACTATTTATAAGCAAGGATCTACGACCCCTGCATTTAATTATACTCATACATTCGGAGCTATTCCAGAGTGCATTAGTCGAGCATATGCCAATTTGAAGCTCGTCAAAGCTCCAATTACGGAATTAATTCCAAGGTATCAACTGAAAGCATAAGTATACGGGAAAAGGATTACTATTTCCTAAAGAGAACATCGCTTATCTTATGGAGCTTAAGGCTTGATTATTTGACTCAAATGGTTTGTCAACGTGAGACCAATTAATTATATCTTAAAGCAAGAAAGCCTTTTCTAACGTCTTTATTTTATAATAAGTTAAATTCTTATAATAAAGACAAAGGCAACATCACTGACATATGTATTAATTCTCAGTTTTTAGTATAAATTATCACTATGTAACAATGTTGGAAATTATTAATTTTATGATTGAATACTTTGAAATGTGTGAGTATCAAATACAAATATTGTTTAAATGCTTTCATTATTGACACACAAAAGCTTAAAAACGTCATGCTTTGGTTCAATAAAACTTAAATATAGTTTTTTATAAAAACTATATTTAAATCTAAATATTAGTTTAATGGGCTAGTTAATGGACTGAAAGTGTAAGTACAGATTGCAAATTTTCGATATCACAAGTTCTGATATTTTCGATCGATCATATTGAGTCGTAGCAACAATGATTTAAATATAGTTATACAATAATAATGATTTCGCCATTTACTCATTATTGCTCAAAATTCCAATTCAAATAAAATAATCATATGTCGAAGACAGCTGGAGACAGTCATATGAATATTTTTTATCGCTTGAAAAATCATCTGGCATCTTAAAAAATATTATCTCAAATTATTATGAAGGAAGAGGGAAGAGCTTAAAAATGATGAGATTTTATAAAATTTTAATAAAAAGAAGAGCTTCACATGTATTCGATTTCAATATGTTTGAAAAATATATTATTTTTCAATTAGTTGGGTTAGCTTAGTTTAGGGTTGGTTCTGTTAATTTTGTCGGTTTTCAAAACCGGTTTTGAAAAACCTGGTTTTTAGGCAAAAATTGGGAACATTGAAAACCGGTATTTTATCCTGAAAATCCGGTTTTTAATATAAAAATAATTTTTCATTGTTTAAGAATTTTGAACGAATTATATTGAATCGTTCACTAGACAAACCGTGCTCTTGCACTCGGCGTGAAGACAAGTTGATCTAGGCAATAAAAGCTTCTTCTAAGAAGAGTTTTTAACTAGTTTTGATCCTTTTTCGCAATTAATTTTTATCTTTACAATTATAGTCGGAAAAAAGTGTATTTTCCAAATGTAAAATTCCTCAGTCTTTCACCGACATTCAAGAGGAACAAGTTAAGAGATACACCAACCCAATTATTAAGGCATCAATGAGTTCTACAAAATGGGAAGTTTGAAAACATTTCAAGAAGGTTTTAGAAGTAAAAGTGCGTTGTAACCATTGCAACAAAATGTTCAGCTGTAAAAGACCATCAACGATCAGCTTCTTTGCACAATTTTTCAATAAATATCTGCAACAAAAATGGTGACCACAGCCGAACCTGGACCATCCACAGTCGGACCAAGACCCTCCTCTCTTCTAAAGCAAGTCGGTATCAAAAATTTCTTAAAAAAGAGTAGTTTAGAGGAAATTATTTCAAGAATAACTGCAGTGAATAATTTCACTATAAACAGTATAAAAACTTGCGCATTAATTCGTGAATCTATTTAACAAAGGGGCTATTTTTTATCAAAAAACAATTCTCAGGTGATAGAACCAATTTACAAATTTTGCGGAAGTGCTAAACGTGATATAATTGAAGAGTTAAGTAATATTAAGGATGAGGGTAAAAATTTAAAACGTTTTTCCTAAATCAAGCAGAATAGATTTTTTTTTCAATAACTTCTCCAAAAGAAGATTAGAAATAATAGTATATTTTGATTGCTATTTTTATGCAATAATAACTAAATATTTTGTTATAATTCTTGATTTTTCTGATAATTTTAAATTTGGCTTTGAAACCGGGTTTGTTCGAAAACTGATATCCAAAACTGAAGCAATGTTAATGTTTTCTGTCTGGATATCAGAGTAGCATCCGAAGACAACATTATTAATTATTCTTTTTCTTTATTCATAAGAGTACACGAAATAAAGTCCTTCATGAAAGGATTATTAATCCAAAGATTTGCTTTATGAGGACCCTCATTTTCGGGGTAATAGTGATTAAATTTTAGTACCAATGCCTTTAGATTGTTGACATTTAAAACACCTTTCTTGACGTCGTTAGCAGCAATTAAAAATTCTTGCAAAAGTGAAAACATTTCTAAATTCTCCTCTTGTGCGCGATAATCCAAAAGAACCAGTTTATTTTTAAATGCATCGACCTTATTTCTTAGTTTAAAAATATTTATAAAAAATATGATGGAAATGGATCTTCATTTATGAAAAACGTAAATTAACATTGTATTTGATCATAAATAAGAATATCATATCAATAACGAAAAAAAGAGTAATCAGCTCTGTATATGAGCTACAAATAAATTTAATACAAAACAATACATACTATTCATGCCCTTTCGCCGTGGTGTTTGTTTCCATTTAAATGATTTGATATATGGATATTTTGGCTGTACAATTTTTTCCATAGTGAGAATATTATTTTTTCCGAAGTAATATGCCCTTTATACCATAGTCAATAAATCAAGTAGAGATAACGAAGCATTATCCACGTTTTGCATAAGAATGAGAAAACAAAGGCTTTTTCGAAAAACATACTCGCGTATACGATACAAAGTGTTATTGCCGCATTTTTGGCCAATTCATTTCCATTTTTCCTCTTTGTTCGGTAAAAAACCGGTTTTCCACGGCGAGAAAGCAGGTTTTATCATTGCTCCAATAAAGCGAATTTTTCCTTCGGCATCCCCTTGTTCCGTGTTTATTTTCCATAAACCATAATTAACCGAGGGTAACTGCAATTTTCGTGCTCGCAATCCAAGGGCTTATTATTGCTGTTATCAAAAGACGGGAAAATTAAACATTAGCTTAAAAAAGCTTTCTATTTGAATGTGGAAACCTTAATCCCCGCAAAAATAACATTTTAAGTAGTCGCATGCTGCCTTGTGAGGGAGGATAAACGCGTGCGTTAAAAAAGCACACACAATACGGATCGATATGTGTATATATATATATATATTTTAACAGTCTTTGTTAGAAATTGTCATTAAATGTCTTTAATTCTGGCTTTATTAAGAACATTAAAAAATAATAAACTTGCATTATTAAAATATTTTTATTCCAATTACTATTCATGAATACTTTTTTGCTTTGACATTTCTAATATTGCATTCTCTTACAATGGCTTGAAATGGTTTTTTTATTTGTCAATTTATTTTTATATTTCAAATATGAAAATATTCTTCATGAAACTAAAGATATATGAGAGTTTTTCAATTCAGTATATATACAGACACATACAATCTTACAAAAACCATTCAGAAAATTAAGAGGGGGCAATCCCTTTAGACGTTCGAAAATGAGTCATTTTCATGATTTTTTTAATAGTGATAAAATAATCGCATCATTTTAAATTTTTGACATTATTTTACTACAGCCTTAAAGTTTTAATTTGTTTATTTTTTTTAAAAACAAAAAACAAAATGGCGGAATTATAAGGTATTCAATTAGGCGCCATTTCTCGTGATATCAAATGGCTCGCCAATTGTCGAAGGTTTCCTGTTGAACTGAAACCAAAAATATAAATATTTTTTGATTTTTTATATGCAATATACACAACAGTCAACTAAGCTATAAAAAATTTAAAAAGTATAAAATTTAATAGGCTTATTAGTTAAACTTTTATATTTTTTACCATTTTTCTTGATAATTTTTACCCCAAAAAAATTAATTTATTTACGCGAAAACCTTAAAATTTTATACATTTTTTGACTAGATAATATTATAATGAGAAACATCTCAAAATTTCAGCCAGATCAATTAACAACTTTTTAAGTTATAACTGGCGAACATTTTGAAAATGTAGTTTCGAGATAATCTCGTTTAAAGTTTCAATGCGATAAAACTATCAATTTTAGTGACTTACTGATCAATTAATGATTCCAGTCGCATATAATAGATCTTCAGCTTTTTCATAAAGTTGATTATCTTCGAAGTAACTGCTGTTTATGGGCTATGTGAGCTGCTTTTGTGCAAAAAGACTCTTACGTTTCTCTCTCGCTACCCGCGCTTCATCGGTGTTTTCAGCAAAGACTTTACAGTAGGTGCCAATAATTATAATTAATGTATTCATCCTCTTCAAAATGAAGCTGTTGCCGTTATTAAATATCCCAGCAGCAATATATGTTGATATTTGAAAGATTTTTACACCAGAATGCAGCTGCTTTGAATCCAGTCGCTAAACCGTCGATTTAAATGTCGAGTATGGCCACCCAAGCATCTTTGAAGTAATTCATCCCTGAACAAATCTTTATAAATTTATAATATCTCTTAGTCAAGAAATGGAGTCAGGTCTTTAAGCTTTGAATATTTTTTAAAGCGATGGCTTTCAGCCATTTGCAACAGCTTTTGACTCCAGTCGGGTTCCCATGATAATGTCTTTTTTTAATTCCTCGAACTTAACTGCCTTTTGTTCATTTATTAAAACATTTTGACATTTTTGCTTCAAAAACTCAACCACACATGACAAAATATGTTATGTAGAATATAGGAAAAAAATAATTATGCTAACAAATTTGGGTGATCGATCGAACGTATTTATTTAGATAAAGCCTGACTTTAAAAATTATGATTTTTCAGTTTTATTTTACTTTTAGTTAAGTTATTCTACAATACAATCATCATATTATAACATTTTTATTTCAAATATTTGGGTGATCATATTGCCACTTTTTTCAAACTAATTTGAAGTACTTTCAATATTTTCAAGTATAATTCAGTAGTTGGTGTTATGTTTGAATTTACAATTTGTCAATCATTAATATTTGAGTCATTTTGAATCGCCATAATAGTTTTATAATAATTTCGATTGGAAAACTGAAACAATTTTCTCAATTACTACTCTTTCATATTGTTAAAGATCATATTTAATATAGCATTTTCAGCTTAGTTGAAGACCAAGAGTTTTATATTTTTGAAATTTTCATGACATTTTTAGATGGACAAAAACACTAATTAAAGTTCAAAAATAAAAATCTTCGTTATTTAATGACAATCATAAAGGTAATTTAATTTGTCACGTGACTCCCAGCATGAAATAGCCATTAGTGTTACCTGCGTTATTTTTTTGTATATGGGGAGGGATTGGGGGGTTGGAAAGGGTCTCATCAAGCGGACCGACGAACCAAACACTTCACAGGGGAATTTAAAAACATTCAGACGCGTAATTATTTTCCGCTTTTTAACGGCACCGCGTTTATGAAAAAGGCAATTTATGAATTGATAACAACATGAGATGACGTCAAAGCCGGTCCTTTTTTCGACGCGGAAGTTTTCCGGATATCCGGTCGTACTGCCCTAAGCTACCAAAGTGGTCCCTTTACACGTCGCGTTTGAAGCCTTCATTGTAGCTCGCGTGCTGAAACGCAGCCTCTCCTTTTGCTAACTTTGTTTATCAGCACTCAGGACACAAGATGAATGGTGGAGACCTCAACTAAGTTTTCAAACTTGGAAGGGCTGACAGCCTCCGACATGAGTTTCAAAAGAAACGATATCTTTATTGAATAATTATTTGAATATATAAAGCGTTTCAAAATCTTTTCCCGAACCATTCATTTCAGCTAATTTTCCTCAAGAGCTATTCAATACATATATCGAACAAAGAATAATAACTTTCAAATTTATTTATTATTTTTCTCCTAATATTTTAGCAATTTTACATATATTCTGCAAAATTATAGTCCTTTTCCATTGATGAATGATTAAACTGATTTTAGAGCATATTTAGATAAAGTAGCAAATATTTTAATACTGAGTGGAATTTTATAACGATTTAAAAAACGATTATTAGTTGGTGAAATATCAGGTTAATATGATGGATACTGTAGAAATTCAAAAGCAATCATCATCAAGCTCCTGAAATTTTCTGTCTTTAATCTGGTTAATCATATTAGTCAAAGTTTTTGTATCCTGTAATTAATTACTTATTTTACATTCCACCGAACACAAAGGAAAAGTTTTTCTATGGCTAATGATGTTTGATGATTAGAAATAGGTATTCGGTGATAGAAAGCCACTAGTTTTTTTTTCTTCTTTGGAACATTGTATAAAATCCATTCTCATTTCAGTCACAATTCTTCTCAAATGATTCGGGTTTATGTCTGAACAATAGAAGCTAAACTATGGTTATTTGTTGTTTAATATCTGTTATGGAAAATGCATTCGGATCATACGTGTTTTTTCGTACGTCATGAAATATTGTGTCAAATTTTTACGTAATGAAGTTTAAATCAAAATAATTGATCATTCAGCAATCTTATAAACAGGATTATCTAACAATATATGTATTTGACTACATATTTTAAATGTCAAATGAATAAATGATTCACTAGTTTTCAGCAACTAAAATCATCAATTCAGCTTTCAAATTTATTTTTGTATAATTTTTTTAGACTTTTTAATTTTGTAGTAATATGGATGTTAAACCTAGAATTGATCCTTTAGACACAAAGTTTTTAAATATAAACTAAGATAATCTTTAAGATTTTCCATACTGATAAAATTTCAAAAGTGGGGAGTTGTGAAACTTATTTGAATACATCCAAAATTTCATTTATAGAATTTATGAAAACTTTTAGTCAATAATGAATATATGAGTTTCCAAATAATAGCTGGATTTAATAATAAAAGAAAGATTAAAATATTTATATATAAGTAAAATTTTAAGATATTCTACAAAGTAGTCAACCTCTCCTTTACCGTGTTAAAAAACATCTTCTACGCTACCATGATATGTATTTGGTACACCATTAGAAATTCTGAATCCCATGTCTATTATATTTAATATCGATATTCCCATTATTAGAGTCGAGTTGTATTAAATATGTCATGGTAAAGGAAAGGTTAATATAAGACAATCTTCTTTGATTGAATGTAAAAAGAATCATGAAAAGTTGTCTATTCATATTATACTTCGAATGGTAGTGTTTATTTCTCAGGTGAAGTGAATACATTAATTTATAATGTCTTGTGAGCACTGTAAAATAATTCTATTAAAACATTATATCCTTCATTTATAAAAGTAGTATAAAAATCTATAAAGGTCCCCATAAAATATTTTTTAGCGAAGGACTTTTTCATATGGTTGTTTTCCATTAACGTCTGATTTTTTTCTTCGTTATCTGGATTTGATCCAAAACCTTTGTATATATTATTATAAGAGTCCAAGATCCACGTTAATATACCAAAATTTGGTCCAGGAAATCCTATAAAATTAACAACATTCAAATAAATTATAAAATATATTCTTATTAAAGCTTTCTTTTTTATCATTAACTCTTTAAATACCGTGCACATAGACTGCGTTTAATCACAAAAGAACACATTAAAATATATTTTTAATTAGTTTTACTTAAACGTGTTTTTTTACCAATTTTTCTAATTTCTTGCCATTATCAACTTCGGCTCATTTTACCACACTTTTATTTGCCATGCGAACCACAGTTTGATTTTCACCAATTTTAGCATTATAAAATTTTATAAAACTAATATAAAACTACATTTCGAGTAATGATATTTTGGAAATTTCAATTTTTTGACACAAATTCTATAATTCTTAAGCGATATTTTTATGGAAAAAATTTCAAAGTACGTTAAGATTTAAATATCACTGCCGAAATTATAAGTCGAATTTATAAATCTATCTTAGCATACTCGTTGACTTTTCATGAGCATGAAACAAATGTAAATATTTTATCGCCAAAAAATCAACTTCGCAGCTTTTGCGGACGAAGATCTGCTGATTCTGCATACGAAATTTCCGTATAATTCATATCGCGAGAGAAGATACTCGAGTTGTTTTGACAAGTTTGTACATTTATACGGGAAAAACTTTTTCTTTGGCTTCCAAGAAAGCTCGAAAAACTTTCAGTAAAAACACTCGGGAAAGCTAACGGGTATTTTTAACGTCCTCCGTTTCGTCAAATTTATCTCGAGGTACTCGTATGTGGATAGATTAACTGAGAATTTTGACCCTTATGCCTTATATAAAAAGAAAAAATGGCCTTTTACTATTGGTATATTCTTGCCATTAAAAGCCATGGTATTTTTGTGAAAAATAACTCTCTTAGAAGTGCATCGAGCGTCAATTCGACAATTTTTGATATCATATTGAAAATATATATGTATAATGTCACCTATTATTTGGATGAAAAACGATTATATATATATGTTTTTAAGTTTAATTAAAAGGTGGCAAACTTTTTATAATAATATAATATATACATTTGCTTGGATGGCAATCAATGAAAAATATTATCATTCTATTTGATTACTCAGTATTCAGATTATTCAATGATACTTTTGAAAAATGTGTTGCATTTTAATGATATTTCTGATATTGCGAAATTTTTAGAGCACCCAAGAAAAAAAGCTTAAATTCTGTCCTCCTATTTTCACTATTGTAAATTATTTTGCAATATCACTGCTTACTGCTTAAAAGATTAAAAATGGCTTTATACACATTTTACCGGTATAATTAATTAATGTTTACGAACATAAACTACAAACTATGCATCCATTAAAATGACATTCATTTCTAAGAACAAAACAAAAAATCGCTCTCTATTTATAACTTTAATATTCAATTAAATCCATAGGACTTGAATGTAATCAAACTTTGAAATGAAGCTTAAAAGCTCTTATAGATAATAGACGTTCATACCTTGATTAGTCGGAAATTGACACTCCCTGCGATGTATACATAGAATCATTTCCTTTTTTTGCTCTATTGCAGCAGAATAGGGGAGAATTTCTGCTCTTTCTTTCTATATTATGCCTGGATTTTTATTGGAAATATTTATTAGAAGAATTAGTTATAACTATAATATTTTTTTAAATATATTTATGCATTATAAATGTATTTCTAATACCTAAAAATTATAACCATATTAATACTTAATCGATAATGTTCTTAATAAAACATGTTTAAATTTGTGTTTTTTTTTAAAATTCTTATTGAATTAGGGTTGATATATTTTGTTACTGTTATTCAATCAGTTCTGTCTAATACTCGTTTATATAATATTTAATGAGACATGTCAGCGTATCCTGTTTTCGACATGATGCTTCTCAGAACATTAACAGAAAATAAAGGGGTTCCGTGCTAAAAATAAACCGAAATTATTTACAACCCTCTAATGGTTACATACGCGAAATGGCGTTTATTTTAATTCCAGATATGAAAATGCTGCTAAATAAATTATATGACAAAGTATTGTCGACCCTTTGATAGTGGCTTTATGAAGCGATCAATTGTGATAAATCGTCCTAGATAGCGAGCGGGTCGATTCATAAAATTTTGCGTATTGTTAGAAGACGTATTATTCCTTAGATAAGCTTAATACCGTGCATGATCCCGTTTAGGGGTAGAAACTTGAACGCCCTGTAGAAGGTTGTTTGAACAAAGGATCATAATTAACTGGAGTGAGAAATGTAATCGAAAATTGTGTGCCGACTTAATGCTTCCGATTTCTGTCCTCGGTTAGTCTGTTTGCAGATCGTAAAAGGCATTTCGCCAGCCTGGGGCTTTCTTTTTGCGAAAACCCTTATGGGGCTCCGCAGATGGTCCGTAATATATATTTTTTAATCCAACTTTTATAACTCGCATTGCTGGAAGTATTATTTTCTGTATTTATTTCTGTGTTATTTTTAAATAAATTTCATATGCATTATCATTGTTAAAATTCTAACTATTACAATACCAATAATATATTTTTCAAAATTATTATAAATATGTTATAATTGACAGTTATAACGATTACAGGTAGAGCTATTAATTGTGGAAGAATTCGATAGAAAGGGGATGTTTTCTTTAAAAGTTCCTTTAAAGTGCACGCTTAGAGGATATATCACGGTTATAACGAGCACACACATCTGCTCCCTTGTGGATCCCTTTAAATATTCGATGAGAAAATTTACGATATTATATCATCAATACTGAATAACTATACAAACTTATTAAATATTATTGGAAAAAGTATTTTATAAAAAAGAGTCTGTTAAAATTAACAGTTAATATTAATCATTTATTTAAAATCGTGATTTATGAATTATTGCAAAGTTTTTATCATTAAAATGTAGAAATTTTTGTACGAATAATTTTTTAAGGTTTTTGATTACTTAAAGTAATTTCATACAATATTTTTTTAATATGATTATTTTTTTCGTGTGTTAAAAATATATCTTTCCCCCAAAGGCTTTTCAGCCCTTCCTTGTACGAATTAAACTCGTAAACGAAAAACATTTTCCGACAGTAAAAGGGTTGGTAATTCCATTACGGTTCATAAGTTACTTAAGAAACAAACAAATGCGAAAATAAAATTAAACAAGAAAACGTAATATGTTTATCTTTTAAATGCAATTAAGTTTATTACGGTCAAAATCGCATTTTACTATGAATTGTCGTAATGCTATTTATCAACTGAAATTATCGAGAGAGTGTTTATATTCATAAATAATATATAAAATTAATATTTTTATGAAATTCTCAACCCATCAATTTTAAGCTTTCAGATAATATAATTGTGTTTTACATTTATATATAACGAAAGTATTTTCCATCTTAATTGTTACTTTATATATGATCTTAGCAGGTACTTGCTTTTTTGATAGCCACTCACTGCTCTGAATGTTTTTCTTTTAACTAAATATGACTATTTGTTTGTTGAAGAGCTCTTGAGCCAAAATTATCTTTCTTTGCCTTTTTATTTGTTCATAAGACATAATATTTATGGCTAAAGTTTTACTAGCGATACATAAACAATTATGATATGTAAACTTTATTATGAATAAAAACCTTAATTCTTTGAACTAAATTGGAATTTAAATTTACATTAAAATAATTGATACGAAATATCTTGTGTGACAGAATATTTCAGTAAAAGAAATTAATTAGCTGTCAAACCAAAATCGATATTAAAATATGAAATAATATTAGCAATCTCAATTAGACCGTTGCTGTTTGAACTGCCTATGAATTAGCGTTTGTATTGAGGAAACTTTGTATGCTCAAGTTGAATTATGGAAGAAGCTGATGAAGTTTCAAGGCTTCGAATTTTCGATGGCAACGCCCACATTGGATGATTTTAATATCCCATCCGATCGAGTTTTATCCTTGATAAATAACTTCTCTAGTTTGTGAAGAAATTTTCAATTTGGTCGCAGATTAGAATTTATCGCCTTCATCTGGCAATGATCCTCGAGGTCTTTCGCGAATCTGGAGCAAGCACCACTAGCCCACGGAATTAATTGCTAATAATTAATTTGGAGGCACGGCCCTCACGCAGGCTCAAATGATAAAAGCAGCTCACCACCTAATGATTAAGTAAACTCGGCATCGGGAAGGGTGGATGAGCAAATTGAAATTTATATTGTAACACTCCATGAGGTGGAAATCTTATTTTGAAGGAGGCCCACACAATGAAACGCTCCAGAGGCAACGCTTAAGCTCACATTGAATTAAATGTATTAATTTTGTTTTGTTACATTAAATTATCTGTCGTTGAGGGAACGCAATTTAATTATGTCTATGAACTGTCTAAAATGTCACAAATGTGCGCCCGGTGTCACGCTGAATACACAATTGCGGCTCTGCTTTCGCATATTTACTGTTGAAACTATTAACTCTATCGCTAACAATGTCACACTTGTAATGTTCGCCGAGGAGGAAAATTTTAAATAAATTTGAGCTTAATAGAGCTGGGACTATACAATACATGTAACTTATGACATAGAAAGTCTCAAGATGGTGAGTTATTTTATCTTAGAGGAGATCACTCGCGTACTTTAAGGTAGAAGCTTTTAGTCGCGGTTGTGTCATGAAGGTGTGACCTGCCATTGTCATAATAAGAGCCCTTATTAAGAGTTCTTCACCGTTAAGATTTAAGAATTTATTGTTTTAGAAAAAATAAGACTAATAATCTTATATAAAATACAGGATCTTGGTCAATATAAGTAATATAATATATAGCTAATGCTTAGACAACGTTAACCTTCGGTGTTGGTATAGTGGATTAGATTTTGGACTGGTTAGATTCAATTATAGATTCAATTATAGATTCAAACGTAGGAAATCGGATTTATGAATATCTATAATCGATCGTCGCGATTCAACTTATACAGAATTTTAGATGCAAAATATCATGAGCTATTCGCGCAGCAGAGGTAAAACTTGTTAGTTCCAAGGAAAAGTAGTTTTTATGGAAGATTTATTAGAAAACGGAAAGTGATGTCTAACGGTCTAAAATCATGACCTGAGCGGATTCTTGCTTTCGTATGGCCAATTGCTGTTTACATTTTTTTGCTTCTCTTTCCCAATCAAGTACAGTGATTTTTTAAATGACAAATCGCTATTTTATTAAATCTAAGTAAACTTTATATTAAACATATTAATATATTAACATAACACTCGTAAAGCATAATGAATGAATAAAATAATGACATACTGATATTAGCAAATTGGTCTATTTTGAATATCAAAAATTAGAATAAATACGATTTTTTCCAAATACATATGTACATTTAACGTAAATCGATGCTGCTTTTAGTTATAAATGTAAGCCACTATTAAAAATAATACATTGAAAGCTTTTTAATCTTTTTAAGTCGATACAAAAATTGCTAGATTGAACTAAGTGATTGATAACAAATATTGGCATATTTCTTAGGTGACTGAAAGACGTTAAGTTTTTCATTTTTGAGAATGACGTTAAATCATGTGCACACTAGCCCTTTAAAACTCGCATTTTTTTGGATTATTTAGTATGTTATTCAATTGATTGTTTTTATTTATGACTAAAAACAGAACTATAAGACTTTATGCAGTTCTAGATTTGTGGTTGACCTTTGTTTCTTCTATTCAACCACGTTTTCCATTATTTTATATAATCTAGGGGCTCGCCATCCAAACATTAATATAGCTACGTGACCATCGCAGTCTTCATCGAATTTAATAATTAATTCAACGATATCTTTCATTTTAGCGTTCACATGCAAACGAAGTAAACATGTCATTTAATAAATCTACCTAAAACAACAAATTGGCATTCATTTATAACGCGTAGAAAAAACTATGCCTAAAAATACGTCAGCAATGTTGCTGGTTTAAGATAAATTGAAGATTTTAAATATGGTCTTAAGCATTATACAGATCTATTTAATTTATTTCTATCCAAATATTATTTGGAACATTGGGATAGAAATATAAAAGAAAATATATATTTGGATTTTCATCGCGCAGTTAAGATTCGGATATGGTTCGTCTGTTAGAATATTGGTTCAAATTAATACAATTTTCCTCACTCGCTTTGGAAGAAATACTTTTTTGTTATATATATTATATTGCAAGCTAAAGGATATAATCTGATCAGAGAATGTTATATAAATTGCGAGTTTTTCTTCGATTTGAAAGTAAGAAAAAAATAATAGCGCTAACAGTTTCAGTATAAAACCATTTAGAAGATTTATCTCTGCAATTGAGTAGGTTCGGATTGAATATCGAACATGATTATTCAAACATTTAGTGTAGATTTGGAGCGTTCGTTTAATTTCTCTATTCGGAAATAAGCGCCAAAGAACAGCTCTTGGTAATTGCACAAGTTACCTATTTTTCAATTTCATTTGCGATCTTTTGTCCCGTAGAATCTAGAAACTCTGGTTCTTCCGACAGGGGTGAAACTTTTGCTAATCTTTTGCTAACAGGACGTGGAATAAAATACGTTCACATACATGAAAATATACAAGGAGTAACAATAGGATAACGACCATCACAAATTATATTATTCGTCTTTGAAATTATACAAATTACTCCGGAGAAAGTTATACAATCCGACAAAGCGTAGTGACAATGCTTTCTTAGAACGAGCGCAAAAGCTTACGAAAGCGTGAAAAACGTAATCAAATTTGCTTAAATTTTCTTTAGCTTTTATGTGTCCTAGACGAAGGCGAAAAGCTTACTGCTGAACAATGCGCGATGAAAACTTATATTCTTTAAATTATAGGGCACTTTTAGTAAGCAGCTATCTGCTTTGACGAAGGATAAAAAAATCAGATGTCTGGCTTTTTTGTCGTATCTCTTTTGCGTCATTAGGCGCTTCGAGTAGACTCTTTAAATTTAATAAAATCTGCCATCCATTTAAGGACGCGTTATTTGATATCAAGTATTCCAAAAATACATAAAGCAAAAATTCATCGACAACATAAATCATCATCCTGTTCCAGTTGTCGTCGAGGGCAAAGAATTCACCAAAAAAAAGCCCTCAAAAAGGTAGCGAGATTCATTTAGTCCATCGTTTTAATGTACATATATCATAAGGTTCAAAAGATATGAAACTCTTCTTATTTCATAACCGAAAATAATTTGAGAGGTGAATTATATTTGATACATTTGTTTTGACTAATATATTGAAAAGACTTCTAGTATGAATCACAAATTCTACAATATTCAGATGTGAATATTATAATTTTATATGTATATTTATTTGATAAATACTGAATTTAAAAATCATAATTAATTAACTCAATCAAAATACGTCCCTGTATAAAATTTTAAACGTAAGCGAACGAAGTTAACGTAATTAATATGAGTCGCTAGTTTGTTAATTATAGACTATGTTATTTTTCCAAGGACAGTACTATCAATTATGGAGAAATCGATATTCAACGGAAAATTTGACAGCCATTGGACATTGTATAGCTATTGCTTTGGAAATCCAAAAGATTACTCCATTTAAAAATCATAGATTGAACGTATAAATACAAAATGATTGAAAATGTATGTGTTTGATATAAAAAATTCATACATGGAACACATACAATTTTTATATAGATCTGAGTTAATTGGCGATATAATAGACTGAAATCAATGTCAGCTTTCATTTATGAACAGTGTGCAGTTAGTTTATAGATTTTTATTCATAGGAGCATATGTTTAATGTCGATAAAAATTAATTTTGGAAAAAAACGTCCAGGATAATATATATAATATATAACATATTAAATAAACCATAAAAATGGCAAATTTACATCCTATCACCCTTCAGGCGTTTTCAAAATGCATTATTTGCAATTGAATTTTACTTTAGATATTTGCAGAAACAGAGAAAAATATTATAGATACAGATATTGAGAGAATTTAAGGATAATTTTACCATCTTCTATTTAATAAAAAATATCTCAGAAATATGGTCTAATGTAACAATGTCATGTACGAGGGGCATATGATAAAAAAAACTCTTTAAACAATATAATAACAATGTGTTTTTATATCTTTTTAAATCCGAAAATTAACAATGAAGACGTAAGTCAACTTTTGAAAAAGGATGTTGAGGAATTCACAAACCAATGTGATTAAGATTGGAGAAAAACAAGTTACAAAAATATGATTAAAGGGATTGAAACAACTACAGCTTATATTCTGCAGGGTTAAAAACATATAATTTATACATATTTAGGTATGTTTATAAGAAAACAATGTACAATAAAAATTTAAAATCTATTTTTTTTACATATATGTAGTTAACAACTAGCAATCATAAATAACCATTTTGATTTACGTCAAAGTGAGTGAAGTGGAAATAAGTCATAAGCGAAAAATTGACTATATTTGTGAACTCATCTGCAGTTTTGAATGATGAAATTGATATTAAATTTCCTACATTTCGTATATTCGACAAATAGTCAAAATCATTCATCGAAAAAAATCATCGAGATAAGAAAGGATCACAAATTTTGAGTCACAGTATTGGACGTAGCTAACCATAAAAAAGGTATGATGTTAATATATTTCATTGAAATGAACCCTGTTTTTCTGTTACAACATAGAATATGGTCATCGATGTGAAAAGGGACCGTAATCATATTAAAAAAATGAAATCCATTGACAAAAAATGTATTGAAATCTACACAAAGGAAAAGTGGTTATTGAAATTAAAATGGAGGAGAAAAGAAACATTTCTCCGGGCTATAACACAGTTAATGGACTCGGATAAAAGCAAACGAAATTGGTACGAGCTGAATGTCGATTTATCAATTCATTTCATATCTTTATATCTATTGGCCATGAAACATTATAGCAGAAATATGGAGAAGATTCGGGGATAGCGTCTGTGTGGGGATTATTAGATCGAATTGCACCCCTACGATTGTCATTTGATTGAGATGCATTATATGGATATTTTTTTAATATTATTTGAGCTTATGTACGCATTATGCTTGTAGTATTTCTGAATACAATATGATATTTATTGCGTGCTTTTCTGAGCTTTGTATATAATTTAATTTGTGTTCCTCCCGACGTGTCCGTATTAACTCGTTTACACAGACACATTTTATTATTTATAGCTTAATGTGATCAAGGAGCCTTTTTCAACACCATTGGGAAAACGGCGTGGAAAATGTGGTATTCGTGAAACTGTAATAAGGTTGTTGGGTGATGTGGTAGACAGTGACAGGTGTTCTTTTGGGGGAATACTTGAGCCGAGTTTTCTACACACATTTTCTTCTCGCTACATTTCACAGGAGATTTTTTCTCAAAAAATTATTACTGCAAGCATTACTCAAATCTACGAAAAATAAATACACATTTTGGCAAAAATAGCTATTTCATTTGAGAAGTGTGAATGATATGCACTTGAAGGTAGTTGTATTATTGTTAAGGATACTCTAAAATTAATTCCGATATAAACCTTTAACGAACGAATATCGTTTACAAATTTTCAAAACATTTTATACTGGATTATTATTTTTATAGATAATATAAATAGTCGAAATACTATTTATCTACTGAGGATAGCTTTAAAAAACTAGATCGTTCGCTAATGTAAATTTGTTACATATTAAATAAATATATTTTAAATTTATATAAATATTTTATATTTTTATTTAAATTTGCAAAAAATAGATGCAAAAAAGACCCAGATGGTGTATTTGCATTGCAACATTAGCTCGGAACTAAACCAACACAACACTTTATGCTAATGTTTCCAAGTATCAAAACAGGGTTTTTGTGAGACTCAACAAACAACGATAAAGACTTCTTCACCACATTTGTTGCCAAAAAGCCAAATTTGTTTTTATAGTACTTTTTATTGTATTTTGTGTATATTTAGGTTTTAAAGAATACATAAACTTCGAGATTTTATATAATCCCGATATTATATAACTAGTCAGCGATTTCATATCCAACACAGAAATACTCAAATCCCTGAACCACTTGCTTCGCCCAAGTCTCATATTTGTAAGCAAAAAGGACACCGCAAAAGTGTTGAATCCAGATTAAGTACATTCGCATCGCTGGAACAAAAAAGGTTTTCGCAAGGTGACCAATTCAAAAGACGCAAATTTTAATAAAGAGACATAAAAAAATTTTGTTCAACTCTTTGGGGGATTATATTTAATAATGTTATGAAGAGAAACTGGCATCTCTGTAGTTTGACGAGGGGCTTATATATAAGGAGGGTTTCAAGAAAGTCATCAAGGTATTACAGACTTTCCACAATAATCTCTTATTAAGACCTCAAAACTTCATTCAATATCTGAAATTTATTCAAAAATATTTTCGTGAGAAAAACAAATCAATAAATTTATTTTTAATATCAACTGAGAATTTTGTGGTAAATCTTTTCACTTGTAAATTTCTGAATAAAATACTTGTATAACATTAATTCTTAGTTTAGTTTATCACTGGGAAAGATATACTGAACGCTCAATTAATTAGAAGTTAAAGTGTATTTTATCGGGTATAATATAGTCATAAAACTAGCAAATTTGAGGGTTTATTAACTAAAAAATAAATAAATAATTACGTCATAAATGGGATGTCTATTAGACCTCTGATAAATTACAGTAGCATTGTTGAATTATTGTATTGATATTGAATAATTGTTGCAATTTATGAGCAACCTTTTATAGATTTGAGAAAAAAAGCTCATACATTTGGAGATGTATTCATTGTATCAACATCTATGCAACCAGGCAAAAACAAACCAATCCCAATACGATTTAAAATGAATGATTGGAAACGAAGCCACAGATGTTTGTGGGTTTTTCAAGTAGCAGCCATGATCGACATGTTTGGGGATTTGATGGTAATCTCAGCAAATACACCATATTTCAACGGCTGCAATGTGACATGGTAAGTTAATGCTGTCATCAGAGAGAGATGTCAACATTGTGGTTCTAATTTTGCAATAGGTTGCCTGAAATATTATTAATCCACATATTGTATATAACAAAATTCTGTAACAATAGTATAAATTTTAGTTATTTAAAAATGATAGAGAACTTTAACAAATGATAAAAGTTTTAATACAGATTTTTAGCACAGTTTTTTAGAATTATTTTTTTAGTCCACAATGGAAAATTACTAAAATTATTCTTATGCATATGGAATGTTAAATCAAAAAAGTCCATTAAATTTTTTCGTATATTTCCTAGGAGCTAAGAAGTTTCACTTTTACCACGCGAGAGTCTTATGAATGTTTTTTAAAATATAATTTCCCAATGAAACATCATACTATATATATTATTATAACTTTTTTTGTGCGTTAGATGCGTTCCGCAAAAAATCGCATAAAAAAAGCTATGAATTACATATAAAAAGTGACGATGCGTTCCATGGATTTTAAAAATCGCATAACTTTGAAACAGCTATATAAAATATATCCATAATCGCATAAAAAAAGTAATAAAAGGGGAACACGAAAACAATAAAGCGATTAAAAAATAACATTTTTGGTAACATTTAAAAGACATCTTGCATTATTAGTAAAATTTTAAGGATATCTGACATCTGGCATCTCAAATGCCAGACATTCAATAGAGAAATACTAATTATTTAAATTACAAACTTCGAACGATTTTCGATTTGACTCAAAATCGCCAATATCATTATTTTTTTATGTAGATTTTCTCTTTACAACAACAATATAATTGATAATTAGTAAAGAAGTCATTATAGTCCCTTATTAAAAAAAAATCACTATGTTATTTTTTGTCACAGTTTTAATTTTTTTAAATGGTAAAAAAATAAATTTTGAGATAAATCTAGTAGGAACAATAGAGAGTTATATAGAAAAGATTCGTACGCAGTTTAAAGTAAATTAATTAATTCAAATTTGAGATATCATTTCAACCGCTTAGTTAGAATTTTTGGAAATTCCTATGGAGAATGTATTTTTAAAAGTCATTGAAAAAATGCAAAAAATACGAAATAATTTTTTTCAAAACTCTAAACTAGAATAAAGGGCATCGTCGTATATTCATATATACACGTATTTTTTCCCAAATTTCGGTTAGTGTTGATGATTTATTTCCTATTGTATCCAAAATATATCGATACGAAACCTTAATGAAATAAAAAAAAATAGCTAAAAACCGCATAACTTCGAAATCGCACAAAAAAGTCGTACAAAAAGACGTTTATGTATATATAGTATTTAATTTGATATCGTTTATGAAAGCATATTCGGCCCATTTCAGTACCTTCTACACACACCCAACCTTATAACAGTACACTGTAATCAGTCTCTAGTAATATAACACGAATATCCTATAGCTCTCAATTACAGTTAACAAGCTAACGAAGATATTAAGAAAAAAGATGAGTAATACGAACTCGAAATGAGAATTGTATTGGTTGATATACTAAAGGTCAGTAAGATAATTCTACTCTGAGATGGCGTATCGAGCTTCGATATTAACATTATTCAATGCTTTCAGTCAAAATTGCAACCTACAATAGCCGAAATTGTTCGATTGTGCCAAAAATATCTTATAAGCAACGTATCAACGAATAAGTAAACGTTTCGGTATGAAGCTTCTTGACCTATGATATTTCTTCGAAGGCCACTTTTGCGACACAATATTTTGAAGAAATATGTTCTGTGCCCGGTATCTCTTCAAATATTCCTTACAGACCGGTTTCTAATCGAATATTGATTTTCTTTCGGCAAGAAATTTATTTATTGTCGAGGGAACAGCAAATTTACACCGCTTTTGCGTTTTTTTCGCCCTCCCATTTTTCATAGAATCGGGCCGCTCTAAGATGAGGGTATTTGTCTAAGAGTTCATCCGATATTTTCTTTGAAAATAATTTATCTCTGCGTATTTTTCTACGCTAATTTTGGCTTGAAATATTTTATGAAATATTTTTGCAGATTAAAGCATGAAACTAGGCTTGATTAAATAAAAATGAAGACTTAAAAAATACAAACTACAACATAATTTATACAACATGTTTAATTTAGCCGAATTTATTATTCAGAGGAAATTTTGATGCAAAAAAATTAATTAGTTAAAATTAATTATCTGTAAATTTTTATTTCACAAAAAAAATATTTTTACATGTTTACATATTGCAAATTAATGCTCTTTAATTAAATATAAATAAATTTATATATTCGAGCATAAAAATATATTAATTATTATGGGGAATCATTTTTGATGATTTAATGTGAATCAATTTATCATGATTAGTACGAAAAAGTGTATTTTAGAACAATCGTTTAAAATGCTCATATTTTCAGAAAATTATGGCATAGCACTCTAAAAAATACGCGTATTTCCACCTGTTCCGATAACTTAATGCATTTTTCCGAGGCCGTAGGTAAAAACAATATCGGAGCGAAAAAATGGGTCATGTCAATCAGTGATTTGATTTATATACAGAGGTAGAAATCCCACCCTCATGTTTTATTTATATCCTTTAAGCGCTGCATGTCTCCATTTTCCAAATCCATTTTTGCATAACCGAAGATCTAGCACTCGGAAGAAAATTCACCCCAATTTTGGGGTAAGAGCCATCACAGCCCCGAGGGAATCTCGCGTCATAATTCAAAACTTTTCCCCTGGGTTGTGTGGGAAAAAACACGATGGGATAAAACTAAGGGAAATATGAAATGCTCCTTTTTGTTGTTGGATGGCTATCTTTTTCGATTAACATCGTAGAAGGGGCGTCCTCTCTTTTTCTTGGTGAAAAATCGTCTTTTAATTACTTGGGGAGATCGTGCCGATAACTGCTGCTCGTTTTTAGAATTTTATTAACATTAAGCGTCCATTTGTTGGTCGGTATTGATAATTTATATCAAAGACATCAACAAATTTACGGCTTATTTCATTTAACTTTTATTCAACTTGAAGTTCAGATATTTCAGCTTGAATTTCTCATTTAAATTTACTCTTATATTTTTAGCGGATTTATTTTTTTTAATTGCCAACTATTTCAGCATGGTTTTTTATATCTCACATGTTTTTAAAAAACTGGTTGCCATTCATATTTTCTGAGGAATTGAACCCGAAATAAGTCCAGCTAATTGATTAATCGATAAAGTGCTTTCAATATAATGATTATAATTCAATTAATCATCATTTATTTTAATAATATCCATGTTAGTCTAATATCAAAGTCTTATAGATAAAAAACCATAATTAATTAGGTTGTAAAATTATTTATAATGTCTTTATAATCAACTAAAAATCCTAAGGGATGAAATTAGGTAAAATTTATCGACAGAAGGGATAATAATCCTTTTTTTAAATTTACGTCATTTATATCTTATATTATGATACTTGAGGTTCCGTGGGAATGCTTGGAACATATTTTTTTCAAAATTAATGCAAATACTCTAGTTTAGAAAAACTCAAATTTTTTCCCATTCTTTTCAATTATGATACAAATTTGGCGATGATTTTCAATAAATTCCTTCGACTTCTTTTATTAGATTTTAGGGAAATTTTAACTTTCTCCAACAAGCATTAAGCTTGCCTATAAAGCAATTTAATTTTTAATAGTTCATCCCTCATGGAATCTTGTAAACGTAATTGTATCAAGTTTGGAAATTTTTGGTATTCAATTTTCCGTGCTAATGCCCAATTAAATCACCGCAACCTGCCAATGATTGACGGCTTACCACGCACTAGGCATAACGCCATCTGTACAGACACATTGTAGAGTTAATCGATTTTGGATAATCGATTAATTATATTATGAAAGTTCAGGAATAAATAGCCGGCTTTGAAAATCGTATAAAGGCGAACAAACTGTTTTATTCATTTTTCATGTGATGACTATGCCATATGGTATTCGATACTGTTCGGAATTTCTTAGCATTGTTTATCGTTTTTGGTATTTGGAATGATGGAGGGCGCTTTAAAGCGATGGATGAATTAAGCTCGGCCGTGGTAAGAGCTTTGTCGTCAGTTACGGTTGAGCTTTCGTTAGTCAAATATGACTAAGTAATAGGGCATCTCAGACATGACGAATTGGAAACAATATTAGAGGTCTTGTGCCGACAAATCAAATCAGCCCTTACAGATGTAATCTGGCTCCGGGTGATCCGTCTCGCGGGGGTGGGGTTCGGCGCGACCCCGGGGACGGTAATGAAATTACCCGACCAAATTGGCAAGAAGTCGGGGGGTTTGTGCCATATTTCTAAACTAAACAACCGCGTAGCATATCCGCTAGGCCGGCCTGGCTTATCTGATTTGCTAAATTGCTTAATCAAGCCGGAAAAGCTCTGCGAGGAAATTGCCTTATTGATGTATGGCTCGCGGACTATATCGCCATCGTGCTTGCCTTCAATCGCTCCCTACTTCAGATTAAAACATCCAGAATATTCCCCAGGAAAATTCTAAAAGGTAATTTTGGCTACTCATTGACATTTAATCTTGGAAATGCCAATTAACCAATATTATAAGATTAGGTTAAATTTATAGAAAAGCACTCTAAATTTAAAAAAATGCTAATAAGATTATATTATTTAAAAATATATTATTTATCATATTAAAAGGGCTTGTAGACAGTCTCACGATTAAGTAGTCGGACTAGTAACTCAATCACATTTTTAAAACATATTTTCGCTATAAAAAATCATGTCAAAATGATTGGCAATGGTCCCATAAAAGGTTTTGCTAAAAACTACCCAAAAATATATGTTAAACGAGTCTCTGAGAGAGTTGATATATTTCAAAATTTTATATAATATTTTGTTTGTATTTGGAACTAAATAAAAATTGAACATTTAAGAAACTCTTTTAATTATATTCTATTGACCAAATATAAGAGAAATTTCCAAAATACCCGATTTCAATTGAATTTATGAGCGAAGAGGAATATGAATGGTCGTGAATCGATTAAGGCTTATGTATTAATACGATTATTTATAAAAATATTGTGTGGAAATCATATACAATAAAAGTGGAAATCGCCTACATTTAATACTAAAAGTAGCAGCTTAACTTTATAATCACCGTCCAGACAGTCTTGTGCGTTTCATCACTTCAACTTTATACAACAACAAAAAGGTTAAACATTGTTTATACCCAAACGTATTTTTTAAAAATATTTTATGCAGATGCCATTAATATTATATATAATTAAAGAGGGAAACCAATTTAGGTGGCAAATTTTTTAGTGTTTTTCGTGATTTTTTTTTAGCAGGGAAAAAATTGATAGAATTTATTTAAACTTTGAGAATATCTTATTAATATTTTAAAGTACATCTGATTTTTTTAAAAATTCATTTCCGCCGGATATATCCGAGTTATAAGCTGCTGTAAATGGAAGGTCGCCATTAGGGTTTGCTATTGGCGGGAATTGTAAAAGTTACAATTTTTATTAAAAATCAATAAAATTATTATTAAAAATGATTTTAATAATAATATATTTTTTAAGAGTATGAAGCCAGTTTTGATTAAAAAAAAATAAAAGGTTTTAGGAGTGTTTTAAAAAAAATGTACGATTTTACCAATTTTTTGCACCTTCCTTGCATTAAAAATCATACTTTAAACAATAATATTATCCCAGAACTAGCTCCATGTTAATTAGAATTAAGTATAAAATCTTTGCGCAAATATTTTAAATAATTGATTTACAACTTTTTGAGTTAGAGTTCCCGCCAGTTGAAAAAAAGTTGTTTCGAGAAAACCGCGTTTGAAAATAAAATTACCAAAAACGAGAAATTTAAGGGGGTAATAAATACAAAAAAATACCTAGCGACTAATCAGCTATTTCAAAACTATAAAGCAACCCTTAGTCTTCTTCATACACATAATTTTAAGCTTGCATCTCCTCTTTTGGAGCTTTCTTGGTTTTCGTTGTGCTGCGTCTATTCTGTCAGTTGACACGCTGCTCATCCATTTGCCGTACATAATTAAAGCTCTGCGAGCCAACAACTACTTTCAGCTCGTTCAAAATCATTACAAGTGCTAAATTCCCTTCATTGAATAAGACAAAATCCAAAAATGCTGCAACCTTGATTACTTTTAAGTCAGAATGTAGTTGATTTGTAGCCAATCGCCAAACGTCGAGTTGAAACATTCGTTTGCAATCTGTCTGTGACTACCTAAATATCTCTTTAGTAATTCATCTTTCGACAAATCACTTCCAATATGTATATATTGGAAGAATTTATTTCTGAAGGTCGGAGATGCAATGGAGAAAAGTGCGCTTCAGGTTCCATTCCAAAGATCTTAGCTTTTTTGCTGGCACTTACATCTTCACTAAAACTTGATCGACTCTTGATGTGTCGATTTCCGTGGAAGGATTTGTTACGTGGTTTCTACATAGGTCTGTGTAATCCTGTTTTCTTTTCGAATAAGATTATATTTTGTCTTCTAACTTTCAACATATACTAGGAAGGCCAAAGCTAAACTGATGATAACCGACGTTCTGTCGAAACGATATCAATGCTTCTAATACTTTCTAGCTAAGACCTCTATTCTAAGAATTTACAAATAAGAATGATTGTAGACATTTCCCTCTTCTTTCATTTCTTTTTTCTTCCCAAAATACAGGGGTATTAAATTAGGTAGTGAACAAGGGTCTACTGTGCGGCCACTCCAGTATATTCCAATATTGCTATCATTTTAAAGGATTATTTTTCCTTTTAAATGCCCTATAAGAAACATTTCAAAAATATTTCATCATACTATATGTGAAAGACATAAAAATCTCTCATATGGACGATTTTATATATTACATTTGAATTAAAAAATGTAGTAGAAATAAAAAAAAATATTCCAACAATTAGAATATTTTGCTTGGAAATGATAATTTAAACTACTTGGTTTTACTTGGATTGCAAAATATGAATATATCTAGCAATTGAATTTAAGTATAAAAAGAATAATTGATTGAATGTTGTCGTCGACAGAGAATGAATTGTTTGTATCGCTTTAAGGCTGGATAATGAATTTTCCCATTAAAGCAGGATCAAAGGGGTTAAAAGTGACCGATTGATTGACTCTGCGGTTTGCTTTGGACATGTTAAATTTAATTAAAATACAAAGACTTTTCGAGTTGTTTTGAATAAATTCAATTGTCCTATTTTGTCATACAGGTGAACCGGTGAGGGGTGGTAAGGAGGCGTGAGGATGGCGGTATGGCGGACAGGCCTTGGAGAAGGCTGTCGTGGCCGCTCCTGTTGGTGCCTCTGCTGCTTGCAAGAGCTGCTGCTGGACCAAGATACAGCTCAAGAATCGTCGACACTCAATCAGGTTGTTTAAATATATATGTATTTATATGCTTAATCGAAATTTATTAAAAAGCGTATTAAATGATCTATGTAGTTTGATCTAAATAAGAAAAATCATAGAAGCAAAGCCCAAAATCAATTTCCACAAATTATAGAATCAAAGTTAGTGAATACATATTATAGACTTTCAGCAATGAATTTCTCTCTGGCTTCAGCCATAAGGGATGCCATTTAACTATTAGTGTCTTTTAACCTAATTGGACTTGAAATTATACAAATACGATCTTCAACAATGGTAGATACTCAGCCATTGTATATTTAGCAGTCGAGACGAGAAGACTTTTAGGTGGATTTAATAAAAGCTCCTTAGTTTGTCAGTCAGAAAGCGTCTACGTTTCATATGACACATGTTCTTATATTTAACCGCTGTAAAATAAATCTTCCAAAAGACACAAGCAAAAATTTTACATGCAAATGAAAATGCAATAAATATACAGACGTTTGCAAATTCGTACGGCTTTATTGCGAAATATTTCACTCAGATTATTACAGATAAAGGCCGTCTTAATTATTCCAGTAGTGGATGCGCATGGTCTCATAACAAGAACCCAAAATATCCATTTGTGTTTGTAATTCTCAAAGTCCTTTATAAGACGCATTCTCTTTCTTCCCTCGCGTACTCAACTTAATTGATTCAGAGCCTAGTTTTCATAATAAGCCGCAGTATTATTCAAATATCTTTCTGCGTTTGTAAGGCAAAGCTTTAATGAATACAGTTTCAGCGATGCCAGAATAATTACTTTATTGCTTTGTATACATTTATACGCAGACGTATGTACGCAAACACCCCTCGATGAATCGCAACCGCCGCAAAACCACCCCCAACTAAATTTGAGTAAACAAAATCGTATTTAAATACCAAAAGTTTCAAACCATTGATTCCTGTGGCAATATGAGGTTTGAAATTGGCAATACTACACTTTTTTAAATATCCAAATATAAACTTTGTATGATATTTTAAAAATAATCACTAAAACAACCAATTTTAAATAAACATAAATAGTCACTCAAAGTCAAAACAAATCACTCAATAAGTTCATAGGATTTTTTTTCACATTAAACTTTTTTCTACTTTATATGGGGTCATTTTTTCGCATTGTTTTAAAGAAAAATCCTATAAACTTATTGAGTGATTTGTCAATTATATTTTTTTAAGTCATAATGAATTGAAAAACAAATACACATCCACATCTCTCAAATCTATATTTTATCTTATTTGTGGTAAAATATGTTCGTAAAATGATTTCAATTATGATGTTAACCCTTTAAAGAGGTAAGATACAAAGTTGTGCCCGAATTTTAGTGATTTAGAAAGATCATTCTTACACGTTGAGCTTGGAGATAGACAGAGATGGAGAGTGTTTATTGTGTACATCGTACGATTGTATAGATCGTTAACCCAAATTTATCGACTAATAATGATATTTGAATGATACCTTGAATCGATTACAAGTGTATTGTTTATGTTAACTTAAAAAAATGACCAAATGCGATCGACAGTGTTTATTTATTTAAATACAAGCTTCATACACACTGCGATGGTTCTGATAGATAAGTGAATATGTACGAATGATTAGTGGCGGATAAATAAATATGGCATCTATGTTTATGATGATTTAAAATTAGCTCACTACTCAAAGGGTTAATAGAACTTGACGAGAAACTAGACAGTAAGAAATCCAGCTTATGTTTGAAATAAATAATTTAAATAGGGCATACATTTTAATCAAAAGGCTACTCGAAGTATTTATCTTCGTACGGCTTTAAATATATCCTGAATTGTGATTCAATGAAGCGTCCGATGGAAGCGGATTTTTAACTCAAAATCTCGTCTTAAAAGCGCAAACTTTTTCTTCCCTCCGAATCTTTAATTGGATTCAAACAAAATTTGTGCAGAATGAATTCACTGGCGAATCTACGGCAGCAACCCTTCAGTAACGGATGAGCTTTGCACAAAATCTCATTTTGAAACATCCCCTTTCGCTTTGATGCTAATAGCAGACGGTTTTAATTAAAATTTAATAAATAAAAACAAATTGGATTATAATCAAAAAAATATACTCTCTATTTTTATCGGATTTTATAAAAATAGTCCTTAATTTAAGTCATTCATTTTAAATTTAAGATTAAGAGTTCTGGTGCAGCGCATGCGTATAAATCCAACAATTTTGAGCTTAAGTTATTATCTTTATTTAGATTTTAGCATGATTCAATTTCTTAATCACATTGTATCTTGCAGATATCCCTAATTGGAAGGTTTGCTTATATAATATTTGTATGAAATGTTTAAGGCTTCCCTTGATTATAATAGATTAATCAACACATTGTGTTGTTGCTGATATCAGTCGTGGCTTATTAATAGCAAGCATTAGATTATGTATGAAACAAGCCATCGGGAGCAGGTTGAGGGTCGTATTTGCCTGTATGCCATATACTCACCGCGTGACCCAGGAAGCGCTTATTGACTTTACCCCAAGTGTTTGAGCAAATAGACATCGAATCCGAAGAGCCTAAATTAATTTTGGCACTTAGCCATCGTTCTGGTCCGATGTGTATGTGAAATACCATCGTCATGCCCAAAGCATGATCAAATTTGGGACCTGTTTATATATATATAGCAATTCCGATTTGTTTTAATATGTTTAAATTTACAAGGCAAATGATACATTAAGACTACTCTCGACAACCCTTATATGATTTTAATTTGCCTTTCTAGCACAAAGGGTGAAATCTCGTAGCTCAGCATGTGACGCGTGAGACAAAGTCTTATAAAATTAACAAAGCCTACTTAAAAATACAATTTCGTCTATCTTTAAGTCTTGTTCAACTTGAATCTCTTTGTAAAATTTCCCAAAGCTTTTCTAAGGCACAAAATTATATTTTATGTACACACACTTACATATGTAAGTGCTTTGAAAACGAACTGGCTTACAATCGCATTAGCCCTTCCGGGAGTGTTAATTTGAAATTTAGTTTATTTCCGGCATGATGATCTACCCATGATTATGGATGTGCTGCTTCCCCTTTAGATTGATTGTACTTTTAAAAATCTTATCCTTGGATCATAATCTTTTTTTTTAATGTCAGTTGACATTCTAACGATGAAATTAATTTTCATTTAGATATCAATGGAAAAGTGACTAACGGGTACTAACCATTTGAGGAGTAGGCAAATTTAAAATCTATGAATTTGATGCCATAATCGCTTTACACCGATTAATTGCTGTCAGCTCTTATCAGCGTAAGACAATCTTCAATTCGAGGCAGAGTTAATTGTAATTAACACTGTTGATAGCATACAAAACCACGTCATTTCTTTACATAGACAATACACAAAAAAATCGATTAATTTGCTCCTGCTTTATAGAAGGAAATGATAACTGGACAAAGACTCATTCAACATGCAGAGACGAACAGGAAGCAATTAAATAAATAAACACTGTCGATGGCACAAATTATTTGGTCATTTATTTGCATAAGCAAATAACACACTTGAAATCGAAATCATTATTAGTCGATAAATTTGGGCTAACGATCTATACAATCATGCGATCTATGCGGGGAAGCTCTCCGTCTCTGTCTCCCGAATGCGCTACGTTCTCTCTCTGTCTCTGTCTGTCTCCGAGCTCAATGTACAAGATTGCTCTTTCTGAAAAGTTGAGGAGGGTTCCGGGCCTTCGGATAGTACTCCTTTAGGGGTTAAAGTGAGTTTAATCTTAGATTTTAATTATAAAAGTTTGAGTTTAACTCTAAATTGCAGGACTTAAACACACATAGAAGGCAATGCGAAATCAATCATCAAAAAGCATACAGATTTTGGATTTAAAAAAAAGACCTTTTCTCATAGTTAAAAACGAATTTTCAGGATAAAAAAACCGATTTTCAAAGGTCACAATTTTTTCCTAAAAACCGGGTTTTGAAAACTGGTTTTTGAAAACCAACGAGCCCTACTACAGTGGTTTAGGTACAGGAATCTTATTATAAAGAATCAGGTTCAAATTTAGATTGTGAATACATTTTTTACTACACTAATAGTCTTGAAAGACCAGAAATATGAGTATTGCCGATCGATTCAGTTTTAGATCTGAAAAATTAAATAATGAGACTATTAATAAATTCGTGCGGGATGATTATGACTTAATGAATTTACCAAAGTAAATAAAATATAATTTTAGAATGATGTTGATAATTTTGCTTCTTTTTTATTGATACTTCCACTACTATAGAAAATTTCTATTTAAATAACAGGATTATAGCTAAATAATATAGGAAAGCTAATGGAAAACCATTACATGAAAGTACCTTTTCCTAAAAAGTTTCCTTTGAAGATTGCCTACATCCGATACAAATATGATACCTTAATAAGAAGAGTCTTATACATATATGGAGTTAAAATAGTGTATCCTTAGCTAGTAATCTATAATATCGATTACCTACTTGTCGCTTAAAAATATTTTTATATTTCTACCACCAACAATCACTCATCGTTATTACCAAAATACTGCGTTTCTTAGTCCTTTGTGTGGTTTTCAATTTTGACACCCTTTGGGATTCATTTGACGTGTCCCACGTTCATAAATCACTACAGGTAGAAAGTATATGGCGATTATGTATAAGTACTGCCTTAAAATATGATCGCATTTTAATAATATATCATTATATATTTTGGGCGAAAAAATATATATTCTGACTTCTATTTCATTGTTCACTGAACAAGATTTAATCATGTACATTTGATAATTAATAATTTTAAAAATGCATATAATAAATAATATAGACCGAATCATCAATGATTTGATAACATTGCCACAATTAAAATCGCCACAATTTACGTGTATCAACTACTAATATTCATCAGAACAAATAATTACGTAAAACATTTCGATTTAGTTTTTGATAGTCTGTTGTGATTGTTTGTTCAAAAGTTCAAAAGATCAGTTTCAAGCAGTTCAAAATAAGGTTTTCTGATTAAATTTAACCATATACAGGGAATAAATTTTTTCATTGTTAATGATGCTTTATTAATAGGAATAGACTTTTGACCCAAATAAATAAATGATTTTTTCGCTTATGGTTTGCATTATCTATTTTTCGTCTAAAATTAAAATGTATTGCAAAAATTGATCAAATTTAGATCTGTAGTAGTGCGATTAGCGACAATTCATAAAAAAATCCAAATTTCTTCCATAGTTAATTTATTTTATGTTATACGATTATTAGACAACAATCTGTTATTCAAACTAAGTTAAGAACGTTCTTGAGATTTTTGCCAACATTTAAAATTTCCGCAATTTTGTTTGATTCTTCGAATAAAAACCTTTATCCATTGCATGCAAAAATGAAACTAAAAATATTTTTTTGATCCCACAACAAGGATAAAATTCGATATTAAAATGGTCCAACATTGGCATTTAACTTGTATTCATTGCCACGTTGTAATTTCATTTCTCCAATGTTTTTCATGCTATAAAATAAAACGATTTAATCACATATTTTTCCATTAAAGTATCCCATATACTGGCTGTATTTTGATGTTATAGCGATGCTCCGAAAATATCGCTAAGTATACAATAGTGTGGATGTCAACGCTAGTGAAGTTACGGTAGGTCGCGCAACTTTCGATGTATAAAATGGAGATGGTAATTATTTCCAGCAGCTGTGGCGACAGTTCGTAATTACAGTTTGTAAACTTCCGGCGTATTTTGATTATGTAACCAGTGCCAAAGACGTATAACATTAGACCAAACAATGGTGTTCGATGGCACACTGTAAAACGTATATAATTTATCATTTTATCCATTATGTCAGGATGACGAGCAAAGGAGAAAATGTTCATCCCTTTATTCATTATCATGCACCTAAATAACTTTTGGCATATTTGAGCTAATCACATAGAACGGTGATAAAAGTGTTTAAGGCGCTCAGAGGGGTTGAAGCGCGCTAATGCAAGGGGGTAGTTGTCACCGGGGTGACGTGATGATGTTCATTAAATCACGTGCTTGAGACCTAAGATTATATTCCATTAATACCGACGTAAATACGAAAGGCCTTTAATGATTGCCTTGAAATTATTTGAATGTGATTTTTTTAAAAGCTTTTAAAACTAGGCACATCTGAAATAGAAATATAATATCATATATGGACCGTAACTCATCAAGAAAGTAAATTAATATAATTAATATAAGTAGGCAAACCCTTCGAAGTTGCTCGAAGTCAAGTTTAGCTTGATAGTTTGTCGTGAGTGGTTGAATTTTCTAAGCAAAAATGTCAAAATATCTTAATAAAGGAACGAAAGGTATAGAAGTTCGAGAAATTTAAAAAAAAATACATTATCATGGGAACCCGATTGAAGTCAAAAGCTGGTGCAAATGGCAGAAAACCATTGCATTAAAAAATATCCAAAGCTTGAAGACCTGACTCCATTTCTTGACCAAGAGATAATCATTCACGGCCGTTTACTACGTACACACAGCTTCCTTTTTATTTTGTTGTAGATTTGTAGGTTTCATGCTGACAGCACAGACCCTGTAACATATTTTTTTAACCATTATTAGCATAAATTCTAAGCATTCTTAAAAAAGATATCGGATCCAGGCGAAACTTACCTCACTAACCATACCCCCCTGTTTAATGTTGAAGAATACATTTGAATTAAATTTAAATTATAACATAAACATTTTTTTAGCAAAATTGAATTTAAATTTTTAAACGTTGTGTATCACAGTTTTTGATTGAGTTTGACTTATAACTTCCAGGCAAATTTAAAACTTTCACTTTGACTAAAAAAAGTTTTTTTTAAGTGGCTAAAGTTATGGATCAGATACTAACTTTAAGCGAAATCATGAAAGTTTCTTGAAAATCGTTGATGAAAACTCAAAGGCTAAAAGCTTAATAGTATAAATAATTACTAACTACTAGTCTTTAAAAGGATTTCAGGTATTATATAATGAAACAATAATGATATTTATTAACTATAATAATCGTTAAACCTATATATGTATGTACATTAATATACAGTGTGTTTTGCACATGGACCGACAAAATCCAAATCAAAATTGAACAAAATTTTAATTATGTTTGTGATTTTTGCAGTGTTTTTCAAATATCTCTTGATGCAATCACTGATGTTTAATTTTGACAGTAATTCATTTTGATAACTTTCTACTAGATGCAGAGCAGGACCTTTTTAAATTTTAATCTAAGCATGGGAGTTTGAGTTTCATTTGCTAAAAGCTTTTGTTTGTAATATTAAATTATTTAAAATATCCACGTCTCCTTCACTACTGTGAAATATATTTTGTATTTTCTGTCTGAAAATAGTTTCTGCAGCACTCAAATGCCCATTTTATCCCTTTAAAATATACCTATAATATGAACCATGGTAATGATAGTTCTTTTCGAATTCTTATATGAATTGAAGATTTTATTTGGCAAACCATCATCAATTTATATTGTTATCCTAAGGGCCGTTAAATATAAAGTCGTCATTGATTGATTTAAATTTTAAGCCACTATTAACATCTGTTGATGATTAATAAATTGCCGTTTATATATCGCCTAGCATGCATTTTAGCAAAATAAGCATGTGATATCTTTATATTGAAACTTTACTCTTAAAACTATACAAAAGTTCGCGCTTAGGCAAAAATCTATATGCTGCTTGAAAAATAAAATTATACTAGGGTTGTGCCATAGTACAGCGCTTGTGGCACAACAAGCATGGCGAACATGTTGTGCCATCGGCTGTGAACGGTTGTCTGGACTAAGGCACACATGTTGTGTCATCGACCGTTATGCTATTCACATCAAACTGATATTAAAGCAATATATTCGTATATCTGATCATATAGTTGAAATAGTATAACCATATAAATTTATATTCCATAGTCAAATAATGGCATTTTTTGATATTGCGGTGAATTAACCACAAGCCGCAAACGAAGCGTGCCTGTTCATAATTGAATTTGAAAGGAATTTCCATAGAGAAAAATTCATAGCATCATACCAACAAAATCAAACCATTGCACCTATGGGATGGTATGAAAAACCATAATAAAGCCGCTGTTGACCTATTATTCATAATTACAGAATATACTTAATATATATGTGACATTCTGATGAAATGCCACGTGTAAGCCCGATACATCATCCAAACATAATGCAGTCATACAGGAATACTATGGATGTAGGACGTGTGGACCGATTTTAATCTTTTTTAGTTTTCACAGAAGAAATAAATCAAACGTTATGCCTTGCATGACCTATATACAGGTCAGACTGGAATATAGCCACTATTGTTGCATAAAAATGCGATATTAACATTTTTTATTTTTTGCTACTTCATACATAGTCTTTGTGCATAATGCTACATAATATTTTAACATTTTATGCATTTAATAAACAATTTAATCTTTGTAAATTTCCAGTCAAAAATAATCCATATTTTTTAATATATAGTTTGACATAGCAACCTTTGACCAGATGACGGTGTAGTATTTGATATTGAACGTGTCAAACGCTGATCGAAATTGGTGCTCTCGAATATGCTTTCATTATAGTTCAGGATTCATCTTCAAAAAGTTCACGCTTTGATTTTTTTTTGGTGAACACATTTACATCCAGAATATTCAAGATTATAAATTCTATGAGACTCAAGCATAACACAAATTGAGTACATATTGGCTGTGAGCTACTTAAATTTCATAAAAATAAACATCTTATCAGTGATTTGATAGCTAATTATAGCAGGACCGTAACTAGGGGTGGCAAAGCAGGCGCCCGCCACGGGTGCAACTGAGCCTGGGGCGCAAATCGCAGAATACCGACTCAGTCGAGAGTTGCGCTTGGTTTTTATTTTACTTGACCATTCTACGTTACATGAATCAACACTGGTTGACTCTGTCCGATTTTATAATACTAAGTTGTCTAATCCCTCTTTCCTTCGTTATCGCTTAATAAGCCCGCAATAAAATAAGGACAACAATATTTTCACGAATTGTAAAATTTAAACAACCCACCTGATAACTTCGCTTTATAATGAGAGTTCGTAATCGTTCTGCAGACATGTTCGGGTATGGCGTTTGATAGCAAGGCGCTCATTAGTCATATCAGCGGTTCGAAAAGCGGACCGATTGGACATACAAACCTTGTGGCCACTCCGTCCTCTAATATGGTTTTTTGCGGCATTTTCTATGATATGTACGGAAGCTCCCTCAAAGCTCCTCATAAAAAATATCTTTCTTAATAATTTATTTTGCTATCTTAGCTATTTTTCTAGTTTTACGTTACAAAATCTAGGTAATTTTTGATGGATTTGTGTTTCATTCTGATTTTTGATCAATTGATATAAAAACTCGATCCCAAACGCTCGATTGAAACATCACCACGATGTTATTTTTGTTACATTATAAGCAAACGCGGCACCCATCTTGCGCTCAGCTTTCTCATATCCAAGTTTTCGGTCAATATACGATGTGCAGCATTTTTTGTCATCCAATACCATTTTGTGGATTTTCTTCACCATTTCTGGGGTGGTTACTTGATTTGGCCGTTTTCTGCGTTGTTCGTCTTGGCAGCTCGTACGGCCTCGTATTATCTTTCTTTTACTATGATGTATTTACTACAATTCGACTCTAATAATAGGAATATCGATATGAAATGTAATTGATAAGGGGTTCAGAAATTTTCATATGGTGTACCAAATACATATCATGGTAGCGCGCGAATGTTTTTATGGCATTTATAATACTATTATTATTTTTTATTTAAAAAAAATGAGAGGGGGATGCAAGTTAGATACTTGCCAAGGGCGCTTCATACCCTCGTCTCATATAGTGAATTTAGTAACATATCCTTTCAATAGGAATTCAAAAACTAAACACTGGGTCTATTCAATGATTAAATTATATGTTTTCCTAATGTAAGCTAATTAGATGATTGCGATTCTTTAGCATAATAAAAACTTATGATATGTTATATACGTCACGTCAAACATCAAGTCTAATACTATTTTGAGATGAGAAAATATAATACCATCCATAATTTCTAGCTTTCTGCCAACGTAATAAAGCATCGTTGTACGAGTCCCGTGAAGTTCGTTCTCTCGTAAAACTCTCTACGTACATATTCATGCTTTCCAAACGTGATATTTTAACAAAAAAAGCTCTCTGTTTTCGTTGGTTTCCTGTTTTTCACCTTTTTCATAAATCCCACTGACCGTCACTCTTCCGTCAGGATAAATGATAGCCGAAAGGCGTTTTCTGCACGGGCACAATGCGAATATACGTCCGATTCGAAAAACGAGCAAACGCGGCTTATGAATTTACATAATGATGTTATGCGGGTTTGTAGAAAGTTTTTAAATTCTACAACGTATGTTTTTGGCCCGACGTTAATTTCAATTAAACGTTAAACACGTTCGGGAGCGCAAACGGCGAATATTTGCACACCCTTGATTCAATTGTCGCTCTGCGCTCTTTTGTATTAGCACTTGTTGTTTGAAACATTCTTTCAATTCATTTTTGTTCAACAAAACAATCAAAAACACAATTAAAATTAAATCACATTTATGCCCCAAAATGTGCCCCGTTGCAAAAGCATTGTTGTAAATTAAGGCCGAGGATTTTTTTTCGCAGGAAAGATCTCCAGCTGAAGACTTTTTTGTTGGCCGCAATCTGCTTAGTCAGCAATCTATTGTTGCTTGGAAAGCTTTTTCGTTAAACGGAAAAAAGCTTTCCAACCCGCCTGCAGGTCAATTTTAATTAAAAAACAGGTGCCCACTTAGACGTATTTATACTTAGAATCACTTCAATTTGAGCTCATTGAAGAGCTAAAAACTATTTTATAAATAATAAAACAGATTAATTTTCATACCAAATTCACTTTGTTTCGCTTAAAAACCCAATTATTTTGTTTGCATTTTCTGCTCAAATCTTTGTTAAACCAATTTTGTGCCAATTTCAAGAAATTCATATAAATTGCACCCACTTGGTATTTAGCTTGGATATGGTGACTTAGATTCTTGACTCTTATTATAAAGGTGTGAGTTCAAAGGATATAGGAAGTATCAATATTTCAGTTCAACGTGCTCTTTTGGATTTAGGATCTTAATGATCGTACAAGGATCTAAGTCATCGTGCAAGTTCATTTATGAGTGACTTGATTTTGAACAATAATTTAAATATCAATAATAAAAATATAAATAAACTCACTTCTAAATTATTATGATAAATAATTTCGAATGTCTATTATATCATATGACAGTATACATTGTATTATTATACGTCTAAATTTTTTAAATATTCCAAAGCCAATGAGATTTTCCTAAATGGTATATATGCAATATTCTATTGTATAAGTAAACTGCCACAGCATAAAAGCAATGAAAGATTGGAGCAAATTGAGAAAAAATCCAACACAACTTCATTTCAGTACAATTATGATAATTATATTGTCATCGCCTTAAGTGAACGTACTGGAATAATAGAACATCAACAGTAATCTCAATATGAGTAGTTTGGGGTCTATTCAAATTATGGATATGGGTATTTTGGAATTATTAAGACGTAAAAGAAACAGTTGCAATTTATCTTAGCGAATAATTATTCCCTTTAGGAGTGCTGGAAATGTTATAAGTTGTTTTCAAAAATTACTGTGGGTATTGTGAGTACTTCGGATTTTCAATCACGTTTTTTAGATTTTTAAAAGGCAAAATTGTATTTAAACGTTTACCTTTACTAATGTTTTAAGTAATATATGTTTTACTTATATATCTTGTTTCTATAAATTAAGTTTTTGTAGTAAGGAAATTGCATTCTTCATTAATTTTATGTATATTTAAGCAACTTCTCATTATTTTTCATAGGTGGTATTCGAGGGATTATCTTGGAACCAAATTCAAGGCACTTGGAACCAGTGGAAGTATTCCTAGGAGTTCCTTACGGAATAGCTGAACGTCTTCATCCCCCACAGCCTCCTGCAAAGTGGAGTGGTACAAGACTAGCAGACTCCTTCGGCCCCGTTTGTCCGCAACGTTATCCTGACCTTTCCAACAGGTATCTATATTTTAATTTAATACAAAACACTTCATGCTTAAAAAAATATATTCTCAACGTCTGTATTGATGTTTCTTGTTATTTGATCAGTCTTAACGTCGAGAGTTTTGCCATATCGAGATAAAAGCTTGCATATATTTTTGCTAAAACATGAAACGATAACGTTTTTTATCGACGATCTGAAAAAAAGCGTTTTTAAAAATGTAAATATCGTTTAATAAAGTTACGAAGCTGAAGATCAACTTTGAAAGAAGGCCTATAAAAATGTAAATCTTTTCATATTACGAAATTTTAGATGGAATAAATCAATGAGGGTGTACTTCCAAGGAATTCATTTTCGACAAGATCTTATATTTAAAAAGTGTATTATGCCACAGTTGATGCGATGTCTATGTGATGCAGTTTGTATGATATTATTACATGATTAATATTAACGTGTTCTTGCTAAAAGATTTCCACTTGTAATTCGATCTTAATTTTAATACAATGTCTATCCAATATTGTTTCGATGAAGTACCTTTTTAGCGTGGATTAGGGTAGAGTTTGCATAGTAATTTTCATGGTCCTCAATTCAGTACAGATGTTCTCTATTTTCGATGATAGATGTAATATATTGATTGTCTGTATTTAAATTCCAATTACACAATTTGGGTTCGGTCATGCGTGCTTTTGGTTCCGGTTCCTTTCGGTCCCTTTTCCCACGGGCACTCATCGCGTTTTGGATCCATGCGTTTCATCCCTGACTCCTATACGCTTATTATGTACATTCGATATCCATTATTTCTATTATGAATATATGATTTACGTGGGTAATTTTGTCAAAATCGTGATCGTAAATAAATGGAACAATGAAATATCAAACGTAATTTGTCCGATTGCAATCGACTATCGGATAGTCAAAACGGTCACATATATTTGCTCATAAATCACGCGAGCTCTGTCAGCTTATTTATTTAATATATCTATTCATTATGTTACGTATTTATAATAATTACCACAAGCAAATGTCAATATCTACAATGGGTTCAAATCTGTCTGATCGTATTTAAGATTTAATTTTCATATTAATGGTATCGATCCTTTTATAAAGCGTTTAAATGATCAAAGGATCTGTAAATACCAGAAATTGTACTAAATTAAATATATTATTATATATTCAATTCCAAATATTTTTTATTGTTTAGAACTGCCGCATTAACGAAAATGCCTAAAGGACGCTATCAGCAACTAAAGAAAATGATACCATTATTAACAAATCAGAGTGAAGACTGCTTATATCTCAACATCTATGTTCCTGGAAGTGGTAATATTCTAAATTGAATTTATAAAATTGATACAAAATAATGACTGATAACATTTAAAAATATGCTTAATAATTTTACCTCGCCATAATCATGATGTCAAAGTGATTTAATTCAAGTTTATTGTTTATTTAAGTATAATAATAAAATGTCCTTCATGAAAAATGTTGATATTTTAACAATTTATTGATGATAAGTTATGTTATGTTATATGCATTGGAAATATATGTTATTCGAGTAGTTGTTGAAATTTTAAAATGAAATTTAAAAATTAATTCGGTCAGATCGGACAAAGTATATAGGAATGTAAATTGAACAGACAGACATATTCATTTTGATGAAAAACAGTTTTTAGTTCAAAAATATTTTTTCATCGTATTTTGCTGAACAAATCATTGATTGGGATCTTAATTTATAACATTGCAAAAATATTCATCGTTATTTTAATTTAAAAAAAATAGTGTTGAGAATTCGTAGAATTAAATTATAGAATGGAGCCGAATTTCATATGAAGCAAAAATAGTTTATGTTTAAATAATATAAACTACTTTTGCAATACAATGGTGGAAAACACGCGAGCTTTTCGTGGAAAAAATAAGCAATTCGGAAATATGAGCATGTCAATTTGTTTGTATTTGTAGGGAATCGTGGAGTGGAGGCACCATATGCAATTTTAGTATGGATACACGGTGATTCGTATGAATGGGGGTCGGGTAACCCCTACGATGGATCAGTCCTGGCATCTCACGGACATGTCATCGTCCTCACGCTCAATTTCAGGCTCGGATTGCTAGGTTGGTTACTGAAAACGATTGGTTCGCTCGATTTGAGGATTTGGATTTGAAATCCCCTAACTAGCTGAACGTCGATTGTAGGTTTTCTGAAGACTCGGGCTGGAAGTCGTCCTGGAAGTACGGGAGGCAATTTGGCATTAAGAGACATTGCCTGTGCTTTGCGATGGGTGCGCAATAATTTGCAATCATTTGGCGGCGATACTTCCCGAATTACACTGATCGGGCACGGGATGGGTGCAGCGTTAGCCAATCTTTTTTTATTGACCACAGAAGCTAAAGGTAAATACAAAATAAATGAGTAAATTAATAATATAATTAAAATGTCATGTGTAAATGAATAAAATTATATCGTCACTTATGCAGGATTGGTTCATCGTCTTATATTATTGAGTGGCAGTGCTCTTAGTCCATGGGCTTTCGTCCACGATCCTGATTCCCTCCGGAGCTCAGTTTCGGAGCAGCTCGGCTGCAACATAGAATTCGAAGCAAAAGGACAACCAATCAACGAAGTCGACATCACTTCTTGCCTTCAAAATAAGCCTTTGGAAGCTTTGTTAGACGTCCGATTAGAAGAAGCAAAATTTATGCCCAGATGGGGTCCACATCATCCAATCGAGTCGGATTCTTCGGATCCTCTGCACGCGATGGAAGTGGCTAGTGATAGTTTCATAACTTCTAGTTTAATGTTAGGTGTTGCAACGACTGAAAGTTATTACGATTTTAGTGCTACTGATATTCAGTACGGTTTCGAAGAAGACTATAGAAACAGAGTGTTGCGGACTTTTATTAGAAATAGTTACGTATATCATTTGAACGAAATTTATGCGGCTGTGAGAAATGAATACACTGATTGGGATAAACCAATTCAGCATCCCATTAATATAAGAGACTCTACCATGGAAGCTTTGAGTGATGGACATACGGCAGCTCCATTATTGCGAATAGCACATCTTCATTCTCGACGTGGTGCTACGACTTATTTTTTTCATTTTGCTTATCAGACTAAAGAGAGCGACTATCCACAGGTAAGAATAATATATTCTTTATTTTCTCAATAACTAACACAGAAAATGCACAATTACACATCTATTAAAAATACTTGAACAACATCGATCATTCATCGTTGCTAGTACTTCTATTTCTATTATAATTATTCGACTCCTTTTCAAGATTACTTATATACATTGATTTCAGTTAGACCATTCTACATTTAAATCTATATATTTCATGATAAGAAGCTAACCTATTTTATATAATAGTCCACTTTTAAAATTTTAACTATTTTCTATCAAAGGATAATTTTCTATAAAAATAATCTTATTTATCAACCAATTCCAAATCATCTTTTATATTGAGAGATTCTATATCAACTAGAAAAAAAGTGTGGAACGATTAATGTATTTTTATAATTTTTACTTTGAAAATGTTACCATCCAAAGGTATGTTTTTGACATTGTATTCTTCTATCCAAATCACGAAAGCTTTCTCCATATTTTTTATTATTACTGGACATGTACGTGTAATATATTTTACACCTTTCTGACTAGTCCGTTCTTTGTAATATATTTATTTGTTTTTTTTTCTAAAATCGCGTTATAAAAGGATATATCCATTTAAAGATAAAGAAGTCCATTTATTATAAGATGTCTGAGTCTCTATGAACACAAAGGTATTGATTAAAGCACAGTCCTTAATATTCGCATTTTTCACATCGCATTTTCATTTTTTTTATATACATATACGAGACATATCCTGAAAGTAAGTGTACTGAGACAATAATGGGCTGTGGTTTTTTGTTTTTTAAGAGTTGGTCATACTGAGTGATAAATGGGGATTTCCTGAAAAAGTGAGCATAGCAGGAACACGGTAATACGTAAATTCACGATGTTGTGTCCAGTAGCGTGAAAGATGTCGGTAAGAAATCTCGCCAAATACGAACGGGTCAATAACACCCGCGAGTTTCTTGTGCGACTTGAATTGAAAAATGAGAACTTTCTGAGTTCTATTGTGACTGGAGATAAAAAGTGGGTGGCTCATTACAAATCTGAGCCAAAAAGACAGTCGTCAAAGTCACACTGATTCTTCATCTGCCAAAAAAATCAAAACCATATTCGGGTAAAAAAAAACATGGCCTCGGTGTTTTGGAACCAAAAAGACATCATTTTGGTCAAAATTTTGCATTATCAATGCACAACGATATTGTGAGATCGTAAAAACTCAAAAAAGCATTCAAAATAAAAGAAGGGGTATGCTGATGGGTTAGAGTATGATTGTTGCACGACAACACCCTTAACCACCAGTTGGGATGCTTTAAACGACTCCCCTTCAGATTATCATCTTTTCCCCTCTTTGAAAAACACATGGGTGGAATTAAATTTTCAACTGATGAGCACGTGCAGAAAGATGTCCTGAAGTGGGGGAAGGAGTTAGCGGGAGAATTCTTCGAGGAGGACATAAAAAAGCTTGTACCACGGCTCACCAGATGCATTGAACGGGATAATGATTATGTTGAAATATAGTTAATAAGTGTATCAATAATGTATTTTTTTTAAATACACTTTTCTAAAAAAATATAAAAATTTAGTACACTTATTTTGGGGATATTAACAATCATAAATGCTATTTTGTAAGCAGTCTATTTTTTACTTTTTCCGATCCTCTGTCTCATCTGTTGAGACATCGATTTTGTTCTGATGAGTCCTATGTCTTACCGAGACATCGATTTTTTCGATATACTTTCTATGCTAGGTGTGAATTGATATGTTTATATTTAGCATAGATATTAACCGTTTTAGTTATATGCAAGATTATATAATCGCTTAAAGTTAATGTTTACAAAATATTTTAGTATTCAAGTGAAAGCAGAAATACAATGATTTTTAACGTTACCATATGACCACACTCTCTTGTTATGGAAATTGCTTCTAAAAAGGTTAAAATCGAATTTGTTAATAAAAATCACACCTTAAGTTTTACGGTCAATGTTATTAATTATGATTTGATTACGTTTTGTGTACTAAGCTAACTGTACGTGTAAAGCTATCACAAATCATTACTAGCTAATTACTTAGGCAAACAAGGTGTTTAAATTTCTGATTTAAAGAAAATATTTTCTCTTTTGGTAATTATACTTTTTAATTAAGCTCTACATAAATTATTTTTTATATGCTTTCTACGTTTTTAATACCGACTAAAATTAATTTGTTGATGGAAAATCAAGAATTGGCTTTTACATTGTAAAATTACAAATATGATTTTTTTTTCTCTTTGAGTTTAAATGATCATTGTCGACGACGAAACGTCTTCAATAGTTTGATTAATTTTAGGAAACTTTTATATCCTTATATTTGTTTTAATACGCGAAAATATATTACATCATACTCTCACCCTTAGAGCTAAATATATCTAGGGGCTTTAAAAGAGATGAAAAATCCTAAATTTCCAATGACAGACGCTCGAACACGATATATGGCGTTTTCTCACAATTTAACCGCGCTCAAGTCCTGCAATATTGGCGTTGCGGATTCCCCATATGTATTTTTTTAATAAAAACGAATAAAACTTTGATTTATTTGCTTTCCAAAGTAATTTCCTGGATATCCCAATCTTTTCATATACGTATTTCTGGCGCGCATAAACCGAAAGTTTTACCGAGCAAGACGATTCATAAAAAAGGAGGATACCTTTTCGGTAAGAGGCAGTCGGCCTATATTAAGCCTTTCAAGTCCTTTCGTATATTCGTTTGATTTATAGGAACAAGTATCCTTACTTCTGTAATAAAAAATATATATGCCACGGCACAAAAAGAAAGGAGATGTTCTAGGTTTCGAGTGCCCAATCAAATTCGGATTCAATATATAAGACAAGAATCAATCTTGAGCAAGATGTATTTATCTAGCATATTACCTTTTATTGCACAGCTTACTCTATATATTACATAAATACATACAGATTTAATTTTATCATTTGTATTTTTTTGTGCTTTTTTTTATCTTTATAGAGGTTGGGTAGCGTTCATGGTGAACAAATTGGCTATGTCTTCGGATTGCCTCTTGTTGGAGGTCTTCCGTATTTTCCTGCCAATTATTCACGCCAAGATGCCACCGTAGCCGAAGCCTTATTATCGTTAGTAGTAACATTTGCAAAGGTTGGAGATCCTAATGGTCGACCAGGGGATCCTGCTCCTCCCCAGTATGCCGACTATGGGAGAGAAAGGACTCAATACAAAGGAGTTAGCTGGTCACCGTATGAGCCTGGAACGCAGCGATATTTATCATTTGGTAAGTGCTCATTTAATTTAATTTATGTGCGTAGCGTAAACTTTTGCGTTTAGTCATGAAGATCATTGTGTATATCTTAATTTATCTTTTTGGGCTCAATTACATTAAAATGTGAGCCTAGAAGTCCAATAAATTCGTGAGAGATATTTATATTTGGGCTCCATAAAGGAGAGATCTAATGCTGATAATTTTCATGTGTGGTTCACTATGGAGATAAAACACTTAAAATAATCAGGTAACGCTCGTCTTTATTGGATGTCTATAAAATTGACATACACTGAATACTTCGGATTCACTATATGTATTAAAAACTGAAAAATATATATTTTAAATCAAAATAATTTTTAGCTATTGATTGTCTTTAAATATGATCAAAATATTGCAAATAATTTGACATCGAAATTGAAATAAGTTTGCATTTGAATGATACGTAATATTACCATATGATCACGTTAAATTCATAATTATTTTGAAGTTCACATATTTGATATTTCATAATAATTAAGCTGTTAAAAAGTTGTTACATTCCACAGTTTTTTGTAACCGAGGCTTAAAACATATATTGTATTTCTCCTTGGTAATGAGCAAATATTCCTATTTCTGGAAAGTAATATACTGTTTTGAAAGTTTTTCTCGTTAGTGTCACCAATTTAAGAAAACAAAGGGATGTACTTGGAATTGCAAAATATAGTTGTTGTGTTGACTTCAATTGAAAGTTGGCGGTCCTCACATAAATTGCAAATTTATTTTTCAATCTTCTCCTCTTTTATTTGCTAGTCTTTTTTCTTGTAAAATTTAATGGAATTGAAATCCAAGTCTTCGGGCGAGCATCCAAATTTAAAACATCAGCTGCTCCTTTCGCATCGTGAAGCTTATGAACCATGAATTGGGACTCCTGAAACCAATTAACCTTATTTTCGAAGGCGAGCTTCTGACTTCCTGTAAATATTTTATAGAGTTTCAAGGGACATCTTGTTGCTCTAAAATAATATTTAAGTTTACATTAATACTTGTTATGATCTAATTTCATTGTTTTTATTAGATAGTTTGAATCGAATGATTATAGGGTGAGATTTTAAGACAAGTGTATTGTAAGCTTACATTCGAGCTCTCTAGAGTCATCTTCTCAAACATATGAGGGATAATTGAAAATTTTCACACAGTTCATGTTCATTATTTTGAGGTACACTGAGCACAAAATCCTTTCAGAATATCATATATGTGGGACAAGTAAGCTCAAGGGAAACGCTATTTCTTACCTCAACAAGTACTGTATTATAATCAAATCCTGTTTTTGTTAATTACATGAAATTATGTAAGAAATAATTAATTTTAGCTTCGTAAATTATCGACATATATATGGGTATTATATATTAATATAATATTCTGGCAGTGTGTATAACACACATAAAACATGGGCGTTGTCTGATTTTCTTTAAGTAAAAAATAAATGTTGATTTAGGTATGAAAAACTATTATAAGAATATGAATAACGATCTCAAATTATATTGATTTAGTAGTAAAGTCATTTGATGTATTCTTCAATATTTTATGGCACTTCATCACACTAACATACATATTTCGATACCATCGCGCGAAAAACTCCATTCAAAATTTCTGGTTAATCACATACAAAGGAGTTTGCTGTGCTATTATTTACCTAAAAATCAGAATGATCATACTTCTAGGAAAATAAAAGATTATTTTATACCTAAACGTGACTTTGAGCTATCTGTATATGTCAAATTTGATAAATGCGTTTTGATATCTAAGATTTTTGCATTATCTGGAATATATTATTGCTTGTTCCTCTTTATTTACTTTTAAGCTGTTTGAAATCTGAAGAAGATTCCATGTCTTTAAAATAATACATATTTTGTTAATTTAATAAAATAGTTAAACAAAAAAATAAAAGGGATTGTCAAATTGCATCATTTGGGCTTTATAATTCAACAAAATTAAAGCCATAATATTTTAAAATATATCCTGAAATAAATATGTTTGGCAATAAAAATTTATTCTTTTTCAATAACTTTTCTTGATCAAAGGAGCTTTAAGTTCATAATAATAATTACAGAAACGTTTGCAAAAGTTGCATGAATGCTTGCGGCATTCAATGCTGACGAATCGGAAAGCTCGTATTGCCAAAGAAAGAGAGTTAGAAAGCTCCCCAGCTTCATTAAGGCTTTCCTCAAAAGGATTGTCCAGTGGAATCTCTCGACATTTCGAAGCCTCCAGACTCCCATTAGTGACTATACGTTTTGACCCTATAACCTTCCTCTTCACGGTAACTTCATGAATTATTCATCGCATTTGTTTGTTGGCAAATAATCCTCGTTGATCCGTACCGGCTTTTGGGGGGGCTCGAAACGTACCCGCGTGTGCGAGAAAAAGAAAAATTACAGGGATTTAAGACGATCCGGAGTAACATCCGAGTGATCGGTCACATATGGATGGATTGTCAAATCTCGGCATTTGTACATTGATGGAAAAAGCCCGAACCGGAAGAAGCATTAGGACGAGTGGACGATTATTCAAAGCCCGATCGAAGGAGCTCTTATGAGATCAAACCATTTTTTAAACGGCACTCAGCTCGAGGGCCTGGGGGATGTATTCGAAAATGAAAAATCGAGATTTGAGTGTAATTGGAATACTTAAAATTAAATTAGCTGAAGTTCGTCTACTTCGACGCGAAGAAGGCCCCGTTGATTAACGAATGATTTGAGTTTGCAAAGTGAAATAATTCAATTAACCTGCGGTCTTTATTAGCTCGGCGGCAATTAGATTTACCTGACTGCTTGATTGCTGCAAACTTCCGAGCCAGACATAAATTGGAAAACAGGATGTAAAAAAGGAAGTGAACGTTCGGGCTGTCCCCGTATATCTCCGCCATCAAATTGTTAATGGTTTTTCTTTTCGTTGTGCCAGGATTAAAGCCGAAAATGAAAAGCCATTACCGTGGACATAAGATGGCACTATGGCTGAACCTCATACCCCAACTACATCAACCTGGTGCTTCGGATGTTTCAATGAGACACCACCATTTCAGAGAAAGAGACCCTCACTTTTATACAGGTGACTATTTTAAATGTATTCTAATTTGAAGTTAATATAGTGACTTGAATTCTGGACTCTTATTTTCAAAGCTAGATTGTGTATCTCGATTTTCTGGATCTTAAAAATAAATGTTAAAGCGATTAATAAAGTCGTCCAAGAGTTTTTTAATCATGGAATTTTAAAACATGGATAATGCTACTCATACATTTTCTATTACCTGCGAATATAATCTTATCTTAAATTTACTACATGTTGAAGGTAAGTGGTAGACAGCCGTATGAAAAATCTCCAATAAAAGTTGCCATGTATGATCCATAAGGATTTGGCATCCGAACACCTTAATTGTGTTAGCATTTTTTCTGGATATATCAGCGACTGAAAGTTTCTTTATAAAAAAAAAATACATACCCATACAGGGTATTTTGTACATGGATCGAAACATTTTTTTTTAGGGATTAGAGAAGTCTTTTGCTACTGTTTTATACATAAGTCCTATGTTCTAAATATCTGTTCTAAGTGTGGATCGACACATTTTATAGGGGGCTAAGAGGATCTTTTACTACGTTTCACTTATAGATTCTAATGTCCCTAAGTGTCAGGATTGTTGAAATAGATTTTTTTTTCAACATTTTGAAAAAATTACTCAAAATTTCACCTTTAAATCGTCATAACTTTTAAATCTGTTTTAGTATTTTGCAATATATTTTTGATCTTAATAAAATATTATTTTATGTAAGTGATTCAAAGAAAATTAGTTCTGAGATTCCAAAGTCACATTAAATGGTTTATATTTTTTTCTGCAATCAGTTTTGATTATGATATACATTGAAATTGTCATTTGTGTTTGAATATCATTCGTAGAAATAATATGTAGGTATTTAAAGAGATGTGTATCGTTTTCACAAATGGAGTTCGATTATAAACATTGTATAGGTCCAGTAAGGCCGGAATCTTTCACATTATTATACGGAAGAATGTCGGGTTCGACCGGAAGAGTAGCACCAACGGAATGTCAACCGACGATGGACGAGCTCGAAGTGGACGAAGACGACGAAGGATTCCCTGGAAATCGATACAGCTCTCCCAGCCGAGAAGGAGGCTGACCTACTACAAAAATTGGCCAACAAACATTACTACAGGTAAAAATATATCTGTCGAAATTACATACATGTTTGATATCCTGCCTCGAAAAAATAGGGATACCGAGGAAACTCGATTGTGTACACAGAACCCATTTTGGGCCACTAAGCCTCCCGGATCCTACGGGAGTCACCTCTAATCTATCCTTGCGCCTTTCGAACGAAGAAAACCCGAAGAAATTCATATCTTCACAGGGAAAAATATTTGAAAGCGCAAAGAGGGTTGATAAAGACCATCCCTTTGACTCTTTTGAACTATTGAGCTTAACGCAACGCCGCAAGGGTTGGATATAAAAAGGGAAAAAAATGGACGTTTTAATTGGTCGCGCTAAATTGCGACAATAAAGAAACTTTTTGACTTAAACGTTACAATTTCGGGCTTAAAAATAATAGATAATCCCCGAGTTTAATTGTTATGTTTCATATTCGGAGAGGGAATATACGAGATGATAATATTGTAATATATGGTATGTCCCGCGGTACCAAATGTTCCCTTGTAATTGGGTGTTGTATTATTTTCCCGACGGAATTGGACGCTGTGGAAACAACTGCGGTTTTCATTTGCTTTTTCAGTTTGTCCGTGTATAAAAATAGCTCGAAAAAATATATCGAAACGAGGAAGGAGATTTTAAGTTCCACTTATTTTTATTAAAATCCAAAGTTTTGTGTTCTTGAGTAGTGTTTCCTTTAGACGGATCGCCAACTTTGCCTTAACGATCATAACTTAGACCATTATTTAATTCTTTAAATAGCACATTTCTCTTTGGGAAGTTGCACGTCGCAGAGCAAAGAATTATCACATTTAAAGGGAAGGCATTTCATAAAAAGTAGAATTAAGACAATTTCTTCCTTGGCTGTTAGGTTAACCTAATCTATACATAAGGTGTCTTTTGACATCCATTCTATTTTGATGCAAAAAACTGAAAACAATGTATTACAAAGATGTCATTTTTATAGATTATTTTTTCAAAATTATAAATATCATTCGTGGCATGTTCCTAAGTAGATAAAGGTTTGAAACACATTTGAACAAAGAGAAGCTGGGATCTCTCTTTGTTTGAAAATGTATAAACAAATATTTTTGAGATGACCAATTAGCTTTTATTGTCACTGCCTGTGATTTTCTTCCATATTTCGGACTTTATTTATAATATTAATAGCTAATTTTATTTGCTCTGTGTTTTTGGCACTTTCTTATTTTATAAAATTTTTATACTTGAGTCAACGATGTCGTCATATTTGTTTCGGGAATTCTCGATGTCTTTCCTCCTAGTAAGCATGGTATCTACAAAATTTGCATTTTACCCTATATTTATTCATAATTTGATTACATTTATCTAAATATTTCAAATTTTTATGAATGAAAAATTTGCTGCTAAAAAAATCAGTGGTATCTACCACAGCCAATTAATGGTTTAATTAACTTCGCTGAATGAAATAGATTTTAGTTTTGTTTCATCTTTTTCCAAGTATGGATACCTATTTACATATATTTGTTTTAATGCCAAACTCTAGCAAAATCGTATCCTAAATTTATCTTGTTTATTCAGTTTATACTGAATGAATCTACATTTTGTTTTGGTTTGGGAATGCTCATTGATCAATTGTGAATTTGCAATCGGTTTATAATAGTTTTGCTTGTTTTTAATAAATATTTTCCATGCTCTTAATACCAAAGCAAAATTTGCTTTGATATGTTATCAAATATTAGATTTACTCGTTTTTTAACAAAATACAAATATCTTTTTCCATTAAATAATTACGGCTCATGTTAACAGCACAAAGAGGTGCCTTCCTGAAACTCTCACAGAATAAGAAATATTTAAGCTTTTTTAAATTTTTATTAATAGCAATATTTGTTCGTTATTTTCTTTATAAACGTCTTCCGAATTTTTCATAATTTTATAGTTTCATCAGAGTATTTATAATATATATCCTTCCAAATTGATGCTACATTATATCCCAGATGTTTTAATATAGTATTATAATCTTTAATCAGATCAGTTTTCATTACATTTTGTTGAACATATATATTTAATGGTCATCGATTGACCTTCCATAATTTTAGATATGTTTGTTGGATTTGCAAAATAAATTTATTTTCATATTGGTTAATCTAGCTCTGACTGATTAAGCCTAGCTAGAATGACATGTCGTTGATGTAACGACTTGTAAAGGGTAAATTAAACCCGACCTTCTAATACCCTCGAGGGAATTGTCTTCTTCCACTTATCGAATGATGCTTAATATTACTATTCAGCGCTTTTGATACGGTTAATTAATTTTTAATCACCATAATACCCGTTCATTACTAATTTTAATTGCTATGTGAATGTTTAATAGTTTAATTGTAACTTATAAATGTATCGGGGATTTTGGGTAGGTTTTGTAATACACGTTATTAACTATCGAACTACACAGGTTTATGCACAGAGGGCTGTAATACGACCCACTATAATGGCCGCTGTTTTTAGTAAAAGCAATTGATATTCCAACTAAAATAGATGAAATCCTCTTGCTGTAGTCCGTTGGCATTAGTTCTAAATCAAAGAAAAAGTCTAGCTCTAAAGCTTCATTGAGCGTTGTTTATTTTGCAGTCTCCTCTTTATTGGTTTTAGTGCAACGTAAGCGGACGTTGCATTAGGATGCGCGAATTCCACCAGTGCAGCTTTTCACTAATAATACAATATTTTTCTTGGCTATGAGTTCTGTAGAAAAAATATCTGATGATTCTTCAAATAGTGATGCTTCGAAGCCGCGCTTCTATATTTGTAATGCCAACATCCGTTGCACCGGATAAATCTTTTATTGCATCAATTTTTTGCTGGAATGTTTTTAAAAGGTTATGCTTTCAGTTATACGGCGGCTTTGGGTGTAACAGTTGGAATAGGCTGTTTCCTGTTGGTGCTTAACATGCTTATTTTTGCTGGAATCTACTATCAACGTGGAAGAGGGCGGGCCAGATCGACAAGCAGGCGGGATTCTTCCGCCCACTCCAGCTCAGACGGTAAGGACTTTTTACTGTTTAAATTCATTTACCTGAATTACTTTCAGACAAGAGGAAATTTCCAATTGCTTATGTGGTAAGTAATTTAAAAAAAAATAACGACCGAAGAAAACTACGGAAAAATGCAAGCTAATTCCTATTTTGATAATGGCGATAATGTAGGCGATTTTTTGATTATTTTCCACGTCAAATTATCTCAATATTTCTATACTTCCGATTTAAGTAAATTCAATCAAATAAGTCACAAGGGGCTTTTTAATTTATTTTTTGCTTGGGTAGTATAGATATTCTTTAAGCTCAGTATTGAAGTAATGAACATAGATCAATTTATGTTAAGAAAAAATCAATATTAATGAGTCGAATTTTACACTATCTAGTAATTTGATATGTGGGTTTAATATAATCCCTACGTAAGCTATTACATCTGACTTGTCTGACCTTTACCATCGAAAGGTTAATTAACACAAAGCACAATAATTAAATTAATATAATAACAAGTTTAATAGCAATTAAAGCTATCATTACATGTTGGAAGGGTTGCAATAAATAGTCGTATAATTCAAGCGAAAATTACTTTGACGACCTTCAGCTGTATCATTGAAATACGGCAAATATTATGAATGTCTTCGATTCTTTATTATTAATATAAAATATTTAGTATTATTCAATTTGGGCTTCTTTAAATTCCATTGAATGAAACCATTGGGGAATTACATATTAATACGATCTTAGTATTGATACTGTAAATGCCAATAAAAGACATATGCTACGGTTAAATCAAGATATATATGTTACAATAAGCAGCACAACAACCGACATTTATATGGACTGAAACATAATACATATTTCATATATTTTGTACCTTTGAATTATACAGTAAGCATACAACTGCGGAGCACGAGCCTAGAAACAACCCAATTACCAACGGAAACAATAGAACCTCCGCCATCATACAGACCCAAAGTTCAACAGAACCAGGTAAGCCTTATTTTTTATCATGGCGAAATTTTTCCATTTAAAAACTGCGATTCATCTCCATCATTTCAGCGAGTTGCTTTTATCTGATATGAGATAGATGTAAAGTTTCGGGCGGGGCTAACCACAGGAGCGGTGTAACTGGCGGGAAAGTTTCACGTGATAAATTGCGTATATTGGAACTGGCGGTTACGTGCATTAAAGTTTTCATCACAACAGGAGGACCAGACGATGGAACTCCTCGTTAGTCAACTCCACAGTTAAAGTCCACACGATATGCGCTGCAGAATCGTATTAATTTTCTGGAGCACAGTCCATTGCAGCCAGCAGCAGTTTAGACTAACTATTCGAGAGCTCATTTACTAAGCCATGCCTGAATCATGCCATTGTTACCAAATACAAATGAGATTTATACAAACTAACTCAAAACTCCAATTAAAATTAGGACTAAATCAAACTATTAAAGAATAATCAAAATTGTTCTCGAGTAATTTCTCATATATTAAAATCCATTAAATTGTGATTATATTATGTTATTATGTTATTAAATTTAATAATAGTCTAGTAAATTTAATAACCTTCGGTTGCGGTAAAACACAATTAAGACAAGCAATAAAATTGCATATTTAAACAAATTAAATTTTAAAAAATTTCATTATCATACACAGGGTGTTTTGCACATTTACCGACCTTTTTTTTTTTTGGGATTAAAGGGATCATTTGCTACAATTTACGCATAGACTCTATATTCTAAGTGTCAGGGTTGTTAAGATAGATTTTTTTTTCAAAATTTTTCTTTGTTTTCTCGAGATTTGTAGCGTAAATTTCTATACGTACATAGAAATAGTACACAAAACTGAAACTATGTATAAAAAAATTATGTTAAAAATCCTTAATTCATTAAAAGGACTGACCATATAGAACTGCAATGCATTATGTTTCATTATATTGACACTTACAAATTACTCTGATTATCAAAATTTGAATCCTCATCTTTACATATGAGATGTGAATCCAAGAACTTAATCGTAACAACAACAAAATGTCACGTCGTCACTTGAATTACAAATACGATTGAGTATTGTGTTTCCCGAATAATGAATGGATCCTGCACGTATTGTTCATTTCTCTTTTTGCCATCATCCTATTTCCGACATTTGGTATTGACTTTCGGACCGTTAGTCCGAGGATGAGGCTCATATCCTTTTCTCATATCCTTTTGCCTTCCTTTGTACCTGAATATGCCATAACTACCAAATTGAGAACGGCCACTCTGGGGAAGCAAAATTTCGCATACATATGTAAATGTGCAATGAATTTCAGCTACAGTATGATCCTAAATTAGACCAATAGACAAGGTGGATGCTGCGGGGTGGGACTGGTTATTCTTATTTGTAACAACGATTACTTTTTTCTGAAAAAATTCGATCGCTTCTTTTCCGCTCATTGTTTTCGTTCTTGCTCATATTTAAGATAATATTATACTATGACTTTAATATTTTGCTATGTACTATGTTTTTATAAAATGTTTGGAATTGAATTAATGGTAAACAAAAGATCATTGAGCATTAAGATTTTATTTCTTTACTCAAAACTACCAAAAACATGGAGAAATTTTTTCGACTAATTTTGGTCTAGGATACATAAAATTAGTTGTTTTCATATGAAATGTCCCATTATATTTGATCAAAATTAAGCTCTGTCTAGGGTAAATTTTTGTTACTGTTACTCATTTTTTTATAATTTTGTATTATGAATCTAATAACTGTGTTATGGTCGATTTTAAAATATTTTGCTTTTTTGCCTTGATCTCAGAAATAATCCCTATTTTCGTAAACGTTTTTTTTTGATTTCCTATCATTGTATTATTCACTTGCGGTTATAATTGGCTTTGAATATCAACACTCAATGCAAAATATATTGTACAGTAGTTGATGAATTCCGAACAACTTACGTTGGAAGCTTTTCGTCATCGATGATGTTTATCAGTTAACTACGTGTCTTTATTTTTCTAAACGTCGTTATCGTTTCCGTTTTTTATAGAAATTAAGTACAAATGATTGTTTATGTGATCTAGTTGCTACCAAATACATTTTTTTACTGAAAATAAAAATAAAATAAACTAGATCATGACTTACTGATAGCATTTTTTGAGTAAGTATGAAGAAAAACGCCAGATCGAAAATCGGACATTTCATATGAAAAAAATATTTCTATTGGTATTTCAATTAATTAAATATTTCAGATTAGCTTAAATTTCAGTAAAAAATACTTGTTTTTATTTAGGAATTGAAAGCAGCTGAAACTGTATTAAGAAGTTCTATATTTTCTCATTAATACTTTTATTTACTTTGGTTTGTACGCAAAGGTTTCTGGAACCTCTGATGGAACTCTTCGGCCGCAGAAGAAGAGGGTGCAGATACAAGAAATATCAGTCTAACGTCTATACATATGAAATAATTTATGTCGTTAATACTTTAATCAAAATTAAACTGTATACAATTAAAATAATGTGTATAAAAATTTTTAAACATAAATTCGATCAAAACTGTGAAGATTGCAAATCGATTGCGCGATAGTCAAATATATGAACATTGTTGAGGAATATTTATGTATGTCGTTATTGATCGAAGCGTAATTGTGCGTAAGGACACATTTGTATATGATAAGTATAGTCGAAAATTTGTTTTTTTCTATGAAAATATATATATATGTAATTCAGATTTGTTGTATACAACAATAAAAATCTTTTTATACATGGATCTTTTTATTGTGTGTGTTTTCGTTCGGCTGTTTGTATGCGAAAGCTCGTTTTAATTTCACTACCCGTCCATTTTGATTTATATAAAATACTTCTTTTTCCATTAGAGCTTAAAATTATTCCTGTATGTGACTTTGGTGTACCGTTCCTGGCAAAACGGAATAAAAATGTATTGAATTTGGAGCATATATACGTTTTCTGGATATATATTTATCACGACATCTGCGAAACACTCTAAAAGCCAATATGGCGTTACTCCGAAAGACATCCGATATTTTGTTGTAAGTCCGTTCATATGCATCGATTTTTAACAACCAATACTTAGGCAAATAATAATTAGTAAATGGAATACGATTTGTAATAAGCATTTCATTGTCTCTGTGTATTAAATGGGAATCATGCTCCGGTATGTTTTAATACGGAGCCTTTGTTTGTGCCTAAATTTGTCAAATTTTCGCTTTCATAGTTTATAAGCCTGTTTTCGAAGTTGTAAAACTTTCGCCGAATTAAATCAAAATGTTATTAAAAGGGTCCCATTTCCCAAGATACCCTATTTTACAAGCCCATTAAAACTACAAATTTAAAGGTCAACAAAGTTTATCCACAAATACAAAATTATAGCTTTAGCATAAATCGTTGCGTAGCAATTTTATAAATTCCAGACGAAGCTTTACGAGAATTATGTGGGTTTTAACATATTCATTTTGCCATAAATGCATTTATTTTGCAACTAAATATTCAAGAATTTATCCGATTTCGAATGCGTTTTGTAGATATTGCTTTTTACGTGTTCCTTTCGCAGATATTCCAATTGCTGCATTCAATAAAAGGTACCTCAGCATTCGAAACACGTAAGGTTTTATTTCAAAGACGTACATGAAGTAAGCCATAGTAAAGCAATATAAAATGGATTGAACTTCTTATGGAATGAAAATGTGTTTTATTGTAAAAAAAAGTAGGACGACTCTCATTTTATTGGATACACAGGAGGAAGAGTTCTTGAGCTACCAAATAATCAATGTGCTTAGAAGCTTAAATCTATTGAAATTGTCTGCTGTTACAATATCACATTAACCCAATTGCGTCCATTAGCCCATAAATAGGATATGTATTTGCTTCTTTGTATTTCTGTTGATAATTAAGAATCATGTTTAGCTTAGTTTTTAGCATTTCAATTCCAATTAAAATTAATGATAATTTTGCTATTGAAAGGAATGAAACATCGTCACATGTAAATCACTAATCATTTTTATTTTACATGAATTGGCCTTTATCATACATAAGAAAATAAGTGGTTAATAAAAATTACTCTAGCGTACTAAGAATCATTATTTGATGTCTGAATAATTATAAAGACAAGCCCATAACTTGTGCTCCAGTCTCAAATAAACGAAATTTAGGTATGATGTTTGGAGAGCGTTAATTAATTAAATTAAGAGAAACGTTAGACAATCAAATATGTTTATTTTTTAATTAAATATTTTTAGAGGTCTTATAACAGCAATGAAGTATTCAGCTAAAAAAACTGATCATTCAACAGTTCTACAATGGGCTTATCTTTAAAACCATAAACTTCAAAACCGAATATTAACATAAACTCTTAACAATTTACGTTAGAGTTTTTTTTAATGAATTTGGATATTAAACTGTTCCATTCCATGTAATCAGTATGGGCAATCAAAATAAAATTCGATATTTTAATACATTTTTGCATTTAATACTTCAATATTTACATTTTATAAAGAGTTCAAGATAGAAGTTATTTCTTGAGGAATAACTTTGTTAAAATAACAAACTACCCATTAAGATTCCTTAAGTAAACATTTCGTCAGTGAATAAATTGAGGCGCTTTTGGCTATCAATTTAAAGTTAATAAAATGACAACTGTTCCAAAAACTCAACCTTAACGTTCATCCAAGTTTACTTAATGAATAAGAATTAAATATTTCCATATAAATTGATGGAAATTTATTGAGAAGCCAAACTTAAATATATTGCAAGTTTACAATTAATCCAAAATTGATTTTGATCGTGTTGCTTAATTGCATTGATATAATTACTTTGGATTAACGCCAACGTAGAGCAACTTTAGCAGAATGTCTCTGAAGACTTCGATGCACCAACAAGGAGTCGTTTAGGTCATGTTAGTGTTATCCTAAGAACATGACAAATAATGGGAACACCTGTTATCGTATAAAGTTCAACTACAATAGCAATTAGTTTAATTGTTCAATTAAGCTAACGAATCCACCGTAATTGGCAAGGAACAATGCTGGCATATTTATTTAATATATTCTCTATGATTTATCTTTTGATACAAATAATTTGATACATCTATTTTCATTTTCAGCTTGCTTGATAAGATTTGTTTAGGTATTGGTGCTGTTATGGAAGCCTCTTGCATCTCGTTATAGAAATCCTGTGTCTAAATTTTCTATAGAGTTAATTTTAAGAATGTAACATAGAATATAGGTTTTTGACCGAAAAAATAATTTCAATATTACCTTAATTAATTAGGATAAATTATTAAAATACTAGTACATTATTAAGATTACCTTATTAACTAATTTCAAGATAGTTAATGAAATGGCTGTTTCATATATAATAAGCTTTTATATTTGGAACAAAATTTAGTCAGGTAATTCATTTTCCTTCAAAATCTCATAACTATCTTGCATAAAGAGAAGCGATGCTCGTTCGTTGCCGACAATATTACAAACAGATATTAAAATGCTTGCTGGTTAACCATCTTCTATAATATATAGGAAGACTTAAAATTTTATTATTATATTTTACAAAATACTAGCTGATACCCGGCGCGTTGCTGCCATAAAAATATCATTTGAAATTTGGAAGAGTCATCTTGTTTAATTAGGAATGATAGAAATGATAAAATTTATTATATTTAGTTAATTGTACTATACTTATATTATTTGAAAACGTGCAAAAAAATAGGTTGGATAAGTTTTATCGCAATCGAATGAACGGTATGACAGCGCATAAAATACGAACAAACAAATTTTTATTTTTGTATATTAAACTATACTTATATTACTCGCACAACTTTTAGCAATAAGTGAACGAAATTTTATTGCAATTTGATGAACGGTATGGCAGTGCATTACATACGAACAAACAAGAATTCATTTTTATATATAAGATTCATATAATTTGATGGATCAAATACGGCTAATAATAAATGTTGATAATAAGTAATACGTTAAATGCTCAAACATGACGTAATTGTTCCAAAAATGTTGATTTTCTTGTTTTTAAAATTGAAGCAAATTTTAATTTGTCTATTTCTCAGCTGGAAAATTGATGAAACTGAGTAAAAGCAAAATTATCTTCTTTATTTTTGAAGGAATCATTGTGCGTGATAGTCTTCTTAAATTCGATCAAACAGCATTGCAATAAATTTAAGGTTTATTTTAAAAATCAAATAAGTGAGAAAGTAATTACTACAATATTTTGAGATAAAGGCTATAATTTTTTTAAATAATTTATTGAAAAGTTAATTTTGCTGTTTCATTTAAAAAAAAAGATAACCATAGCAGAAACAGAAATATCATCTTAAGAAAAAAAAGATACTCAGATAGGTAAGGTATTTTACAATATTAAACATGAATACAAACACTTCTTAACACGCTAACAGCGGGTCACGAGAATTCGACAAGGTGAATTGTTTTTTTCACAAACAACACATCTTTTTCGTTCTGAAATTGAATAAAGATTATGAGAATATTTACGTAATCAAGTATTTTAAGAGTGTAAATATTTGTTTTGTATTTTGGTGCCTATCTGTAGATATTGGTGAGTACAAATGAAAAAATAGGATTTAAAAAAAAAGCAGCATTGCAAAAAATCGCCCGCCGTAATTGTGTTAAGCATCACATAGGTTTTCACCCAAACCCAGTATCACTCTTCTAAGGAAATGAGGAACTGGACTCATCATTCGATCAAATGAATACATACCCTAAGAAATTTTCCACCGCAAGAAAATTTGTTCTATCTTGAAAAATCATGTCTCTTAGATACATTCACCGAGGTGACTCGCTGGATTAGTATTCTCAAATAAACTAGGAGGTCATGTTGCTTTTGTAGCGTGGGCGATTTACCATCCCCACGTAGTAGCTCTATTAATAGCGACATCTTCCATCTCTCTTCAGGTGCAATGTGTTATTTTAACAGCGCCATCTCTTGTGGCCCAGTGGAGACATTGCATTTGACATCCCGACGAGCACGTGGGAGCGGGGAGCCGCCCGGGGACTCTGCCCCGAGAGTGCCCCCGCCTCAACATTACATTTTCAATTTCCAGTACATACTAAGGTGTATATAAGCTATTGATCAAATAAATGTGATTTTTTTCTCATGAATGTATATTGAAGAGATTTAAGTCCCATAATGGACCGCGTGTGGTGATACAATGGAAAGTTTTGATCAGAATTGAGGAATCTATTGTATTATATATATTAATAGATTCTGTAAGTATAGTACAAGGATTTTGATTTAAGTTCAATTCCGATGTACTGTAATAAATCTAATTTGGTACGTTGTGATGTAGTGCTAAATTCCAAAATGATATATCAATCTAGCAAATTGAGCCACGAAGGTTCAAAACAAAGCTTGCAGATCTGAGTGTTCGTTATACCAGGTGATAAATCAAGTGGCATGCACACAATACAAACAACTACCCATCACTTCTGACTGAACTTTTTGTAAATAATGGCAAATGTCCGCCGAAACTTTTCGCTTGAAAAATTGACCGTCAAAAGAGTTGATTGCGCGCACGAAATGGTTCATGGCGCTTCCTTAATAAATCACGGAGCCCGGAACATACGTTTAAAAATTTTGATAGACCTTTATCATTGCTGGCAATAAATATAAATTTCCTCGTTTTTCTTTCTCGGTTAACATCCTTATCGTTCGAGAGTGCGGTCAACGGCGAGAAATGTTGTGGCTGGAATATAAATGTGGCGAACGTGTCCGTGGGTAGACGCGCGGAGGGAAGGTGAGCGACGTGTCGGAAGGACACGGGGGTTAGGTGGACAAGCGCCGATGGGAGTTGGGGGATTCCACGGTGGTCATTGGCAAAATTGCTCCTGGCCAAATGAACCAATGCAGTGTAGCTGTGGTATCCAGCTACATCCGGGGCGAACCACTTTTAAATATACGAACATGCCACAACAGGAATCCAGTGTGCGCCAGGATCGCATCTCTGATCGGTCATCTAGAGTTTTAATATGGAATAGAAAATTTAAAAAATATATCAGATTTATACATAAACCATATGTAATGAAATATATACGAGTGAAATGAAGAAAAACTGGTTCCTTTACTACTACTTGGACAAGGATTTTCTTATTAATGATATACGCCCTAGAGCCTTCAAATTTCAAAGAGGGCAGAAGAAAAAAATGTCTTAATATTATGAACCGCACAAAAAAAGTGTAAAGCTAAGCGTAATTTTGTTTGTGGAGTTTGCATAATAATCTAATGTGCTGACTCTATTCCAACAATTAATCTTATGTTGTACACTTGATTTACTGTAGAAGATATCAACCTTCCACAGTAAATCAAAAAAAAATATTTGAATATGTCCTTAAATAGATTTTTTTTAAATATTTGGAATTTTGGTATTAAAGAATTAGCAGTCAAAATTCATGTATAAAAATTTGCGTTACTAGATTGAGGGCATTACTCGATGAAGATCCGAATCAAACGCAAGATAAGCTTGCAGAATCATTAGGAGTAACCAGATAAGCAGCTTCTGTACGATTGAAATCCATGGAAATTATTCAAAAGCAAGGCAATTGGATGAATCATGGACTGAGACCGAGAGATGTTTAAAGGCGATTTTTCAGCAGCTGATTAAATGGCAACAACGAAAGGGTTTCTCTACAACTATGAGCTGCTACAACCTAGAAATTTCATTACGGGCAATCGGTATAGAATAAAATTGATTTGTTTGAGCCGTGCATTACAAGAAAAACGACCGGGAATAAGTTATTCTTCTGCATAACAACGCATGGAATCATGTCGCAAAAATCGTAAAAAAATATTTGGAAACGCTCAAATGAGATTATTTAACTACACCCATCGTATTCTCCGGACATTGCTCCTTCTGATTACTGGTTATATCGACAGATGCAGCACGATTTGGAAGCTCATCAATTCACTTTTATCGCAGAAATCGATAATTGGCTCCTAGCTTGGATCGCATCAAAAGACGAAACATTTTTTCGAGATGGAATTAAAAAATTGTTTGAGATATGGGAAAAGAGTATAACCAACAATGAACAATTCTTTGACTAATCTATTCATACATTTTGTTCTGATAAAAATGCATTTTTGACCACAAAAAACGAATCGAATTAATTTGCATTATATATTACATAAACACATCTTTATCTTTTAGGCAACAATTTCCGTTAAAAAATAGAAAAAAACCAAGATTCACTTCCATCGTGTAAGAATCTCACGATTTTTTTTATTTATCTTCATATTGAGTAATCAAATGTAGACAATCAGGGCAAAAGTGGATTTATTAGTGAGTAATGAAAAGAAAAGAAATATTAATACTTCTGATTTCCCAAATTTGTTGGTACGATGAAAATTGTTTCCAATTGTGTATTTATAATTATTTTATAATATATACAATATGCAATATCTTATGGTAGCTCACAATAAAAGTTTTTATAGGGAAATAGTAGTATGATTTATCAGTAAAAGCAATATTTAAATGAAACAATTAGTTCTAATATTAATACATTCAAAAGGAAGATTGTTTGTCGTACGATGTATTAATGGGGTTAAGATAGAGGTTAAACCAACTTTACGTGGAATTGAAATTTAAGATGAAGCTCAAAATGAAACTTAATAACAGTCTAAATATTTTTTTTCTAAACAACGAAAACTTGTAATTGATAGAATATTTTTTCTTGAAGAAGACTTTTATAATAAAACTCGCCAACTATATTACAACTTTATAAAGTTAGAATTGCATTAATTTTAATAACCCGAATGAATGAAAATAAGAGCTGAAATTAAAAAGCAGTCGAATAAATCTATGAAACAAGAATGTATTGAACTGTAAAAAATATCTTCTCATATAAAAGTTTGAAAAAAATATTATTTTTCTGTTTGATAAAACGATATTTTTTTTACTACGTTGTAACAAACTCTAAAATTAATGAATTGTGACAGATTACTAATTACCAAGTAGCTTACAATACTTCTTACTCACATAAAATTTGTAACTACGATGAAATCAAAGTGGAAATATTGGCCCTTAATATAAATATTATTTACATAATACTGAAGTTGAAAATTTAAATTAAAAATTTACCATTTTATAACAGTTAAATAAGCTAGGCATACATTTTCAGTAGTGGATATCATATTTTATAAAGATAATACTTCCACATTTGAAATACTCTATACGGTGAATGATGTATTTGAAGATAATCTTTAAGTCAATCTGTAAGGAAAGATTGCTGGGTATCTTGAATATCTTTAGAAAAGATTTTTATTGTATTTTTTAGAGTATTTTTAAAATAGGAGCTGTGCTGGTACGAATCGCATTATATGCTTCCCTGAATTTGGAGAGAATTCCTGACTGAATACATGATGAATCCTTGAATCTGCGAAATGATTCCTCGTCGCGTGGTTTGTTTTATGAAGAACTATTGACTTATATTCAAATTGCCTTTTTTAGTTTATATCTATTTATTTCCACGTATATCGAAAAATGAATCATCTGAGTTTATAATATTAAATATATTTAAAGATTAAGCCTACATATTATTATATTTTAATTAAAATGTTATTATTATGAGCTTGATACATTTGATATTTTTATAATCCTTCTTGGCAAAATAATGATAGAATGTCCTTGAAATTTTGGCTAAATTTTAAGAAGAAATTCTACAAACCAATCTTTTGTATCTAATTTATCATATATTTAAAATCAATGCATCAATTAATATAAATCAAAATTAAGTTCGATTAAATGATATTTTTTAAAATTTCTATACAAAAATAAGAATTCTAAATCTATAATTATTTTTTAATTACTTGAGCTTTCAAACAATTTATTCAAAATGTTTCTCACACACAATGTTGTTCATAAGATAAAATGTTTCTCACATAACTCCATTGTAGCTGATAACAGCGTTTTTATTACATTGTTAACGGGGCAAGTCGGTTCTAAATTCTAAATGAAATTTTATAACATTATTGTACAATATAATAACGACCTTTGAACAAACAATCTTTTATTTTATAAACGTCAAATATTTTTTTTAAAGTTTTACAGTACAATCTAAATGTGCAAAATCTCAAAGTCATTGATTAGTTTATATAAAAACCGTTTTGAATCTGATGAATGATTATAGGAAAGCAACTGTATGTTTAGGTCACATAATTATACACAAAAATAAATAGCATGATGGTCAGGTTATCTTCTAAAAATATAAGATGGAGAAATTTGTATTTCTGAAAGCCATCAAATTCATCACTAGATCCAATGCCTTTATCTTAGGTCAATGTCTATAATCTTAAATAAGATTATAGTATAATTATAAAATAGCATTTTTAAGGATATTTCAAATATCAATACGTCATTCAGTCTAAGCTTTAAAAGTATATTATTGTAATTGTCAATTGTAGTGAATTCTCGATAATTATTGGAAATATGTTGGTAAATTGTAATCTTTTTCATGAACATTGGCGATATTTACATCCGAGAGTGTCACAAATACAACTCTGTGGAATTACAGGGTCCATCCACATCACTTTAACATCTAACCATGCATCAACCCTATATTATAATATACGATATATTCAGGGTTAAATTTAATCGAAGTACTTTCAGTCTGATAACGAATGCCAGGTATAAAATTTTCGATGAAGCGAGTGTCTGTCAACGTTGGAAACAGAAGTGCACCATTTGTCGGATGGCTATTTTCCATTTTCACGTCTGGGTGTAATAGCCGGCTTACATGCTCGCATATAATAGTCGCACATTTTGGAATGGGGATGTGACATTGTTCTCGTGTCGTAAAATAGTGGATGCAGGGCTGTCAGGAAGCATGCCCCGATACTTCTGACATCGTCATCAAATGTCGTCTCTGGACGCTCGTAAAACGACGCAGATTGGTTTGTCTCCTCTGAAGAGGTCTGCACGCTTTGTACATTATATAAAAGCATCCGAAGGCTTTATATAAGGATCGTGTCAATGCAGAGCGCAATTTAATTTTGGCAAAATGAAAACTCTTGAAAGCCGAATAAATTTTATCTTTATATTACATAATAATGTGTCTTTTTTAATCATATTATATTGATCAATTTTAATATAGATTTCCAGCTAATTTTAATAATATTAAAACAGATTATTATTAAGATGGGGTAAAATCAAATATGTACCATTGTTGTAACACAGATTTACATTTCGGTTAATATTATAAAATTAAAATAAAAATATATTTGACAAATTTTTGATGGATGAAAAGATTTCACATTTATTATACAAATTAGGATATTTTTCATAAGAGTATAAAAAATATGAATAAAACTGACTATCTAAGCTTGCTCGAAAAAATATGAAAAGAAATTTCTGATCTGCCTTGATCTTAAAATTGAAGTTTCAATAAAATGATTGATAGACTTATAACGCTTCTATTCAGTGTTTTCCATTGAGAAAAAACTCACAAATTTTAAAATTCAAACACATTTCGACACAAACACGTTCACGGCAAACACGAAAAACACGGAAACGTGCATAATAAAAATTTTCCCATCCTCAAAAGCCTGAATTGAACACGTTTATCACGATGCGAAACAACAATGAAATTGTTCATTTGTCTCCAAGCCACAACTTGTAGTTTCGGAAAAAACATACCAATCCTACGGAAAACTGCAGTTTTCACAACTTTGCAATAAACATATATCTAGAGATTTTGCCATTTTGCAGCTGCGGGGACACGTTCGTTCAACAGTTCTCATACAGAGCAGATATTGAAGTTGAAATTAAAGAATGTTGTATTGGACATCTTTATAAAATGAAATCGAAATTTTAAGAGAACTCTATAAATCTTTACTTATAGGGTATTCTTATCTTTAAACATCTGTAATAACCAAACATTTAACATTTCAAGTGGCCATATCTACTATCGAATATAAGCAATCTTCACAGGTAAATTTTCTAGGAAAAGGATCATTTATGCGGTGGATTTCAATTGCCTTCCACGTGTGGTAAATATAAGCTAGGCTTATTTGAATAAGAAGAAGTCCTCTGTTTGAGTCCGTTTACTATCAGTTCATAGAAGATATCCACATAGGAGAGAGATGGAGTGAAAAAACCAAACTAGAAAGAAGACCAGAACTTCCCGCGGCCAAGACTAGGGGTCGGACCCCAAGACTTAACTGGCTCCGATTGTGTTGGATAATAACTAACTTAATCCTTTACGGTCGTAAAAAAAAAGTTCCAACAGGTCCCTAAATATTTTAGACATTTTTAAGATAAAAGGTTTTTTTTTCAATTTTTAAGTTATTATTTAATAAAACACTATTATTTTTTACCAAAGTTGTATATTATACAGAGGCATTATATTTTATAGTTTATAATTAGATAAAATATTGGCCTAAATGGAGATCAAGTTTTCTGATACATGTCACACAAATAAAGTCTCCTTCCTCCCATCTGGAATTTTACTATTGGAATATACTAGACCACTGGATCTGAAATCTGATTCATCGCTGCTGCTGAATACCCTGAAGATTCGTGGTGCTCGAACAACAACAACACTAATTTCTTCATCTGAATCTAAATCTATGATGAGGGCGGAATTTGATCGTCCGGGTTCGGTGCTATTTTTCTTTTTTTATTGGTTATTTGCACCACATCATTATAATTCTCTTCACTTTCTTCGCCTAACGCCAATTTTTGCAATTAAATGTCCAGTTCACGCATATATTCACTGTAGTAACTGCAAACTCATTTACATCAGTGTATTTTTTTATTACGAAAGAAAGTAATAAAATAAGTATAATCGGAGATGTTCACGAAAGCGTGCGTTAAGAGTCACTGCCTGTGTTTAGGATTTTATCCGGGCAACAACCCCTTTCGTTTGTATCTCTAGCAGGTTAGCGAAACACTATGAAGGATAATAAAAAACAACATTCCTTTCCAAATACTGTCCTTAACACGATACGCGAAATAAAATCACAAGCTTTTAAATCTGAGTGGGAAAAAAAAAGTAGAAACAAAATGTCGAGCCAGACTCGACATAGGTCTCATGGGAATAAAATCGATGTCGAGTCAGACTCGACAAAGGACCACAAAGAGTTAAACTCCAGTTCTCTATCTCGAAGCTTTAAATTCGCTTCGAATTACACATCGATTTTAGGAACGTTCGATTATTGTGAGAATCAGATGAATATTTTCGGCCATTGTACATTTTTCGTATGACTCTTCGATTATTATGAAACCATTATCCTGTAGCTGGCACATATAAGGTTTTGCAGTGGCGTAGTTAGCCAAATTTCGTAATTTTTATGTAAAATTAATCTATTAAGAATAAAATCAGAAAACTGATGTACTTGCACAATAACCCCATTATTTCGCAAGACTACATGCGCTTTCCGAGTGTTTTCTTCCTTACTTTGAAACGATGAAAATTATTACCGTTACCATACCCAATTCTCATCTCATATAATATGAATTACCTACATCACCATAAATAACATTATATTATTAAATGATCCATTAAAGAAGTCCATTTTCGATCCCGTGCTGATTATTACAAAAAATCAAATTTTGAATTAAAATATCTAAGCTCAAATAGATATACTCATCAATTTCAAGCCAGGCTAATTTTATTGGGCTACGCCTATCCTCAATTATTTTGCATGCTTAATCTCTTTCAATTGGAAAAAGGACGTTCAATTATTAATGGAAGTATTTATGAACTGATTTATTTTGTAAAATCGGGAAGGAATCAATCGCTTTGTTGGACGTGGGCCAAAGGAAGACGCAATCAAAACGTCCGCCGGGGTGAATGCTTGGGTCGGTGGACAGCCTCCCTCCTCAGGACACGTCTCATACTTTATTCAGGGCGACAAGTGAGCACACAGAGCCTCCGTCAATGGGCAGGCCGAAGGAGAGCTTTTCAATAAAGCTCGCACGACCCATACATCCGGATATATACGGCGCTCCTGCAAAGCTTACGCCTCGGGAGTCAAGTATCGAACTCTGTAAGCGATACGAATAAAAAACGACAAGGCTCACAAAAGACTCACCAGACACTCATTCATTGTTGACAGTACAATAAATATTTTCATGTCCAAGAGTCGTGCGTTAAATTATAATCGATGAGTTTGACTATGACCTTTAAGCCATTCATTAAATCAAATCAAATTATTTAGGTTGGCCTATATGAATTGAAGCAATCAATAAGTTCTACTTACATATGAAGAATCTATATTTTTTTTAAAAATCTCAATTTCATCTTAGTATAACATTTTTTAATACTTCTACTTTTATTTTATTGCACTACTAAACAAGGAAAAAAAAACTTCATCGATCCTTTAATATTTTTATTATTATAAACGTACATTGTTGATGTACAAACGTACATGAATGATAGATAATTTAGTTATTGATAGACTTATATTGATGAAAGATAATCTGAACATTAGAAGATATGTACTCTGGTGCATTACCATGCAAGAGAAGTACTCCCTTTAATAAGAGTTTCTCGATTTTATTTGTCAATGGTCTTTTACGAGGAAATGTTTGTTTGGGCATTAATTTTATATTTTACATATATTCTGATAGCATTTATGATTTATGATCTATGAAAATAATTGCAATGACCTTTTTGACTAATTTTTCAGAAGGGGAAAACCTTATGTTTCCTTAAATTCTATACCAATCTCAGAATCTTTACTTACTTACCTTTAAAATATATGGCACATTTCTTTACAAGTTATTTTCTTTGAATATTAATATTGCAAAAATTTAGTTTTGCAGTATAAAAGAGTAGATATTTTCATATTATCAAAATTTATAATATTTAAATATTAGATTTAATCGAGTTATATTATAAAATTTATAGATTAACTCTGAAATTAAGGCTTCAAATCAGGTAGACTCTTAGGAACATAAAATGCACATTGACTTGATACGTGGTTAATCTAATAGTTACAGTCGTTAAACCATGAAGCTGTAACATAGATAAATTTAGAACAAAGTAGTTCCAAAATAACACCATATGTATTTATTCGTACTATTCGTCTGGTAAGGAAATTGGTCATCACTATTTGTTTTTACGGCTTTGAAACATTGGCAATAAAGGTAACAAACAGAGAAACGACTATTTTTTAAAAAAAATAGTGGTACAATCGTTTGCTTCGGATTTTTGGAAACAAAAAGAACTCAAAAACGGAGGATTTTCGTAAGTTGACATATTATAGATTTATATAGAGTATTTTGCACATGATTTAAAAAAATCACTTATGAGCTCCCAAAGTCACAAAAAATGGGCAAACTATTTTGAACTTAGTTTACCTTTAAAAAGTTTTCTAAATTATACCCTTTTGTGCTACATGTTATACAAATCATTCAATAAGCCGTTAAACTTGAAGAGGTACCAGTTTGGCAGGGTCAGAGTTAAGAAAATACTTTTTATGTTTAAGATGTTTTTATTAAATTAATTTACAAAATTTGTTCAAATTCGCCACTTCATCGTATACACATTTTCTCTTTCATATTTGCAATTAGGACGATTATTCTTTCAATTAGGATTTACTTTGCACATCTCTAGGCAAATAAATCCAGTGGTGTCGGGTCTGAAGACCCGCGCGAGTCACGGAACTTAGGTCTGGAGACCTTCTTACTTCAATTGATGATTCGAATTGCACGGTCTCCAAATTTGACACTATTAGATTTCTTTACAAGGGGACGTCCCCTATTCCGTGGCTCGCACGGTCTCCGGATCTGACACCATTGGATTTATTTATCTACGGACTGCTTTATGACAGTTACGGTGAATTAACTGCATGTTTTACATTCAAAACAGTAGAGGTCGGGTTAAGATAGGATTTTTCGTTTATGTATATTTAAATTTTTGCATGTAATATTGATATATCTTCTCTGAATAAAATAGGCACTGTCTTAATATTATGACACATAAAAATGCTTACATTTATCCTTAGACATTCAAAGAAATGCAAATAGATATAATAAAGAAATATATAATGTTATGTAAATGTAAATTCTAGGCATTCATATGAAAAGCGGCTATTGAAAGGTTTTCAGATACGTTTGGCGCTTAAACCTGTTTCATAAAAATTCTTTAAAGAGACTATGCTTAGATTTTCCGGTAGGTCGGAATGTAAGATGTCATACAAATTTTATTAAAAAATATTGATTTATTGTTCGATGAAATGAAAATGCACTTTGACAAAAATATCATTTTATCCAAGTTTCGCGTCGCCGAAGCAATATAAGTTTTTCTATTATTTTGCTGCTCTTATATTCGAACATTGATACGAGAGAATAAACGCAGCTGATACTATTATTGCATTATTTCACAAAGAAATATCAATAGTCGTGAACACTTTTGAAATTGAAAAGGTTTTCGACAAATCGAGTTATGAAAGCAATGTGTCTTGCCTGTCTATAAAATGACAATCTGATGAAATCGCAAATTTTCCTCAGTTTTGATGTCGAATTGAAAATTGCTTCAACTTTACTACCATTTGTCCAATACACAGTAGCTTTGAAATGCTTATCTGATGATATTCAAATATTAATACCATTCAAGTATAATTTTAAAAAATTAAACAAGCTTTTTACTCCGTTAGTATGTCATAAAAATCTTGAGATGCGTAAATAATTTTGAAAAGATTTGTATAGAAATGAATTTGACTGAGTTTTATTGATTAATTTAAGAAAATAATAAAAATCTAAAATAATTAAAACTTAATGTAAATAAAGCATCAAATTCAACTCAAAAAAGTCATGGGATAAATATTTATTTATTTATTTTTGATCATAACATTTAAAATACTGGTGCATTCATCAACCAATTTTTCTTAGTTCTTCCTTTGATATTATTGCATTTTTTCAAGAACATCGCCAAGGTATTCAAAAGAATTATAGTTGGAAGACTGGGGTGGTAGTTTCAATTATTTCTTAGTAATTACACTATATAATAGCCAAAGTGACATTTGGGCATTGAATCTTTGGCTTAATAACATTTTAAACAGTCAGCCAATATCAATTTTTTCTTCACACAATGTTCAAATATATGTATGTCGCCTACATACAACCCCCAACCATAACATCATCGCTCCTTAAAATATTGAGCGTGCTTTCGTCGACAAATATAATGTCTTTCCAATATATCTTCTTCGTATTTTTTGAGAATTATAATCATTTCTTCCGATTAACCATTCTTCATTAAATTTCGTGGAGGTTTCCTAGCCTCTCTAATAACTCTGGGAACTGCTTTTAAATGTATTCCTTTTTCTGTACCTAAGTCTCATTTTGCGCAATGTTTGATGCACTTATTTTCTCACTCAGCTTTTCTTTTTAATAATTTATTATGAATTTTCTACTTTATATTTTCATTCAGAGTATTTTTCCATGTTAAAAATATACTTAAATACGTACTTATGGCGCAAATGTTAATGTGAAATAAATAAATAAAACTATTAACAAGCAAACGTATAACGAAACATTAGCAAAAAATATGAAATATTAATAATAATTTAAATAAATATATCATAAGACTATTCTATAGATCTTTTCGAAATTATATACTTGCCTATGATTTATGTGATTCTATGAGTTATGTAATTTTATATATGCAAATAACTGAAAAAAAGCCAAAAGTTTCTTCAATAGTATAATTATTGCGTTTATATAAGATCGTTAAGAAGATTATCTTCCCACTTTGAATGATGAAACAATAACAAATTATATTTGATTTGTACACAAAGCGAATGAAACTTTATAAAATACTTAGTGTTTAAAATTATCTAAATATTTCTTTGCGATAAGTATTACAATAATTCTGTATTAACCATTTCAATTTTATCTTCGAGGTATGATGTCTATTAAAAATGTCTTGCTATAAAGCCAGTTTATGGCTATAAATTAAATATTTTATTTGGTGCAGAAAAATTATACATAGTTTGTAGAAAAAGGGCTTGCTTTCTTTGATGGTAAATATAGTACGAAGACCATTTGTAGCACTCGTTTACACTTTAAAAACGTCACAAAATGCTTTCAAGAGTGCAAGAAGAGTAATAAGAAACATTTACTAAGTCAGAAAAATGTATAGAAAGAAATTAAATTATGTTCATACTTATCAACAGAAGTATAAGTATTTGCATCTACAATAAATGTGTATTTAATATTATAGTTGTCAAATATTTTAGTGTATTATTTTGATGTTTGAATGTGAAATTATTTTTATTTGATTTGGATTGATAAATGCATTTTTATTTTAAAAAGAAATACTGTATGTTATTTCTTGTTCTTGGAACATTTAGTATGGTTATGGAAGAATAACATATTGCGCTTCCAGCAAGACTAATGCAACTTTCATAAATACAATACAAAAATATCTTATAAATAAGCAAACATTGTTGTTGTTTTTAGTGATATTTATTCGATGATTTTAAGGAAACAAAAAATTTCGTCGAAAATAAAGCGAAATTTATAAATGCTCTATGAGTAGCTGAGTTTTAATAAATAAAATCCTATTATGTTAGTAATGTTACAAATAATATTACACTCTATAAAGTTCATACAAGCATCATAAAATAGATGACAAGCGATGGATATAGATACGACTTGTCGACTTTCAAAACCGGTTTTCAAAATCTGGTTTTTAGGCAAATATTGCGATATTCGTAAACCAATTTTTTATCTTGAAAAACAGATTTTGAATATAAAAAATATTATTTTATTTTCTAAGTATTTTGGACGAAATATATTGAATCGATCACGTTTCTAATTTTAATTCCCCAACGACCCTAAAAACACGCTGTAAAAGCTTAACGACACTCTCATGAAATAATATACTTTGTCTTACAAAAACGCTATTAACAGGACAGTAACGTAATTCGTTAACGAGTATTTGAGACTGAAACAAAAAATTTTTGTGTAGAAATGGGTGCAAAATTTAAGTCGTTGGCTCTCGTACTATTAGTCAATCTTTTTGAAATCTGTTACTGGTCAAAGAGTATTAGAACTTTGAAATGTTTAAAAATTAATATGATTTGAACCCGACGTTCTTTGAAAAATTAAAGTTAATTTAATTAGATTGGTTTTAAAATAGTAAGATTGGAGGAATCTAACTAAAAATAGATGTTTACATTTTTTGTATATATTTCAAACATATTAAATAATTGAGTTTACAAGATGTGGTTATCAATAACGAGACAGAAATTTAACACAAAAACTTTGAAGTATTTTTTAGATGGATAGTTAATCAATGTACTGAAGAACTTTATAATGGAAAAGTTGAACGAATTATCTCAAAGTTTGTTCAAATATGGTGAAAAAACGTTTATTGTAACTTCTACTGCTCTTTACATATGTCTGAAAGTCATTCTATCCATCGGGAAAACAAACAAGCTTTTTAAAACTTTGATAGTTTTTAATGATAATGTTTATGTTTATTTGAATTTATAATATGATTATCAAGTAATATTTTAGCTCTCAAGTTTGAGACATTGTCATTAAGTGCATCTACGCTTATGCATATTTATGCTCAACTTTGAGCAAACAACTAACATTAATAGCCATGATGACATTTTATGATCCTTCAGCAAAACTGTTTTGGTACTTGAAACGTCTTGCGAGTTGCCCATAAGAGTTTACTTAGCACTTTATTCGCGGAGATGAAAATCTTACACGGAGTAACTACATAAAGTGTGAATTACTGAAAAACCCCTTTTCCTTTCAGAACCACCTCACTCTGCTTCGATGAAATCACTTTCGATTCATAAATATTGCAGGCGATTGTTGGTTTTATTTTACCTCGGTGTTCACATAAAAATGTCAACGTGTTTTCACTCCATTAAACCTTCAGCACTGGCTTTTTTCTATTGCTGAGCATAAAAAAGGGACCAGCGAAGGCAAGATGCATCAAATGGATGTCTTTGACATCTTTGCGGAAGAAATTTACTGCCTGACTTGCAAGGTACTGATGTGTATAAAATAAGCTTAAAGAATATGTGTATTGAAAAATGATAAAAGGGAATATTTTATCATAGATAAATTCGATGTTATATAACGACTTTGATCTACAACATTTAAAGCTTTCATTTCAATCTTAGCTATTGTACTTGACTATTCAGCAAATGCAATTACTTATGCCAGATGCAGATACTTCCTTTCTTGTGCAAACTAAAAACGCTCCCAGGCTTCTGTCACTTTGTCTGAAGCAAATATATACGATTTAAACATCCATTAGAGCCAATCTAGCAATATATACTGTTAAATAAGTACACAGAGACATAGAAAGATGCACTTATTCGAAATAAATAATGCTGCTTCAGTTAATTTTGCTATATTTCCTGTCAGCTTGAGAGGCATTCAATTGGAAAAATTTATTCCAGATTTTGTATTAAAGTCTTGTTTGAAGTCGGAGGCTACGACGGAAAAGTGCCGGAATATCCTCCGGCGTCGTTTTAATTGAGAGGCTTTCATATTGTCAAATCCGATCAAACCTAAATGTCCAAAATGCCTATTAATATGCTCATAATTTAGTCATTCACAGTTTTAATGAATGCTGGGGGCAATAAATTTTAAATTTAAAAAACATATGTAAATATCTGCATTATAAATACATGGTATAGATGTGACTGTTCAATAGATTAACGATTTTGCGTAAATTTTAACGAACATTTTACGTAAATAAATGATATTTTTAAAAAAATCAATATTACAATTAATTCTCTTTCCTTGGAGTTCTCTTTTTTGGTGTCGTCTAAAATAAATGAGCAACAGTAGAAAATAAAGAACTGTACCATCTCTTTGGAAAGAAGAAATTTCGTCATCAGTTTGAGCAATATTGAAATTCGGAGCCTTACGTTACTAAGGGGTGGACGCCCCGAACTTCTCTCAGGAGATTAGTTCAACGAGGATAGTGATCGGGTGCGATTTCATTTTGCTTACTTGCTTTTTAAAATCAGTATATTACCATGATAACGTGCCTCTAAGAAGTCAGCATGGACACCACCTTACAGTATCTGTTCATATACCTTTCAAAATTATCAAAATAAAGGACTTCATCATGAATAATAAGCGATTATTTTGCATAATATAACTTTCATGCTAGGCAAAAAATGATTAGATGGAAAGATTGTTGGACAAAAATTCATCAACGCCCAACTTTTACACATCTGTATCGATTAATCTGCAATATAATTTACAAATTCATAAATATATACATTGAGTTAATTCATGTATAGCATAACATGATTTTTTATCCGGGATTTGGTAATATAATATATAGGACCAATTATAGTGGTAAAGCGATTTTCTTACAGCTTATTGCTTATTTATTGAGGGTCTAAATATTATACGAGTGATTGACTTTCTTCGAAGTCTAATTTAATGACCCGAAATGCTAATATCGATTTGAACAAAATAGTGCATAGCAGTGCTAAGTTTGTTTGCGCTGCTTCTATGTTGAGACGAAGATCAGGAGTGGCTTCCTATGGGAAACTGTTGAACTAACTGTCTTACAAGAGCAATCAGGAATGGATATTGGATAACACAAGTGTCAATATTTATCTTGCCAAAGATTGCCTCGTATGTTAGGAATAGGAAATACCTGGAATATACGATGTATTTTTAACTTTGAATTTATTATCGTATATTTAATATCTGTGATCTTTATTTGAGCTATATGATTGAAAATATTATATTTAAAAAAAATTAAATCAATACGTATTTCATTTCTATGTATTAAAATATAGCTTTAATTGTTGCATTATGGGTTTTTTGGTATCCATTTAAAAAGTTGAATGTTTTAAATTGGCCACACCCAAAATGCGACGTTTCGTATAACAACGTTTTAAGCAGAGCTGCATTTTTTAACTCTTGCGAAGGTGGGTGATTATAAACAGGTGTGGACCACTTTGTATTCCCACAGAAGCACGGGATTAACTTTTGTTTAAATTTCAGCCACATTTTACCCTTTAAGGTGTGGTCACCGGGCTTTCTTCTCTTATATCGAAATTTACATGAAAGTATTATTGATCGGGAGGAGTCCTTTAATATGGAGATTTTTATCATGGAAAATAAGTCAAACCCTTTGAGAGTTTTAAGCATTTTTTACGATAAGTTAAGCGAACATTATGGAAAGACATTTTTTGAATATTCCATTAATTATGAACCGAATTTTTTTAAATATTTTTTGAGTGATGTAATTATATTTTAAAAATTAAATCACACTATATTTTAATAAGAAAAACCATAGAATAAATTAACAATGATATAAAAAATATTTTATGCCTAGAATTATCATAATTTCACATTTTTAGATAAAATTTTAATATAATTTTGTTTTTAAAGAAATTTTTGCTTAGAAATATTATTATATGTTTAAAAAGCGTTTCTATTATTCATATATTTATAAAAATAGCTTGATGAGGCCATTTCTTTGGCACAGAGAATTATGGAGACAATTCATCCAAATTTATTATCTAATGATGATTTTTTGAATAACTCACTCAAGACTCTGGAGTGGAAATGACACCTCTTTCTTTTTCAAATTCCGAATTGCATCATCAAAAGCAAAGTTTGATTTTGTCTCTCGCGAAAACGAACAATTATGACAGTATGAATAATCTGAAAAATGATTTTAAATATTTGGATCAATATAAAAGAATCACAGAAAAGTCGAACGTGTTGTTTAATACATTTCTAACAATAAAACAAACGTCAACAGCTACTGAATGAATATTTTCAAAGGCAGGACATATTAGAACTAAATTAAGAACTGCTTTTGCTATTCGATATTCGAATAGTCGATAATGACGAATAATTGGAATCCTAGTGTAAATGCTTGTCCAAGATCCCTATTTTTCAACTAAAATTTTTGCAAATTTACTAAAAAATCTCAATTTATTTTAAAATAATTGATATCTATGCTAATTTTTTTTTTATCTACTCTTTAACCTTCTGCTTTTACCCAATTAGATCAGCTTTCAGACAAAATTTAAGCAATCTTCTCTTCAATGTCACAATAGACACATTGGACCCAAGCTTTCAGCTGATGGCTTAGGTCAATAGATTTAAATTTTCAATTCATCGTTGATGTTTCCCCAATATCTTAATTGGTTTGTATTTATTTTTGATTCAAATATATTACATTTATTCATTTTATATTTATCATTCTCGTGTATTAAAATATTGATTCTATTAACCATTTTTATCTGCCTATATGTTGAATCCAAATAATGCAAATTCATATTTCAGAATCGATTTTTAAATGAGATCTCTTCGGGACGAAATGAAATTAAATGATGCGAAAGATAACTTCGCTGACGAGAGATTATCCAAAACGTGAGCAGCCTTCAGTTTGCGGGCTGAATCCATCCTGAGGGAGAACTTTACGGTATATAACATGGTAAGTTCATGAATTTAAATTTAAGCTCAACGGATAAAATAGTTCATATGAACCTAATGAAAATAAATATTCGGCATTCCAAATCTGTTGAACAAATGAAACTCACACATTTTCCCGTCAATGATCAAATAATTTTGAAATTAACAGAATTCGCTTTGGGTTATTAAGCATCAAGACTTACAAGAACTGGCATTAATGTATGTAAAATTTGCGTGCATAAACGTAATAAATGTCAGCCCATTTGACATAGTTATATTGCTGATAATACGTTAGACACCAGGGAGTGTTAAGGCTACTTATCACCTGTCATATAAATTTTCTTATGCGATATCATGGGAACACATTATATTTCTTAAGTGCCTTGAAATTTTCGGGACATTTGAAATTACCTTTTAGCATACATAACAAATTATGGTCGAAAGCTTGGAGGTAAATATTATTAAAACTGGACTGAATGTAATGCGTGCTCCTACATTATTCCTATTTTCGTAGGCTTAACATATCAAGCGGTAGACTTGGCTTATTTCTGGTACCTTGTAAATAAAATATTGGAAGTTGTGTGCAAGTAATAGCAGTCACCTTTTGACTGTAGATTGCAAACCACAATATATATAATATATATATACACAGTTGAATTTTTCGATAAAATATGATTTATATCTTTGATAAGCAAATCAATTAAAAACTGGGACAACTAACATACAAGGAATTTTGAATATTGGGATTGTCACTTTTATAAATACCAGAAATTCACTGAATATTTATTTTAAATGCAAATCTCATGTATTTTATCATATTTATGTAGTATTTGCAACAATAAAATGATGATAAACCAAATGGATAGTATTTATTATAATTTTCAAAATTTAGTTTTTCTGGATATTTTTTTAGCTATATTTATTTTTTATAGAGTACCAATATGACTTTGAAAATAATTTTATTTGGATTTTTTAAAATAATAAACGATCATAAATTTCGTGTGTGAGGCGGAGCGGGGGCGTTCGCGGGACAGAGTTTCCGGGCGACGCCCCACTCTCATGTGCTCGTTGAGATGGCCGAGCTCGCACGCGGGTCCGTTCTCCTTTCGGACCGTCATGTAGCCTGGATGATGGGATGGAGGTGGGCGGGCGTCAAATAGAAAGTATCTCGTTTTAGATTTTTTATTAACCCATTTGGAGAGTAAACGTGCTATAATCTAATGTAAATCCACTTTTTTGTCAGCTTCGCCGCAGTATATAACAAGTTTGATAATGAACCAAGCTTAATAAATGAACCCTAACACTGTGCACAATATTCGTTCATTTCTTAATGTTCAATTTGTATGACATCTACTTTCTGTTGTTCAGTTATTTTTGCCTATTAATGTGTTGGTAAAATAAAGGGACTTATCAAAACAAACGCCTGTTTTCAAGACAACACGAACAATCGAGATTCGACTTCTAGATACTCATATTGTTCTTAAACCTTTTTCGTAACAAAGTGACATAGTCAATTTTGAGCAGAAAAAGGAAATTTTCAGAAAGAAATGCTTTTTAACGATTTTAAATAAAACCTATAAATAACATAAAAGGTTATATCCATACAATAAATAAACGTTTATGAAAATGTATACCTTGTACAATACATTCGATAATTTAAAAAAAATGAGCATCTCGCTTTGCGTCGAATTCCCAACGAGCATTTAAACATGTATGGGTACCTTCAAAGCACGAACTCGCTACCGATATGAGTATATGATGAGACGCAAGACACCCGCCTCTGTCTCCGAATTTCCATAACCATAGAGTTAACCACGAAAGAAAGATGTGGCTGCGGGAAGGACGCTCTCCCGCAACCAAGGCTATTCGACGACTACTCACGATTCAACAATAAACCGGCAAAGATGCACACGCAAGAAGTGATCGCTGTCGTTCTTTTAGATGCAATGTATCCGCAACGCCACAAAAGATGGCGCTGTTAAATTGACACATTGCGCCTAAACAGAGACAGAAGATGTCGCCGTTAATCTGGTGAATTAAATCTACACATATTAACAGCGCCAATGCATTTTTTTAAAATTGGAAATCCTTTAAGGATACATGGATTTTAAGATACAAAAGATATATTGATTATTTTTCTAAGCACAAATGAGATATAATTTGATAATTTATCAAACAAATTGAATAGAAATTAATGTTTACTCACAAAACTATACGCTTTGGGAGTTGGTGCAGTTGATGGCATATATAAGAATAAACTGGATGATGTTTAAGTATTTTTAATTTTTTTATAAAAATTACTAAAATTTTACTTTTTTTTTATCAATAATGAGTATTGAAGTTTTCCATTCAAAAAGTAATTTTTGTGCTCATTGATTTTATAGATACGTCAGATTTTCAACGATTAACACATTTTCCCTATGCATATAAACTGATTATAAATTAATAACAAGCTTAAAACATGTTGTCGATAATATGCTATTTAAAGAGTTTTTATGAACAATTTTCCACATTTTGTAAACAATGAAAAATTTATCGTTAAAAACGGACGAAAACCATGCTGAAAATTTCACCTTGTAAAGTGTAGCGAAACTACAGGGCAATTGTTTAAAAATCATCCTTTCTGCTTGGCTGTAAAATAATTAGTTACCCAATATGTTACCGGCAAAGCCCCGTTAAAATTACAAAGCCTTTCCGGTAAAAGGTATCCACATGGGAGGCAAGTTTTATTTACTTTACTACCACGTTTATATCCGCTTTTATGGCCTTTAATATCTGAGCAAAGCTCGGGAAAATTCGCACATGTGTTTCGGTCTTCCTTCGGGAAAACTTTTTACAGCGACTTCACCTCCACGATTAAAGACCCAAAGAATTGGGCAGAATCGATTTTGGCCAGACAAACTGCTCGAATTAATACAATAATTCAATACATGACAACTAGAAGTATGTGCAGTGAAGTATGTGTTAAATCTTTGAGCTTCAATTCGATCAATATTGCGCTGTAAAGTTCATTTTAACGACTCAGAATATTTAATTTTAGATGATATCCATTAGATTATATTTTTTCTATTCAAATACTTTTAAAGTTGTTTTCTATAGAGAATATATTAAAAAATTCTCTTTGAGTCCATGGGGAAAGTCTTAAAGTTCGATATAAAATTTTCCTCTGCATCCTTAATAGCGCAAATAATTTTCCGGTGAAATAGCTTCTCATACAATGGACTCCGTAAATCACCGATTCAATACGGTCCTTTTGCATAACAAAATTATTTTCAATTTATCACACAAGTTGCTTTAAAATATTGCAATTTTTCACTGCATGTTAATATTTTATCGTCTTGTCACTCCCCTTCTATTTTTATTTTTCGATCCACTGAATATTGTTTGAATTCAACGTGTTTTAATCTCATTAAATTAAATCAGATTCATGATCCGTATAAATTGTTGATTCATTCAAAAATGACAGTTAACACTTATTTAATCGATCCTGCATTAAAGAGTCCAATGTCACGATGTTAATGACTAAAAATATTGACCAATTTAAACTTGAACCAAGAATTAAAAATAAAATTGACTATATTCGCCTTTTATTGTTGTAATTCTAGTAAAATAATATACAATAAATTAGTGTGCATTTGAATTTAAAAAAATATATATATATTGCTAATATTTAGCAGTAAATTTGCTTATCGACTTTAAAAAGACATGTAATTTACAAATACGAAAACTTTTAAGGGGGACTTAATCTTCTATGCTTCATGTTCAAAATCCATGAATAATGATTCAATTATGCCGAATAGAATTTATTGAATAAAATATTTATATTACTTGAATTGACGATGATCATTTACAATTAAATTTTTGTGGCATTATTTATTTTTTAATAAAATTAATTGAACAGGATTTTTTTAAGGATTGAATTTCTATCTTGTAAGATAAGTGAAGAAATAACCAAACTTTCTATGTTTTTATTTGATCTTTTTATTCAAAAGGGCAAAAGTTTTAGGGGCTTTGGTACATTTTTAATGATTCGTATATTCAAATAAAATTTTCCCTCAACTCTGAGCGTATTTATATGCCACTTCATTTCAAATATATCTCCGGGATTTCATCTCAGGAAAACTTCTTACCTAATTTAGACTTTTGAACTTTTCGTATTATTTGTAGGGCATAGGAGTATAAAAGACGTTCGCTGTTATCTTCGGATTCCAAAGGAGGCCCTATTTTCCCCGAATCTAATAATTGAGTTTTTCAAAGTCTCCAGATTGGTCGTTTGAATATTTAATTCTTCGGAAATATAGAAAAGCGCCCGATATTTGCTTACCGGTAAACATTTATTTATGTGCGCACTTTTTCTCCGGGAAGCCATTTCCTAGGAAAATGAGCATTGTGAAAAAAAGTCGTATCGCGATTTAACTTTACAGCTTTCAAAGAAAATAAGGATCTTTTATATGGCTCGTTATGCAAGAAGAGTACTACTTTTTGATTCATATTTACTCCTAAAGTTGCACAACCGCTGAATGTGATTTAGGCGAATAAACATTCATAAATCAGATTTATGGTAAAATTTTAAAAACTCAACATAGCTCTCTGGGGAGTTTTATGATGTAAGTAAGCCCATAAAATTGTATTTACCGTGTTTTATCGGAATACGGAGAATATTCCGAAAGGATTTTCCATGCGTATATTTTATATTACTACAATCAAAACAATGTAAAATTTATTGCAAATGATTTTTCCATTAAAGCGATCTCAAGCATAGTCAAAGATCTCATACTATATTACGGGAAGTAGTGACATTATTTGTGTAATTATTACTACAAAGCTGATTCCTTCTCATTTTGTTGTTTTGATATTGTAAGTAAACAAAATTACAGTCTACTGCAATGATGATGATGCTGACACTTTATAACAATTTTTGTGACCTATAAATTAATATTATATAAATGTCTAAAAATATGTTGTAGTTGCTTATAACAAATATTATATGCACTTAATATTGAAATGTTCGAAAGTTGTAATACTTCAATTAACTTCCTGTGCTACAACTTTAGCCACGTAAACCAAAACCCTAAAGATAATTAACATAAAATACTTGTAGACAAAAGAGCAGATTTATATATTTTAATTTAATGCCTGAATTGAATCTTGACAGATTGTAAATATTCAATTTTTTTCTAAAAATGGAAAACAGCCAGGCTGGCGCTAGTACTGTAATAGAAGAAGAAGATCGAGGGTCAAGAGGCTTATTGTGAACGGTCACGAGGTTGAATACAGCAAATCGCTGAGATACCTCGGGATCCTCTTGGACAACAAGCTAACCTTCAGAAAACATATTGAAGCAGCTGCGCAGAAGGCGCAGAAGGTGGCCAGTGAGTTATGATGGCTCATGCCCAATATTGGAGGGCCAAAGCCGTGCAGAAGACGTACTAAGTAATAAACTCGATCCTTCTGTACAGAGCCCCGATATGGCATGAGTCGCTTAGACACGAAAGCTACAGAAGGAAGCTGGCCGGGGTCCAGCGGCAGGGAGCGCTCCGAGTCACCGCAGAACTGTATCTGAAGAAGTGGTGCTCGTGATCGCTGGAATACTCCCACTTGACCTCCTGGCAAAGAAGAGGGCCTTGGACTATGAATACCCTAAAAATCGCAACGAACATGACCAGAAACTGACAGAAGCCTGGCAACGGAGATGGGATCAGTCCAGCAAGGTAAGATGGACCCATCGATTTATCCCGGTCATAAGTCGGTGTAGGGCCCGAGAACACGGTGAAACGACCTACTGCTTGACTCAGGTGCTTGGTAGAGAAAACTGCATGAAACAAGCACTCGGGGTAGCCGAGCTCAACGTCGACAATATGGTCCTACAGCATGATGGAAAGCAAGAAGAACTGGGACCTTTGGCGCAAATACGTAGAAGAGATTCTGAGCGCTAAAGAGGCAGTGAAAGAGAGTCGCAGAGCGCCTCTCCTAACAATATAATAAGGCCAATCACCTAAGGCTAGACTACCAGTCCTCCTGAAGCAATGTGGAAAACAATACCAGGGAGCAGAGAAGGACAAGGGAGGGGTTTAGTCAGTATAAATCTGACACTACCCTACTATGACTGTCTTGAGCCCACTATGGGTGTGAAGACTCCCATAGGAAAAAGAAAAAGACTTTAAGTATCCTGATTTACATTGAATAATCACTGTCTGAAACAAAAATACTTTTGTATATCCCCCATAATTATCTGTAAAAAAACGAAGTACGCTACTTATTGCTTTAGACTACATGTAACGCGGGCAGAAAACCTAGGATTAAAAATCAGGCCGCACACTCGCTCTCACCTCGAAGACCGACTGTTTCCCTCTATCCTGTGAGCGAAGTTTAGCCATTATTTTGCGCGCGCATCCTTCTTATCCCCGTACCCGCGGCTCCACTTAATTTCAATAGACCAATATGCGCAAACATGGTGCATCCGTCAAACGTCTCGCATAACAAATTACGTACACGAACAGTACATGTACTAATTTTATAACATTTAAAAATATGCGCACAACAACTTCCCAAAGTTTCATTGTAATTGGATAAAAGGTATGGCAGCGCATAAGATATGAACAAACAAACATTGATATTTAAATAAAAGATCGTATTATAGATGAAATTATATTATAACTTAGATTATATTTTTAAATGAAACGATTACATTCGTTTCTTTATAATAAATTTCATCATCAATGATAACTTAAAATTGTACTAAGATTTTGATTATATGAAAAAAATTAAGCTTATGGTATTAATTCAGTAATATTGTGTGGTATATTATTAATGAATTATAGCTTTATCAAGCATAGTTAAATCAAATTTTTATATGTATTATTTAAAATCCCAAACATTCATTACATACCCTTTAATAAAAAAGAGCGTGACCATGCGATCATGTAATTTTATAAACATTTAAAAATAAATATTATCAAATATCAATTTATTCATACCATTGAACACTTAATGTAGTATACATATAAGCATCACTTTTAGTGTTTACTGTGGGAAATGGTAATTGAAATATACGAGTAGTAAGGAGATTATTTTCATTTCAGTCATGCAAAGTAGACGGAATTCATTACGCAGAAAGCATCTGTTGAATATTTAACATTTTGCAAAAAGCAATACATGTTCATTGATTTGCTTCAAGTGCATCTAAGAGGACACGAATTGCTCTTTGTTTCAAGTAATGGAGGCAGAAGAAGTAAGGAGCTTTGTCGAACGTTTCGTGCTTCTAAATAAACTCTTACTCTCATCGTTCGTCTTTTAAAACTTAAGACTTAAGCTTTGATCGGAACGACTTTCAACTCTAAGTAACGTCTTTTAAAACCCATCCCACTATTGTATATACCATCTTTCGACGTTATATTCAATATTTTTGAAGGTGTGCTAAATCGCTATAATTGATTTGTCTTCTACTTTTTGTAGGCGCTCAACGATCCATAATATTGAATAGCCATCAATCGCTGTCAGATAATCTAGTAGTAATAAATTATTTAATTAATATATGTGAAATGATTGACGTATGCTTGATTTATGTGATTTCAGTGGCGTGAAAATGTTTTCACGTATAATCGCGCACCAATCAACGATTAAATTAGCACAAGGATTTATTAATGGAAAAATGAAATTGATTTTCGGTTTATTTTGATGATCGATTAAATATGAATAAGTATTTTTAAATAATTAATCAATAATTTTGCAAATTAAATTCACATCTGAACAAATTGCTTGTATTTTTATTTGGGTTGTCTTGAAAGTCGCACACAGGGGGCTAATGTAAATGGCGCCATAATTTTTCCACTTATACCGTATTTAAAAAAGCTCCCTAAAGCTCAATTAGTTGTACATTGGATTTAAATGATGCTGCGAAACTATATAAATTCAAGATCCAGATTCGAATGAAAGTCTCTTACGAAAAACGGCGAGCAGACTGACATTTTATTGCCCTGCAGAGTGTAAAAATAAAGATGATTTACATTTTGGTTGTTTTCGTCCTCTGGAATATTTCACGCTTAATATGAAGTCATGGAGGGCAACACATTTATTTGAGCTTTCATTTGTTGCAAAATCGTTTGAACAAACTGCGACAAGCTTTTACGCTCTAAAGAGTCATGTGAGAAATATAATAGACGAACGGCGGGAGAAGTATCTAAAGAAAATAAAAATGTGTAAGAACTTTCAATACCTTACCACTTTGGAAAGATAACAAGATTCTGTACTTTCTGTCAGCATTTCGCTTGGAAATACGTGCCATCATAATATGATATTTTTTTAAAAAATATCATCATTTTGGACGTAACACAAATTTTCAGCATTTTGCAAGCACTTAGAACATTTCCATCTATCCGATCATGTTTTTCAAATAATCAATGAAACGATTTTTAAGATGATGAACCGGCAAGTGTAGCAATGCCACAATTAAAGAAATAATAGCTTTTTATCAGCTATTTATCATATATTTATAGATATAAATATATATATAGAATTATTTTGAAGTAGTGATAGAATTATTTCATAAAGTTACCTTACATATTCTCAAGGAATTTAAAATAACATCCTGTTAATAGAAGGGAGAGATCTTCGATAATTTAACGCGAGACGTGAAAATTTCAAAGATTCAATCGAGCACTAAAAGTTGTTAGCCAACATTCTGTTCGCTTCTGGCAAAACGATCCAATGTTATACTGTTTCGATGAAGTCGTGTATAAAATACAACCTTCAGCTCAATATTCCTGGTCGTAAAGTACGTCGACGAAGATGTGACCTCATATGAGAAAATAGTCTTCCGAGTCTAATTTATAGACCATATGGCCCAAAATAATAAAAGTATAGGGTCTAGTAAAGGTCTTACTCGACATAACTTATTCGTGATTTGACATCATATTTAAGGACGCATTATTCTTATCCACGACGACGATAAATCTTCGGCTCTACTTACGTAATTTTCCATGAAAATAATTTGTATTTTTAAGGGCGTATTTTATAAAAGGGTTGCTTTAAGCTTGCACCTGGAAGAGAAATACTTCCGACCGCAAAGATTTGTGTGCAATACAGAGCCGCATTCTGTGGCCTCTCTAGACAATACATTCAGGAATAGATCGTTAAAGCAAATGAAAGCATTCTCGTTTTTTCTTGTTTATATACGGTTTCTGGTTTCCAGTATTGTTGTTTTGTGTAGCCCGATGCTGGAGCGGTTCGCTAACATCTTATTCCAGTACCAAAAACAATATCGTTACCAGTTGGAACAACTTTAATTAAAAAATGCACAATTTAAATCGTCTTTTGATTTATCTATAATTAAAAATAGATTGTTTTAACATTGAAATTAAATTAACAATAATGCCAAATTAAAGATTATGATGTCTCAGAATGAAGTGCATTATATCAATAAAAATTACTAATTTATTGATGTAATTTTAATTTAAATTCTTGCGTATTTCAACGAATCATGATATTTGCAGCCCCTTTTATAGAGTTGTCTCCAACCCTTTCAATATATATTTTTTTAATTTTATCGTCAATACTTCCTGTAGATTTGACTTTAGAACATATAAGTTAAACTATTTTGTAGCGTGGGCGATTAACCATCTCCACATAGTAGCGTTATCTTTTATCTCTCTTCAGGTGCAATGTGTTATTTTAACAGCGCCATCTCTTGTGGCCCTGCGGAAACATTGCACCTGCATACCGACCGATTACTTATTGCGCGTACACCGTTGCCGGTTGGGTAGTGACGCGCAGAAGGCAAGAGTCGGGAGAGTCGTCGGTTAGCCTTGGCTGCGGAAGGTCGTCCTTCCCGCAGCCAGACCTCTCTCTCTCTGTCTCTCTTGTGGAATAAATACCAATTTAGATAAGAGAGACTTTCTATTCGACGCCCGTCTATTTTCACTCATTCGTCCAGCAACATCACAGCCCGATAGAAGAACGGACCCGTGCGCTAGCGCGGCCATCTCAACGAGCACGTGGGGGCGGGGAGCCGCCCAGAGACTCTGCCTTCGAGAGCGCCCCCACCTCAACGTTACAATATCAACTTTATGACTGATATATAAACACAAATATTTTTATTGAGAAAAAGTATCATAATCACATTGATATTTATAAAAGATAATTATGAATTTTCTTATATTGTACAGGATGTTATGCACATAAAACGACAAATTTTTCTTGGGAGTTATGGGGGTCTTTTGCAACGTTTTACATATATACCCTATGTCTTAAGTGTCAGGGTTGTCAAAATATATTTTGTTTTTAACATTTTAAAAAAATAGTCATGCAAATTATTTAATAAGTCATTAGACTTGAAGAGATACCAGTTTGACAGAGTCACGGTTAAGAAAATACTTTTTATATTTAAAATGTTTTTGTTAAATACATTTAAAAATATTGATTAAATTCGCCACCTCTGCTTCGTATGCACATATCACACTTTTTTCTTTTTTCAACCGTAGTTTTCTGAAGTAGCATTTCCTCATTCATTTTTGCAAAAGCACTACTCATTAATATTTTTGTTAACACATTACGGGCCGCAGAGTTGGGGCAAATGTGAGAGATCACATATTTAGTCGTTAAATTTCACAGTGAAAAATTTTTTTTTCTATAATTTTATTTTTTTAGTAAACTCTTAAATATATATTATATAAGACCATCTCTCGGCAAAACTAGAAAAAAATATTGCGTTGATATATTTTTTTTGTACGTCAAGTTCAAATAACGAAACTCTCGAAAACACGCGTTTACGCGTGAACGGACCGCAATGTGTTAAGATCCATTCAACGTGAGACTAATATGAAAATGATTTAAAAAAATATATAACTTAGGACAAATCAACCCTTATTTTGCTTAATCACCCCCTATTTTTGTTCTAGAGCCTTCGCTGAAAGGAATCTTAGCATAATATATAACTTAATCTACGTATATTGTACAGATAAAATAATTTCTCTTATGCTTCTGCCTCCATTTTCGAAATGCCCGCGTGTGTGTGATTTAATATGCATAGATACAATTCAGAGCGATCCGCTTCGTCTACTTCGAGCTTCTAAACGGCGACAATTTCATTCGTGGCCTCAAAACCAGCAAGTCGACGATAGGACCTAAATGGAGCATCTTAGCTGGAGCAAGTTTGTTGTGCAAATTTATGACGCCAAAAACTGTATTCACAGATTCCTGTGTGTTTCCTTTGTGAATTTATCCCATCATGGCTGAGCGAGCGTTAGTGCTCCTAGGGTGGGCGGCGAACGGGTGGCGTTGCTGTTAAGGGTGGCTTTGGATATACGACGACGGGGCAAGTGAGTTAAAAAAGCGTTTTAAAGCGCCAAAAACCGACTTCGAAAATTCCGGCTCGATTATCCGGTAAATGGGATTATCCGCTCGCTAAATTATGGAATTTTATAGGCCATAAATTCGGTGCAAAGACGCACGTTAAATTTTAATTGGCTTAAAGCTGATAAATGCAACTTATATTTGGCATCATACAAAATCTCTTCTCATTTGAAATATGTGTTACAAAATCGGCGGGGAGCTGTCCGGGAACTCTGCCACCTCAACGTTACATTTGTAATCCCCTTTGTATCAATAATATCTTTTGCAAATTTAATCACTTATGCATGAGATTATGGCTATGCATAAAATCATTAATTACATCAAAGCTCACTTTTTCAAGAATCGATACTAAGCATGGATTGGGACTATTAATTTTTCTAATTCCCAAATTTGCAGATACAGATCTTTAAAATAACCGTTTAGGATCTAATCCACTGTACCAAAATTTGCTTCCAAAACCATAAATGTATATATTATATATTAACCATATTAAAGTTACTTAAATGTATGATCACAATTTAACGCATATAATAAAATATTCAGCACAAATGAATGAATTACCTAGCATCAAAGAAATTATGCAGTATAAAAAAAATCAGACCAAAACTGTCTAGGAAATATGATTTTTGTGCGATAAATACGAAAGCTTTTTGCGTTCAATTCGTTACAAAATTCGTTTATATCGACTGATGAAACCATTTTACATGTGCAGTATCAAATTCGATAAAAGCTCATGTTTGCAGTCAATGAGGATACATTTTACAAAGTGAAAAATACACGGTTTGTTGCATGCATTAATGATTTTATGTTTGAGTAAAAAAGCGCCTAAATGAGTTAAATTCTCAATCATTTTGGCAAAAATTTTAACTAAAAATATAATGTATCCTAATCTGTTATTATCATTTTGGTTTATCAATTTGTCTATTATCCTACATTGGAGTCAACAGAACTGCGATATATATATTTGAATGATTAACCGTTTGAAATTCATACTTTGCAATTTAAAAAGTCGAGAATGTTTGAGTAATCTCAAAAGATTTAAGGGCTCAATGGATCTAGCTATGAAATATCAGAATAAAATATGAAATAATTTATCTAATTTCGGAAGAGTAGTCTTAATTGAAATCAAATTATTTTTTTTCAATATTTAGCAAAAGGTTCATTGTATTTATGATTAACAAAAAAGTACATGTATTTGAACTTTAGCTATTAGATTTTCAATAAACAATCTAAATTATAGAAGAACTTGGTTCCACTTGTTTGAATCTTTATTGAACCTTTAATATGGTTGAAATATACTCTTCAAGATGTTAGATAAACATTATCCCAATTGGATAGGAAAAGAAATAAATAAGTACTCACAAACTATTTTTAAGAAAATTGTATGAAATTTACGTTGTAATGTAATATTTTGTAAATTGCTAAAACCTTACAACGGCCATTAATATTAATATGAACGAATAAATGTTATGCGTTTTATGGCGCCACATTGACGTAACTTAATGGCTTATTATTTACCGGTCTTCCCTTTGATTCGATTTTTGCGCCTTTAGTGCTTTCCCAGCTCTGAAAAATTACGTTTTGAGATGATCGATTAAAATTATGAGAAGATGATATAAATATATATAAAAGATATTGAAAAAGTTTTGAGTAATGCTTGATATGATGTTCATGATTTGTTTTCAGTATGATTTTGTGGAAAAATATTTTTTTGCAATTACATGTTTTTAAACAAGGATAATGTAATTTTTATTATAAATAAACATGAATTTATTATTTTTTATAAAAATGTTGTAAATGCATATTCACTTTTAATACAACAGTGTATGTACACATTGTATGAATAAAAACTTCGTAAGCGAAATACATTTACAATCGGATGTGTAATGTTCTGGAAAAAATACGTAAAATCCTACGCAGCAAAATGATGCTAGATATTTGGACCATTAGTTGGTATTGCAAAATAGAGGGGCATTGATGTGAATATTTTCATTTAAATTGAAAATTATACTTTTGTGCCATAAGTTCGATTCAGATTTTGGTCTGTTTTAAGTAATTCTTGGCCTTGCTCCTGGCTTCCATGTAAAAAAAAAGTTAATCGAAATTTTCTCCGAAACCTTGTATATAATATTTTACTTTTATTTTGCCACATCTAAAGAAATATGAAGCAGAAAAAACAATGTTTCCGTAGTTGTCCAAGGTCAATTACCAAAAAGCATATTGAAACGCGCCCAGGAGAAAAGAGAATTTTCTCCCCGAAGCAAATCCCATCTTTTTTATTTTCCTCTCCCTGGTAGATATGGCCTTTGGCCTGGACTAAAGGTGCGATAAATTCAAATAACCTAGAAGATACCCCATAGTCTGTTAGTGGGCGGCCGTTGGACCCTTCTGATAAACAAAGAGACAAAGTGGGCCGGCAAAGATAAATGCCAGCATTAATCACAAGATCGCCGCCCCAGACAATAGAAATTTATCAACATAGAAGAAAAATGACACGAAATTATATCTATTGCCTTTTTAACTACATCCGACCTCAAATCGCTTAAAGATGGATAAGAGGGCAAATCCGAAAAAAAATGTTAGATTTTATTTAAATGATGGAATAGTTGGAAATCTTCTGATTAGTAATATAACATCTTATACGGGAACAGTTTAATCAAAGATTACACTTGTAGCACACATCTCCGCGTTTTATGAAGTGAATCTTCCAAAGATGCAGTAGAGAAAATTGGCGTAAACGTCACAAAAATTGAAGCTCCAAGCGGCAGTTAGTCAGAAAAAGAGAAAGAATCGTATCTATTCTCTATGTCTGTGTCTCATACAGGGTGCGTGCAATTTATAAAATAATATGTATTGAAAATATTTGTAAAATTAATCAAAAATCTTCGGAAAAGTACCCTCCTGTGTTTATATAGTTATGGAGGCGGTGTTATCAGGCTTGAAAGGCATCCTGGAAGGCCTTCTTCGAGATATCCTTTGGAGTCGATGAAACATGAGGTTGGATGGTTTCAATCCTGCCTCAATGTTTCCATTTCAGGACTCCTTTTAAGCGAGGAAACAAAAATGTTTGGGAGAGCCTAGGTCAGGGTGAACAAATGAAGTGTGGGTCCACACCTCATTTGTTCACCAGGCCAGGAAATCTTTGACAACGAAAGTGCTGTAGTTTGGCGCGTTGCCGTGATGAAGTTTCCACGCGTCTTTGATAAACAGTCATTTTTGTCTATGAAGGTTCAACCATCAGTCAGAGTTCAAATTATTATGCACACATGACAAATTTTCGTTTATTCAGGAGATTGACAGATATCCATTGCGGCTGATCTCTTCTCGGCTTCACCTTAAACGACTTGTGTCATCGGAGAACTTATGATATGGATATGACACACTTCACTGATCCGAGCTGTTTATTTACCCCGATATTCAAAGCCATACCAGCCCGCACAACAAAAGTGCACGCTAGGTTGCAGAAAACCGAAAAATTTAAAAACCATGTCCTGCGAAGAACCGCTATTTATCCACTAATTGTGCCCGCTGAGTGCAGGAGGATGAATTAGCTAAGGGATAGATAAATAATTCTATGATAAATATAAATTATAGGTAAAAAGGTATTTGAGCTCCACTTGAGACCCCGGGAGGGTGCAAGCCTGCTGAGTTGGAAAGGGGGGGGGGGTGCTGGGAAGGAGGATTTTACGACCCTATCGAGGCCCCAGGAATGCATTTTTTCTCAAATTTATTGCAAAAAGTCTTGAATGCCCTGAAGCTAGAGGAAGTAGCCACAAGGTGTTCGTGTCCAATCGGTCCAAACTCTAGACCGCTGACACATCGAAATAGCACCTCGCGATCGGATGCCATGCCTCGATGGACGGCATCGAGGACGGCACTCCCAGAATTTGGAAATCCTGAACCTGTGAAGGAAGCCCTAAACCACCCGCGTCCCAGTGAGGAACTAGGACGTCCAGTAATCCGGGACAATCCAGCAACACCGCATGCGGTGCCTAATATTTTTATGATATGAACAAGCAATCACTCACAAATACATACTAAATTAATGAAAACGTTTCGGTGGCGGACTTTCCAGGTTTAAAGCAAAATATGATGGTGATCAATAGACAATCCATTACGTGTTATATTGCCTCAAAAAGATGCTCACGGGAACTTACCCCTTGACTCTCAGATAGCTCGGAGGCGATTTTTATTTGGCCTTACTGTGTTTGTGTGTCTATGCGTAGCATAACGTAATTACTATATCTGTAGCTTACCTATTTTATTATATATTGCATAAACACAGCTACATTTTATAGCTAACAACTTCCGTTATCAAATGGAAAAAGACAATGCATAAAATCAACTTTTCAAAGGAGCCAAGTAGTTTCACTTATACCGCGCAGGGAGTCTCTTGCATTTTATTTTTATAAGCGACACGGAAAATTTGAGTGGAATATTTTAAATGGGTACTTGGTTACAATTGTTTATATAGATAATTTATTTTTGAGAAAGTATTTTAATAGTCGAGAGGGACCATTTGTTGACGTTTGCATTGATCTCGATGGCTGTGAACTTATTGAACTATGAGCCGTAACCGATTGTGTTGTTTCAGATGTTCAATATCTGCCGACTAGATAAATAAACATTGTATTTCGATATCAGAAATGTTAGATTTGTATTCATAGATGTCACACAAAAATATGAATATATTTAAATAAACAGGAGTGTGTATACATACCTGCAATCACAACTATTTTTTTGTAAAGTGAGACTACAAACATGCCTAACGATAAGTAAAGGACTGAAAGAACTTCCCGCAAAACATATATTAAAACATATAAGAATATGCAAAAATTGATTTTTTTTTGAGAGAAACTTATCGACATTGAACCACAGTGAAACCATTAAAGTTTACACCAGATATAATATTAACTATGTGTTATTTACTAACAGTGGAATAAGATTCCGATTTCAAAATCAGATTATAGAAGAAAGAGTGGTCAGAAGTAGGTCATTTTTGATTGGTTTTGGTCAAGGATGGTATAATCAACATATGATTCTATTATTTCAATTCCATCTTAATTTACATCAAACGAATTTATCAAACAAGTGATCAAAACGACATAAATAGAATAGTAAATATACCCTTGTTTGCGTACTCCCCATGTGTTATTTTTCAATTAACTCCACTAATAGATAAACGACGATAAAGTAACATTGATAATTTCAGACTGGTGATTTAATATTCAGTTCGGGTTTTAATTGAAATTTGAATAGATTATGAAATTATAATAAAATGAGCTTTGTAAATATTTGAAGTAAGATATTGAACGATAAACTTAGGAGTTACGTATCGTAGATCAACGATTCTCAATCTATCTGATTTCAAATTCTTATTTAATGTTAAGCTATGTAATATTTTGATTAATTTATACATACGTCTTATTTCATACATTTTAATTGTCATGGAATAATCTCTTGCAAAATGTGGAAGTTAATTTATACTAATTATTGTTGTATATCAAACTGTATTGATTATCTCAACCCGAATATTTCCGATAAGAGTACATAAATTATGTCAATCCTTGATGCAATATTTAGCAGAAATATCATAAATTTGAAGAAGATTTTGAGTGAACACAGATAATAAAATGCCAATGCTTAATACGATATTGAATAAATTGCTTTCCGGATAAAAAAGACCAGGATCAATGGTCGAGGAAATAAATGGCCATATTTTGCAGGAGGCTCCCCGGAGCGCGCAGGATTGACATCGGTCTTCACAACAGGGGATTAATTGAAATGTGCTCCAGGACTTTCGTTTACGATTTTATTGGTGGTTTTAATGTCCGCACAGGGTGCAAAAGGGCTGCGAGTTGGGGGTGGCGTATCCGGGGATTTACTGATCTATAAACAAAGTCTCTACGACCTCTAATACTTTGATCGGTGTACTTTGAACGGGCAATGCCTTACCCGGCTTAAGGCTGCGCCGCATAATATACCAATATTGTACAAGTAAAGCCTTAACGGCCAAAAAAGGGTCGTTGGGCCATCGGTCAACGGTTGGACTTGGTGCTACAAGTGTTGGCCGTCGAACAGTACACCCTTGCAAACACCAAATAAATCATCCTCTTCTAGGAAACGGCATTACGCCGCCAAGCGAGCATCAACTGGAGTTATCCAATCGAGATATAAAGCACCAACCCTCGATATTTTTATTTATCAATAAGAATTTATTTTGTATATATGCAAATTGATGAGTTTTAGAGAATACACAGATATTTTCGATCAACTATTTCGATACAGTGCTAGCCCGATTTTCTGCTATTCATAAAATGAATTTAAATACTGGTTGTTTTGCACATAGACCAATAAAATGTTTGGGGGTAAATGTCTTTTACTACGTTTTACACATAAGCTGACACCCTGACACTTGGAACATAGAGCCTATGCGTAAAACAGCAAAATATTAGTATAATATTTTTATAAAATATAGAATTGTAATATTAACATAAATTAATCATTTGTAAAAGAAATCGGGATACCTTAAAATACAAATCATTCTCCAAAAAATTCTCATGTGTAGGTTGCCTACATCCAATAACGAATGTAGCTTAAGTGTTCTATAATAGTTTTACACGCTAACGTGTTGACACGATTATTAATTAAGTAATTTTTTGCATAGTCAGCATCAAGTCCTAAATCATAGTTGTCATGTGTAACAGCCATAAATATGGTAAACAGCTTGTTTGTATTTTTAATCATCAAGACTGTTGACTGACAAGTTGGTTAGCAATATTTTTTCAAATTCAAGATATATACGGATTAATTTTGAGGTGGACATCTTGCACCCTTAATATCACATGTGGTCTTCTATTTAATTCGATGTATTAAGATGTTTATGGAATTAGTGTATAAAAACTCTATGGGTTAAGTGTAGGGAATCCAATTCCGAGCCAAAATTTCGATCCCGGGATTTCGGGATTGCATTAGACCATCCCGGGATCAGTTTCGAAATTCCCGATTTCTCGACAAATTATTTATTTCCGTCGCTGCAGATAAATATTTATGTACTATAATACTTTGATGTGATTCGTAATTATATTACGGAAGAATACAAAAATTTTGAACCCCGTGTCTATTATATTTCATATCGATATTCCTATTATTTTGAGTCGATGTGTAGTAAATACATCACCGGTAGGGAAAGATTATTATAAAAATTTTAAAAGCATATATGTACTGTATATATGTTTCCAAGCGTCCAGATTTCAGCGGGAATGTCTCGATTTAGTAGCCTTCATTGTGTTGGTGATTTGTACGATTTCTGTTATGTAAAAATTTCAATCCCGATTTTTTCGGGATTACGTTTACTAGTCCCGGGATTCATTAGCACTTAAAACTGTATGGGATCCCGGGATTCCCTAGTTAAGTGTTTGCTTGTTATATTCATAAGTCGATCCTTAAAAAAAATTCGTGACGTTTAAGACAATTTTCTCTATTACGTCTATGAAAGTTTCACGCCAACAATTAGATTTTTCAAGTAAATCTATAAATGATTAATAATATTAACTAGTTGTACACTAAAAAGCATTTTCATGCTGTCACCAAATATTCAAATACATAGTAAAGTTATTATAATTAACGTCAGGGTATATATAATATTAACAAATAGTTTATATTTCTTGGGAATCATTGAGTTTTTAATTACTAAAGTCATATAAAATCAATATGGCTAAATATAAGTGGTCTTTCAATATTGAAATATTTCTCATCTCCAATTTCATAGCATACAGTTTTATAGCAAAAACAATCAAAAATGTTCGCTGAACAGCTCTATATTCTCATCTAATGAATTTTAATTAGTGAAACAATAAAATTCGTATTGTTTTGTGGAATGGCTTCTACGTGTAAAAAGTCATATAAAAACGAAATCGTGTTCCATCTCTTGTATATAAAACCATATTTGAAATAAATATCGTATTTCTAACATAAATGTTTTCGAGTTATAAAAGCAGGCAGATCCATCCCCATGTAGAAAATGAAAACGTCCAATTTAATAATACTATCCTTACACAAATATTCTGACAAATCCATTCTCCATAAAGATAAAGGATAATTGAATATCGTCAATGCTAAACACGCAGATCTGACAATCTTCTTATGCGTCATTCTATCCATTATTTTTAAAGCCTCCAATCTAAATTGAATTCCACTACGAATGAAGGGATTATACAACTAGCACAAGGGCAGCGCACCCCGACGCTAATCGAATGAAAATCTCGTCACTATAAAGGAACTTTTTATGGGTCTTAGCAAGAAGATTTGTTGCTTTCTCGGTACACTCCAAGAAAGAATAAGGTCTAGATCTGAAAGAGTGATATGTCGGGAAAAAATCATGTAGAAGCAGTTTGTATTGTTTGCGGCAACAATAAAGTGCTCGGGAGGCCTCAACGCCTGAGGCGGCCTTAAAGAATGATTGAGGTCTGGCAACAAAATGCCCATCGAGAGAGGGTTGGAACAAATCTGCAGGGTTTTTATGATCATCCGGGGAACCCGTCACTGGGTAACACGGTGACGTCATTCAAGGGTTTATATTTACTGCCTGGATATAAAAGTAATATAATTTTGTTACCGTATAAATTTTTAGGCAGTGCGATCCATGTGACCGGAGGCATTACATAAAATTTAGAAGTTACAAACTCTCAAAACACCCCCGCCGACGTTACAGGATCTTTGATGACCTTTATCGGAATATTTTGACGAATAACTGTGTCTTGGACCTGTTAAGCGCCGCTTATGCAAGGGATGTCGAGGGTATGTGGGTGCTCGGGGCGTATTTAAGGGCTCATAATAATTTGCCTCTTTGAAGCATCAATAAATGAATACCTTCCGTCGACAATTAAAGTGTTAAAGTTCGCAAAGTTAAGTGCCATTAGGATTATTTAATATGCCATTAAATTATCATCGAGTTGAGCCGTGGCTGCTTAAACTTGAGGAGTTTTTGCGTTTATTCAGCGCCATGTCGATGAAGAAACCGATCGATTTGTGTTTGGATATACGATTTGAAAGAGTCTCGGATTTGAATAAGATCAAATAAATGAAAAGCTCATTGCGATGGAATGCTTCAAACGAAAGCTCACGTACTCAAGTGCATATTGCAAAGTATGGATGCAACTGACGTGTAATTTTAGACTGCGTCGGAAACCTTTATAACATACGGCGTGGCATTAACTTTTTAGTTCTGTATAAAATGGAAAAATATGTGTATGATTGAAATTATATTTTCATTTTAATCTTACAAATGTATATGTTAAATTATTTCAGAAAATTTGGATTTATATGGAGTTATATGCAAAATCAAGAAACTTTTATAAGCGCAATAGGGAAAATTAGCTTGAACGTCACGAAAAGGGAAACTTCAATTGACACTTGGTCGGAAAGAGAGGGAGAATCGTTTTTACTATCTCCGTCTCCATTGCATATCTTTCGCAAAGCAAAAAATCCATTTTTCCTAAGAGCAAAGAAGTTTTATTTTTACCGCTCAAGAATCTCACAAATATTTTTTATAAGCATAATCAATTGATCTAATAAATATTAATGAATTATCAGCATTGTTCTACGATGCTCTAGTCTGATTAGCGAAAATTCATGGGGGAACTTAAACTCCCTGTTTATTAAATTTACCTACACAATGAAGGTGCTCCTGAATTGCTATCTATGGACAGCCAAGCTTAATTGAGGATTCCCGATTATTTGACGAGGATCTGTTCCCACTTAATACATCAATACATCATCATTCAGTTCAGAGCGCTTTTCCATTTTATGAACGTCCCTGAAATATTCATTATATTTTTCGTTACATTGTTTGCCTTCATTTAAAACTAAAAAGCATTGATTTGGCATTATTCATAAGTAACAATAAGAATAATATTTAAAAAATCACATCTTATTGTATTATAAATTCGCATTTTCTGAACGTAAAAGGACGACTTGTTCTTGCATTTTTAAATATATACATATGGTACGCAAATCATGCAAACGTAAACAGAAATAGTCATATTTAAGAGACTGCATCAAGTCAATTTAAATATAAAATAAGTATGACAATGGCATATAAATCTGTTTTTAGCTAAAATTCAGTCTGTAACTTGTGGATCTGGACGTCCTGCTGAATAAATGGAATACCTGGAAAAACAGACAGATGAACATATTGTAAAATGAAATCATCTACATTCGTTTTAAAAGGCAAACAAGCAATGGCAGTGCAGTGATATAAATCACAATTTCTAGGGAAAATGCAATAAGATGTTTTTAAATTTAAGCTCTATTCATAAGCAAATAATTGAATATTTTATTTTAATGTTAGATATGGATATATTCATCAATCAATCATTAAACGCTGTTATCTGTCCGAGTTTCATTTTGACATAATCATATTTATTTTTTTACCTGAAACTTTTATCATCTTTTGATATACTAATACGACTATTTATATTTCTTAAGATCAAGTAGATTTTATTTAATATTCTTGTTCTTTATTTACCAATATCCGCTAACCGATATTGGCGATCTCCATGCGGATGTTCCCCTTTCTATGTGATTATGTTAAAATAAGATTACACTCAAACCTCTTTTTGTGCGATTTCGAAGTTATGCGGTTTTTTTTAAAATAATTTTTTATTTCATTAAGAGTACGTATCGAGATATTTTGGATAAAATAGGAAATAAACCATCAATATTAACCGAAACTAGGGAAAATATTATAATTTGTGACTATGTAAATCATATTGCATCTGCTATCGCTGAATTATGACCACGCCCTTTATTCTGGGTTAGATCTTTGAAAAAAATGATTTTATTTTTTTGCATTGTTCCAATGTTTCGACTTTAAAAAATACAATCTCTAAAGGGATTTCCAAAATTCCATATTTCTGTTTCAAAGTTATGCGGTTTTTTAAATCAATGGAATGTATCTTTTCTTTTTCTATATAAGTCATTGCTTTTTTTGTGCGATTTTCCGCTGAACGCATCTACCGCACAAAAAAGGTTAAGGTGTATTTTAATAAGAATATTGGGTAGGATAAGATGTATTTTTCAGATTTTTTTATTATTATATTTAATACAGTCAATCATCAATGGTTTTATTAACTACCTTTTCAAATTCAGGAAATCGGTGTAAACTTAGATCGAGATGATCGATTGGAAATTTAATTCTTTCGATCTCTCTCATGGTATAGTCAATGTTTTTCGATTCACTAGATCAGTGATTCTCAACCTTTTTGAAGTCACGGTGCACTTTTGACCATTGGAAAAAGTGGCGGTGCACCAGAATTAAGAAGTCGAAAAAATTTGTATACATAGACATAATTTTTATTACATATTTAAAAAAATAATATTTACATACCATTTTTTTACATATTTTCTTTTTATGTCAAATTATCTAATATATAAAAATAAGTTGCGTTTGCCGGCTTATGCTCGGGCGATATGCGTTGATATGCGCGTTCATCGGATTGAGATAAAACTTGGTCCACTTATTGTCAAGGAATCAGGGGGTGACATAGGCATAGTACAATTAACTTACAGTAGATTTTTAATTCAAAACTTAATGTGTGAAAGTTGTTGATTCTGACGTGTTTGAGATTATGCGTTGCTAAGGCTATAGGTATATAGTACCTACAAGTTGCAGTAGGAGGCGTCGTGTCGTCGTCACATACAACACATACGTCAAACGTCAATGTCATTTGCAGGTTATCCATCGGCGTGAGTCAATTATATCCAAATTATTTATCGCAAGCACTTTTAAAATGCTTCATTTCATTCATCGCTTATTCACGTACGTAACAATCGAAAAAATACGTTTGAGTGTTATCCGATCAAAATCAGACGACCAACGTGCAACGAGAATCGAAAGTACATGTTGATTTGAATATTGCTGCATTTCAATATGATATTCATTACGATTACAGTTTGCATCCCAGTGTAAAATGGATAATGGTTAAATCCTGTTAACGGGGGGCAAATTTATTGGTAAATTGAAAACGCCTTCATTTCGACACAATGAAAACAAACAAACCTAACCTAACCAGATTTGAATTTAAATTTAATTTAAAAAATAAACAAATGAATAATTATTTTATTTAATAACAATATGTTGACGTTGAAATCAACAATATATGGATCTTCTTTTTCATCGAAAACATTCAAAGCTCATACCAACGTCGGATATTGTCGTGCAAATTGTACATCCAAATAGGCAGTGATATGACAGTAGTCAGTATTGAAAGACTTGATGCGCGCAACGATCGAGTTCAAACTCAATTTCAAACAGGTCGATATATCAGCAGTGACGAGGCTCTTTGGCCTATTTTGAGCTTCCTAATTCACAGTAGCAATCCGAATGTTGTTCATCTCAGTGTTCATCTCGAAAATGGACAAAGGCAGACACTGCAAGAAAAGTTGCTGCTGAACCAACACTTGCGCTGTGTGAAGAAAATGTATTTGCAGAGACATTATTGTACGCACAAGTTCCTAACTATTATACATGAAATACTACATCCGGGAATTTTCAACGACGTAAGCAAGGGATGCGTGACGAAGGCTATCGAAATCTGTATTCATCTAATGCATTGGGCCGTATTTACACATTACATCTAAATAAAGCCGATTGTTACTATTTAAGAATGCTGTTGGTTAATGTCAAATGTCATACTTCATTGAGAAAGGTCGAAAGGAAATTCGAACATTACTCGCCATCATTTTAACCACATATTCGTCATCCAACCCGAAAGATTTGTGGTAAAAAATCAGAGATGATTTGAGCGAAGACATTTACACACCGTTAGCAATGACAGTTCAATTGAGTTTTCGGACAATATTTTCAATCAAGCTCTGATCTAAATCGAAGACATTTGCTTAACCATCAACATCAAAGAATTCATTCAACAAGAATTCGTTCTGCACTTGAACAGCAGTACAATGCTAATGATTTGGATGCATTTGTCGAAGCAAACGAACAACTTTTGCTTGCGGAACAAAAATTGACCTACGATACAATTACAAATGATCTGTTCTTCCTTGATGCGCCTGGCGGTACTGGAAAAACGTATCTCATCACTTTACTATTGGCTCACATTCGATCTTAAAATAGAATTGCTTTAGCTCTTGCTTCATTAGGTATTGCGGCAACATTATTAGATGGTGGACGAACAGCGCATTCGGCATTCAAATTGCCATTAGATATGCATTTATTGGAAGCTCTGACATGTAACATTCCTAAAGTTTCTGACATAGCTAAAGTTTTGAAAATTTGCAAGGTGATTATCTGGGACGAATGCAATGCTTGATCGAACTCTTAAAGACTTACGATCAAATGCAAAACCGTTTGGTGGCGCTCTAATTTTATTATGTGGCGACTTTCGACAACATCTTCCAGTGATGCTTTCATCGACACCAGCTGATTCTTGCCTCAAAGCATCGCATCTTTGGAGAGACGTGCGACATTAAAGACAAATATGCGCGTACATTTGTAGCGTGATGCGTCGGCAGCCACATTTTTAAAACGACTATTGAACATTGGTGAAGGAAAAGTGCATGTTGATGCTACCAAGTTTATTTCATTTCCATCGAACTTTTGCGTTGTTGTGCCATCCATCGATTTACTCATTCAGAAAGTTTTTCCGCAGATTTTTAGTAATTATAAAAATCATTATTGGCTTTGCGAACATGCTATTTTGGCAGCAGAAAACACCGACGTCAATCAATCAACCACACAATACAATAACAAATTGCAAATGATTCTGTTACCTACAAATCGATTGATAGCGCCATGAATGCAGACCAAGTTACTAACTATCCAATCGAGTTTTTAAATTCGTCAGATCTTCCTGATGTGCCACCTTACAAATTGGAACAAGACACACTATGAAGAAATTGATGCCGAATATCATCGAAACAACTATATATTCTTAATGGAAAGTCGAAAGGAGAAGATGTGCTCATTCCCACCGACGTGCAATTTGATAAGAGACGACTGCAGCTCCCCGTTGGACTTGCATTCTCAATGACCATCAACAAGGCACTTCAAGTGTGCGGAAGAATTTAGAAAATCCACGTTGGACAGCCGAGAAATTTATTTGTATTTGTTAAAGACGGAAAAGCCAAAACTATTCTCTACCCTAAAGCACTTAGCAGAACAATTAAGTAAGCAAAATATATGCTTTTAATATTTTTTTCTTTATATATCATTCAATATCAATAAATGTATTAATTGTCGGAAAAAATATCATTATTTATATCATTGCTAATTAAACAAGATAACTCTTTCAAATTTCAAATGGTATTTTTAGAACTATTTCTTCTGTGGCAGCAACGCGCCGGGTACCAGCTAGTTATATATAAAAATGTTTAACATTGAAAATATATTTAGTTAGTTAATTTTTCCCTAGAAACAATTTTATATTTATACGCATTTTATTAAAAATATTTGCTCTCTTTAAGTGGTAAATATAGGTTGGGGGGGGGAGGGGTGTCCGCACTCTATGTAAGAGTCTATTGTGACAATAAAATCAAAAGTTTATCGTGGCTTTAAAAAAAATATAATTTATCGGCTTTAAATCCTACATCTTAAAATAGACAGCAAGGACCTCCAATTTACGCAATAAGTCCTTAAGTACTCCAATAAGTCGCAGTACAAAACACTTAAAAAACTAAGAACACTTGCCTGAGTATCGACGCTGCATGACGTTCAGGATAGATCCTGGAGTACGGGACGCATTCTGGAACAACACTGCACTTTATTTATTAAGATATATCCCTCTGACGATTAAGCCAAACCGTATAACCTAAGAACCGAACACGCACTGATTGTCGCCTAGCTTAGTTCGACGGCTCAACTGAGCGTACGAATATAAATGTATTAATACTAAATGAAAATTATTACGAAAAACTATTGAAAGAATGCATGAGATTCTCTCTGAGATGAGCTCTTTTGATATATTCCCAAAAATATTTTTATCAAATTTGAAATTCATTAAAAAATAATATATTTATGCAACGAAAAGGATGGTGATTTTTTTTGAAAAATAATATTTTTGGGAATATATCGCAGCAGCTTATTTTATCCCATGATTTTAAAAAAATAGTTTTTCTTATAAATATTAATAATTTATCATAAATGCGTTTCAATTTGTCCGTCCAGTTTAGGCGTCGAGTTTATGCTATGCAACAATATTCGGTGCAGAGCTATATTTTATTTTCACAGGTTAGGATGTGCATGTGCGTATGTTAAGTGATATTTTTTAATACAGTGCCGTTCCGGAATGTGATCCATGTTCCAGACTGTATCCTGATCGTCATGCAGCTAAAATATTGAGGCAAGTAGTCATAGTTTTTAAGTATATTGTAATACGATTATTAGGCTTATTATCGAAATGTTTAATGTTGAACAATTGCATTGAGATTTCAAGAACACAGATCGGAAATAATACTCATAGTGGATTGGAAAATCAAGATGTCTATTTTAAGATGTAGGATTTAGGTCCGATTTTTGTATCATTTTTTTAAAGTCATGACTAACATTCAAATGTATATGTAAAATACGATATTCGGAAGTGATTCATTTAGCATTTCATAGCTAAAAGCTTCATTAAGCATCAATTTTTCCTTATATTAAAGAAAATACATCATATATCATTTTAAAAATATATCATCGGCTAAATAATTGGACTAAAATGTGTCAAATATTTAATTTCAGGTATGAAATCGTGTTTAATATAAAAGCAATCCGCAATTGTTTGATTACGAAATCGACCAGCCTTGATCAATCAATAGTCTTAAGTTTAGATGGACGTTGTGAAAAATTGTACAGTGTGGTTCAAAAGAACTGCTGGTGAACCAAATTCCAAAGGTGTCCAGGACTTCAAAATTCATGCAGTAAGAGCTCTCAAGTAAGGATAATAAAATTTACAAGATAAATTTGAGCTAATATTTAATTTGTCATCTAAAATATACACACAAAATATTTGGTCTAATGGATGTTTAAATTCTTTGTTTTAGGTAAGTCTTTCGAATAGCGCAATATCAATCCGAAATACCGAAGTTTTCAAATATACTCATACTTTGAGTTAAATACATAATGCGTAAAAATACGTAAAACCGAAACATAAATATTCTTCAGAATATTGTCGATTATTTTTTCTGATTTTACTGGATACATTTTCTTTTGTATGAGACGTATGATGTCTAGTAATATCGACACTACTTCTTTCACTTGTACTCCCTGTGTCATTAATATTTTGGTCTGATTCACGATTTCGTTCTGTAATAAATTTATCCATTGTAACGTAGGCGAGAACTCTCCGCTGAATACCGGGGCCCAGTTATGTTTGTGTTGCTTCTGTCGACCAGTCCCAGTTACCTCCGTTCATAGAGCTTCTGACGGCCTGCGACTGCCGCATCTCCCGTAACGTTGACGAGAAGGATTCCACAGGGTGATGGTGCTGGATTTCAAAGACGATTGTTTCTCCACAGCATGTTTATTTACTCTACTTTGAACAGACTGCGGCCGCGAGGCGTAGAATACCCAAAGTCTACGTTAAACGGTTAACATACGCGCAATTGATTTGGCTAATTCCAAACTACATTAACTCTTTCGTTGACTTTCATAATTTCGCCAACGACTTTTTCGGTTTTCACTGTTTTGCAGAATTTTTCGTTTTTACCATTTTTTTCGCGGTGCACCGGTTGAGAAACACTGCACTAGATTAATATATAATTAGCACATAAATATTGAAAATAAATATATATGGGAGCTTATCAAACAATATTTCAACGAACTGAACCATTTCATCCAAAAAGTATGCAATTATTTTATGACAATTCATTCAATTTGTAAAAACCACAGCCCAAATGGTGACACAGTGTTTTGTTAAATTGGAATAAAGAATTTATTTGTCAAATTCTCGGATGACATGCTAAACGCCCTTGTGTGTAAACTGGGAATATTATTATTGAGCTTTTAGGTGTTGTAAACATTTCTGGGTGGATCTCATTTGAATAAATATATATTTATGAAACGCTGACCCTGTACAGGTGTCAAATACACCACACTAGAATTTAAATTTTTCCAAATATCCAAAAAAGACGAGCCCCAACGCCGAAAATGGTCGTATTTTTAAAATTTAAAAACGGTTGAATATGCAAATGCAGCCGAATGTGTACTCTGTAGAAATCCTGGCTTCCCCGGGACGGTTCTAAAAATGTGAGATAACCACGGAAACAGGACGGAGTCAGATGGTTTTATGCAAATGGGGTTGTCGGACGGTCCCGTTACTTGGTCACGGCTCGGGATCAAAAGGTGAGCTCGTGACGCTTCTATGATTGCGGCTCAAATAAATGCTATGAATTATTCATGCGACGAGGAGTCGCTAATGCACCACTCGGGAAGAGTGCAACGCTGCAGATCTCGTTGCACTTTCACCTGCAAATTTGTGAAACCTCCTCATCATTCCACCGCATCGGAGAAATGAGGGACGTGCTCAATTTTTAGCACTGAGTGGCTAAAGCAAGCCAATCGTGATACAAAATTGATATCAATTTGCAATCGGACTTAAATATACTGGATATTTGCATACAGGATCGATCAATGATCTATTGTTACATTGTTTTGAATATCACTTCTTACTTAAACAATAAAATTACTTGCATATACTCATGTGGATCTTACAGCCCTATCAAAGACCGCTATATATTTAAACGTCCAGCATCCTTGCTAATATCATTAACCCAGAATAATCTCTTTAATAAGTCTTTCGATGGGTTTATGGTCATTCAGGCTTAAGCATCTGTATATCGACATGAGTGTTGCTGCAAGACATCTATGCTATAAGACCTAACCAGTAAAGTCGGTCGGTTTAGATGAAGCTTACTAACAACACTTCACCGAACACGTCTATGATATCCCGGTTCGATTTCATTGACTTAACATCGGCGATTTAATCCCGAAAAAGTCTTACTCTTACGTCATTTTTTTAACTTCTTAACTCTTTTCGATCCCTCTATCTTACCTATTTGAGATATGGGTGTGAATATGTTTATATGTGGCGTAGATTTTAATCGTTTGAGTGATATGCGAAACTACAAAAATACAAGATACAACGCGCATAAAAACAATTATGGTTGCTTTCGAAATCCTGATTTGAACTCATCGAAGGCGATCATAAAATAATAACAGCCAGTGAGTTTTAAGTAAATATATATTATGTGATATTACACCCACATTTAAGTCATTATTACCGTAAATAAAACGTATGGTTACTGTGTGGTAGACAAATAAATGAACAATCTACTTTTCTTTTAATTATTTTTTAAAACCAAGTAAAATAATTAGGGTTGCTGCAAATTCGATAATATAAGTAAAAAGGACCACTTTGATCAATTTTGTCCCAGTTCTTTTAGAACTTTTTAAACAATTAGATATTAGGAGTACTAGAGACATAGAGCAGAATAACATAAGCTGCATTCCTCAAACCGGTATTAACAGTTGTAGTGTCAAAACATAAACGTAATACTTCATTAATAGATGATAACATTGACAGATGTAGATTTGGTGTTGATTGGCGGATAAGTCAAATTTTGGTTTCTTTTTAGTTAATAAACTCCCGCCATTGCTTATGAACGCTATGATAAGTCGAGACAAGTATGTATAATTGGGGAAACTAAAAGCGCGTGTTCTCGCTAATAATTGAGGTGCAGGGTAGGGCTAAATCTCAATGACACCCACAGGAAAGAATTAAGAAAGAAGAGAAAGGCAGGAGGATTGACTGTAATAAAGTAGTGTGTATTTCTGCGTGCTATTCCACTTCAAAATAGACTAATAAACATACCAGAATCAATAAATCATAACAATTAATAGTATTTTTTTCTGATACTTTGGTCTATGATAGCGTCATTTAATACCTTAAAAAAATATAAAAACACGTATCCATTTTTTTAGGGCAGAAAATCTATGGCAGAGTTAGCATTATAAATAAGGACCACCCTAGTGCTCCGTTTGTATTTATATTTGCAATTCAATGAAATTCTGTATCTGAAATATTATTTTATAAGCTGGGAGATATTTTACAGTTCGATTTAACTAAAATATTTGGTGAAACACGTTCAAAATCATTTATTTCCCCAAATACGACTTGCCAAGTTTGATAGAGGGCTCTCGAAGAAGGCGTGCTTGAAAATCAATGAGCGTTCATGTATGTAAACATTCAATAGTAAACATTTCTATTCTTCCCAAAGGTAGAGTACAATATAGCTCAACAATACAAAAATGCTTGAGAGAAAGAAATAAAGCGATTAAACAATTATGAATAAGCTTTTATTATTTCTAAAAAGGTAGATATTGACTAAATTTCAACTGAAAAGAGCATTGTGGACGAAAGCCATTCTTCCCTTTATTTACTAACGGCCTGGCAAAATAGGGCGTTCGAAGGTATTTAGTAGAAACAGTTTCGGCCGCAAAGTTATGTGTTGGAATTATCAGGTTTCCGGTATGAAATTGAAGCGACCCTCGAAAAGCTCTTCTACCAAAACTCCAATTACTCCGGCGACACAATGGCTCTGCAATGAAAACCATTGTATCATACAATGGAGAATGCAATCAGGATTCTGGGAGAACACCCAGTGGGACAATCAATGGGTCACTTACTCTCACTCCCACAAAAATGATAATACACCACACCGAAGAGATGCTATTTCATTGTATTATATTTAATCCCAAATAAAAATTAAAAACACCATTCGTCGACTATCTTTTTAAGGAGTGTGTTTTTAGAGTTCCTCGTTGGCTTTATCAAACTTTGCGTACGTAGCAAAATAAACGTCAGAATAATGTTCTAGGGCAGAAAATCTGACCTGAAAAGTTTTCTTCGTCGTTTCGCAAAGTTAGTGGTAGGCTTATAAAGTGCAAGAACAGATGCTATCATCTAATAGCTTTTGCAAACAGTTTTCTCACACCCAGATATGACAAAACACATAAAACAAATCCTTAATACAACTAAGAAAGAGCTAATGTCCAAACTTAATAGATAAATTTGTATTTAAATTCATAAACTATCAACAAGCATCTTAATTAAATATGGACCCATAAGTGAATCATATTAATTTTGAATATCAACAAGAACAAATGTACCTTTGTATTTAGAACTTTTAGAGTCAATCGAACAAAAACTGTACTTAAACAACGAATGCTGAGTCAATTTTAGCCAATTAGTAAGGGTCGAGATAAATATAATATTTAAAAATACAATTTTTTTGAAAATCATATTGTTTATACATTGTTACGGTTTTTTGCGACTTTTTTATACAATTCAAATCAAAAATAATCACATTTTGCATTTTTCTTGCTGGTATACGTACCACAGATTGAAAACCACTATTATGTACATCAATGTAATAAGCTTTTTGTAGAAACCGCTGAAATTTCGTTTCAATCTATTAGCTGGTTTAAATATTAATTTTACAAAATAAGCAGTTTTATGAATATCTTTCGAGCGAAGTTTGACGCGGAATACCCGGACTGTAAAGTGTTAAACGAAATCAATTTTTTTTGCATTTATATTTGCAAGTAAAAATAATAAACGTTTGATCATAGTTTGATATAAAGAATATTATGTTATTTTTGTATTCTGATTACACAAACCCTTTTTTGTACACTCTCGTAAATTAATGTCAAATCGAGATATTATTTCAGCAAATGATGAAAACTTTCTGAATCACTGATAGACGTATTACCTTTTAGAAGCTTTTCTGCTAAATCTCATTACCTATCAAAAAATAACAGTAGTTAAGATTTTTGTAATAGGCATTTTGTTTAATAGGCAACCATCTCAATTGTGCTTTTATTATTGATTGCCTCAATTCGTTAATCTTAAAAGGTTTTAAACAAATTTTCTTTTAATTAATATATTTTCACAACTTAGATTTTTGTAAATATTTCAGATTGATTTAAATAATCCTTGAATGAAAATCTATTTTCAAATTTTTTTTGACAAAATGTTAGGGAAGCGATTAAGGATTATAAGTGAGGGGGTCTCTTTGTTTTGTATAAGCATCTCTCTTTAAACGCTATGCAAACGTTTGATCCGGGAAAAAGGGGAGCAAGACTTCTAAAGGTTGGAATAACTGAAATTTTCATCTGAGCCGTTGAGGATAACTTTGAAAGGATTCCATTCAATACAGTACATATTGTATTTGCATCATAAAATGGGAATAGGTGAGTCCAGAAGAAGGATGCTTATATTTTTATTAAATCTTTCATAGCTTGAAATTAATACATACTTTAGCCTAAATCGTACATATCGGACATACGTTTACATTCTTATAATACGAATAAATATTTATGTACTGATACTAAATATATATTACAATTGAACCTCCATTATCCAGACCTCGATTATCCGGATTTTCGATTATTCAGATTGCTAGAAATAAAACAAATCATAATAATTTGTTGATTGTTTGTAATCGATGCTTTGAAACGCAGTGAGTTGAGACGTTATCTATCTAATAAATATGATGTCGAAATACAAAAAATGAAAATATTACAAAATTTACTAATTGTTTAATATCAGAAGAAGGAAGCTCAAAGTGGAAAGCTATTAACAATCAGGAATTACAGAAGTTAAAGAGTGTATTTTATATGGCTCATACAAAGATGATCAACTAGACAGCCAATATCTGGTACAATATTATGTGAAAAAGCAATATTTTTCAATAAAAAATTAAATAGAGATTTCACCTTCAAAGCAAGTACGGACTGGCTTGAAAAATTCAAAGGATGATGTAGTATTAGGAAACATGAAATTCACGTGGAAAATCTTTCATTGACACATTGAAGCTATTTGTGGAGAAGGAAGGATTCCACAAAGAGTTTATATGCAATGCTGATGAAAACGGTTAAAATTAGAAAAAACTATCCAACCAATCTTTAGCATCAAGACAATAGAAGAAAATACTGCACCTGGGTACAAAACCAATAAAGAATGTGTCGCTATAAGGATGAAAATTGTAACAGGCAGACATAGACTGCCACAGCTTGTCATTAGAAAATTAAAGAACCACAGATGCTTTAAAAATATCAAAAGTATTTTGGTTGAATATAATCATCAGAAAAAAGTCTGGATGTATTGTAAAGGTGTTAAACAATGGTATGAAAAAAAGTTCATATCAGAAGTGAAAAAATATCAAAACTCCATGAATAAAAGAGGGAAAAGGTTGTTATTACTAAATAGCCGTCTATAGAATGTTTAATCCAGATCGATTAAATGTTTAAGGTAAAATTTCTTTCATCAAATATCATATTGGTAATACAACAGATGAATCAGGGTGTAATAGAAACATTCAAAAGTTTAAATAGAAATTTGATGCTTCGACGATTATTGCAAGCAGAAGAAAATAATGAAGAAACAGTTATCAGCTTCAACAAGAAAATAAGTTTAAAAGATTGTTGCTATATTGCAGCAGATAGTTGGAATTTTTTAGTTGTGTCAACTTTGAAAAAATCATGGAACAAAATTTTGAAAAGACCATTAGTAAGTTCTAATAACGCGGTAAAACCTGATATAGGAGACATTTCGGAAGCAATAGCACACTTTTCTATATGTGCTGAATGCGATGAAGGAGATGAAATCGAGTGGTTAATTTGCGATGTAAATAATCCTAAATTCCAAATTTTGAATGATAAAAAAATAATTAAAGAAATATCTGCCTCCGAAGAACAAATTTGAGAAGATGAAGAGATATTGATCCTACACATTCTGAAGTTTTTCAGTGTTTAGATGTCTCCATAAAATGACTTGAGAACCAAGAACAGTGTAATTCAGGACAACTAATTTATATTAAGGATATTCGCGACTTAGCAGCTTCTAAACTTTAAGCAAAAATTAATCGTTATTTTTTTAAAATCAAAAATAATTTATTATATGCCTACTGACTACTTTCATTCCCAACTAGGTCCAGATAATCGATGTTCTACTGTGGTTTATGGATAAAACGAGTATAGTCATTGTGAATATATTCGATTTACAATTACCCCAACTTTAACGTAGATTAGGTAGGAACTGCGAAATATTATTGATATTTTGACGGTTAATTTCTTAAATTTATAATAATGATTTTTGTTGCACTACGTGATTTATGCACATCATATGCTAGCTCTTGAACAAGTTGGTTTAACTCTAAAATTTAGTATCCCCTTTGAGTTTACCAACCATTAGTTGAAGAGCAAACCAGTGAATACCAACATAATAACGAACAAAGTTACGTTTCGCAATTTTGTAATTTAATCATATCTTCCTTCGCTGCAAAAATGGGATGAGGATGCAAACAGAAGCAACAAAACCAATAAATCAAATAGTGCATTGGGGGCAGGGACTCTCAATGGTCACAATATAAATCTACGAATTGCTATTTCCAATTAAGCAAACGTCCAATAGTATAAATTGGATATGCTTAGTAGAGAGACAAGTTGGTTCTCCACTCCAAGAGTGGTCTGTTTAAGACCGCTTTGGCCTGTCTGGATGTGAACTCGGTTATATGAGCAAAATACGTGACATGAATGTGGAATACTAACAGAGAGGATCTTTTCCCTATTATTCAATATCTATTTTGTTTATGTCGATCATACAAAATGAAGGCATACCATCCAATAAATGCAACCTTTTTTATTATAAAATAAAAAATATAATCCCGAATACTTTTTTGTGGGCAGTATGGAAAATATTGCAAAATTATGTCGTCGAATTTAAATAATGTCCATACATTTCCAAGCGTAATGGAACGGAATACATGGCATAAAATACATCAGTGATGGAACATCGGTGTGCCAAATTTCTGTTTTTGGAAATAAATCTACTATATCTCTTGAGGCCTTTGATCTATTGAATGCTATACGTTTATATGCAATCCATAAAAGCGTTTTTTAACAAATTAATATCGAAAAAAATTGGATGCCCGTTGGCTGATATTGATATTGATATGATATCGAAATCCATGCGTTTTTATACTACTCGGCTTAATGAAAATTTTTATACTGTATGCTGGAATCATATACGAGAAATTTTCCTCATAAATAAATCCAAAACTCATTTTGAAATAACGGCTTCCTTGTATATACAAAAAAAAAAATTAATTACTGCTAAATTAATGAGATCTAAAAAAACATACTCAATTTAAGATTTAGTGATTTGGTTTGAATATAACTCATGCAAAAACATACATAAATCATCCATAATACCACTAAACGTAATTCAAGCACATTTTTATTTATATTACATTATAAGTGTAAAAATATTAGCACTATGTCAAAAATAAATATATTTAGATTTATACATATTATATGGTTGAGCAGTATTTTTGCTGATCATTAGCCAATTATCGTATTTTATACGAAAAGCGTGGATTCGCAAACAAAGAGTTAATGCTTAATGATAATAATTGTGATGCTTTCCACGTTAATCAAGATATGATTTGTTATTTTGATGAACTGTAATAATCGTATTTATGTAATTCACACGTGTAGTAATTCGTGGAATCGTCTTGAAAATAATATATAATCATTAGTTTTGTATTGCTTCCTGTCATTCAAGCTTTGAATATTATTAAATTCACAGATATCAGGGTAAACGTGCGATTAAGCAAAATGACATATTTTACACGGATTTTTCTCCTTTAACAATGATAAATTTTAGCGAAATTAAGAATTAATTGTCAAAAGACAGAGCGCTGGAATTAAGCCAATTTTTACTGAAGTTTAATCCAAAAACTACAGCAGAAAGTCTGCTAGATATTTTGATTGGAAAAAAATGTAAAGAAAAAGCCATCTATTCTTACAATGACATTGATATTTTTGTAAAAATTAAAAAATATTACATAAAAGATGTACCCATAAAGATTTTCGTTTTATAAATGTAATATTTGAATGCTGATTTTATATTTAGCATATTATTACAAAATGTAATTTCTATCGTTAGATACAACTTGTATTCATATATTTGGTAACATTTAAATGCCTCTGTCATAAACATCAAGGGCTTTGAACTAAAATATTCTAAAACGTCCATTTTGGACCTCATAGTTTGTTTTGTATTTCCCATCAAAAGATGCTACATAGATCTAAAAAGATAGAAATCCGATGCGAGCGATGTCTGGAAAATAAAGAGGATGTCGAATTGTCATCCATTCAAGACTATTAATTTTTTCCCGTGCTATTTTCGCTGTATGGAGCAAATAACGTTTATTCTTGTTATTTCACTTGTCTTTGAAAGAGGGTAGTTTTTATTGTATTTCCGCTGCTAAATGGTCTAATTAGTCATAATAAAATATTACATTTATTTTTTGTCCTGGTTTAAAGTGTTCCAAAATGAATGACACCCTTGCAGTTCCACCAAACAGTTAAAAAATTTATTGTTGTCGGGCCGATCTTAGGGGTCTGTTTTTTCTATCTGACCATTCGATAGCCATTGACTTTTACATCATAAAAATGACGTTTCGGATTCCATTTTTAGAAGTTGTTCGATCGTCCAGATTCTCTTTGCTTAGCTCGTGTGACACACATCTTCCTTATCTCCACACCTTAAGAAGAAGAATGCTTCAGAAGAAGTATTCTTCTTCTTAACAGATTACGGTCCGGGCGATTCCGCACTGTTCTTTTTGCTGGCGCCAGACGATTCCGATATCATTTAAGCTACGGTATTTAAAATTGCTTTGTTGGATTTAGAAAGGTACTTCAATTAGATTTGTCTAATGAATCCAAGCGTCCTCCTGAATAGTCGTGTTTGTTCCAAAAGGACACGCATGCGAGTCCTCTGGGTTTCAACTTGTTAAAATGCCATATTTGTTATCGAATATGGATGATTTTGAGAGAAGACTTTTCTAGTGATGAAATTTTTCATGTAGGTTATTGCAAATTTTTAATGCTTTTGAATAGTCATCTTACTATGAAAACGAATATTTTTGGCGTTGAAATTATACTCTAATAATACAATATAATAACCGTACAAAAGCAAAAATGTTATGTCCATATTAATTGTGATATAAATTTGTTCTGTTCGTTCACAATTGATTTTATATGTCTCAAAAGATACTATTATGAGGCGACGACGTGTGGTATACGCGAGGAACTTTAACAGTATGACATCATGTTTTTTAATTAAAAAAGCTCAAAGGTTTAACTAGAATTTAATATTTGAAGTCTTCGCTGACATATAACGAGAAGCTTTAAGCAATTCATTTGCTTCGTGGTCTCGCGCCGGGGAGTGGTTAATTTTCGTGCTAAAAATTTTGGAACTCGTCGTAACTTTCTCGTATGAGGGGGTCAGTATTAAATATATACGACAGGGGGGCGTCCTAGAAAGAAATACAGTAAAATGAGGCGATTTCAGCTATTTCAGACTTTTACATTGATGGCGTTAACATTGTTCTGCACTTCGGGCTTCAGGTCACCGGATAAAATCCGGGCCACATGATGGGTCTTCCGCGTACGAGAATATGCTTGGAGATTTACGATCAACTCGCTGGGATGTGCGAGCTTGTTCTCGAGGCCCATAAAAATGCAAATGATTTATGTGACACATATTTACCTTTCCAGATAACCATTATGGCCAAAATTTTATGAGTTTTAAATATATTTTATCTTCTGTACGTGATTGAAATTCGCCTACAATAAAGTAAGTCGGACGGATTCGCGACATTGTTATGAGCCACCCTCTCACTTCGGTCTCGCGCGGATTATGTTACTTTCAATTCATTTTTATCTTGTTATACATTCGTTTTTATTTTTAAATATGGCCATTGAAAAATAAAACAAATATCAAAAACTCCCTATGTCTCCGAAAAAGAAAATTCTTCCCGTTTTAAGCTAGCTCAAAGAGGAAATGTAGAGTAGAGCAATATAACTAAAAAAAACTTGAGAATATATTACTCCCGTTTTGGTCTTCAGAGCCAAAATAATGGCTTCCAAAATAGATTTTTCTCGGATATTTATATAAAATGACTTGCACGGAATATGAATATATATACGGATGAGTTGATTTTATCATATAAAAAAATAAAAACCCTTATTAGCTTTCATAACATTAATATAATTTTATTGTAAATATTCAAATTCAAATCCCGATTAATGAAAATTATCAACATATTAACGAATTTGGGGATCGGAAGTATTAAGATTTTCGACTGATTCAAGTGCATTCAGACTTCCTAAATCTGAAAAACTGAATTCTGAGACAATTACTAAAGCATCTATAAGTAAATTGATTTGCCACAATGGTTAAAATAGCATTGAAAAGTATTCCTATTCAGATAATCATATTTTAGAAACCTAACTTGACCCTAGAATACTATATTTTTAATCAAAATTGAGTATCAGAGTATAAACCGATTATTTTAAGTCTCAACTTAAATTTCGTGCCATAAATATGCCCATAATTGGGAGAAGTCCACTAAGGTCTTAAAGAACATGAACTATGAAGTGTTAACCGTTTGAGAATAATTTTATGAAATCGATGATTAAATCTATTGATAAGTCATGAAGATTCTATTCCATCAATAGTCAATGAATGAATAAATCAATGTAAATGATCCATAATTAAAAAGAGTAAATTTGATTGGAATTGTTTGTAGACATTGACAATCATTGTACACAATCAACGATATATCGTTGCTTAGTATCCAGAGGGTTAAATAGAACCATTTTATTAGATGAGATTATATAAATGAGTGGCACAAAACGTTTGGTATGATGATATTTTAATCAACAATTACAATGTATATGAACCAGAACCATAATAATAGCAGTCAAAAAATGTATCCATGAAATCCATTCATATCGAATGTCAATAATGATGTTAAAGAATAGCCTACGTGTGTCTGTCTGTAATGGTTATGTCTTAAAAATTCTTACTTATTTTAATCCTAAGCTAAAATCAAACTCAAATAATGTTAAAATATTAATATTTAGCACATGCTAAAAATGACTCATTATCTATATTTTTCAGCCATGATATGCAACATTTTATGATTTAAAGCTTGTGGAAAATTAATTAAATTCCATGTTTTGTAGACAACATAAAAATATCGAATCCTAAATTTTAACTTAAAGTATTATTAAATGTTTAAAATCTAGAGATACTTTGAAAGCTGCCTGCACTTTAAGGTAGAATCTACTCGGCAAATAGTAGATAAAGGCTTAAGCATCGGGCTTCTCGGCAAGAAATAGGTCTCAGAAGATTATATCTGGAAAATCCAACTCGCAGTCTTGGTCTTTGTATGGTATGAACTTATAATTGAGGAAGTAGGATTTAGCTTGCTCAAATATTTATAGAAAAGCTTAAGATGCAATCCTCTGATTAAATTTATTTCATAACCAAACAAATTAAAAATGTATCTATTTTGAGTCATATTCCCAGAGATGTTCGAATCAAATTGATTTAGCTGTAGGGATAAACAAACATTAAGTCGCACTGGTCAGAGATCATATCGTGGTTTCATGTTTGGCATCACAAGATGAATGTGTAGATTCAAAATCCGAAGTTTAATTCGATTTTATAAGGAGGATACTCATCTCGAACGCTTCGGGAGGAAATCGAAGCGTAAGAAAGCCACAAATCTTGAAAGCCTTCGACCATTGTAGGTGTTTACCCATGATAAACGGTAAACCGCATCAAAACGTCTTCGGCCGTCGATTTATGACCAACCTCTGAGGAAATTAAGGCAATATTCTACTCCAAGTATCTGGATTAAGTCTTCTTCGGCGCCGCCGGAGCGAGGAATTTTTTGAATAAAAGGACGACTTGATGTCGCATTATTCATTTGATACAGCTTGCTTTCCGCAACGAAAGCTTGCGAGGCCATGATAAATATTTGCCCCAAGTAATGTGTGCAGTTAGAAGATTTGCATTGTATATAGGATTATTCTGCTGCTGGATGGTGTTTGCTATGCAATTCAGCTGGTCTAGAATTTGCATCAATCACACGCTTAATCATATCACGAGCGAAACATTGTACAGGACGCAGGAGCTTAATAATCCTACTCTATTCAAAGCTCATAACGGATCGCTGTTGGCTTCAGTGGTTAATTGAACAGAAGTGATATTTCAGCGACATTATAACAATTGAATAACAAATTGAATTTTGAAAAATGATTCCAAAGTATACGAAAATATTATTTATTACTTAAATTCATGTGTTTGCTCACTTATATTTTATCCATCAGAAGAATTTGTCACAAAACATATAATTTGGAATTAGGGTTAATAATATATGCTCGTCGATAGGAAGTCCAAGAGCGGAAATCCCAAGACGTGAGAAGAGAAACAAGGCAAGGAATAATAATAGTGTATTTATTGATGGTTTAACTCAATTTCTATGTTCACGAAATGCGTCACTAATCCGTGTCCACAAATGCGTTAACACGACATTTGGATACCACACAAACTGTCTGTGAATAACAAAGCTGATCGACAGAATATTAGGTAAAGCGGAAAGAAATGTCATTTTTTTTTTGGTTGCGTCTTTGCCGTCAGTTTGCCTCGGTTTGTTGTCAAGTGAATACGTCAAGATTGAAGCCATTTTGAAGCTCTGTTGTTTGTTTTACTTTTTCAAATACTTTTTTAGCCACAGTGAAAATGTCCAAGCCAGAAATTGATGAGACCCATTTGCGATCTTGTTTATTGTTTTTATTCGATAAAAGATTAAAAGCAAAAGAAGCTATCCAGAGCATCTGTGATACATATGACAACATATTGAATATTCGAAAATGTCATAGATGGTTCAAAAAATTCAAAAGTGGCGACAGAGAATTGAAAAAGAAACCAAGACGACCTCCAATAATCGATGATGACGTATTAAATTCTCTGGTAGAATCTGATCCTCGAAAAACAATAAAGGAATTATCGCTAGACATCGGCTATCCCTGGTTGTGCTTATTATGCTTTTTTGGCTCATTGAAAGTCGAAAGCTTGAAATTTCGATGAAAATTTATTTAATGACATTTGCATAAAATTTCTATAATAACGTTTACTAAAAAGTTAATATTGATTAGTTGAATAAATTTGAATCAAAAATTTTCTGTAAAATTTGTTACAAAGATGTGTAATATTCCGTCGGTTATTAAATATATTTTACAGCGTCTTAGTTGTTGTTTTATGATATTATTTGCTTTTAAAGACTTTCGTTTTTGAGCGAAGTTTTGATGGTTTTAATTTTCTGTACACAAAAACCTCGTTAGAAATTCGATAAAAATGTCGAAACTGGTAGTAGAAGATACAGCTTGAAGACGAGATGAAGTTCATTAAAATTCCTGAAATACTCCGAGTTGAAAAACTGAATTTGCCCGCTTATGCCATGTTAAAAACTAGCTGAAAATTTATATAAAGAAACGAAGTCGGCGAAGGATACTTTTTGCCGTGTTGTAAGTCTAGAACTTAAATTACTTTCGTATTTGAACAAGGGACTTTTCGACAGGTTGGCATGTCATGTCTATGAAATAAAAAACCTTTTTGCATCTAAATAAAATATCGTTCTTTCAATTTGAGCTTTTTAAATTCCTTCTCATTCCGAGCCATCAATCAATAATACCTTCGTCATCCATGTCATTATTCGCAGTCATTCAATTAAACCTATTCGTGGAATGTGCTTCAATGCTGTATGGGGCGATTCGTTCTTATAAAATCGCGATTATCATTTTTTGCAGCCATATTTTCTAGTGATACTTTATAACTCTTCAATAAATCAGTTTTATGGCCATTGCCCTATTAGCAATCTGCGATTGTTACAACTTTCCTGCCGGTGTGTGCCACTGCCCGTCTTAATATCTGGATGAAAGATGAGATTTTTTGATTGATTGCCTATATCTGTGACTTTTATGTTTTTGTTTGTCAAAAACAGGTCTGTTGACTTTGACTAGACCTTATTTTTTTCGTGATGGATTGGGGGAAAAAGAGTTATTGATAGCCCCAAGGCGCTTTGCGAAATATAACGTTGTCGTAAATGCGTATGTTTTATTGGGTGTACAATGATTTCATCACTCATTTTCCTATGAGAAACATAAATTACGTACTCCGATAGTATTTAATATTATTTGATACATTCATATAGACACAGCCTTGACCTGAAAATAAGATAGGGCTCTTATTATTATGCATTATGTGTACAAGCTCCCAAATGGCGTTTCAATAAATAACAAAGATTATGGGGGGAAAATGTATTTGTGTTGGTCCTATCACATTTTGAATTGTACTAATTGGTTTTAAATATTGAAAAATTCGAAAAAAAACAGAGCATAATAAATTCAAAAGTTGCGTTTGAATACACATTTATGTCTTTATTTCAATTATTTATTTAATAATTTATCAATTTTAAAGTAAAAAACACTTGCTCGTTATAACCGTTATATATAAAATTAATAGAGAGGTGCCCACAAAAGATTTCTTTGGTGGGCACCTCTGTCGTTTAAATGAATTCTTTTGGTGACCTTAATCCGTGGCTAGCACGGTCCCCAGACCTGACACCAGTGGATTTTTTGCCTGGGGACGTATCCTAGTCTCCTAATTTGAAGCCACTAGATTTTTTTGTCTGTGGATGTGCCCTAACATGTGAAGTCGCGTTATAAAAAAAGCGTGTTGTACAAAAATATGCCACAATTTATCAATCGTCTTATATCAAAATCGTATTGTATAAATCCGTATTATACAAGGTCCACGTATATGGGCTTTGAAAGCCACGTCTAAATGGTTTGTTGATTTTGATTATTCATTTGAGGCTCTCAAACTTCTTCTTTATTGGATTCGGGATGTTAAGTAATTGCTTGTAAGTAATACTGAGCATTTAAAACAGTCTTTCCAATCATTCTCAATCAAATTGCTCGTTATAACCGCGAGCAGGTTGTTAATTTTGTGCCAAAACGTGTTCTACTATACCGTTATTTCTTTAGTATCTTTCGCTTTCATTTTATAACATCATTTCTGACTAGCATAACTGAATATATACTCTGTATGCTCTTATTCTTTATAATACGTTTACTCTTTAATATTCATTATATAGACAATTATAATCATGACTAAACAAGTTTGATATTTAGTTATGAATTAGCATGAAATCTTTCTTGTAATTTTTAAATTGTACATTTAAGTACATTTTGAGGAATACCGAAATAAGTTAGTCGAAATTATCGTTTTTGATACTCCATTATTAATTTGTTAGACCGTTTATGCTGATTAACGCATAATAAAAGCGTTTTTTCCACGAGAACGAAGTGAAAATTTTAAGCAATCCGTTTCCTCAAATTAAACAAAACGAACATCCTGAAATATCGGATGGGAAAATTTTCTTTTCGTTGTTCTCTGGTATAAATCAAATATTTGCCGAGAGAGATTTTATATCCTTGAGTTCCTACGGAGCAGATTTGTTTTCAAATTATCCATCTTCTTGTAATACTATAATCCTGAATGAGAATGGCGCTCACATTTATTCGGCGAGATGCGAATTAAATTACTATAAATAAATCGGATAATTAGCCTTAATATATGAAATAATATTGTTATTTTGCAGATATATTCTGGGGTTTATCAGATTACTGTTGATGATTCTGGAGTTATTTTAGATATCTAGTTCTATTATTATGGAATATATTTTTCCTTAACTTGTTGTGTTAGCGTAAACATATTCGCCTAAAAGTTGTTTCATCTTATTATTATCACCAACCAACTTTCAGCGATTTCAATAAAACTTTATTATCGTATTATGGACATGAAAAGTTGAATATCGTTATAAATAATGCTTAGTGTTAAATAAAAGAGATAAGCTTCTATTACAGATTGTTTACAATCATTTCATTATATATTGATATCAAAAATGAAATAATTAAATCTTTAGGCGGACTTAATTAAAAATACTTTACTGCTATAACGAGTTGGATGACACTAACAGCGTGGGAGCGTCATACACCAAGCCATTTATCAACCAATTAAAATGGACTCCAAATTAAGATTAATAAACGTTTATTTTTAGATGAAAACAATCGATTTGATTTATATTACGATATGAATGTTTGTATATAACGAGACGATAGCCAAAGCTATGAGATAATTGGATAATAGCTGTTAATCCGTTCCATTGAAGCTTATCGTTATATATCATTATTTAGTGCTCGAATAGCAAGCCTATACGATGCAAATACTTAGCTCAAATACGTTGCTAAATTTATCTGAAATACAAAAGCACCACTGAAATCGCCTTATACTACAATCTCACTTGTAAATAATCCCAAACCTTTTTTAGTAGGTTAATTATGCGAATTTTAATGAGTAATCCCCCCTTACTAAAAGCCAACGCATTATTCATGAATTCATGAATTCGTTGACCTAAAAGGTAGTCTTCACTCAACAACTGTTTCAATTATTTCTCCTTTCACTAGATTATGTGGCATTTGCTCGGTTTTTTCTTATTTTTTAAGAAAATAATCGCCGGAATGGGGATGAAAAGAAAATAATGAAAATCTGTTGCTTACGGGCGAATAACTGCTGGAATATTTATCAGTAAATATATTAGCACTTCCCCTTTATAAGGATCGTATTTTAAAGTAAAGTCAAGATACAAATGTAATAAATAAACAACAATGAATAATTAATTCGACGTATGTCTGTCTGTTCATTACACTGTCCAATAATCTTAATTTAAATTAGCTCAATTAATCCTTAGAAAGCTGCCATAATTATATTTTTTAGTCACATCTTATACATTCTATATTAATGTATTATTTGCTAAATGGTTACGATATAAAAATAAAAAAAATATTTAAATAAACAACAATTTGGTATTATTTATTTATTCATTCGTCGCTGCGACTTGAAGATCACGTTGTTCGCATGCGAACCCGCTATTAAGAGAATCTCGGCGCGATGCATAATCGATTTCGGGATCGATCGCAGCGCAATCTGTAACAATGGTCCCGAACCACGAGTCGGCTGCGATGAACGACGGAACATGTTTATAATTTAATTCGCTCGATGATGGAGGTTGAAATGAGACAAATGATGCAGATGATAAATAAAATATCGGCACAACGTATTTATTCAATTAACCCACAGTGGGAGAAACAAGAGTTTTTTCGGAGCATCTTTTTGAACTCGAAGATGGTCTTCTTCTTGATGATTCTCCTTCGTCCTCGGCACGTAACATGTTTAATGAAAAATTGCTCACACAATTCTGGTGTGGTATGTATCATTCATACTCAAATGCTTGCCTTTCGAGTTTTAGTTCTATTTGTGTTTACATATTTCTAGGAGAGTGGATTTTCAACTCTCTTCGTTTAAAATATATAAATAAATTAAATGTTGAGAATGACATGAAGTTGACGTTGACAAAAACTCACCCGCAAATTTTGAGACTGGTTAATAACATGCAATTTCAACCATCACATTATATTAATTAGTAAACAATTTAAAATAAAATTATACTAAATATAACTGTCTTTGTTGTTTTTTTAATTCAATTGCATTGAGGTTATTGGATCTTGTTTTTTGCTGAAGGATTGCAGACTATGTAAAGATATTCTTTATTAAAAAATTACATCTATATTCTGAATAAATCTATTTACACGTTATAAAATATTACCTTATTCTCCAATGGTAAAGTAGCTTCTACGCCAGAAGTATTTGGTTTAATGGAAACATTGAGTGCTTTGCATACGTTTTGCTTCGGGAAATAAATTCACCCTCCCAACTCACTCCTGACTCGATGGTATACAAGCTAAAGGACACTTAATTCTTTTCAACCGGGAGCAACTCCCGAGAAAATTTGACCATCAATTTTCCTCGGCTGCAAGTTAATTTTGCATTTTAGGAACAAATTGAATATATAATGGGCAGCTGGTGCCACATTGGTTTTCCGATAGCTTCATATTGCGAGAAAATTGATGAACGAAAATTCTGATTCAGAGGAAAAGCCTCTAAAGCTGCTTATCACATAATCGGATTGGTCTTTTACGCAAAACCAGGCTACGGCCATTTTGTAAATTTTACATTTCTTTATTTACAATAGATGGTGACATTAAGTGATTATCATTGTCTTTTATGCAAATTCACTATTCTCAGATAAAAACACTGCATATATTGTTCGAATATGATACAAATATATTATAATATACTTTTGCTTCAAAGAAAGTCTACAGAACCATGATAATTGATCTAAGTTACTCCAAAACTTTGATTATGTTAAACACATCGCATATTGACTTTTTTTCTAAGAGCTCCAAATGAAACTTTGTACATTAAAAGTTAATTCGTTAATAAATACTTACTTTGTAAAATAAGTTATAAAGTAATTATTCAAAGTTTTATGCCAAGAAAATAAGATCGATTTAACGTCATAATAATTACTCGCCCTTCAGGCATAATGTAAATGAAGGGTCGCAGTAATAAAATTTTAATAACGATGATGTTTAAATACATAGAGGTTACATAAACAAATAATTAAAATAAAATTAACATCCCTCTTATCATCTCAAAGTAATATAATCAACGTGATCTGCATATCATTTATTAAAATTGAATTTTTAGTGAAAAATGTTTTCACAAAATGAGCAATATTTACTTCTGTAATAATATCATTAATATGCTATTCTTGATTATAATTTGCATAAAAACGATTAAAATATTTTTTTAACAAATTTCTATTTATTGCAATATTTATTATTGGGGATCTATTTGCTCAAATGTAGAACAAAAAAAAAATGAAAAAAATCCTACGAACTTATTGAGTGATATGTTATCAAACGAAATGTACTAACACATATTATTTAATATTGCCTTGTCAGTGGTTTTGGACTCTGCACCAATATTAACTATTTACAGGCATTAAATGGCAATACCAATGTATCGTAATGGACTCGCAAATTTTTGTAATCATGAAAAACATTTTATCCGCAAATTAAAAGCTTTTTGGCGCAATAAAGTTTTTATATGCCTATAAACTTAATCAGAATTTTACCATTGCAAAAATGTAAAAACATTAAAAATGATTTACCTTGAACAAGTGATTCTCACGTTATACTATTTGTATGAATACAAACATACGATCATCATTGTTTCCAAAAATTTCATAGAAATATATAACATAAAATATAAGCTTATAACTAGATATTTATCGATGCTTGAAAATATGCTTGATATCGGTCATTTCAATCATTGTACAGCATTATTATGCTTTTTCTCTTACATTGTATTTTAATTATTTAGTGGTTATTCACAAAACAACATTTGGTACATATTGTTGTTGCTCCTTTATGAATGAATGAATAAATGCATTTATAGGAACAGATCCCTGAAAAGTTGGAAAACTTTACCCTTATTCCGTGTTGAACACAAAGTTTCACTGTTAGTTCTTTGAAAATGCACCTTTGCACAGTTGTACTTCTTTTAAATTTACAATTTAATAACTAAATTCAAATTGAAAAATGTCTTACAAAGCAGAATCAATAAGAATGTAGTCTGGATATTCAATATTGTTCTTGTAAATCACAACATACTTTCTTTATATTTTGACGATGCCCTTACAATTAACAAATACTTACATACTTAATAAGATATATCTACTAAATACTAACATATTAAATAAGAACAATTTTTTTTTAAATTACATGTTCACATGTATCTACTATTGTAATGGATAAATAAAGCTAATAGTAATAAATCCTAATTTAACTATATGTAAAAGATAACGAGAAACAACTATATATAATCTTTAATCCAGGGGTAATCATTATATGAAGATTACTTACTAATATGTGAGTAGGAGTATAGACGGGTATAAAACAGATGAGAAAGTCGACCAATGGTCTTGGTCGCAGGAAGATCCTAGCGGTCTCACAGTTAGAGTCATAAATATATTAACCAAAAATGATTATTTTCATCACTAATTGACTATCTTCTTTATTGGCGGAATCATCTATCATCAGCGAAGTGCAGCCCAGAGATTAAGAAGTTAATGTTAATAAAATCAAGTCTTGACATGTTAATAAATAATTAATAAAAAAAAATTAAAAATATTTTAGAAAAATTACAAAACAAGCCTCATTTCGCTCGAGACGCTTGCATATCCCATTGCGGTCATAAAATGCCTTTTGTTTTTAATGTTGGTTTGTATAATGCAGTTAAATTTTGAATAATTCATCCATTCTGATCACGTATAGCATAGTGTACGTGCAGGAATATCAAACCCTATGGGGAATCACCTCTTCCACCCTCAAGAAAATAAAGCTCTAACTTTTCACAGTGAACAAGTTTAAACAAAGCTGAAATAATATTTGCTGGAAAAGCGCTCCACCAGTGACGTGTGTGATTTGTCAATGCGATTCCTTCCTTTTCCCATCCACTGGGAAAATTGGAGGGAGCACATTGACGGATCATACACGAGCAGAAAGAACTTTGCCTACTGTTTACTGAGTCAACTTAGTCTTGTGCTATGGGAACCATGCCGTGATGTAACGAATCGAGCCGAAAGGGTTGTGCGTGATCCCAATGTCACCCCGCAAGAGAAATATCAAATCAGATATTCGGCGGCTTGACTTATATTCCAATATTAACCCTCTGCCATTTGAGAGCAATTGCGTTCATCATTCTTTATACCGCAGCATCGACAAATCTTTCCCTTATTTGACATCATTCTAATTTATATCCACCTGTAAACTTATTACTCAACATAATACATAATATATCGTCAAATAAACGGTATAATATACTGCAACGCTGAGAACTTTTGCATCCCCAATTAAGGATAAAAGGCACAACAAAGCATCCAATTTGAACTTTCACTTCACTATGCATTCGATATTGGATGCATTTAACTTCGCCTTTGAGTATTTATACACGTTTGTTCACCCTGAAGATTTTTAGAGTAAGCATATCAAGTTACTATTTTGTAGTTTTTTATTAAATTAAAAAGTCATATAACTAATGAGTATCGAAATAAATTAAAAACCATGTATAATAATATTGTATGTAACGTTGAAGAGGGGGCGCTCTTGGGGGTAGAGTCCCCTGGCGACTGCCCACCCCCAGGTGCTCGTCGGGATGAAAGACTCTCTTCTCTAAATAACTATTTATTCCACACGAGAGAAATATCTGGCTGCAGGAGGGACAACTTCCCGCAGCCAAGGCTAACCGAAGACTCTACTGACTCTCGCCTCCTGCGCGTCACTACTCAACCGGCAAGGGTGCGCGCGCAAAAAGCGATCGATCCGTATGCAAGTGCAATGTCTCCGTAGGGTCACAAGAGATGGCGTTGTTAAAATAACACATTGCACCTAAAGAGAGATGGACGATGTAATTTTTAACAGCACTACTACTTGGGGTAAAACTTATTTGACTCATTGGTGCCATATCCGTTTTCAGAATGATTTCAGACTTTTCTTGGATTTTTTATGTAGAGATTTACCGTTGGAATTAAAAATTAATTCCAGTTTCCTTGGATTTGGACCCGAACCTTCAAAATTAGAATCAAAATCTAGCCCACTATACTAACATTAACTATGTATTGCTTCAAATTAGACATTCACTCGGTAATGATAGCATTTGGACAACACTAATGTAAATCCCATTGATCATTTAGATACATGTATTTTTAAAACCATCAAGTTTAAATCAAGAATATGGAAAAAAATGGTTTGCTTTTTAAATAAATATAAATAGCGGAGTTTGGTGCACTTTGTTTGTTAGAAGAATAGTTATTAGAAAGTTAGTGGCCTAAAAAAATGTTTAAAAACCATTTTTACCCATAATATTGTGAAGTATTGAAAAAAAACAAGCAAAATCATAAATAATACTCCATTGAGTCAGAAAATATATTTACATTTGCATTGTTTTAGAGTGCTAACAAATGGAGAGATTTCGAACAATGTGGCAACCCGCGTTCGCGCGAACCAAATGTTAACCGCTAACGAATATTTATGCAGCGCCACGGAAGCGGATTTCTGGGCGTTAAAAATATGTAGACACAAGTAAATAATTCAGTCTTCTAATAGTATTAACCTGTTGATGAATTGAACAACTTTGTATATTAAGGAGTTACTTGAGTTTTGAAATTTAAGAAAAAAATATTTTTTTAAATTATTTTATCTAATAGTATGTCAAGAATATATTTCCAAAGTGTCTTCAAATGAGAGTAAAATTTTAAGTGGGAATTCCAAAACCCACAGCATTAACAGTGCCCCATATATCTGTTTCATGGTGTGCTTGGCAGCGTGCTTTAGCTGCAAATTCTCTCTTATGATTTAACACAATTACGCTATATTATCGAGTGATGTTTTATTAGCAATCAAGACAATTTATAAAGAGTTTTATTTTAAGAAGAAAAGAGTATGAGAGCATAGAAAGAATGACCATCGCATACTCATAGCCGATAAACACAGAAGCTGGGACTCAAGAAAGAAGAATTATTCTCAGGCAAGAGCAAACGGATGCCTCGGACATTATAGATATTGACGATTTATTGCTACTTAAAACTTTTTTGCTTTTATCCTCAAAACTCTATTTTTGAATATTCTTCACTTTTTACTTAGTGCAGCATATTGTGTTTTTAAACATTAAATTTTAGATCTTGGTATTGTGAATAGTTTGTTTTTTTGGAATTTGATAAAATCCGTCATTATAGAAACAAAATGGTCGCTTTGGATTTATGTCATTAACAACAAAGCATGACATCACTTGGCTGTTAACTACCACAAGTGATTTCAACGTCAAGCAGTGGTAATCGCAGTGACAGAACAGTAACGCCGTTCTGGAATATATTCAATGGACGACAAAACACATAGTGAAGATATCCGGAATTTCATTTGAATATAATGGCACCAAAATGTGGTTATTCATATCGTATGACGAATAGCTCCTCGCTTCTATGTCAGAGTGACGCGCTTTGTTCAGGTGATGCAATTTGATGAATTTGCCGTGAGGTGGATGCATCGTCGTAGTGCAATAGGAAGTGGGAGAGTAGGGTGGTTAATGCGGTTTGCAGAACAAATAGACATTTACAAGACCACAATTCAACCCGCCATCGTGCTTAGTCACTTAATCAACCTTCGATAAATCCCACCATGATACATCCTGTACATTTAATAATGTAAAAAATTAAAATATAAGGAGAAACGCTATGTGAATCGACGAAATGAAATGTTTCATACTCAAAGTATGGAGTATTACGTGGTGAATATTTTATGCGACTTTAGAGTTTTGAAGATCGCAGTTTTATGCCGAAACTTCATGAAATTCAATATGGAGTGCCGTAAAGAATATTGTTGAACGTTATGTGCGCTAGAATGAATGTAAACGTCCAGGTTGGTTCACCAAATTTTTATTTCTTGCGATTTACATTTATATTCATTCGTATGGCACGCAAAAACTTTATAATAAAAATCTCATATTTATAATAAAATACATTTTTTCAGTATGTCATAAAATTCTCATCCTTCAAGGCAAGGAAGCTATGTAAGCCTTGTCTTAAATTTAGGAGTAAAGTTATACAATATTTCTATATAATTTAATTCAATGGCTTGTTTTAAATACGGTATTTAATATACATTTCAAATTTGCTTAGTATAACAAATTATCGTTTTCAATGTATAAACGTACTGAATATTATGCGAATTTATTTTGAATTTTTAATGAATATTTATAATAAATTTGTTTGCTATTATTTTATTAATTATTCAGTGAGATTGTATGCATATTTATAACTTCATCGTCCCCATACTCCAATTCTTAACTTAATTAAGAATTTAGAATTCATCTCATTTTAAACCATCAACCATCATTTTATGAAGCTAAAAATAAACGATACTAAGAGCATAATGTAGAAATAAATAATAATTTTATTTAGTTTTGAATTTATCAATTATGATATTAAATTGTAGGAGAGGTCTTTGTCGCATACATCAGAAATACGCTACGCGCATGTGTAATACCACCATTGCTATGTGTAATCACTACACCAGTAACAAGCCTATTTTATTGTATATTACACAAACACAGTTTTATCTTTAAGCTAATAATTTCTATAGTGTGAGAAGTAAAATGGAGAAAATGGTAGATTCGGTAAAAGTGCAAGCCTTTTCTAGCGAACTTTTCCTAAGATTCAAAAAGTTTCACTTACGCAATAGTGCTCATACGTTTTTTTAATCATCCTCAATATCCGATCAAAGGCGACAGATAAATGATGTCTTCTCCCAGTTAAGGCATACTGCTCAGGGATTAAGGTGTACTCTAACGTTTACAATAGTGTCAGATCCAAAACTCCCCACCACAGAGTACCCACTGGAAAGATCGAACCAAACATCGTCATCTTAATCCCACTATGCATTGTTATCCCATGCCATAGATAATGTATGATATGAGCAATTTTTAAGATCATAAAAAAATGTTTTAAAAGTCGAACAATTCTTCAAAGGCTTTTTATTTTATATATTGTTCTATTATAAGAATTACATGTTATATATTTCGTATTTAGATTCGGTTATTTTATAATATTATATGCAATAGTCACCGGTGGTTTTTCACTAGATAAGCACTTTGTGCAAGCTTCATATGGGGTCATTATATTGCATATTAAATGTGCAGGTTGAAAGGCTATATTGCCACAACAATACAACCACGCATCTAGCAAGCCCTCACTGTTAAAACCGTAATATTAAACGACTAATTCTGAAGCTCAATAATTCAAACAGGCGAGCTTATTGGCCACGACTTGACTTGCAAACAACTTCTGCAGCATTAGATTAATTACCACATTGTTGATGCGCAGATGGCGAACATCCCTAGTTATGTTTGATTTCGGCTTTGTGCAATCTGCTTAAGGGACTACGTGTGAGGCAATACTGTTGGCATGTTTGTCTACGGGCAAAACTTCGGTCCAGACTCAACAGTTGCGGTCTCAACTTCCCTGCGACCCTTTGAACCTCCTAAGTCCCCTAATTATTACTAAACTACCCCATAAATTCACGCACGTGTAAATACATTAAACCAACACGCATCTATAAAGCAAAGAAAAAAGTTCCATCGATCGATTGATATTCAGGAAGAAAGCTCAAGGCAGGTACTCTATAGAGCTTTCCGTCCTCATTTATATCAAAATTCATCCCAGCACTTGTCGTGAAAATCTTATTTGGGCTTAAGGAGGTTTGCTTTGCTAATTATTTAAGAATTAGTGTTCATTCTTCGCCTCGAAGCCTAATGACGCAGATCGCACTGTTGAGACACGTCTCCGTGCATTAAGGCAATTTGTAATTAAACACGTTTCCTTATTAATTTAATCTTCTTCACCAATATCATATCCTTGATTTGGTTACACTCTCCAGAATTAGGTTTACATATTACATCCCTAAAGTTATGTGATACTCTCGTCGATTCTATGTAGAATTACGCAACAGGATGTGTCAACTTAATTGAATATTTCATTTAACAAGTATAAAAATAGATTTACCCTTGTAGAATTTAAATCAATAAGGTTTTACTAATCGGGTGCTGCGCTGGTTTTTATTTTATTTAAATATTGAAGTGAACTCAAATCTGTACAGAATATATTTTCTTGATCCAACATATATGGTTAAATTTAATATTACAGGTTGTCCTCGACTTACGACCGAGATACGTTCTGAACTGGCATTATCATGGTTATCAGAGTTTCACCACTTTTAGGTAAAATGTATCTTTATACTACTACAACAAGATGAAAACTTAAAAAAGCCGACGGTTTTGCACAGCATCGTCTTCTGTTTCAGTAATTTTCCATCTACGTTACAGTTTGCTATTGCATTATTTAATCTGTCAATTGTGAATATGTGGGAATGCTCTGATTAAATACATATATCAAATTTTAAACATCATCTAATGTGAAAGAGATTTTTTAAACGTATTTGTCAAGTAAAGTGAAGTAAAATCATATTTTTGTCATTGATTATCTTATTAATTCTCCATGTAGTTAGTAATTAAGCTGAATCCTCATAAAAATATTCAAATCTAGAAATTGGATGGAATAATTTTGTAGATGTAGTGAAATTTAATTCATATATTTAACCCGCTTACTTCCTTTGAAGTTTGTTAAGCTGCTTTCCGTAACGATTCAAAGCCCTATAGCAAAATATTTTGCTACCCATTACCTCTCTCAATATCAATAATTAATATCTTTCTTATTAAATACAGCCAACAAGCATTAGGCATTTAAAAGGCAGGTCATGCGTCAAGGAGACTGGATGAAAAATGTTCCAAGAATCTGATGAATAAAAATAATATAAGAAAATAACCCAGATTACAACACGATAATTACTAGGCAAATAATAGAACATTTGCATATAATGATACTTGAAAATACATCATATCAGCCTATTTGTCTTAGACAACTACTAATCAAATATAATCGATATTTTTAATATATCTACCTAGATCCATCAACAAATATAATTTAAGATCTCATACAGTTTTGAGCATATCTGTATTCCAATTTATGTATAACACAAGCAAACATATATCACAATTACGGTACAATTATGTGCTACTCCTAGATATTTAGATATATATATATAGTAAACGAATATTTTGAATGGTATGCTTAATTAGTACATTGTATATAATATTATATACCTTTACCATACTTGAGTGTGTTCTTTAATCTCAGAAATCCAATGTTGAAGTGCATGCAATTTAGTGAATTGAAAACGGTTATTATTTTCAATGATACTAAGATATTAAGTCAATGGCGCCAAGTGGCTCGAGTGAAAACAAATTAAATTAATAATCACTCGAGCTCTTAACTTAAGCATTCCCGTAGCAAAGTCATGTCCATAATAATTTGTTCGAATCTATTCTTAAATTTATTATAAATCTCGAGAGCCTTTCAGCTTAACAACGCAATTTAAATTGCTTTAAACTTTTTCTGAAAAACGCTTTCCGACGTGGATTGTGTTGCCCTTTTGTATTCGAACTTCTTCGAATTCAGCCAGTAATCGCCGTCTTGCACGTCATAAATGGGTTTGTTTTTTTTACAGAAATATTGTTAACAGCCCCTGAATTTTTCAGATTTAATGGGCTGCGTCACAGATAAACAAATTGATCTAATTTTATGTGTATGCAAAATAATGTATAATAATAAGTATTTCTAGAATTTATATCTTAAATGGCGACAAAGTATTCTATCAGTGCTATTTAAATAACACCTACAGTGAGATTTTTTAAGAAGTGAAACTTCCTTAGGCGCGATAGGACAAATTGACTTGAACGTCACGATAAGTGGAACAACAACCGGCAGTTGGTTAGAAAGAGAAAAAGTTAAGAAAAAATATTTATGTTCTTCCCGGTAGGAAAATAAGTCCTGTACGAGGGTGATTGATTTTGTGGATCAATACTTTTAAGACTGGTAGAATTGATTAAAAGTGTTGCGAAAAAAACGGTGTCATTGAAAAGTCTCGCAATTGAGTTGTCTTTCTGTAAAAAATATATCTCGGACAGACCAGCGATTTTTTTTGTGCGAATTTGAGGTTATGCTTTTTTGTTTAAACCATTTTTATATATAAGATTCTGGATATATTTTATATAGCTGTTTCAAAGTTTTGCGGTTTTTAAAATCCATGGAACGCATCTTCATTTTTCTATGTAAGTCATAGTTTTTTTTATGCGATTTCTTTTTGTGCGATTTTCCGCGGAACACATCTGCCGCACAAAAAAGGTTTAAGTGTATATATTATAATGATTTTTGAGATTTATGCGAGTCATATTTATGAAAATTAAAATAAAATATAAATATATTTTAAATTTGAACGTTGATAAAAAGATGATAGTGTATGTATGTCTGTATGTTTGTTTGTTTATTTGTCATCCTGTGAGGAACTTTTATATAGACATCCTCTATTTCTGAAAACTCAATTTCGTTCGTGTAAAATAAATGTTTACTATATCGAGCTCCATTCATTCCACTATACCTTTATTAGATATCTCACCCTTTTCTAGGCTAAGCTTTGCCTGCCTTATTTATCTTTCGTTATTAAAATTTTGAATTTAATTGTGTCATGGATTTATTTATGTTCTTCTAAAATTTATTTAAAAAATAGGGAATCAATTCAACCATCGTAAATTATTAACTTTAATCGACCGTATTTTTTTATTAAGGAAGATTATCCATAATTATAAAAGTTTTGTATCCTTTTTATAAATTTGGGATTATAGATATATTTTTCATCGTTTTAATATAAAAATTGATGTAACTGAATTATGATGAGGGCTCCATTTTTTTTATTTATCGATCGTTCTCATGGAACGCATAGCAACAACAAAATTGATTAAAATAAGTACATTTTAACGAAAGCTATTTTGCTAGATCTTATATTTGTACAGCCGAAGATATACTTTGAAACATCTTAACAAATTTGCAATTAAAACTTTACAAACATGAAACATTCTCGGGGTAAATCCTTCGTTTTAAAATATCAAGTTCAAAATTTTCCCTTTTGTTTCTCGAAAACCCATGGAAGCTGGATGTGCAAATGCAAAAAAAGTGTTAAAAGACGTTCCAGAATCTTGAACAAAATCATAAAGTTTATGTGAGACATTCCTCGTTATCAGCAATTTGTTATGACTCAACCGGTGAGATGCTGAAGCACGTTACCCGATAGCTTAATAAACTTTTACGGGCACGCTTAAAAGTTCTTTTTCTAAAAACTTTTATTCTGTAGCCTGGACGAGATCCCCGAGAACTTCACGCCCGGAACTCTTTCCTTCTATCGGGAGACGATAAAGTTTGGCTTTCATTGGTTACTATGATAATCATACACTAAATGTTGAGAAAATCAAGCACCCGAACTACCGTCTCGGGCTTTATAAGACGATAATCGCGTCATATTTCCAAGCTCTGCCGACTTGAAAGGCTTAAATTTTTGAGCGAAGACTCGCGTCTTGGGTAAAAGTTAGCATTAATTGAATTTATTACTTGCTTAATGATTTGGAAGCCCCGGGGCGTTGTTAAAACGCTTTTTTCGTTAATGAGAGTACGCGCGTAAGGCCCTTGTTTTTGGACCATAATAGTGTAAGGCCCTAGAGTATAACTCAATTAAGACCTGTAAATAAACAAGGGTCAAATTAATTTTGGCACTTGTTTAACCCGACGAAAACGATATTGGCTTATTTTATAATATTAATAATCTGTGACCTCTATCTTAACAATGCTTGTGTACATTTCGCAAGAGGAGTAGCCCTCGACAAGGGACAGGACAAAAATCGATAAAATATATTTTAATTTGAGCTAGAACAACCCCATTCCAAAATTTTATCACACCCCTTTCGACCTAAAATCAATATTTTTATTTATTTTTATTTAAAAAGTGTTTTACATTTTTATCAGAAACTTTTGGACTGACCTGATAATTAAAAGACATTACAGTTTTTATACTAAACATAACATATTTGTGGAGTTCATTTTTTACTAATAATTAATTAGCCCATTTATATAATTAGTATATTTGAGCCAATGTCATAATATGAGATGTGGTTAAGTTAGGATAGGATTATTTAAATTGCAATTTTAGATAAGAGCAAAATTCATTATCAATCAGGAATCCTCTTGATTGAAACTATAATATAAATATTTCTGTGTATACATATTAATATTTTGATCTTTTAGATTAGTCGGTACGGTGACATTGTATTTGTATCCAAACCTATATAAAAGGAGTCTTAGATCTAGATCATCGTATCTACACTTGGGTTAAGTTTACTTTACCAAAAAATGTCAATTATTCCAAATTAATGAATCTTGAAGTAGCTAGTTTTATTGTTATTGTTAAGACGTATTCTTTACATAAAAAATCTCCCAAATGAATTTAATTTGAATGAAATAGCCTGTAACGTTGTTTGGATGTTTCCAATTTAACCCTACACATTGCGTGTATTTAATACCGTTATACAGCCCATCGGGTACCATTTAAGTCGTAGTCAATCCGCAATTAAAGTGAAACGTTTCAGGAATAAAGGACCTGACTTAACCTCTACCTTACGGGGGCGCAAACAGAATTAACCACTTTGCGTTCTTTGCGTACCTGCTCAAACACAATAACGACATTTAAAATTTAACATCCTCGTTAAGCGCACAACATGATAATCAAAATACGTGTGTCGATTTTAACTTCGTCCTAAAATCCAATAGGCGAACAAATTAAATTCGATAAATTCTTTGCGGGATCGACCACATTTTGAACCGAAGCCAAGCGAATTATATGAGAAATCACTTAGGGCGGAGCTTTCGCGCGATGGATTTTCCTCATAAGAAACTATCTGCGTAATCGCCTATAAAAATATCTATAAAACACTTTGTCACTTAAATGACATTAGCCTCGTTCCAAACCGTCGATATAAAAGCTCTTTAAATTTACGAAAAGCTGCATTATCTTCTCTATTCTTGAAAAAGAGCACCATCACGCATTTGAAGCGTGAGCATGTTTGCCTCCATGAACAATTTATCGCCCTACGAATGGCACAGTTCTCAGCTAAATCACACTTTGCTCCAGTAGTTAGAGTTTTGCTATTACAAAACGATGATTTAAAAATAAAAAGTCAAGCGATTCGCCGAAGTAAATGTGCAGTGATAAATTAAAATTGTTTTGCTCGAAAATAGTTGGATTCGAGGGGCGATCAAACGTAACTATAACATTAAAAGTGAATTATAAAGGAGAAATTGATATTCGATAAAACACGACTTTTGTATTTTATCGATCTGTTGTTTATGTTTCTGTGGGAATGATTTAAAAATAAAAAGTATTGACGCTAGATATGAATCATGCTAAACAATCAACATTTTCTGACATCTTGAACAGTGTTTGCTCTTAAAATATTCAAAGGATCCTTCGAAGTAGAGATATGTTTAGAAAAATATCCTAGAGTGAAAAATTCATAGAAAAGTAGAAAAATTCACAAACAATCATAATTTAACACTCTACTTACAAATTGAAACAAAATATTTTATGTACATGTTTCGAAATTTACTTAACCTTTTCGTTAGTGAGCAAATTTAAAGTCGTTGATGTCATAATCGCTTTACACCGATTACTTTCTGTCAGCTCCTAATCAGCGTAAGACAATCTTCAATTCTAGGCAGAGTCAATCGTAAATGAACACTTGATAGTGCATACAAGACCACGTCATTTCTTTACATAAACAATGCACAAAAAATCGATTCATTTGCCCCTCCTTTAGAAGGAAATGATAATTGGACAAAGACTCATTCAACAGGCAGCGAAGAACAGCAAGCAATAAATAAACAAGCACTCTCGATAACACACAATATTCGGTCGTTTCTTTGCTTAAACAAATAACACACTTGAAATCGAAATCATTATAATTCGATAAATGTTGGCTTAACGATCTATACAATTATGCGATGCATGCGAGAAAGCTCTCCATCTCAGTCTCCCGAACTGCGCTAAGTTCTCTCTGTCTCTGTCCGCCTCGGAGCTTCAATGCACAAGAGTGCTCTTTCTGAATAGTGAAGGTCATATCGAAGACCCTTCGATAGTGCTCCCATAGAGGTTAACTAAGTAAATCTATTAATTATGCACCTTGATCTCGTATAAAACGGTCATATGGTTCCGAAATTCATGCCACAATTCATCAACTGCGTTTAAACCGGGTTGTATAATGTCAGTATTATACGAGGCCAAAGTGTATTATAAATTAAAATCCCTTTCGTTCGTATGGCCACTTAACTATTACTCTGGCTTATTGATTCTGGTATATTTATTAGTCTATTTTGAAGTGGAATAGTATGCAGAAAGACTCACTCCGCCTTAAGAAATGGAATTTGTCTTCTTTTGTAGTAGAAAATGGACAAAAAATATATGCTTTGCTTAGCTTGTCGTCATCATATAATTGTAATTATATTAGAAGTTATAGTGAGTCTATCGCTCGTTTCGTCTAGTGCTCTTGATATCCAATTGTTTAAAAGGTTTAAAAATAATACAGGGATAAAATCGATCAAAATGATAATGATACAGTACTTTATGATACCACGTTCTCAAAAATCATAGTAAATATGAATGCAGACAGGATTTCGTTTGCTCAAAAACAACTTAAAGTGTATCAACCTCGAGATGACTATAAAGAGTTCCTGAATCTCTCCATTATTTATTTGGGAGGAATTTCTGAAAAAGGAGTTTCATTTAGTAAGCCTGCTGGATCTTCGCCGTACTAAATGGATGGCTAAAGCTATGTGTTACTTGTTTTTTTTTTATTTAAATCAGTTTAAACTGACGAAAAAGAAAATGAAAACAAGTGAAAGATATTTGTCTTTTCACAGTCGTAATATATATAAAGTACTAGTTTCAAGCCCCTGTCGGATATTCAGCATCAAGAAACGACTTACAATTATTAAAATATCATATTATAATCAAACTCATATTATATAGTTCAAGTTGCTTTATATATATCAGTATTCGTTAAAAATGAGGTTTCATAAATTACAATATTGATAACATATGTCATGAATTATTAAAAATATCCCAGACAATCGTCGACAAAATTCATATTTTCTATTTCTGTTCGAAGTTTTGACTACATTATACGTTTTGCCTCCGTTTAAGACATTTTTAAACTTCATAGCATGTCGACTGGGAGCAAAAACTTTATACATGTTCACATGAATTGGCCAAATGTAATCTGCAATCTGGCCGCATAACCAATTATTTCTTTGAAAACTGTTGGAATATCCAAGCACTGCAACTGAAACTAAATTATATTTGGCTGTCGGAACAAAGTTGTCAATGTTTCGAGAAGTAGTTCCGGTTATGTCGATGCCAAGTTTGCACTGCGGCGTGTTTCTAAGTGCGAATGAAATTTATTTTTAATTGAAAAATTTAGCACTTCAAAATGTAATAAGTTATTATGAATATTATAAGTCTGTTCAAATTATTGTTTCACAAGTTTTCACACTAATATATACATAAGAACTTGTGCTAACCCTAATATCTTAGTAAAACAGAACAACGTGAATTAAAGTACGCAAGAACAGTATAAAGAATTGCATTGAAAAATTACAAGTTGAAGAAGAGCTGCTATATTTATTTCTTAAAATATTCTAGATGTCTTAATTTGAAAAAAATATTGATAACTTAGAAGAACGACTGATTAAATACATAATAGGCAATGGCATTAAAAATAGTCCGAATAATAGGATTAACTTTATGTTAAATGATAGAACTTATGCATTTCTATTTTTTCAAATATTTTCTTGGATATTTCGTTAAAATTAAAAGATTTTTTCGATTATAAATTGCAGTTACCCATAGTACTACGTTTATAGATTTTTCATAGTAACCCTTTTCCCAGAACCATAGGACGTAATGCGCCTAGAAATCAATTTGATGCTCTTTATGGCAAGTCACCGAGAAGGAAAAGGGCTTCAATATTGTAAATGTCATCAGCTGAACGAAATGCCTTGAATAAAAACCGGAAAATACTATTTTCAGTCTTCAGCGCATAAAAAAATGTGGCACCGCGTAACTTTCCGTAGTCTTTTTGTACAAATCAAACTTAAGCTCCTTTTTAAGGGCAGTAACACGTTTGCCCTTTTTACACCCTTGACACGTATACCACGTCAAACACACCCTGCAGTTCATTGAAAGTTCGTTTTTTAGCCCAAAAAATCGAAAAGAAAGTGTAGCTTTCCATTGGAGAAAATAAATGTTCTGACAAGATTATATACAATGACATAATATTTTTTTGCTTTTAGAAATGGTGATTGTAAAAGCATAAGAAATTCGTCAAAACTCTATTCTTTTCGAAAATCAACTGAATCGTTTTTGGATTTACATTTATACATTCGGAGCAAATGTGACATTCACCATAAAGAAGTTTCTATGAATGAAATCAGAAAAGCTCCAGCGTCTCGCTCGAGTGCTAAATCCTCCGGATTTATCCGACTCGTGTCAAGGTTGGAGTGGATTTATCATCCTTTGTTTTTCCCTATAAAAAACAGGGAGACAGGAGGAGACTGCTACGATCCTAAATAAATTTAAAGAGTCGACTGACGTGTGATCGAAAACCAATTCCGTTACATAATCTGTCTTTAAATATTACGCAATCCAACAAACTTACACACAGGGGTGGATAGTCGTCATAATCCGAAGAAACAATGGGAGCCCTGGATGTACATTTTTCGGTCTGAACCATTAATCTACGTAAATGAGCCCTGTATTTGGCACCCGGGTCTTATTATATCCCTCAAAAACAGATGAAGTATTTGCGTGCGAGCCTGTGGATTAAAAAAGTTTATGAAATACTTGGTTTTTACGACTTCAGATCGGCATGAAGAAAAACATCTCTTTGAATGTAATAAAAATTTAGTGACTTAAAAATTGTCACGAACTCAGCCCCTTAAAGACAAAGGGAACAAAAAAATATTTTGATACACGCAGTGAAGGCGGAATATTTTTTTCAAGGAGAAAGACATCAAGTGCAGATATTCTTTGGAGATTCCGCATACAAAGTGATTATCTTTTCTCCCAGAGTATTGGATGAAATACATAAAATATTATTATCGAATCAATCGATAATCGTTGAAATTCTTTGTAAGCCGTCGTACAATATTTATTATTTATGTTATGCATTAACGTAAAAATTCTTGGGTTTCAAAATCTACATTAACATCCACATTAATTAATTGAGATTAAATTCATAGACAAAATCTCATATTACCCTCGATAGATTAGAGGAATTGGACTCCAGTATTCTATATGTGTAGGCAGTCAATCAAGCTATAAAAAAATTAAATAGTATAAAATTAAAATTTAGTACGGCTTTTTAGTTAAACTTTCATATTTTTTACCATTTTCTTGATAATTTTTACCCCAAAAAAATATTTATTTACACGAAAACCTTATAAATTTAGCTTAGTTGACTAGATAATATTATAGTGAGAAACATCCTCAATTTCAGTCAGATCGATCAACAACTTATTAATCTACAACTGGCGAACAGTTTTGAAAATGCAGTTTCGTGATAATCTCGTTTAAAGTTTTCAATGCGATAAAACTATCAATTTTAGTGACTTAGCTGATCAACCAATGATTCCAGGTACATATAATAGATCTTCAGCTTTCTCGAAAAGTTGATTATCTTCGACTAATTATTGTTTTCAGGGCTATACGAGCTGCTTTTGTCTCAGAAAGACTCTTACAGTTCTACCTCGCTACCCGCGCTTCATCGGTATTTTCAGCAGACAATAGGTGCCAATAATTATATTTAATGTATTCATCGTCTTCAAAATAAAGCCGTAGTCATTATTAAATATCCCAGTAACAATATATGTTAATATTTCAATGATTTTTACATCAGAATGCAGGTGCTTTGGAGCCATAAGCCAAACCGTCGAGTTAAAACATTCACTAGCATTTTGGGTATGGCCACCCAAGCATCTTTGAAGTAATTAATCCCTGGACAAATCTTTATAAATTGGTAAGAGATGATGTTTTATCTCTCGGCCAAGAAATGGAGTCATATCTTCAAGCTTTGGATATTTTTTAAAGCAATGGTTTTTTACCATTTACACCAGCTTCTGACTCCAGCCGATTTCCTATGATAATGTCTTTTTTTTAAATTCCCCGAATTTTTCTACCTTGTGTTCCTTTATTAAGAAATTTTGACATTTTTGCTTCGAAAATTCAACCACATATGACAAACTATAGAGCTAAACTTGACTTCGAGCAACTTCGAGCAACTTTAATTTCGCATACCTACAAATATATTTTTTGAGCGTTGTAAATGGTTTTCCCCCTTAATATATTTAAACGATCCTGATTACTGCAAAATAATTTGTTAAGTCTTTTGTATACAATACATAATTAAAATTTTCATGTAAGTGGTTTTGCAACACATGTACCCTGGTTGCCAGCGTGCTCTAGACCTTCATCAAAAAAACTTGCAGATCTCTAAAACTTTAATTTAAACTTCTACGAATAGCTGCTGCAAAGTACTTCGTGTGGTTTTTACACGATAATGTTGATATATTTAATTTAATTTAATGGCAAATGTTTAGACCTAAGCAAGCCAACGGCGTAGTTTTCAGATACACTCATTAGCTTTGAGCTCAAAATTTCCTTTGGAAATTTCGTTTGGTGGCTTTATTCAAAAGATATATATATAAAAATAAGCAAGATCTAATACAAAGTGTTTTTTTTAATACAAATATTCAATCATACATATCGAATTTTAATAATCTTCTTCTGCCATCAGAACGTTTTTTTTAACATCCGAAGTTTATTTATTGAATTTCTAGAGGATGGATTAGTTGGTAGATGACTTAGATGTTGAAATCATAAGTGTTAATTAAAGTCTGAACTTTGGCAGAGATTTGCACTGATGCGTCGTGATGCAGGAGCAACACGTCTTTTAAGAGCTTTCCTAGCATTTTCCCTTTGAGGGCTTTCGTGAAGAAATAATTATATGAGCATATACAATAACACAGTAGTCTTTTGTAATATTATATCTAAATTCTAACAGGGAATTCTTTATCATTCTAGAAAATAGTTGCGAGCTTTAGAGTAGATTTTTTGATTTTGAAGTTTTGCATGCATTTGCTTTAAAATTAAATAAATAGTATGATAAATTGAATTTATACATTATTTTCTTTGGCATCCAATACAAGAATCGAGCTGAAAAGTTGAAAATTTCATGGCTTCTGGTGCAAAAAATATTTTTTAAAATCCGTCCTGATTTTAGCATAAAAGATTTGAAATCCTTTTAGGTGGTATGGTTCTCAAAACAGATTTATGCGCTATTTCAGACGGATTTAATCGCGCAAAGCAAACTGGCTGCATAACAAATTATTCCCTGTGAGTACAGCCGGGCGTTGCATAAAAGCTACCTGCACTTTGCCAAGCGCCCAGGGTGTCAAATTATGAATGCATTTTTCTAGATATTACCTAACGCGAAACAAAATTTGGAACATTTTCAAACTACCAAAATGTTCGACGAAATATCATTAAATTTTTCCGATTGATTTTATAATATGTTTTTTTTAAAGGCAATTTAAATTTTTTTAAAAATTATATTACCGAAAACTATCTAGAAATTTTATTTGGGTCTCGTCTGTCATCAAAAGTGTTCAAAGCAAAACTAGCAGTTGGCGGATGTATTTCAGCATGTGCAATTTCATATTCGTGTCCCCCGAATTGCTCACGTAAAGAATTCGCTTAGTGGGCGTACGTGGCGCGGCACCTCCAGCTGCTAGCCCCACGATCCGCCCCTGTACTTGTTTCCTGGTTTTAATTTAAATTTAATTAATTTCCTGCACGCTGGGAAATCTTTCACATTCATTTAGCAGGTCAAAGCCTTTCGCAGACAATTGTCTCTGACGAAAGTGTCAAAAACTCTTTATAATAACAATTATGCTGAGTAAAATTAAATTTAAAAAGCCAACAAAAGCTGAAATTTTAGAGTATTATTGTTCATTTTTAATAATGAAAGTATTAAGCTCGACAAGGGGTGAAAAACAATCTGTTTTTATGACAGATCTCGGGATGCAAATAAAAATACAAGAACCGAAGCAAATTTGCGTGAGATTCCAAAAAGCTCTAGCTGAGTATAAATTTGTATTTGAAACAAAATTATTGCCACGTTATATTACATTTATTATTCAATCTACGCTAGTATATGATAATAGGAAATAATTAAATTGTTAAATGTGTCATTAATTATAAGTTTTCTTATATTGTGCTTAAAATTGCATGCATGTTGCCAACATGCCTCCATTCTGTGCATATTTGAAATTTATCTGCATCACGTTGTCGCCGGTGCTTAGCAGTTGAGTATTTTTTTATTCCGTCTAAATTTACAATTGAGCAATTAAAAATATTATTAAATTAAAAATATAATTCTAAATATGTCAAAGGGAAGAATATTGTCCTTAAACCACTAATCCAACATTGAAAATTCATAAATTCATCTTTTAAAATCTTATAAAATGTATTGAATGGTTCTAATAGCATTTACGAATGATTTTATACGTATACATAATATTAAATGCAATAATAGTCATGAATCTTTCAAATGAAAAAAAAATGTAATTACTCAGTCCAAGATGATTTTCAGATTTAAGATCATTTTAATGACGATTCAAAATACAGCATTATTAACCTGTATGGTAGGACGAGCGCGTATTTGCGAGCGAATTCCAGTGATTCAGAAAGAACAACAACACAAGAAACAGAGACGAATAAAACATAGCGCAGCTCGGTAACTCGGTGTGTGCATGGGAGACAGAGACGGAGAGCTTTCTGCATACATCGCACGATTGTATAAATCGTTAGCCCAAATTCATCGACTAATAATAATGTGCGCATAATGAATCGATTTCAAGTGTATTGTTTTTGTTTACTCGAAGAAATGACCGGACACTTTGTGCTATCGACATTATTTATTTATTTAACACGTTCATCGCTGCGTCCACCAGATATGCGCGTCTCCGAAGTCCGAGTCTTCGAAAAGCGAATCCACCATCTCATTGTTACTTATTTCTATAACGACTTGCAAATGTTATCTTTGCGAACGTCTTTCTACAATGTCTTCCATATGACAACTGTCTAAATATCTTTCGAGATCACCCACGAAACTTGTATTCCTATCCTTGTATATTGTTTATGCTTCGACTATCGAATTTGGGCCCCGTGAGAAACAACACCGATTCATATTGGGCGACGAGAGTATTAAATATAAACTTCATATGCGCCGCTACGGTTCTGACAGATAAGCGGATTTGTACGGATGATAAGTGGTGGACAAGCTAATATAGCATCTAAGGCTATGAATATTTTAAATTAGCTCACTACCCACAGGCTTAAACTGCTCAAAGGGTTAACACTCTCGTCGCCCAACATGCCGTCCACAACATATCTGTCTCTCTCCGAGCTCAACGTACAAGAGTGCTCTTTCTTAATCATTGGAATTCGCTCGCAAATACGCGATCATACTACCAAACCTACTATTATCGCTTTGTATAATATAATATATAATACCCCCGTACTATTCGTACTGTATTAATAGTTTCAATCAGTATTTTAATTTCCTGGATCAAAAAAAGTATGCATCAATTTGATTAATGAAGTAAGGAAGCGTCATGTATGGGTGGCTGATTTATAATAACGATTAAAATATCATTTATCGTTATAGATCATCTTTTGCCTTAAAATTCCTAACTGAATGATATTATATTTATTAATTGTATGTAAAAATCAATAGAAATTCATCACATAAAGTATTTATCGCTAGAAAAGTCCCATCCGTTCTCAATGGCAATTTGTCTTACATCCCTTAAAATGTCATCTAGTACACCCTAGAGATATTAAGACGTCAAATTGGGAACCCTTGCTTCATACATTCATCCTGCTTTAACAAATTTAAATTTTCTTTCATCTTACCTAATGTATGACTGAATTGATCAAGTGGATTTAATTCATTATATTTAATTGAATTTGATGTATCTTTGAAATAACCTAATTATATTGTTAAATGTTATATTTAATTTTTATGAATTAACAAATATTGCTACATTTTCATTTAGAAATGTTCCTAATTTTGGATTTAAAATCGTTTGAAAAATGCATATGAATTCACGATGTAAAATATGCAAAACGGGCTCTTAACAGTACGTCCATCGAAGACACACACCCAATGATAATATGAATGGTTTTTTCATGGGAATAAAGCGTTATATATTCAGAAAAAACATATATTTTCTCCCTCTCACGTCAAGCTTATATTCTAATACCACATTCACGAGCCACACGAACAGAGGAATTAACAAATAAATCTTCTCGCAATTATCATGTATATTAATCTCTGACATGCATCCTGAGATTAATATATATTATGCTAACTGTCAGTGTGGATTTGCGAATTTCAACATGCAAATCTCGGTGCAATAATTCGCATCTAGAATGTATTTTCGCGCGCAGCTACCTACGACCACGATAAACATCCCCCCGATGTAATAATTATTACTTTCATTAGCGAAATTTTCTGGATTTATTTGCGAGCAGGAAACGCATCCGAATGTGCAAAAAGCGAAGCCTGCACAACTTCCGGTCGTTGGAAGCCGCTGTTCCGTATAGAGTTGTTTTGTAATTGGATTCGTCGTTTGCGAATGTGCCTCTGGAGGATTAATGAAACCTGGCAATTACGCGCCATAAAAATGCTCACATTAAAATTCAACAAGTCATTACGGGAGTGGTAAAATATAAGAGAGGGTGGTTCCAAAGGCTGCTGATTGCTACGTAAATCTTATTGCCGAAAATTACCAACCCGAAAAATACGTACATGCATATTAATAAAACCCTAAGAGAGCATTGTTACATAAATACATGTTATAAAATATCACATCACAACATACACGGCATTTCATTAAAAAATAATTAGCACTCTCTGCCAATAGATGGCTCATTTTATTTTTTTAATAATTAATATAATACTTATATTATGTTAATATATCCATATTTTTATAACAGCATACGTAATAAATGATATTAATTCATTATAAACAAGTGTTTTTGATTTTAACCAAGCTGGATAGAGTTTATAATATATTCACCTTAAGTAGTTTCCATACTTACAGCAAGAATTCCTGTTCTTGATCACAATATTCCTGTCTTAAGCTTGCACTTAAACCCATTGTTTATAACTTTGGCATATTCCAACTTTTGAACATCAAATATTCTTGGTGCAATTATGCATCTCAAAGCACTTGCCAAACACCCATCAAATCATAACATCAGCTTGATCTATGAGCTTATCTAAAATAGTGGATGCTCTTAATTAAGTGATTTCCAATTAAAATTTCATTAAATATTTGAAAAAAAAATACTACTATCTAATTCAAACGCAGGACTAATTATAACACATCACTCAATAAGTTCGTAGGATTTTATCACTTAAGATTTTTTTCTTATTTATTTGGGGTCGTTTTTTCGCCTAATCGATTAATAAAATATTGTGTGTATTAGGGTACTCCTTATTTTAAAAAAAAAGGGTGGTCACCCCTGTCAAATGATATGATAGTCTATTTTGAAGTGGAATAGCATGCAGAAAGACTCACTATTTCACTGCAGTCAAACTTTCTCCCCTTCCCTCCTTTCTTCACAGTATTCATAAGCTTAGTGTTAAAAAGATATTTCCAAGGAAATTTTATATAACACTTAAACTATCTATAGCATGATTTTTAATACATTCACTTGATGACTCGTAGGGTGAGTTATGGTAAATTAAAACTCAGAATTTAATGTCTCTGAATTTCAAGTGCAAAGCAAGAAATCATTTGAAAAAATGAATGACTGGGTTCATTATATTTTAATAATTGAAAGAGTGTATGATTGTTTGTAAATAATGCTAATGAGACAAATCATAAAATGGTCCTCTAATTAATTTATATGTACTCACAATAGATCAATGCTTCTTAAAACATTTGCATTTGTATCTATTAAAATTTCGTTTAAACTCCAGTGAGGATTGGTTTTAAATAACAATATAAAATCAATTAGGAACTGCTTAATCCCGAAAGGGTCTCTAGGGCGGGTAACCATTTATCGAACGGGACCTTGGTACACTTTTGACAAGCTCAAATTTATTGTTGAGGGTTGTAGAACTTTTTGAATGGTACAAGCGACCGCAAGGGTCGTCACCGCACATGAAACTTCCCTTGTATAAGTAACTGAGAAGGTTTTACATCACGATCTTTCGGGCTTAAACTTTACTTGTGTGGAAATTGAACCAACGATCTAAGTACTGACAACACTCCCCACGACATCCACCAAATTTGCAACATCTCGATTATCATAATTCGATCCTATTAATTCATATTTTGCAGCCTAAAATTACTGTTTTTGTATTAAAAACGCAGCTAAAAATCGATATATTTCGCTCCAATTTGTCCGTTTTATGACCTGGTTCTTAATCCGAAGCGATGTCTGAAATGTTGTTAATCAGGATGGTTTATGTCTGGTACGAGATGAGCGACAGCTTCCTCTTCTTCCTAATTATCACCTTCATTTCACGGGCGTTTCCTTTCATTAATCGTAAATTCCCTGGATGTACGATAGCAGGATCTCCTCGAGAGTTAGTCACACATTCTATTGTAACTCATGAACGAGCAGAGCACATATTTCACTCGTATGTAAACCTAAACATAGTCGAATAAGCAATTTATCCTATTGTTGATGCGACGCGATCTTCAGTTTAATTGGTCGGAAGAAGAGACATTCCATTAATGGAGGTACAATTCGTGCCAAATTTGTCATGGCCTTTGTATTGTACGAGATATATATTTTTATACCATATTCATATTTGTATGCACTTTTGAACTAATTCATTTTAAAATAACAATGCAGTTTGTGTGCAATAATTTGACAAATGCAAATTTAATAAATTACATTTTAACGTTGTACATGAACTTTCTACGAAGCATAAAATGATAAAAGTTTATAGCGATAATAATTGAAGGAATATGATTGCTAAAAATTGGATCAAGGCAATTCTAAATTCATAATGCATTGCAATGGAAACAATCTAAGTTAAGATGGGGAGAAATGTTGCCAGAAGCATATACATATATCTGCACACTTATATCCAACATCGTATAGAATTTATTTTGCAATAAAAGTCTACATTATATATATATATTTTATAATAATATAGAAAATGATCTTTCAACAGCGGTCTTATTTTTTTATGAAGATGATATAACAAATATACTCTTTGTTCCCGCCTAAATCGCATAAAAATTGCTTTAAATAATACCGCATAACTTCGAAATCGCACAAAAAGAGGTTTGAGTGTATTAGGTCAATCCAAAAGTTCGTGCGCATTTTTGGATTTTTTTTAAAAAGTGTAAATAAAACACAATTTAACATTAAATTTCGAATCTGTCGAATTTTGTCATCGTTTGACTAATGTATTAGTCAGTCTGTTACCAATTTTCGTAAATATCGGAAGAATTTTAGTACCCATATGGTGTTTTATTTGCACTATTTAAAAAAAATGCGCACGAACTTTTGGACTGACCTGATAATAAGGATGCAATATCTAATCTACTATACTAACACTCAGTTAATCGTAAACTGTAATTTGTCTGTACTATAAACATACATCAGATCGTTCGAAGCGGGTTTGATTAAGTTTTTATTACAATCATATCTTTTTATCGTCTTCAAGTGATGGAGAAGACATTGTATTCATTTTTGCGAGCGCAATTCCCGATTTTTATCTGCAAGACAAATTGGAAGCTTAGCGTTGAGCATCGTCGATCCAGGAACACTTGCAGAAATGACAAATGACGTCGACGTGACAATACGGGGATGCGCATTTTTTACTCTAACAGATTCCCCGGGCCAAGATTAATGAGCCACTCTTTCAGGTAATGACTATGAAAATGAAACGTAAGTATCATTTTTCTGCTGTGAACGCGGCGGATATCGATGTTGAACACCGTGAAACATCTGGTAAACACGAAAACGGAACAACGACATATGACTCTTTATAACGACCGTCTGTAGCGCCAATAAATCGTGTTTTTTGATTGACATCCAATAAAATTCGCCATAAGTCCGTTGAAACGGAGCTAAAAAATGTTGCACGAAATACACATACGTATTTTAAAGCAAATATTATGTGTGGTGATGTAAGAAAAATATAAGTCCTTTATATATAATGATGTGCATGTTTTTCTTCGGGCTTGTAATCCTCAACAGGGGAAGGCTTTATGCGTCTTCCGTAGTTTGAAGGAAAGGCAGGTGGGTAATACGAAGAGATTTTCTTGAGGTCGGATATGAACCGAAAATACTTTTATAGCCAAATAAAATTTTGACACGGGAAATTGCGTAATATCAGTGAATCTTCTAAAGCGCCTTATGATTTTTAGGTCACTTGTAAATTTAGGGGTGTAAAATATTTTCAAAATAGATGCTTAGAAATATTTTCAAAAAATATGTCATCATCGTCGTTAAATTGTTTAATAATAGCTTCTAGTCAATTAATTGTTATTATCTAGTGCACATAAATAATGTCGTTTTTTATCGATGCACCAACCAAAATAGTTGAGCAATAAGGAGGTGTTTTGAAGCTTCTAGCGCAAAGGTTCTCAACCTATAAGACGCGACCCCAAAGGAGGTCGCGACGGGTTTTCTGCGGGGTAAAAAACGTAAATATTCAGAAGAATGTCAGAAATTCGACATTACTAACTTGACTAGCAATGAAATAGAGAAGCCTTCATAACTCAAACATCACATGGGTCAAAATTCTGACTTTCAGAAAAAAATAAAAGAAGTAACTCCCCAAGCAAACTGCATGTTTCACCGGTGTGCCCTTGCCAGTGAGACTCTTCCAACCCTATGCAAGAGGTACTTGGTTCGCTGATAAAAACTGTAAGTTATATCAAATCTGGAGCTCTTAGCACCCATCTGTTTGAAGAACTGTTCAAATAGAGAGATGAAAGATGAAATCAAGTTGTTCTTGGAAGTGTAGACTCCCCGCCCCCAGGTGCACGTCGGGATGGCCGCGCTAACGCAAGGGTCCGTTCTTTTATCAGGCCGTGATGTTGTTGGACGAATAGATGGGAATAAACGGGCGTTGAATAGAAAGACTCTCTTCTCTAAATAACTACTTATTCTATACGAGAGAGAGATAAATATATGGCTACAGGAGGGACGAAATCCCGCAGCCAAGGCTAACCGACGACTCTCCCGACTACTGCTTCCTGCGCGTCACTACCCAAACCTCAACTATGCACGGGCAAGAAGCGATCCATCAGTATGCAGGTGCAATATCTCCATAGGGCCACAAGAGATGGCGCTGTTAAAATAACACATTGCATCAGAAGAGAGACGGAAGATATCGCTGTTGATCTGGCGAATTGAATCTGCTCAGATTAACAGCGCTACTACGTAGGGAAGGTAAATCGCCCACGCTACAACATATTTGAGAAACTTTATAAATGAAAATTTGACTGAGAAGAGAAGATAGACATCTCGAATCCCTTGAAAACGAATTTCATCATTACTTCCCTGAGCTGAAAGAAAAAGAAACTACATTGATATGAAATCTATTCTCTACTTCCCTTAATTTAGTCATTATTTCAGATGAATTACAAGATGAATTTTTGGATTTGCGGAATTATTCCTCGGTACCATAATTATATTATTAAAAGATGATAGATAAGATTAATTAAAAGAAAAAAATAAACATGTTCTTTGTTGTGAAATCATAAAACAGCTCATTTGATTTTAATTGCGCGTATAACATTGGTTACCATATGGTCACGTTCATCTATATGATGAAAAACCGATTTTTTAATATTCATTAAAAAGTTCGTTCATTCATTCCTCTTTGATGAATCGATATTTGGATTTTTCATTAAAATCACTTTTACGTTTTACATTCTGATGAGTTTCAAATTACATGATTGAAAATCGATAATTCATTGTTAATTTATAGCTAATTTTTATTATTCCAGGTTGTTAGATTGACGATCATAATATGCTGTATCCGAGATTCATCACAAATGGATGAATATCACCAAAGAAGATCGTCTTGGAGAGATTGCACCAACGTTTGAGATTTAGATGGATGGATAAACTGAACATCAAACAAATGGATGAAACTTAGACAATTGAAAATATGGCTTTTTTATAGAAATACATTAGAATTATTAAATAGACTAATGATTTTTTAAAAAATGATATAGAAAGACTAATGCATGACTGAAAGCAATTGCTTCGATCAAGTAGGTATGCAATTATAAAAAAATGATTTTAAAATAATGGTAATATTGTTATTTACTCATAGATTATTTCCTATTCAAATAAACATACCCTCACATAACCATGTCTATATGGCAGTAAAAAAACCACATAAAAAATCTTATCCTTCGAAAAGACTCCTATGGGGATGGAAAAGAAACTCAATCCACCAACATGAGGTAAGCTTATCAAAAAATTGATCCTCTCTTGCTTAAAATGTCGAAGTCAATGGAAAAAATATTGGATAAAGATCGTTTATTTATTAAAAAGCATTAATTTATATATTATTCGTAAAAATGCGCATAAATATGAAGTTATTCAGTACAGAATACAATCGAAAATTGATTTTCTTGAAGAATGATTAGATTCTAGATCATTTTATAAAAGGATATATTTAAACGATCTTATCGCTTGCGTCATTCCTGTGGGAGTCAAACTATCATATAAGTAGCTGAGTCAGAGAATCCTTTATTAAGCAATAAAGTTGAAATGAACAAAACACGTTTTCTATCCGGAAACAATTTTGCTCGTGTACTCCGTCGACTTCATTTCCCATAGTGACAGCCGTAGATTCAAATGACTGTCACGGTGCCATGGTGATTTAATTAAATGGTAATTGAATATTAAGTCTCGCGCCATGGTGTCGGCTGCGGATTTCAGTAGGGGTTGGAGCTATGATTCTATGGGGTTGAAATGTCTGCCGATTCGACACGTCAAATACAAAATACCCAACGTACGCTGATATCCTGGTTCAGGAAGCCTGCTACAATTATGGCAGCCTCCTTTGTCTTCGGAGCAGCTCTCTTAAATTGTTAACCTCGTATACGAATCAACTGAATGTCTGAAATTGATGTAATATACACACAGAAAGTCCCATTTAGACAAATATCTCTACGTATCATCGGGAAGATGTTTATGAATGAAGTTTACTTAGGCCCATATTATGTACGAGTATACATATAATATTACATTGAAAGAAAAATATATAACGGTGTTTCAAAGCCATACGTAATAATATGAAATAAATCTACTTAGCTTAAGTTTAAAATCGTCATTTTGATATTTGAGATAAATAAATTTAAAATTGTGATTGCTTTAAAATTGGAAGCATAGACCATGAAAAAGCCTTCGACTAAATAAATATGGCAATGAAAAGTGGACAATCAATCAAACAAAAATTAAGAGTTTTATATCAAACGGAAAAAGGATCAAAATGTGACAAATTAATAAGAGATTGGAATTGACCTATATAATCCATGGATGTCTAAAAACAGCTTTTTTATTTTAATTTTGCATATCATGATCTTTTTTCTGTCTTAAAATATATTCTCCTGGTGGGGACGAATGTTACCATGTGATCACGCGACATAAAAATATCTTTTCATCATAAACCATACGATATATGATTGATATTGCAAGTCACACACCTACAGTTTTTCAAGGAACAATTTTCTACATAATTTTCATTCCAATTTTTTTATATTAAAGCTTTTAAAACAATAAGAAATTTTATAGCAGCACTTGCCATTTATCACAAATCTTTTTAAACTTGAAGTTGCATTTTGAACTTTTCTTCCATATTACTATTAATGTTAAATTTTAGCGTTGGAGGTTTTTGAATAACGCTATTAAATTTAAAGTAGTATGAAACTTCTTCAAAGTTGAATAAATTCATGTAAGACTTCTGCAAGCTTGACTATTTGCAAAAAAACTATTACCATTGCTCTATTTTATCGTGGTACGTGCAAAAGCAACAACATCTATTATTTGGAAAAGAACTTTATTTGGAAAGAAAAATGTTTTCGATTTTTATTTTTTTAAAAGAATTTCAACTCAGAATTTCAGGATGCAAAATGGCAATTAGTATTTCGGCATTACATGTTTCAAGAAAAACATATTTGCTTTCATGTACGAAAAAAGCTTAACGGATGAAAGCAACTAATTTCGCTAGTTTCCATATATCAGACGACTCCGCCGAAGCCTTTGTACATATTTTTCGCTAATTGGCTTAAAGTTGCTACAGAAGACGGAGGAAATAAAAGGTTCAGCGCAGAAAAAGACCAATGGCTTATATTTCATTTTCTCGCCATGTACGTGATGAGAATTCCGCAGTTTGTTAGTCATCTAAAGGAAATTTAATATAATGCTAAGTGAAAACACCTACCAATACAATTGGAAAAAAAAGCGTCTCATCTCTTATATTGAAAACTCGTCTTCTCAAGTACATATTGAAAGCTGTTTTTTAATTATTTAACTTAAATATATACAGAAACATGGATCTTTATTTCTTTTGTTACAAATTGAAAACCTTTTTAATTACTATGCCAAAAACATTAATCATTATTTATTCCTTAATCTTCCATAATCCATTAATTTAACAACAACTCAAACAAGCATATCAAAATTCAAATACATAAAATAAATTCATCCATCCATGAAGAAAACAGCGAGTAGACATGAGAAAGTAAGTATTAGCTTAGGTCAAAGATTGAATGTCAATGATCACTGATTCCACTCATATAATCGAACCAATATATGAAAATAAATAATTTGAGACATTTTTCTCTATGTTGTAGTAAAGAATGCACGCCAATAAAAAAGGATAGGAGATTTTTTAGAAGAAAATATTGAGATGCCATGGCATTTTATCAATACTTTATGCTATGATTCCTAAATAGCTCTGATTGTATTGTCGTACAAAGTTCAGTACGTATACTACTAGTTTATATTATATTATTCAGTTATCGCATTTTAAAACAATGCTTTCAACTATATTCCATTAAATATCAAGTCAGTCCAAATGTTCGTGCGTATTTTTGGGATATTTTTAAATAGTGTTTAAACACAATTTAACATTTTAATCAATGATATATTTTCCTCCATTATCTATAATTTCTCGCCATCTTACAGGTAATTTTTCAAATTCAATTGCTGTAGAAAGATACTACACAAGTGTTGGTATAGTGGCTTAGATCCTGGACTATTGTTGTATAGGTTCGGGTTCAAATCTAGATTGTTGAAAAAAAATTCACCGTACCAACAAATTTGGGAGATCGGAAATATTAATATTTCTGATCGATCGTTTCGATCCAGGCTTACCCTGATTTCCTAGATTAGAAAAAGTAAATGCTGATGAGATTAGCAAAGTCGTGCAAGGACGCCCATGATGTAAGCAGATGAGTAAGTTGCGCAAAAAGCTTCAAATTAAATTCACTAATTTTTTAAGCGACAACAAATTTTGACAAGTTTCTAAATCTAATAATTTAAAAATTTCTCAAAAATGCGCGCGAACTTTTGGATATAATTGCTTACACTGACGATAATCCAATGTTTTGAATTTGGTTCTAATACTTATGAACCATTTTTAAGCATTAGGATAAAATTCTTAAAAATATCCCTAAATTTTGAGTTATATCAGATACTTTTTCCCCCAAATTTGATCAAATTATCAGCCTCGTCTTCCATCAGTAATTCTAAAATATCCTTGATATTTATAGAAAATTCTACTATTGTATCCACTCTATTTTTAGCTGGCTCGATTAGACGTTGAACGAACTCTAGCCATAACTTTTTTCATCGTGCATTCAGTATCGATGGTCTTATTTCTCTGACGGATGAAGTTATGAGGTTAATACACTCCGAAAACGTACAGCCCTTCTATGAATCCATAATTTTGATAGATTCATAAATTCCCGATATAATGAGTTTTTAATATAGTTGTGATACCCCTATTTAACAGATATGCCTGGTTTTTAGTTTATATAAATCGATATTCATAATGTATGTTCCACAAAAACCAATATTTAAAAATATACTTTAAAAACATCAATCATTCATCATACCAGCAATGATAATCATGCTTATTCGATTGCCTTTCAAGATCATTTGTAGGTTTTCATCACTACTAGACTCAACGTCAACACATCAACCTATTCCAAATATTTATTTATTTTGGTAGATTCATCATGGATTTATCATTGTTCTACAGATGATGGTTGATCGATACTTTTTAGTTATTCATACATTTTTAGGTATCTTATTCAATAATATTTCCATCCAAAATTACATTTTTATTTTTGTAGTCTTCTATCATGATCATGAGAGCTTTCTCCATATTTTATATGAAAACTGGAGAAAGACAATAGACAATGGTTTCATTGAGTTTTCCGAAGCATAGGGATGTTCAAGGTCTGAGTATGTATAAAAATACTGAACTCAATACTAATTTTACCGATCATTTATTTTGGTCAAAGTTCTTTCAGGTCCTAAAGTGCATGTTTATGTGACTTGGAAAGAAGGATCGCTTTTTTTGACTTCTCCGGGAGTCTTTCGAACTAGCTCTTGTTTTTGTTTGCCATGAAAAATAAAATGGTCGTGATGTAGTTACATTAACCGGGCATCCAACAAACGGTAGTTTCGTGGGAGTAAATCTTTGAGGGTAGACAGCGCGCAGTCCCATAAATCGTTTTGGGACCCGGACCCGGTAATTGGCAAAAATGTGACCGGATTTCTGTACAAATCATCCGGCACGTACGAATAAAACAAAAAAAACGGGACACGCTTGTTCGACAGAATGCATGTCACGAGAGGCTTAATATATTATATATATCCCTACTTTTTTACTCCGCAAATTTCTTTCCAAATCGAGTTTTATATTCCATTTATTTTTTGTGGGGTCTGCAACGGTCGACCAAATATTTTGTTTTTAGAAAAAAAAACATATTTCCATAAACAATACGAACTAGGTTTGTATAAAGGAAAAAAGGCATAAACAAAGAGTCCCTTTTGTTCCATCGTCGACGCACGTAAGCACCAAGGCAAAATCATTATTTTATTTCCTTGAAAATGAGATATGAAAAGGTCAGGAAGAAAACACTTTATCATAAGGGTATCATGTTCATTTAATAAAAATGATAATACTGTATTTGCGTTTCAAAAAATCTTATTCCAAATATATTTAATTTTTCTATTGAAATCAATAATACATTATTTAATAATATATATTAATATATGAACTGTAAATATAAAATCAAATATTAATATTTTCATGTACGGCATATGATACATTGGGTTAATCACAGACCAGGTTATGGGGTGGAAAAAACCACCGTCAACGGAATGGAAGGCGAAGTATGAAAATCTTCTAAATCCAATTAATTTATAATATATTAAGAATAGGTTAATTTGTTAACAATCGATATAAATCTATAATAATTCGCTCAAAGACATATCGTTGGTATTGTTTAGGATCTAAAATATTATCCTAAGCTATAAATTACATTCTAAATAAAGTGGTAAACAAACCAAAACAATATAATTTTGCTTTGGAATGTGATATTTTACCTACATAATAAAATGTCTTAATTTTATGTGGTAAAATGCGTGTTTGATTCAGGATCAAAATAAAATACTGGAAACCGAAAATTAAACTTTTTAATAAAAAATCATGCTAAACACGCCGTAAATAATGAGATATTCAAATGAGCTACAAGCGAAGTATTTAATCAAAGAGATGGGATCATCCTTACTTTTGCGTGTTTCATTACAGCAGGCCTTATTCGAATCATGAGGATAATTAGTCAGCAATTGGATTTCAACTTTTAGTTCCTGAGGACGCATAAAAGGTTTTCAGTCCAGCTTAAGCCCGGATTTAAACTTTTCCAGAAAGCTCTCGTTTGGGAGTGTGAGAAAAGTGACTTTTTCCAGCTTAGCCCCTCAGCATTGAGACTAGAGCCGGAATTTGCATTTAAAGCGCATTTTTATTTCCCTCCTACAAAGTTCTGAATGCAATATAAATCGCGTTAAACCAACGCATTTTGATATGCCACTATTTGAACATTTTTAAAAATGCAACTATATTATTGGTCTAAGAGGAACTCTGGATAATTTATTTAAAAAAAAATCAATCGGTTTAATTGATTACAATAATCACGAATCTTCCAAAAAAAAATAATATAAATGATTCCGTGAAATACATCGTTAATAATAGTCCAAATGCAGGATTTATGCAATCGTTCTCAAAGGATTTGTTTAGAGACGTATTTTAGAATGCACAGTGGGTAATGATGTACAAAGCTTTAGCTACTTTCCCATTGCTAAGATGCACCAGAAGCAACAAGAATAGCGATGCTGAGGGTATTAGCAATACACAAAAGGAATCTCGCTTTAGACGAACATTCCCACTGCATTTTTTTGGAAAAAAAAAGAAAGCGTCTAAGCGAGTAAAACGAACATTTCACCGTCAAAGACACGAACAGCTGAAAGAAGCCAGATTTGCGAGAAATACTACCAGAGATTGATACAAAAAATCCAATTAGACGATTGTCTTATTTAAAAAAATAAGGCTTCATATTAAAAATATCGCATTGCTAAGTATAAAAAATAAATGCTAATCAAACGAAAATCTTAATAATCGGAATACATGGTTTTGATATACTTACACGCTTCAATATGATCTGTTAAATAACACTCTTGAATTATGCAGATTTGATCTTATATAAGTCTATAACTTAATATTATCGTATTTTTAATTGAGCTAAAAATGAAAAAAAAATTAACACTTACTCAATTTCAAATCATATACTAAAATCTTCTAGTATTAATTTGCACATTTTTTACAATCTGAAACATGTCCAATGATTTAAAATTCAGGTCGATACATCAATTAGTGATGTTTAATATTTTTTATAACATACACATTATTGACTTTCTCTCTTGAACTCCTCGAATATTTTTGTCAAAACATCTCGCTTAATAAACATATAAATTTCTTTGGGTTACACTAATCGTTCTTGAGATTTTTCATGAATCCATAAAGTGCATCACTTTCTATATTTAATGGACACAGGATTGGGCAAATCCATTGAGAGGATTTTTTCGTTGAATTCATAGTGATTTTCGCAGTGTAGTAAAGCTAATCGCAGACGGGAAGACATCAGTCAGTAGGAACAACAATATCGGAAGTATCGAGGGTGGTTATAAGGCGCCGGCGAAGTAGTTAGGGTTGGCACGCGGGGTAAACCACTCTGGGCTAATGTGCGTCGGTAAATTTCTCGTTCACAAAGGCAGATAGAGGCAGTGCTGATGACGGTATACATTACCTGGTGCTGACATTTTAACTACCCTTCCGTACGGAATTAAAAGCTACGGCCAAAAAGCCGGCAGGAGGGAACTGCCCGGATATTTTTGGTTCCCTTGGCCCAAGTGGATGTTTTTAAAGTGTTCCGTTTCCCGTAAGCTACGCGCGGTTTCCGACGTTTCGGATTGTCGGCTTTTAACGTGTGCTCCGAAAACACAGCCCGGAATCGGCAATTTTGCACAAAAGGATTTCAGGGGTGGGTTTGCATGTAGGTTTCATTACCTTAATTAATGACGCCACTGTGTTAATCCAAGCGGGGAGCCCGGGGCGAATAATGCACGTTCAAGAAAACTCCTTTGAACACTTTAAAAACAGCCATCAGGACCTCTTGACAACAAGTTGCAACAGATTCATTTACAAGGACTTAACGTGTAATAATACTTCATGATTTTAGCGGGACTTTACAACCATTATTTTTGGACTACCAAAGATTACATCATGATCATGATACATCAAGATCAGATGCATAAGTTGGGTGAATTACTCAATAACATAAACTAAAAAATATTAACTGCAAACTTAAGTGCAGATAAATATGGCACAAATATATTTTGGCAACATAAATGTATTAATAGAAGAAGTAAAAATAATAGTTAAAAAATAAAAATAATTCTTTTTCTATGATATTATAATGCATGTCTACCTGTATTCTGAATTCCAAATAAAATTTTCAATACTTCAAAACTTTACAAATATATTCAAATACTTTATCTTTCAGCATTCAATATTGGAATACTTGAAAACTATGAATATTTGGAGTCGTTTTGTGTTTGATACTAGATTGAGAATGTTGTTCAACTACTCTACTTTTGAAAACGACCCCTAGTTTCAAATATTTATATTATTTTCAAGTACTCAAACATTTTAAATCGATGGCAAGCTCATTCATTCTATTCATCATCGAGATCATCAATCGATAAGGCTTAAAAATAATTTATTTATTAATTTCACAAGAGTGAAAATAAAAAATAATACAAGAATATTAAAAATTCTTCAATTCAATTCCTAAATTTGGAAAACCGTGAAAATTTGGAAACTGAAAATTTAGAAAATAAAAAAATAATATACCTACTTTATTCATGTTTACCATTGCAAATTTTGCAATTTTTTGGATCTTCGAAGGCACATCTTCCACACACGTATTTGTTGCATTTGAAAGAGATTTTTGTAGTTTTGTTTTCTTTGCATAAACCTATTTGGCACCTTTTTTGCATTTACACACGAGAATCCGAACTTGAATTTGGTTGACGTTTTCTGTATAATTTATTTTTCTTCGTGTAGCTCACGTTGTTGAAAATGTTCTGTAAGCTCTTCAGCTAATTAGGGCAGATTTTATATATTTCTCGGTAAAAAAATTGACAAGAGAGGAGTAAATATTGAAAAATATATTCAATGTACTTTTGATGGTGTTATATTTGCATCTAAACTCCCTGTCTTCATTAACCAGGTCATGTGGCATTAATGCCGACTCATGCCTGAGTCGTATTAGATTCAAGATCGAATGGTAACAGATCCATTGGAAGACATTGTCTACACTGGGCTGATGATGTAGACAAAGATGCCGCAATTCTGAGCCTGAGCAATTTGATGGAAGAGGCTCAGAACAGACGGAAAGTATGAAATTCGCTGTCGTGACTATAGGATCTATAAAAAAATAAGTAAGTGTTTCGACTTTAATTATATTTTCGATCGTATATTTTGATTCGGATAAGGCCTAATTTTCTAGTTTACAAAAAGTAAATACTTGATTTGCAACAATCATTATCTATAGATCTATAGATGCATTTACTTTAATATTGAATTAAACTTTGAGGGTAGGTAATAGCTGAAAAGTATGTTAACATTTTGGGTTCCGCGTTGATATTTGTAGTTGTCGCACCTGACCCAAATCTGCCCAGTTAGCATCTAATCCTTATTGTACGGCCATGTATGTGACAAGATATCGGATTTACAGGCTAACATGGAATGGGATGGGCCCCTTTAAAGGCTTGACCTTAATCCTTCCACAACCCCTGATCACGCTTCAAGGGCGGGGATGGACGAAACTGACTCGGCCAGCTGTCATATTATTTATTGGCTAAGTTTCTGACTATTTGCTCGAAAGACGCAGAACGCGTTAATATTGAAAGTTGAATAGAAAGGATGCACGTATTCTTCCACCGGCCAGTGGTTTGATTTCCCACGAGAAATCGTTTTTCCTGCAAGATGTAAAGGATGTAACATTATTAAGGTCGTTGGAGGAAATAGGTGCATACTTCAGTGGTGTGGTGCTTACTTTACAATGGTACAACTTTATCGCCGATCCACTACCGTCTGAGGAGGGTGCCCTAAAAAAGTAATGCAATAAATACACATGCAGGCTATTTAAGGAAGGTAATGGAGTGCTCTGGGGAGAAGATTCTTTGCATTTCACACCGGTACAATACAATTTCAAATCAGAATATAATGTTATTTAATGCATATTTTTAAGATATTTGCAACATAAAATATTCAAATTCTACAAAACTGACTTTAAAACTTTAGTAATTGAAAGACAAACATTCAAATATAGATGCTAATAAGATTACCATGCATAAATGTTTATATCTTATCGTAAGCATGCAATTGGAGTCAATGGCTGAAAACATAAAAATAACTTTAAACCAGAATTGAAAGCAATAAATACTGATTGCTATGATAAATTGGGATAATTTCAAATGTGAATACATATTCATGATCATACGAATGTAGTTTGAATGATTCTTTGGTCATATGCATTTTGTATTCCGCATTCAAAATATGACGTTGAAACGCATCTGGCATGGACACTTTTATTTATACCTAAAAGATCCTTTGAAAATGGTTTTAAATGCATAAAACAGAATACCAAAGAAGATTTTAATTAAAGTGAATTACTATAATAAGGTATTTTTAGCACACACAAAAGCGAATATTCAGGATGTACCCTTCTAAAACACTCACTGATTGTTGAGCAAAATAGAGTTAAATTAATGCGAATGTCAACCTCCATCATAAACGTAAGTATTAATTTAATATTTGTACTAAGCGAGATGAATTCTATTTTATTTGGTAGTGAAATTGAATTTTTTTTTTTAATTCCAATAGAATTTTGTTAGTAATAGAGATCGTTGAAGATTGCTAGTTCTCTTTATTGTCATGTGCCAAAATTGACAATTAATATATTTCGCATATTTTAATTATTTCTAAAACATGAGTTCATATAGATACGATTTATATTAAATAAGGTGGAACTGAACGTCTGGACGAAGCCTTTTTCAATTCAATTAACAAAGTCGTCATGAAAAACATTCCCCTATCTTTTAAGGGAAACAATCCAATTTTCACAGGTATTATTTGCGAAATTAGTAACGGCTCCTTTTTATCAATAATGAATAAGATCATTGGATAGCCTTAACCACATTCTTCCTGCCAGTTTCATCACTTATCCACCTTCATTCTTCTGCTTAAATATTCCGCGACCTTTCGACGAATGGACCCATGTGCGAGCTCGTTTGTCTAGAATTGCATATGTAGGGCGGAGAGCGATTCAGAAGCTCTTCGTCCGAGATTCCCACCCTGTGTTACAGTACCTACAATATCAAGAGCTGATATGGATGTGATACATTCCTATGAAATAATAATGAATAAGTTCTAGTTCGACAGTAGATTTTATGGGGTTTAGATATTGGTATGTGAAATATCCTAAAATCAATAATATACACAAGGTTGAAGAATTAATTCTGTATCAAAGACTATATAATTGAGTTCATAAGAATGATTTATTAAGCAATTCTTTTAAGTAATTATAAAAGTCGTCTAGGAATTTTAATTCAAAATTTAGCATTCCTTGCGTCAATGGATCTCTACCTATTTTCGACAGGTTAAGAATAAAGCATGTACCATTTGCTCCACCCCATTGGCCAATAAACGGTTTAAGCCTCTTCCTTTAAATTGGCTTGGCGAGCTTATTTCAATCCATTAATTTTTATTTCGTCTTAACGCAATTCCTTCGACATTTTTCATTTTGGAGCTCGTTTTAGATTTTTTTTCGCTTTTAATCAATCGAAAAAATCAATAGACCTCCTTTGGAGCATACACGCAAGAAAAACGTCCTAAAAATATCAACCCGAAAATTCTCACCGAAAACAATCCTGGAAACGTGCTATAATGATTTACGAGATAAACTTTTTCAGGCCGACCCGAACATTTAAAGAGTGCAACAGTTGGAAGAAAATTGATTCTCATAACTTGTGATTAGACGAAAGAAAAAGGTCGGACAAACATTTGAACCTGCACGACTCGAAAAATGAATTCAGTCAATTGATGGGGTGAAAAGTAATCGTTCAAGAGACACATTTTTATTGCAATTGTAAAATGGGCGTTGTTATTTTTTGGACTTTTTCAAAGTTCCAAAATTGTATTTTATTTATAAATTGTATTAAAAAAACTCAAAAATTGAAATATAATGTGCTAAATATATTTACAGAATCAGATCAGCATTAAGTCAACAGTTAAAGATCGCAAAATAAATAGGCAAAGAATATGGATTTCTCGTATTAAAGCAGCAATGAACGAACCATGCATTTGTCTTATACAGATATGATTTGGTTCTAAGGTCCTAAAATCACAACCTCTATCGTAAGCAAGATCTATTGGATTTTTATTATTCTATCCATTTTTATCACAATTAAAATTAATTATATTGCATAGATTGCTTTCGTTTTCAAAGGAAAACATATATTATTCCTTACATCCATACGCCCACTTTAAATCAAATACATGCCTTTGAGTAAAGTTTAAACCCACCTAACAAATTGACCTTTGTTATTCCTCGATAATGAAAGGCGGGATATTTCCATTTCCTCCTTTCTGCTTGGATTCAGGTTCAGAAAAATGAGCTGTGTCTGTATTGACTGAATGTTTATTCTGCGAATAAAAAGAGGAGGTTTCGACAAACGTCAGGTTTACATTGCATAACAAGCGGAAAAACGTAACTTCAGTTTGTTTAAAATTTCCTTTGTTTTGTGCACATTGCTCAAAACTTTTCCCGTTTTTCCCTTTGCTTATTTTTCGCTTTTCTTTTTTCACGTACTTTTACTTTTGTGTTTTGCTGTGTGTTTTGCACGAGCGAAAGTTAATCGAACACACAACGCCATATAGCGATGCGTCGGCGGAACAAAATATAAATTTATTTTTATTAACTGTGTTTTTCGTAATACTACAAGATAGCAGCCATACAATTATTAAAGCTGTGCTTCCACGCTTTCTTCATAAAAAACGTTTATTAAAAGATGGTGATCTGTAGGGAAATGAAACGCTAGTTGTCTTTGCCATTATTCAACAGATCTTAAAGTACGTGAGATGCAACAGGCGTCAAATTAAGATGCACTATCTCTCTATTTGGCATTCGAGAGATGCTTGATTACATTAGTTATACTCGCTTGAAGACAAGTTGTATTTTGGAACATATTTCAATATTTAAAACAATTGTAAGACTGGATGTAAATAAATATTTTAATATATTCTGATCTTATAATGTTATACACAGAAACACAAATATATATCCAATTATTTTTTATTTAAACATATTCTTAAAAATATTATGTGAACTTCTAATAATTCAAGAGAATTTCAGACCTTTACTATAATTTTTCATCATTTTTTTGCTTATAAATAATTGACCTTCGGCATCTTAGTCTAAATCATTTTAAGCCACGATTAGAAATTAAGGCATGGAGCAAAGTTATCCCGGCGCTAAGTCACTTTTTGAATTGAAATTTCTATAGACACTATAGGGATTATTGAGCTGAATGAGACGAAAAGTGAAACTTCAAGCGGCAATTGATCTAAAATTGGGAATCCAATTCCGAGCCAAAAATTTCGATCCCAGGATATCGGGATTGCATTAGACCATCCCGGGATCAGTTTCGGGATCCCGGGACGTTCCCGTTGGGGGTATCAGATATTTAAATGTTAATCCGATTTGATGACCGCGCGAGCCCCCATTTTTGTGTAACACCATCAATGTGACTGATAAAATTCCTTTTTTCTGAGAAACGGATTAAAACTCGCAAAATTCCCGATTTCCCGACAAATTATTTATTTCCGTCGTTGCCGATGAATACTTATATACTATAATACTTTGATATGATTCTTAATTATATTACGGAGGTATACAAAAATTCTGAACCCCATATCTCTTATATTTCATATCGATATTCCCATTATTAGAGTCGAAGTGTAGTAAATACATCACCGGTAGGAAAAGGTTAATATAAAAATTTGAAAAATATATTTGTACTGTATATATATATACATTGATTAGACAGTTACTGCACCTAGGCGTCGTCTAAGCTCGCGAATTAGTAGTTACGCCACTGTTTCCAAGCGTCCAGATTTCGGCGGGAATTTCTCGATTTAGTAGTCTTTATCGTGCTGGTGAAGTTTTCGAGATTAAGCTTACTAATTCCGAGATTCATGAGCACCTAAAACTGTTGGATTCCCTAGTCTGAAAGAGAGAGATAATAATTTTTACTCTTTCCGTCGCACACACACGTACATAGTTACTCCACACGCATGCGCCGCGCCGGCTCTACGCCACCTTTGCTAACTTAAATCAGTCAGTAGAAATTTTAATATATTACACAAACACAGCCTCATCCTTTAGCATATTTCCATTTTGTGAAATATAAGACAGAGAAAAAAAATAACCTAAAATTGTTAACAACAAAAAAAAGTAATGCATTAAATAAACTTTTCCTATGAGTTTCTCAAAGAAAGAGAAATTTCTCAAAAAAGTACTCACACGGTTTTCTTAAGTATCACCGGTGCAGCTGGTAGGGTAAATGGAAAGAGAAGACGTGTTCTTCCCGCCATCCTCAAAGAAGATACTCCTTGCCAAAGTCTCGCAGCTGAAATTTCTCCTTGCCTGAATAACTGTAATTAAAAATTTAGAAAATACCAGAAACGGTTCATTGTAACTCAAATAAGTTATTCTTTAACCTTCTATGTCTTTTCCTAATGTGATAATAATGGACGCAAAGGCAAACCGATTAAGAAGCGTCTATGAAGATAGAGCGCAACGCTAAGCATAATCAATTTACCATAAGACTTTATTGAACAATATTCATGAACTATTATAAAATGGTTTTTTTATCACATGCTTTGCATCGCGATGAATTTCAAGATAAAATATGTTTATGGATCGACCCTTTCACTTTTACACACAAAGAATAGTTTTCTTAGGGGATGTAAGGTCTCTAAACAGTGTATAATTCATTCATGCTAAAATCATCTTGGTCCCCGCTCTATGACCTACCACATTTTCTTTCACTTCGTTCCAAGTCAATGCATCCACTCCTCACACCACAGAATAGGGAACTATACATTGAAGAGTAGTTTTTTTTCTGCCACCGCGTACATTCGTAGCTCGTTTTATTATTCTGGTGTCGCCATCAGCATACTGTCATAAATTACGCCATTATGCCATAAAAAGGCTCCCTTTTTTCTCATATTACACTCTTCCTGAAAGTTGGCTCCAGTGCGCCTTTAGTGGGTGACGAATGCAAATGAATATAAAACGTGTAGCATCTGAGTGATTTAGCAAAATGGAATTTGAGTGCCGCTGTAGTAAATGTTTTCTGGCGTTCGCATTAAGCGTATCTGTTGTCAGCTTTTTTGCCAGTTCTTTCTGTTGTCTACGAATAATCATGATAAAATTTCCGGATGATAATCAAAGTTAAGCTCAATTTTATTGTCAATTTGTCTAAAATGTAAAAATAAATATTTGCAGACTGTTTTTATTCATTGCCATTACATAAATGCTCAATTCGCACAGTAACTTTATTTTTGAAGAGCTTTTCCATGGAAATATAGACGACAGGTTACGTAGTAAGACTTTCATTCATATAATCAATATATCCTTTAGAGCTCGTGATGAATTTGATTTATCAAACTTTTATACATTAGACGGGAGGGTTCAATTCCTTCAAAAGTTATTTATGATAAATACTTTTAAGGGGATGAAAATTTAAATGGAGTATTAATTAATTGTATTGGCATACAACATATTTTATGTAGTTTCATCCTGTTTTATTATTTTGAAGTATTTAAATATTTCCGCGGATATACTAAAAATAAATGGCATTGGAAATTTATTATTTTCTATATAAATTCATCGTCAGATCAAGATACCCATAAGATTTGAAGTTAACGATTAGACATTTATAAATACTAATTTTTTATATCGAAAACTTGTCGCTCATCTTTTTCGATCAGTTTGTATTGAACCACGGTTCAAGAAACGCGTATTTTTAATTGCCATATATAGTGAGATTTGTGAATTAAAGTAACATGGTACGAGGTCCAAAACCAAGTAATAAGTTTACATGAAAATGGATATGATCTCCTTCAATGTATTGTTCTTGGCTAGATATGCACGTACCCCAACGTTGAATCCATGAGTGGAAACATTTTTAGAAGGCTTCTTCTGATAGGTCATTCAGCTGCTCTTTCGTGGCTATCTCAATGTCAGGAATGGTGTTAAAATGTTTTCCTTTTAGCAAGGTTTTATTTTATTTTTGGGAAGAGCTAGAAATCGCATGGGGCTAAATCTAGTGAGTAAGGTGGATGTGGATACACAGAAAGATTTTTTCGTGCTGAAGAAGGAAGCCATTAGCCTATTTTCTGGTGTCTTTCTTCGTATATCTTTTCGTAAACGTTGCACTACACCTTTGTAAAATTCGGAATTTACATTTTTTCCCCTTAGAACGAACTATGCCCTCACTATCGAAAAAAATAATGAACATGGTCTTGATGTTCAACTTTAACTGACGTTCCTTTTTAGGGCGGGGGAGTTAGGGATTTCCCATTGGAAACTCAGAGTCATAATCATAGACCTAATTTTTATCTCCAGTTACAATTTTGACCATGTAGTCCGGATTTGCTTGAAGACGATCTTTCAATTCCGTGCAAACTGAAACACGCACGACAGACGCGATAAACATGAAACTAGTCATAAAGTGTACAAACTTATCACAGTCTGTCTTAACGGATCAAGCTATTAGACATATGGCATGAAATGGATGTAGCATCATCAGTTCCGCCTCTAAAAATTCTTTCACTGTATTTTTTGATCAGATGTCGCATTAATTAAACAGGAAGACACTATAAAATGGACGACGATGCATTATATCAACGTTAATAGCGGGATCATATCCTCGTCAAGCGAACGATGAATAACAATCTATGCAAATCTCTTATTTAAATATGAAGTTAGATTAAGATTCATTGTGCAATAAATATTTTACTTATTAAATAGCTTGCAAATTATTTATAAATGTACTTGTAAAAATATAAACTGCTTGAAATGCCCCTTAAATTCTTAAAACATTTAAATTCAATTCACTCAGGATAGAAATGACGTCGTGCTCAAAAATAACATGGAAGCAAATTTTCAGTGCAGTTGCATGTAAAATATGACGACAACACTTATGTGGATCTCGACATTTCCTTGAATTTTATTATTTTAGAAGTGCAATTTCGTTACCCTTTATATAATATGAACGTTTGGAGAATTTCTCAATTTCAAAAGTTAATTTCGTATGTCATAAAATATATCTCCTCCTTGTGCAGTGCGTTAGATCTTAGGCGCAGTTTTGAATTTTCATATAATGCGATTTAATATTTGAGCATTTTTCCAGCAAAAAATGTCAGATAAGGTGTTCATAATTAATTGATCCGTTATAGCTTTTAGTTCGCAGGCTAAAAATAATATGATTCCGGCCCAAACTAGTAATGTAATAAAATCTAATCTCATCCTTGGATCTTCAACAGTTTTATTGCCTTGGAATGAAATAAAAGCAACTCCAACTATAAAAAGGCAGAATAAGCGGTTTCTAAGCTATTGTTCGAAAGCGTAATAAAAAATCAGGTTGTCGCCGTTATAAAAAATAATTTGGAGCCGGCAAAGTTTTTCATTAAAGGAATAAAGCACAGTGGCATATTTTTCAAAGAAAACAAGACACACAAGCAGTTCAGCTAATTGCCACTCTTCTTTTCTCTTCTACTCACGTTGGACAAACAACAAAAAACAGATGCAGCCTTTTACGAAAGCTCAGAATTCATTGTACGCTTAGCTGAAAAGCTTTTAGGGCCTTAATCGATTCGACGGTCCGCATTAGATATACGTAATATGAGCAAACATCCGGACACGGCGATTAGAAATATAAAAGAACGTCGTCCTCGAAAAGGACATTCCTTACTTTTCGCCAAAAAAAACATCGCAAGACGTTATACGGCGTCGTATGTGACTGCCAGGGGAAAAAAGTGTAAATGATCAAGATTTCTCCTGGTAAAGGCTCCATTTAATGAAGACACTTTAGATCTGCGAATTTGGGCTTTTGCAAAAATCTGAATAGGACTCATTTCTGAAATGTGCACGTTCAAAAACGGGTAACATTTGACGTCATTTTTGTCCGGTCATGAGCCTATTACATCCGACGTTTTCTTGTTAAATGACCCGCGCCTGTCGTCGACTAACTTATAAGCCGTCTTTTGTAGCCTGGATTAAAGGGACTTAACGATTTGAAAATGTTCCATATATTATATCCTGTCATATATCTCGATCGTTGACAATGAAATCATTTAATTTTTTTTTTGCAACTCCCATGTATGGGGAATAAGATTTATTTTCGTTAATTTGTTCAACTGTACTGTACGTATTTAATGATAATTTCCCAATTTATTTATAGATGATTTCTTCCCTTAAAATTCCTATTCAAATAATCTTATTTAACTAAACCTTAGTTTAATTCAAATATAATGAAAAGTATTTTTAGTATTTACCCAAAAAAAGATAAGGCTCATTTATAAAAAGATTACTTTTAGAAGAAATATCTTTTAGTTTTATTGCTTACTTCAATAAATATATCAAAAATTGAAAAAAATATATTAAGTACATTAATAAAAATAGATCTCAATGTTCAAAGTACTCGACAAAATAAAAATATGTATAAAAATAAAATACAAACTAATCGTAGATGCTAAAAAAATATTAGCAAAAGAGAACTCTTCGCTAAATGAACCGAATTTTTTCCCATGGCCAATGATAAGGGTTGCGATTTTTAACCACAAATTATGAAAAAGAAAAAATAGTAAATCTAAAAAATAATTCTGAAAGATATTACATATTTTTATAATAATTTTTTACAGTATATACGATCAAATTATATTTAAATTGAATAAATCCCAGGGAACTCTACAGTCTTTTACAGGGGTTTCGTGGAACGTCTCAACCGCATAAATCATGTAATATGTTGTGTATGAACATCCCGTTTTTATAACAACTAATAAGCTTTTATAATCTGTAGGAAACAAAGGCACATATTCTTAATTCTATTTAAATAGAACATACATTTTGTTTAAAAATTAGAATACTATAAATATGTATGAAGTATTAAGCCCAAAAAAGAGGATGTTGAGATTTTTGAAAAGTCAAGGTTGATATAAATGTTAAAATATTATATAATCTTAAAAATAATTAAGTAAACTTTTTTCACGTAGGAAATATTTTTAATTACTTAGAAAGCTTAGGGAACAAACAGACATACACATATTTAAATTTATACATTCTGTAACTTTGAGCAGGGGCACGCTAGCACACGGGTCCGTTATTCTATCGGGCCATGATGTTGCTGGACGAATGGATGGGAATAGACGGGGATCGAATAGAACGACTCTCTTCTCTAAATAACTATTTATTCCGTACAAGAGAGAGAGAGAGATCTGGCTGCAGGAAGGACGACCTTCCGCAGCCAAGGCTAACCGACGACTCCCGCCTCCTGCGCGTTACTACCCAATTGAAAGTACATATTTTCAAAAATGTTATATCGAAATTTCATAAAGATCTGACGAGTCTAACTATATTTTTGGGCGACCATTAGGTGACTACCTGAGAGCACCCGGCTGCATACATATTGTTCAGACTCATGGTGCAAGTAGAAGAAAGTGGTGAAAAACAATCAGATGAGAGAGAACTTTTAAACATCTTCCTGCTCTAGCTGAGGATGTTCAAGAGGTTTTGAAACCGATTTATAAAGATTTTTGATTTGGAAATACCCAAAATAACAACGAGTGTTTCAACAGCTGTGTCTGGGCAATTTTTCTGCAACCAAAACTTTAAACGCGTTTATCTCAAAACAAGGTTTTTCGGTGGCTTGTTGATGAAATTTCGAAAACTATCCGGCCGATTATCATGAAATTTGAATGAAATATTCTTCATACTTATGGCTATAGCGCATATCATCAGATTTTTGAAATTTTGATTTTAAGTGTTTTTTTTTACAAAAAACTGCAAAAAAACCGCGTTTTTTTTACTTTTTCGAAAAACGTGCGCCATTTTGTTATTTTCGCGAATATCAAAAATATGATGATATGCGCTATACCCACTGATATACTGAATCTAAAACTGTTTTATTATTTTGTTTCAAATGACCCAACTCGGAAATACCATCAACAAGCCACGAACATAACATTTCTACACGGGGTTTTCTATGCTACTGTTTTATTATAATAATTATTCAAAAAAAAAAAATGTTCATGTACTTAAAAGACATAGGATCCATTTTATCCCATAATTTTTAGCAAAAATCCTCGAAAAACAAAATCGCGAAAATAGCCTATTTTCGAGGCGCCTAAAGTGAAAAGACGCCTTAATATACTTGTACATACAGGCATTATATTAAAATCCACAAAGCTGTTTTTTTTGACTCGATTGAAGATTGTAAATTTCAAAGTATTGAAATATTAAGTACATATATAATAATATATATTATAAAGAGCTACAATATAGTTTTAGTCTAGATGTATAAGACATCTGTGTAATATAGGTCTTAAAATGTGTTATAAATGTCGTCAACAACATCATCGCGGTAGTCTACCATTTTGTTTACTTTCAATATCAAAACAATAAAAATAAGAAAGAATCAGCTTTGTAGAAATACACTTGGGTCTGTTTTTATGCGATTTTGAAGTTATACGATTTTCAAATGTAGTTGGACCTATCCCCAAATCTTTTTTATGCGAATGCGAATAAAAAAAAATAAAAAAAGCTTAGACTAGTGCAGGTTAGAAACGTTATAGTCCCGAGTTTTCAACGCTGACGAAACTGCATTATTCTGGAAAAAAATGCCTAGTCGAGCTTATATTGCAATGACGGGAAAAAAGCTAGCGGACTTAAAGCATTTAAAGATCGAGTATCAATACTATTTTGTAGCAATGCATCGGGTGATGTTGAAATCGATTACTAAAACCACGTGCTTTAAAAGGCAAAAATTTAAAGCAGCTGCCAGTTCATTGGAAAATAATGTCGTTACCTTAATCCAACTTAAGATGGATGTTGCCTATTTGATTTTTTATTTAGTTGTCTTTTGTCAAAAATACATATTAAAATAGAGCTTTTATGAAAGTTCTCTTCGTTGAAATGTTTTAATTTTAAATTAATCAATCAATTGTAATAAATACATCAAATCGTATGTTATGAATGAACTTATCTCATTCATAATGCTCTTTGAAATTCGATATTGATGTTTTAATTGGCTGTCGAAACTTCCTTATATAATGTATACGTTCGAGCATTTGTCACAGGAAAACTCCAGTTTTTTTCCTGATCTTATTAAGGCAAAATGCCAAAGTTGATGGCTATTTGAATAAAATATTTCCCCTTCGAATTGTTAAATACTCGAGTGAGGCCCAATTGTAGGGAGAAATTCGGGAATCTTTTAACTGAGCGGAAACATAATGATAAGTAGGAAGTGAGCGAGCTAAAAGTTGAGCTTCAGAACAAAGACAAAGGGAGAGTTAGTTGTCAGGAATCGTCGAAAGGACATTAGATGACGACAAATGTCAGACGAAGCGTTAATTTCGGCCCGAAGACTTTGCCTCCGAACTGACAGGAAGTAGATTCAATTCGCCCACATTGAAGAATGCAAGTACAGCCATTCCGAGATTTATGGACGTCTATTGTTTTAAAAATTCACTCAAACGCTCAGTCTTTTGCTTTCGAAGCAAAAATATTGCCGCGATGCGATGGCATTTGAAGAATTAATCGTATAGAAGTAATTGTATTCCAAAACCAAACCATTCTTTCAAATAGATACCCAAAAATACAGATAATACAGATACAGATACCAGATCAGGGGGGAAACCTACGCAATGCTTAAGAAGTGGATCTTAAAATCATTTATATGTCTATAATATCAGATTCAAATATACAATCTTGCGTTACATTTATATTTAAATATTTAAAGCTTTCTTGTACACATGTTAAATAATAGACAACAGTTGCTAAGGACTAAATTATAATTAAATAGGAATTTTGTAGTGCCTTTTTGTGAGAAAATATCCAAGCCATTAGACATGATTTTAACATCATATATATGCTTTTGAAAATGTAGTCGTTAACCACACGTTTTATAAATTTGAACCCGAAATATTTGAGTTATTAGCACTTGCAAAATCAACATACATAATAGTTTTATAACCATTTGATATACTTAAAACTATTAGTTTTTAATTTTCTGATTCATTTGAAATTTAACGCGTATTATTTATGCATAATCAAAAGTAAACTCTTCATCCTTTAACATTTTCACTGTGCTGAAAAGCTGGGCGTGATCATTCGATTACTACGGCAATATCACCCACCCATCCTCAGAATGAAGCCACCTCTCGCCTACTTTATCCAGGATATGATTAGTACATATTAAAATTTCATTAAGTCATTTAGGCTCAAATTAATTTTTTCACAAAAAAATCTACAAAAGCTATTTAGCAAAGGACAGATTGAACGAGAGCTTTTGGCTGTCATAAAAAGTTCGCCCGCTTTAAAACGAAAATAAATTTGTATTTTATTAACCGTTGGTTTAATACACGATTACTTTTGAAGTGTTGCGAGGTGGATAATAAGCTTTAAACTTTGAGCACCAAGTTTGTTAGAGATTAAACACGTAACAGGGTAAGGTTTATGATGAAATATATAATTATATCTTTGTGAAAAAGCTCTCCCATACAATATGTCAGACGGGTGAGTGGGCCCACCCCATCATCGAAAAAATATGCTTGTTATATAAATGCTCACGTTTTAATATATATCAAGAGTTCAAACTAAATCCTTAACATAAAATAAATAAGATTTTTTATTTCGTGTGTAGTTTAATATAATATTGAGCGTATTAGATATAAGCTTTATTTTTTGTATGTGTTCCTTGGATAAATTTGAGAAATGGTTGCTTTATTTTGCATTAAAATAAATTTACATATAGAGTGATGGATTAGTTTGAAGGTATCTGAATGGGAATAATAAGAATATTCGTTTTTGTTGAATTTCTTCAACTTTCATTTACATACTTGTAATGATGTATGTTTGGTTCGACAAAAGGATGGAAGGATAAAAGCTCATTTTTTATTTCTGGCTTTATTCAGACGCTTAACAATCGTCGATAGCTTTCAGAGACAATCTAAAAGTCAGAGTCGATTTTCACGTATCCTACATTTCTTGCACATCGTCCTTCGTTTCAGCCTTCAAAGCCATCAGCGAAGACACTCGACGCTAAGTAATATCACCAAATGTCTTCGCGCTTCTTCTTTGATATTTGAGAAACAGCGTTTTACACTTACACCCCTAAGAACAGTCGGTCGTACGCGAGGTTGTAATACCAAAGTTAAATTATCTCATCCGACAAACTTATCAAATTATGTTTGATAGACATTTAATGCTTTTTGTTGGAGGGCGCGCAGACTCTTTATAATGTGAGCATATCGTTTTATGCCAAGCCTTCGGAGCTGCTTTTATTAAACGAGTAGTATATTCTTAGGGGAAAACTTGAATACATCCGCTATATGTTCCTTCAAATGACTTTCTCCGATGTAAGAGAATGTGCTGGGGGTTTTTCATATGAGTTCAAAGCATCCAACTCCCATACATTTTTTCGGGATAATATCCCTCTCCTCCGGGATTTTACGTAATAAGACGAATCAACTGAAGACTCGTTCCGCATTCTGACTGAACATCATTGTTCGCGGAAGAAAGTCGTAACCCCTTGTTATTTTGTTGAATATGTATAAACAATGTAAATTTACTTCCAGAAGTGTATACATATAAAATCACAGCTGCAAGTTAAACAACCCCTTGCTGACTCAGCTAACACCGTGGATTATCTTTTATTTCTTTTAAAGGCAAAGAATATCCAACTTTTTCCTGCAGGAAATCTGAACGAAGAAAAATCTACTATTTTATTTTGAAACATAAAAAAACATGATCATCTTTAATTGTGTATATGATATTGATCCTTCTTTTAGCACCCTTTGGTGGAAATATTAAACAAAAATTAATAGAAATGCAAAAGCCCCTCATACAAAAAAATCGTATTACATTAGATTTTACTGTCAATAAATTCTTTAGTACTCAATAAAATAACAACGTTTTTAGGCACACATTTACATATATTTCTCATGAGTTATATTAAATATTTTTAACAAACAATTAATACGAAAAAATGCAAGATATGACAACAAATAGATTAAAAATAGCTATAAAGAAATGAGTTTTCTTGTGGTCGCTTTTCCATTATCTTCCATAAGCGGATACGTTAGTAAAGAATCATTTGCGTATGAATTTTAAGCAAAAATGTATCTATGAAAGAATAGTGAAATTTTATTATTTTTAAATAATATTTTAAGAATTATTGCAAATCAATTCAATCGTAAAAAATACTGCACAATTTCAATTATTGCTTCAGTATTTAATTTTCCAGCTCTGAATGTTTAATCACAATTACAAACAACTAAAGACTATCGTTTTTTTATTATCATTCTTAAAAGTTAATAACAAAGTACAATAATTTTCAATGGGCGAGATATTAATATATCTATTCAAATTTGAAGCATTCTCAAAATATAAAAGAAGCTGCTCGTCTTAAATGACCCAGAAAGAATATAATAGATTCACCACTATGGTTGAATATAAGGAAAACTTTAAGTATCCATATGTACGTTTAAACATGAAAACTTTTGCATATCCGGAAAAAACATCGCATTTTTAGGAACATTTGATCCTGGAGAAAATATCTTTCAATGCGTGACGTACGTTAACTTTCAGAAAAATCTATTCGATTGCAAAAAGTCCTTTCAGCGAAATGGTATTTAATACGTGTTTTACAAACAAACAGTAGTTTGAAGAATATCGTATTTTAACTTCTACGCAACAGACGTAAATACGAAACTTTCTCAAGAGCCTTTTCATGTTTTTGGCTTTTTATATAAAAGAAAATATTTGGTACACTTGACAAGTTTCTCTTTCATATATATCAAGATAACTTATAGATCACGTACTTCTTTCCGCAGAAGATTTTCGACTAACCCTTGTGCACATTCCATAAAATTTCGTAGGAGGATCCGATAAATCACAGAGGATGACTGTCTCGCGATCCAGCTGCGGGAGCCTCAGATAAATCATTACAAAGATGACCGTCCTGATTCATCTGTGAATAAAAATATCGAATCTCGAGCACGCACAAAACAACCTCCTATTCGATAGACGTTTCCTTCCAAATTCGATAATAATATATTTGACAAAAGTGAATTTGAAAAGCTGACATCATTTCATACTTTTTCAATGGGAGCCTTTGTTGTCTTCGACAAAGAGTTGACAAAGAGCTAAACTCGCCTGCAATAACTGTTCTTCTCTCGTTCGGTCCCGAGCGGACGCTGTTTCTGCACAAAAAGATGAAAAAATTCTCATCGTCGGTTTTTGTCTTTCAGATACACCATTTATTCCTTTATTGCAACGAAGAAGACATACATCCAATTTCTCATCCCACTGGTCAGCATCAACGGTCTTCAATTAAGTTGCAGGAAGCTTAAAAGAAAATGCTACAACAAAAAATGCGATTTTATCTTCGCAATTTTGTGTATAAAGGGACTTTTCGCATTAAAGGCAAATGTAAAAATACAGTTAGAATGACATACACAAAACATATAATTATATAAACATATTAAATATAAAATTATAAATATAATTTTAATTATTATTTACATATATATATTATATAATGTATTAATACTAACATCAAATAATTTCGTATACACCAACGAAAGAAACAACTTTAGTTCTAGGTACTTGAAAAACCCCATTGTTTGTATCAATTTCATACAAATAACCACAGATAGATTCCAAAGACTAATTCCATCATCCAACTTAAAAGTATATCAAAAATCCATGTTAGCCTTATTTCCTGGTTCTGTATTCTGTTCTATTGTATATGGTTAAGTATTTATACTCGATATTTTTTCGCTTTATTCTGTTTAAAAAAATAAAAATACGTATGATATTATTTATTAAAATAAATATTTGGCACTGTGTTTCCAACCCTTTTACATCTGTGGACCAGTAAAAAAAAATTTCGAACACTTATGGTGAAATAACAATCGTTATATATGTACACTTAAACCTTTTTTATGTGGTGAATGCGTTCCATAGATTTTAAAATCCGCATAACTTTGAAATAGGTATATAAAATATATCTAAAATCGCACAAAAAAAGTTAATAAAAAACAGGAAACCAATAAGAGTCCTAATTTTTTTTTCCAAATTTTGGTAAGTGGTAATGATTTATTTCCCATTTTATCCTAAATATCTCGATACGTACTCTTTATGGAATTTTAAAAAAAAATATTTAAAAAAACCGCATAACTTCAAAATCGTATAAAAAAAATCGCACAAAAAGACGTTTGAGTGTATTATTTTTTAAATCGTATATTATGACAGATGGATATAACTATAACTAACATATAACAATCTGATACATCAAAAATTAACAAAAGCAATGCTTTTTTACACAAATTAATGCGAAACCTGTGTTGTATATTTGCTAATATATTGGGTATTCTTGGCTGCAGTGATGTCTCTGATAAATGAAGAGCTGCATTCACATCAAATCTATTTCTTTGGTCCATTTTATTGAGGGCACGGACGAAAATGCTTTTTTCCATGAATAGGTTGTTGAAAATGATTTAAATAAATGTATATCTTTACAGCTGAAAGATGGATATACATCTTCCACTGATATTCAAAACTAAATCAATATTAATGTTTTGTGGATATTAGAGTGATATCAGAAGACAACTCTATTAATTGTTTTTTCTTTACTTGTGAGAGTAAATGAAATGACGTCCTCCATAAAGGGATTATTAATCCAAAGATTTTCTTTATGAAGATCCTCATTTTCGGGATAATAGTGATTCAATTTTAGTACCAATGCTTTCAAGTGTTGGCTTATTACATTTAAAAACCTTTCCTGCCGACATCAACAGCAATTAAAAATTCTCGCAAAAGTGGAAACATTTCTAAATCTTCCTCTTGTACGCAACAATCCCAAAGGACCAGCTTCTTTTTAAGTGCATCTACATTATTTCTCAGTTTAAAAATATTTGTACAAAACCTTGAAGAAAAAGATTAAGGTCATTAAGAAGACTAAATCTGCCATATGTGCGGTTCTACTCATCCATTCCTCATCCAAAAAAAGGTTCTAGAAGAACTGTGTTTCTCTCATTATGAAATGTTTTGCTTCTTCCCTTAATTCAAAGAGACGTGAAAGAACATTTTCTCTCGATAGCCACTTCACTTCTGCATGCAGAAGGAGATGTGATGATTTAATATTTTTGCTGATATTGATAAAAAAATATTTCGACAACTCTGACACTTAGGACATAGTTCCTATGTGTAACGTAGCAAAAGACTCCCTTAACCACCAAAAAAAATTTGTCGATTCATGTGCAAAATACCCTGTATATTTGCTACTCCATCATTTTCTATCTAATTTAAACATATGGGAAAGGCGATGAGAAACCATCATATTAAGCCTTATATCCCTGTTTACTGAAGATAAATAATGGAGTTATCAACACAAATTAAAATTAAAATTCATATTGAATTAAAGTCTATTGCTATATCAAATTTATTTTATGTGGTTTTGAACATTAATTCAAGGGATCAAATTTGATCTCACAAAACAATTTCGCACGAAAGTCATATTGATTGATACAATAAATTCAAAATCACAGATGTCGGTTGAATTTAATGCGGATATAAATGATTTTCATGGCGTTATGGCCATTTTTGGCATGCAATAAATTTATTTTATTTTAGGGGTGGAACATTAACATATTTTGGTGCTATAGCGATAACGAAAAACTGATACACCAGCGCAATATACAAGTTTATTACATATATTAATTTAAATACAGTACTACTGTGCAGAATCGTATATTTGCTTTTATTAATATTGCGAGATTGTCGGGATTTCTGGATAATGGATTACCGGGTTATTAATGATATCAAAGGTAAAGCCATAACATATTTAGGCGCGTACAATGGAAATAATGGTTAACAATATGACTTATGTTATAGTCCTGCTCTTTAAGGGTATTATGGACCTTAAAATAAGGCCGTTTTTAAGCACGGAACCTATTTGTTTTCTTTCTTATGCATTATTAAGTTTCCTCGTGTATAAAAATCTCGGTTGTTTTTGACAAGGTCCAATCTGGTGGACCTTTTAGGAGTGTCCGCATACCCGAAATGCTTAAGCAGTGCGGCCTCTTTGACCGGACGTAAGTCATTCTTTCTGGAGTATCAAATATTCTCTCTTGAAATAATAATGGCCAACGGTAGAATGGCCCTATATATCTCACCTGGACCGGGAAGGCTCTGGAGGAAGAGGGAGGACGTTCGCTTTTTCAGCAAGAATCGCCCTTTATTCGACAGACAAAACTCTTTTTCGCACAATGAAATCTCTCCGAACAATCTTCGCTTATTGTGCGGACAGGAAGCGGAAGCTCGAGGGATCTGTACCATGAGCTGAGGTGCCCGAGTTTAGAACTTGTATTAATTTTAAAAGTGTTCTCAAAATTCCAAACTTCCAGCCCTCCTTTTTAAATTGGAGCTGCGCGGAATTACAAAATTAATGCGCCAGGAATTTTTCGCTCTGTTTTCATACTTTAATAATAAATATTTACTTTGTTTTTGTTGCATTTGCTGATATTAATTTGGCAAGTAATTTTAAATAACCATCAATGCAATCATGTTTTTATAATGTATTAATTTTCTTATATCAATAAAAAAAATCCAGGAAGATATAGTGTAATGTATCACATCACTGAATAAGTTCATAGGTTTTTTTCTACTTTAAACTTTATTCTTCTTCATTTGGGATACATTTTTCGCGATTTCTTCCAAAAAAATCCAACTGAACTTCTACTTCTGCCTCTGTTCGCAAATTAGAACTATGTTCTTAATGGATCTCATCAATGTCTCATCTATAAAATTTATATAATTAATGCCATATTATTTGAAAATATTAGGGTGTCCCGTAAGTTTCTTTCGTTTTCATATTAAGAAAAAATAGACAATAATTTGTATTACATTAAAATTTATTGAATAATATATGATCCATTCTGTTCTATTAGTTTTCTCTATTTCTCCGGAAGCCTCATAATGCCTTCTTGCCAAAATTTACCAGGTTTGTTAGCAAAATATCGATCAAGGTACATTTTTATATCATTTATGGCAATTAAAATTTTTACCACGTAAATTCAATGAATTAATAATTTTCTGGCAATTGTATCATTTAGATTTTCTAGTTGGAAACAATATTTTATTGAATTGCCTTGCTGAAGTAGCTCATAATAAACCACCCTCTTCCAATCCCATCGAATGCATAGCAAAACTATTTTTTGAATGTAGGCCAGGTTTAGCTACAGTTAAACTTTCTGTACCCTTGGTCCAGGACCGTTTACGTTGGATATTCTCATAGAGTTTTCAACTTTCATTTCCAGTGACAAGTCTCTTCAAAAAAGGTTGGTTATTATATCGTTGGAGAAGAAGATCGCATGTTGAAATACGCTGAAGTTTATTTGAGTCAGTCAGCTTATGAGGAAGCCACACATCTGAACGATTGATGTAACCCAATTTTGTCAGATGATTATGGACGGATGTTCGTGGAATTTCTAACTTGTTAGCTATTTCGTGAACAATATATCGCAGGTTTTCTTCAACTATGGCTATGATTAGATCTGTGTTCATTTGCGAAGGAAACTTATGGGACAACCTAATATATAAAATCCCATTACGATTTTATTATATGCCTTCCCTCCGCTTAAATTGTTGAGGATTGTGATTTCTACAGGTAATTCTCATGAGAAATAGGGATGTTTATGTTGTGGTTTTTCGCTGCCAAACATGATATCAACAAGGATAAAATTATGGAAACGTTAAAATGTGAACTTCATTTTGTTGAATATAATATTATTAGCGATATTATTTTATAACTAATAAAATTTGAATTGATACGTTTCAGCAATTCCCAAAATCCTTATTCCAAAATATTTGCACTCTTGAAAATTTGGATACTGAAAAATAATTTTTAATGGTTTCATAAACATGCTTGTTATTTATAATCACCTTATAAATAACAAGCATAAGACATATATTGTATAACCAAAGTAGAATCTAGTTCAAATATCTATTAATATATGTATTGTACCTCGAATAGTTCGATTCTGATCAGTCAAATCCTTTATAATCCACTTCAAAATAGGTTCTTAGACATTGGACGTAAGGCGAGTAGTTCGTAAGTCGATTTTATTAAAAAAGAAAAAAATAATAACATAAAGATTTATAGATTTGAAATGTTGCTTATTTTTTTACCTATTTCTTGTCTTTATATCAAACAATTCGTTTTTTCTATATATAACAAACAGTTGCAGTTATTTTTTACAATATCGATATTCATGGGTGACTTTTAATTTTCTCATTATCAACTATATAAATCAGGCTAAGTTAACTTGGGGTATAGTTGATCATCCATATGAAAATATAATAATAATTAATATTTTTCTTACATTAAATACATTTAAATTTGCTATTTTAGTGCAAAAAATTAAAAAGGCTTTACAATTTTAAAAGGCATTAATCAAATGATTTTTAATAGTAGAGGTAATCGGCAAATATTAGACTTTTACATTTTTATTAAAAGAACATTAAATCACTCATGTGGCATTTTATGAACGAATATTATTAAAATTATCCGCGAAAGAATATAATACAAAGGAATTCATTTTAAGGTTGAATTTAAATGAGGGCGTATATTAGATTGTATACACATTCAGCTGGATGATTTATAGGGCATTCAATGATAAAAATGAACCTTCGACCTATTCGGTGTAGCGGCAGGGGAAAAAGGCGCAGGTTTAATTGAAAAATACACATTTTCCACATTCCAATATGAATAAAGGTCCCCTTCTTCTGGGCAAAGAGAGTCGGAAAATGTACGGAATGTACGATAAGATGGAAAAACACATTAAGGAGATGAATCAACTTTTCCGCCGCTTGTTTTCCATCCTCGCGTGAGTTGCAAAAATGGCCGACACCCTTCACGGAAAATGCCGACGAGCTATCCCGGATTGAACTCCCTTTGCCAGCAACCCTAAATGCAGTGTCCGACGTGCAAATTAAGCCATGGGATAATATATATATACTAAATCAAAAAGAGGACGCAAATTTGATTTACGGTTGATTATAATTTCATCTTAGAAAATCTCGTATGTTATTCTCATAGAGAAATATTAATATTTTATTGTCCTTGAAAGTCTTTTAAAAGTAGTCAAATTTATTAATAAACTAATATTATATAGGGATTGTTTCGTTGTTGAATTGTTGAGGTGGCTTTAGCAATCCCTTTTATGAGACCATTAGCAACCATTTTGAAATGGTCATGGCGTATTTATGTTTTTAAAAATGTGGTCGCCAGCCACAATTCCTGTAGGATTCGAACCCCAGATCACTGAGTTACAAGTCCAATCGATTAACGTGGGACTACTTACAGGTATAGGGTTGTTTTATTTTCATTATTGGAATTATTTCCCTCCATTTAGTGACAAATTCGTTCAATAATTATAAAGCCTAGCTATCATTATATTATATTTTTATTTGATTAAATTATTTGAACAATAAAGACAAATTTTACTAAATCGTACCTATAGGTAGTTCCCATGATTGAGCGAATGGTCTTATAACGCAATCATCTTGGGCTCAAATCCTTAAGGTGTGGCTTGTAACCAAATTTTTAAAAAATTTTATACACCATAAAAAATCGATGATCAAAAAATGATTCCAAATTTCTATTATAGAAAGAGACACCTAATTGCGAGACTAAATTAGCGAACCACTTCTGCGTGCATTTATATTTTAAGCAAAAATAACATTTATGTTTAATTTATAGATTCATGACTTTCTCTTAGCAATATTTTTGCTTAAATTCTCCATTTCTGTCTTTTTTGCATAACGGTTAATTTGGCTAATATTGAGGTTTTTTAGGTTAATTTTGAAAAACTTATATAGTTCATTCACTAAACGATTGGAGAAGAGACACCGAATGATGGAAGATAATCAAAAAGAGAATAAGCAAAATACAATCCGGTATAATATTCTTTAAATTTTGCATATAATAATTGAAATATAGAATATTATAGACAAATATGAATATTATTCTAATCAAATTTAAGTATGATTTAGCGTATACATTTGATAAGACTATAAAGTATTATTATTAATATTAAATAAATAATCAGAGCTCAAATGTGTTTTCTGTGACTAAATACATGCATGGGTAATGAGCAATTACCTTCATTCGTTCGCACGGGACACACACAAAACAAACATTCAATAGATTTTTATCCATGCATATGTATCGTCAAATTGAATTAAAATCACTTTTTAAATCAGTTGCCGATTTATCAGATTGCTTTCACACCATTTGTTCATTTGGAATGTAAAGAATCCCGATGAGGTTCACATTGCGACATTGCTCAGAGCACACAGGGCAAACCGAAATAGAAAACAATTTTTCTTAAGCATAAGCTCGTTTATGTGTAAGTCTTTCATAAATTGTTGTGTGTCACACACTTTCGTAGTAAATTACATTTTTCCTTGAAGCTCCGAGCGCTTTCCCCCGGAGTTATTAATCCTTTCGTCAGCTGATAAATGGGCCCGGTACTACACGGCATTCTCAAGTAATTCACACGTCATAGCAGGAAAAATGAAATTGCCGAAGGGAAAATAACTATCACACATGTGATTTTCTACAAGGAGAAAATTGGAGAATCGGCGAGAAAAAGGACTTGGCGGCGAAAATCTCTGTTAGCGGGGAGCCATGATATTTTTTGCAAGCGCTTCGTAAAAAAACGTATAAATCTTTGTGAAATTGTAAACGGGAAAATAATTTATTGTGTTGTTATAGGATTAATTTAGATCCAAGAAAAAATAACATGAGCCAATTTTCTCTAAATAAAAATACTCTAGACTTTTAGCGATAATTTGAATCCAAATTAAATTCAATACAATATTAAAAGTTTAGTATAAAGTGTCCTAATGATAATCTGATGACCTACTTTAGCGATATTTTGTGTTCGCAGTCATAAAATAAAGAAAATAGCGGAAAGAATTTTTGGACTGGACGCCAATGCGAACGTTAGAGCTGACCGAAAGTCTTGGTCAAGAGAAGACGTCTTCTATCATCGAGTTAATATTGGCCATACTTGAGCAAGATACTCATTAGAATATCTCGCAATTCGGTTTTTCAAATTATTTTTCTGATCATTTTCCATCTTTCAACGTCTCTTCTCTGGTTCAATAGTTGAGTTAATTATCTGAGCCGTTTGGAGCACCATTAAGTGAGATGCAGCTTAAGAAGGTCGGCATTTAAGAGAAGCCAGCTTAACAAAAATCGATTTCTAAGGGTAAAATATATTAGCCCAAAATCTTTAAAGTTTACATTAGATTTCTAAACTATCTATGCTTGTTTACACTTTTTTCAAAATTACAAGGTAGTAATAAGTAGTAAGAGAAACGCAGTAGTGCAGTTACGTGGTGTATTGCTGTGGGGCAAACGTAGCGCGGGCTGAGATGTTAGGATTCAAAAGTTTGGGTGAATTCTCTCTCTCACCTCTAAGATCGATTATCTTCCTCTCTCCACCACATTTTGCGTGCATCTTTCTCCATCTCCCCGCCATGTACCCCGCTCACTTCATAAGATCAATATGTTGCATCCATTAAACATCTCGCAAAACTAATTTCGCAGCAGACAAATAATAGTCGTGTTAATATAAAAACCTTTTCGAATACAAGTCCAATAACTCATCAAAGTTTCATTGTAATTGGATGAACAGTATACGAGTGTATACGTAGCAAACCCCTCGCTCCACGACACACATTGACGTTTTATATATATAGAAGATAGATTGAAAAAATTGAACAGACTATTCAACCAAGTATTATCCACTGGCAAAAGAGAAGAACAAACATGCAATCCTTATTATTAAAACGCCTTCCATTCCATCATCCATAGAACTACATATTGATAGCTCGTGATCATTTTATATAGTAGAAGTTGTCTCAAAAATATACATATATTTAACCAGTCGAGTATGAAACTAACGAGAACTACAGACAATAATCGCTATTGACCCATTGATGACTTCAAAACAAACTTACGCTCGTCAAAAAACACCGTAGTAGTCAAAGGATTAAATCTGAAACTCGGGTAAGCCTTGAAATGGACAGTTTTATTACAATCTATGTTAGACGGTATAATAATTTTCGATTATCAACGGATCTGTTATTTGGAGCATTCGTTTTGAGACGAATTTCAACATAAAAATCATCCACATTTCACTTCAAAACAAATTATTTTGTAATAAAACTGTGTCGTAATTTTAGAGAACTGTTCTTAAAAAATATAATAAATTTTATAATTGGATAAAAGAATGGTTTATTATCGTACACTCTTAATATTCCGTATTCTTCTATCGTCATTTATAGTACGAATTTCTTACTCAAAGATTTAATTATGATCTCAGCTAGACCGAATAAAAATCAAATTAGGAAATCATAAATTTGTCTTTGTGAATCGACGGAGCAGAACCTGCAGAATGAAACTTGCTGGAATATTTCCATAAAATCTGATATTATACACGAAGTGCAGATTACTCTCAGCTGCGAAAGTATCTGAAGCTCTATTAAAAATCGACGTCTCCTTCAATTAATTCCCTCTTGTGCAGACATTCAATTGCAACATCCTCATCATGAATATTCAATCCATTCCTAAAAAATAATTTGTTCAATCCGAATGAGGCTTTATGTATCAATGAATATTCACATGCGACAAATTAAATCAATCTAAATGGAATAAGCAATTATCATTTACCCAAGTATCCTCGCAGCACATATACAGTTTATACGAATACTTTCGAATACACGGGGAGGAGCGGGTGGCATGAGAACATCCTTTGTGCATATTTATTTAAGGTCTGCTTCCAAGGGTCCGCAAGTGATAAAATAAATATTGTAGGGTAAGTGAAACCGAACAATGAGTCGTAAATAATAAAGTCTGTGAACCAGTACGTTGTATTATCACTGCGATTATTTAATTTATTATACAAGGAGCGAGCTTTTGCTGCGGTTTTTCATTACACGGTATCAGCTTACGCATGGCTCAAAAGAAAAACCGAATATATTTCTTTTCGTTATCGGACGAAAATATTTTATGGCTTATACAAACAAGGTACAAAGGGCGTTGAATGACATAAAAATATATTGTAATTTTTTTCCGCAATTTTGCTTAAATTGGACCATTTTAAAAATCTGTTTCTAAGCTATTTCTTAGCTTTATAACAGATTTTATTGATGTTAAAATGAATATTTACCAACACAAACTATATTTTGCTTTGGTTAGCATGTGTGTCATGGCAGCCGGATATTATTATATTGAAACGCAGAACAATTTAAATAAAATAATTGTATGATTAGTTATTCATATCACAATCATAGTATAACTATCTAGAAAGTAGAATCTTTTGATAGAATCGAAAAGAACCAATGTTTAAGAATACGTTCAGTAAATTTCTAGTCGATATAAATAAAATTCACAAAGTTATAGGCCGACGAGGAGAAGCTGTGCTTCGCGAATCTGAGGAGAGGAGAAACTTTAAAGGCGTTTTTCTCGAAACTACTTTTTCCAATCTCATGGAAGTGCTCCTACTCGCCTTAAATGAGCATTCTTTATGAAATCTAACAAACGCGTGTATAATAAACGTCTTCATCGTATAAGCTACAATTATCCAAAAATATTCAAAAGTGTTTATTTAATGAGCAAAAAACTATAAAAAATGTTGATAAAAACACAATTTTTTTTTTGATCGCTCACAATTTTTTTATTTTCCAATATTTCTTTTTAATTGTAGTCTAAACTATACAAAATATTATACAAAGTTAAAATATGTTAATTTTTTTTTTTTATGAAAATCATATGTTTAAGACTTAAGACTTCCGTAGTGAATACTGTTATCGCTCAATTACCATCATACGTAGCTTTTCCCTCTCTCTCTACCATACATTGTCAAACATTAAAAAATATTTTTATGTTCAATAAATATAGCCTAGTCAACACACTACATATCAATATTTTATATTTAATACTTTTCACATAAAAAAATCTATCACTTGTAGGCTCAAGAAGGTAAAAACGTCCCTTAAATTATATACATATTAAAAAAATCATGAATTTTTATTTTTATAATATTTTCGACCCTTCGACTATTTAACCAAATTTGAATTTTAACAGATCGAAAAAAATGTCATGATTCAGAAATAAACCAACTGCGAGACTTAGAAAACAAACTTTTACCTTTAAGTACAATCAAGAGAGAGAAAACAGATGTTCTCAGTCGAGGCTTTTTGTCCAGTTAGACATCTTTCCTTCTTATTATCAGGGATTTTAGCATCTATACATTTTTATAGCCTTTTATAATGTTAGCAATCGTGTTTGATATATGATATGTATTTGCAAATATTAATATACAGATATATTTGAATAGAGTAATCCATTTGAAATAATATAATCGTAATGGATCAATTTATCTGATATTCACTTTATGTATTTCAAGTCCAAACAAAACTAAGGGTAAAATAGTAATTTTATAGCATTTTTTAGCATTTATGGTCCATGAGCCGAGTGTCGTATAAATTTCAAATTAAATATTCCACGTCCTCTCTAGTACTATTGTAAGAATTTTTATTAGTTATTTATTAAAGATCGGACGTTTTCGTGTCTGAAAAGAAGATTTATACGTCTAATGAGTACGTGTCTGAAATTTAAGTTATGATATAAACAGTAATTTGGACGATATAATGTAATTCTGATTGCATACAAACCCTAACAGTTATCTTGATATAGCGAAACGTTTATCATGAGGACATCAAATGAAATTAATGTGTTTAATTTGGCAAAATCTGCGCCAGCGTTGCATTTTAATTGCAAGTTGAGAAGTTAAGATGACAATACATACAATACAATCTGTACTTATTTTCGCAGAAATCTTAATGTTCATATGGAAAAAAAATAATAAATAATTATAATGCAAAGATACTGACTTGTTAAATGAGAAATTGGGTGATTGGAGGCGAAATATGGCATATAAAATAATTTCAAACTATTCCAGATAAACCATTCATCATCTTTTTAAGCAGAGTATGATCCATCATATTTTCATACTTTTCGTCCAATATGCCACTTTTTATGTCTAAGTAACCAAAAAGTTGATCGATCATTGGAAAAACATATTTTACTTCGATTAAAAATATGCAATAGGTAAATATTCAATTCACCAAAATATGTCCAAAAGATTCCTTGCTGCCATAACTATTTTATGGTCAAGAGAACTAAGAGCAACATAAAACTGAAGCATTATGAAGTAAAACTTGTATGGATGCGGTAGAAAAAAATGACTTAAACTTGGATTAGTAGCACTTTCAAGTCATCAAAAATAAATTGTGATTTTTAATAATTAAAATTATCAGCCCAATTTACAATGAATCGAATTTCGCCGAGTGAAGAATTTATTCGAAATTTGTTGCTTTATCACTTTTCTCAAAAAAGAGATTGAAACACGTGCCACTAAAAATATTTGCGATATACTGGGCAATATTTTAAGTGTTCGTAAATATCAAAATTGCTTTCAGAAACTTCGACCTAGAGACTTTGATTTAAAAAATTATCCTAAAAGTGAAAGACTCCGTAAGGTGAATGCCGTCATACTGATTGCTGAAATTGCGGAAATATTGAAAAAATATCAGCCAATCTTGGATACTCATGGTCGAGTGTTCAAAAAAATCTGACAAAATCGAGAAGGTGTGGAGATAAGGAAGATGGGTGCCACATGAGCTGGTGCATCGAAGACAAGTGTTTTTACAGCATGATAATGCTCACCCTCATAGGGCGAAAAAAACGCGGGAAGAAATAAACAGCCTTGGATGGAAGAAAATTTAACATTCTTCTTATTCTCCAGATATTGCTTCATCAGATTTCTATATATTTAGATTTATGCAGCATTATTTGGGTGGGAAAAATTACAAAACAAACGATGAAATCAAACATGAACTATTAGAATAATTTCGTTCAAAGCCCGTGATGCTTTACGATAGAGGCATCTAAATGTTACCAGATAAGTGGAGAAAGGTTATATCTAACGATAATAAATTAATTCTATTATAATATATTGAAACTAAAAAATATATGGTCTTTTAAGTCACTCATTTAAAAAACGAAAATATTTATGGGTACATCTTGTACGAAATATAAATCTAGAAAATAGTCTATGATTATGGATTTTTATAAGAATAGAAGATTTTAATACGGTGTTGTTTTAATGGCTATGGTTTATAATATCTAATACAATCGTAGCCCATATATAGTTAAATTTTTTGGCTAATGTTCAACAAAGGATTTACATTTGGGATTCAGTAAATTAGACTTGATCGATCGAAATTAATCAAGGTGTTCTATCGAAAATATTAATATTTTCAATCTCTTAAGTGCATTAATATCATGAGATTTTATAATAAAAAATCCACTATCAAAATTATATATTAGTATTTTTTTATTAAAGCATAGATGTTGTAGGAATATGATAATTTAATTAATTATCTCTAGTTACATATGAATTTAAATGAATCTTTGAGCAATTTAAAAAAGTGTTTAATATAAAAATGTATATTTAAAACTTAGATTTGTGAAAATTTTATTACATAATATTATTTATTAGATTCAATTGTGGCATATTTTGACCTTGACACCCCTAAAAAATATTCAAATTTTAATGAGAAAGCAGTTGCTCGACGTTTTGATGGAAAGTTCTACTTAAGGACACAGAAACCATCACGCACCGTTAAACTTGGATCCAACTTATTGAAGTAACATGTGTGAAAGGCAGTCGGCAGATGGAAATCCATCTCCATTTGAATATTCCAGTAGAGTAAGGTTAACTAAATTCGGGATGTCCTCCAGATATCTCCTTACGGGGAGGAGCCACATCTGAACTTTCTGTTCTAAGCTAAAATTGAACTTACATAAAATATTCTGCGCGAATTTTCGCCTACACTCGACGAACCGAAAACTTCATTTTTAAAAAGCATTTATCAATTTTCCTCCATTTAACGATGTTTATGCTGAAAATATATAAGCAATGAAAGTGTTTTAATATTTCATGCAGCATGGGCCGGTTTCGATGGGTATAATTTGCTTATTTATTTGCTGAGTGGCCTAGAAAATAATGTCGCTAATGCTTGTTTTCTTCAAAATTAAATTTTGCCAAAGGGAGTTCCATAAACCGGGAGTTTCATAAAGGTCGCATAAAATTCAGAAATTACGTGTGCATAACTTATGGCACCGATAAACTTTTGGGACATAAAAGTTTATGCCGTACAGAAATACAGTATTTGCATTTGGAATATAATACCCGCAGGACGTAAATCTCAACATAGCATTTTCATTACAAACATAGGTACATGAATGTGGATGTAAAGCGATCGGAGTTATCCCGTTTTAAGGCATATTACAGCACTTGATGACACAATACGTCTCGATGATTAACCCTATTCAACCCTTACCATCTTCATAATGCCTTTGAAAGATAAGAGCATTCAAAATCATGAAATACAAGTGGTTTCATCCAAGTTAACCCAATTTGGGCTTATTTATTTCATATTTAGGCGAATATAACTGAAACATTGAAGCTGCAAAGCAAGCACTTAAGAGCAAGCCAATGAAGCCACGCGTCCAATATTCAAGAGTGCATAGTGAAAATTGATAATTATTATTTACAACTGGTGATTTTATAATATTATGCTGGGTTATAAAAGCAGAACAAATTAACTAAAAAACATATAGTGTATTTTTAATATCGAATATCCTATCTAAAAGACCAAAATGTTTCCTTCAACACATTTACTCGTGTAGTGACTCGTTACGGATACGACTCGTTACGGAAATTAATTAATGTATTTGTGTAATATATAATAAAATAGGCAAGTTACTGATCTACTTGTTGCATTATGCTACGCATAGATAGCTTATAGGCGGCGCAGCACATGCGCATAGCGTGTTAATGATGTAATGACGATAAAGACGAAGGGTTGATAATTGATAAATTCTCTCATTACGACTAACTGCCGCTTAAAGTTTCATTTTTCGTGACGTTCAGCCCGATTTACCTTATGGACCCAGAATTTTCACTTAAATATTCATAAGACTAGATTATATTCCAAAAAGAGCAACGCTTAGAGGCTTAGCAGATTAAACTTAAATTGAGTTTGAAGCAAGCAAATTAACCGATTCGCAAGAAGTTTGCAAATCTATGCCGAAGCATGGTGTTAAATTAATTATCTTTTAGTGAATAATGTAGCATAGTATAATCGGTTTTAAAGCAACACACGAAGATCATTTTAAAGGTTCGTGGCATTAAAATGGAAAAATATATAGTGATATTCCACTACGTTTAATTTGATCTAGAAACACCATTTCTCGGACATCTTAAAATATTCCGATACATTTGCTTCTTGTACACTATTTGAATGAATAATATGATCTGTTAGATCTATTTAATCATTTTCTTGATTTAATATTTTCAAGAAGAAGTCCTCGATATTTTTTATTAGGATAATTAGAAGAAAATCCATAAACTCCCATCCAATTACAGATGTGATTAATAATTTAATTACTAGCATCAGTTGCATTTATGATGAACTATTAATAAATGAGACATTCATCTTTTATGCGATACAAATGCGATTTTATTTAACCAAATAATTCGCTATGAAAAAAATCAAATGATTGTTCAATAAGGCATGTAATTATCTCTTCCTTCCATTTTTCATCAGTCAAAAAGCACCCCAACTACAACATTTTTTATTAAGAGTTAAAAAAGAGTGTGTCTAGACTGTATAGTGGATGGTTGAATGGCTAAAATCCAGAACGATGAAAAACACCTTGAATTTCGGCAGACATATATACTGTTGTGCTATTATGGAAAAGCAGCATGTATTTTGAGAAATTTCAACGACATTTCTATTTAATGACATTTCGCAAAGAATTAACTTTCTGAGTATAAGTCTTTCATTTTATTGTCATTTTATAGTTTTATTTTATAGTTGTATTCTGTGGCTTAAACTTAAATAGTTCAGATCCTCATGCATCAGCCGTAAAAATATTTGGCCTTAGTTTTATCTAAGTTTAAACCTAAGTTTTGTTTTTATCACCAAATATTGGATAAGTACTATAAATCTTCATTAAACAGTAACTTACTTTTTATAAGAAAACTTTCACCATCGTCAAATATTGCTTCTATAGGATTTTCTAACCGATCTTAGCTATAAATATAAAAGTATTTTTATAAACATATGATACTTGATCATTTTCCAATCTCATCCCAATCATTAATACCTTTTAGTTGAAAATAAAAATAAGTTTTTTGCATTTTTTAGAATTAAATTTCCAACTTAAACTTAATGGAAGATGTATATTTTGAATTTAAACGTTCAATTCCATTTAAGGCTCGCATAGTTTATTTTGATCACAAAGGAAAAGGATATATCTAAATAGCACACGATATTTATTGTCTCGTTAAAGCTCTCCGATTTAATTTAATTGGGTCCACGGAAAAACGTAAATTTTCAACCTACCAAAAAAATGTGGGCGAACCATTATTTCTTTCCCGAACCCTTCTTTGTGAAGGCTCGGGAGTTGGCCCACGAACCAGTGTATGCTCAAATGCAAAAGAAGGGAAGCACTCTATTCGACCGAACAACTCCATTTAAGGAGGAGAGAAGACGTAAAAGGAAATCCGACCAAGGAACGCATCTCCCATTTATTCATCTCCCATTGTCCCATTTCGGTGCCTGTCACATTCCCTGAATGTACGTTATGTTCAAAACTTTTCTGCAGGTGTGAATATGGGAACGTTCAGATGATCGTTAGAAAGAGCCATCATTTTTTTAATATACCAGGCTTGATCAAAAAACATACTCTAAGAGCAAAAATTAACTTATACAAGTCACTATCACTGCTAGCTCAAAATTACTAATTAAATTACATTTATAATAAATATACTACTAATCTTTGCCACTGTAAATTAATTATAATTAAAAATAAGGGATGAATTAATGAAAGAACATTTTACTTTCTATGGCGAAATCGATTTGTTTTTCTTTGAAATTTACTTAAACGCAAGTCATTTAAGCAATTACCCAAATGATGTCTATAATTTACATCAAAACGGCTTCAATTAATAATTCAATTAATTTAAGCTTTAATGAAATTTTCTACGAAGCCTCGAAAAAATCCACGGTGTGGTAAACAAAATAGCCGATCTTTTTTATTAATAATGAACCACTTCTCAGCAAGAAGTATTTTTACCATTTTTTATTCTTTGTTTCGCTAAGCTCTCAAGTAGGTTCTAAAGGCTTTTTTCGTAAATAATTCATGAAAATCAACTTTAATTCCGCCCTTATAATTAAAAATATTTGCATAAATGGAACAATTTTTTGAGCTCGTAGATTAGTTATCGTCAGAAGCGAAGGCTTCGAAAAATGGCCGGCGTGTGAATTCACAATGCTTCTTCGTGGGGACTATGATTAACATTCGCCCTTTCAGAACTGCTATCAATCATATGTAAATAAAGGGGTTTTCCATAGACATATAATATATTGTGGGCAAATTTTCTACCAATAGAAAAGATTGAGAATGTAATACCGCTGGTACCTAGAATCTATTGTTAAAAACTTTATAGACAGCTTTTCAAAACACAATAGACAACTTAGAGTGTAGCAAAGAGCACGTGAATAAAATCAGATAATACAAGGGCGCTGAGAAATTCTTGCTTTCATTACAAAGCTGATAAGGAACCTAATTTCCTGGGCTATTAAGGCAATAAATCATCTTTAGACTGATGATTAATTATTTTTTTTTATGGACTTTCTACTAATGGAAATAATATTTTTCAACCAGTATTTGAAAAATATTAGCTGAGGAAATCTTAACTTTATTCGGAGGTCGTGTTTGATACAATAGTTCTAAAAACACATTCCACTTCATCAATTTCATTTTTTTAAATTGAAAAATGTACTATGTTTCAGCAGCAAATACCATTTTTGTCAGAGTGAAAGCAATCAATTAATGAATGCATTTTAACTTCTATGTCTATTTTTATGCGCTAGATACATTCCACGGAGAGTCGCATATAAAAAATTCGCATAAAAAAAGACTTGAACTATATAAAAAACTGATGGATAGGTTCCATTATTTTTAAAAACTGCATAACTACAAATCAATGTGATAGAATATACCAAAAATTGCATAAACATAAAAAAATCATATGAATAAAAATACAATAAAATTTCATCATCCTTCTATTTTAACCATTATTTTTTTACGCAGCTTGTGATATGGAGATATGCAATTAATTCTTAACCTTTACTTCACCATGATGAATTTACTACTGACAATAATAATGGGAATATCGAGATGAAATAAAATAGATAGGATCAGAATTTTTCAAATTTTCATATGGTGTATCAAATACATATCATGGTAGCATGTTACTGGGGATGAAAAGTGGGTCCTCTACAAGAGCCCGAGAAGAAAAAACAGTGACTTTTTTCAAATCAAGTACCTGTTTCTACCCCTCGACCGTCATTATCCTTAAAAAAAGGTCCTCCTTTGTGTTTGGTGGGATTTTTTTAACGCAATTCACTACGAATTATTAAAACCTGGCCAAACTGTCACAGCAAAGCTATACTGTATACAATTAGATAGGTTTAAAGCGGAAATGCTCAAAAAGCGATCAGTGTTAGTTAACAACCAAAGAATAATATTACAGCATGATAATACAAGACCACACGCAGCAAGGATTACGCAGAACAAAATAAGAGAGCTGGATTTGGAAGTGCTGCAACATTCACCATATTCTCCTGATTTTGCATCTTGAGACTATCATCTTTTCAAGCCATTAGAACATTCGCTTCGCGTTAAAAAAATCACTTCTGTGGAACAAGTGAAAAATCATTTGGATTCTTACTTTAGTGGAACTTACTTTTTTCTAAATAACAAAAAAATGACATTTCTTTCCACTTTAACTAATATAAACACAAAATAATCATAGGTAATATTTCATGCATATTGTTCTTATAAATTCAAAAACGTATTTTTGAAGATTCATTCTCCTAATTCGGCTGAATTCAAAGCGATACAAAAGGCAAACGGTTAGTTTGTTATAATCATTCTGCAATCATTCGAACCCCATCTGCTATATCTACAGGTTCAATATTGTCTTGGTTCTTTGTTCCTTACATGTTCTATTACTGGCTTATATTTTGGTTATGTATCGTGAATAATATAAGCTGAAAGATCTTAATTACGTCGAGCAGCAAGATAGGAAAGACAGTTTAATAGGCAAACACAATATTCAGATATCGCGTTCGGTTCATTTAATTAAAATTGTTGAACTTATATGCAAATACATTATCATAAATATTCTTAGAGAGTTTATCGAAATTGTATTCAGATTCATTGATAATGAAAATCATGATTGTGTTTTGATAAATAAAATCGCAAACGGTTGGTGATATGTTTTCGATATAATTGTATCACATATGTTTCCTAATTTAGAAGCCATTGAGAACTTGGAATTATATTTTTTAGCATTCACCTCATTACAGATTCAATCACGTTCCCTCCGGGTCCCATTTTCACCATATAATTAATCTGCGCGGAGGTAGAATTTATTGAACCTTTTTGTTTGGCTTTATTGACGTAGGCTTTTGAGGTGCTCGTTCGTTCGGTTATCGGTGTTGCCACTGAGCAAACCCTTTAATTTAAGCGTGCCTTATCGGAGCACGCACATTTACCGGAGTTTTCCTGGATCTGTGTCTTTTGAATAATTTGCGTTAAATTAATTTCACTATCGGCGGCTCAGACCTTTGAGGGCCCGCCGAAGAATAGGCAGGGTGGTGTTTTCCGAGGCTGGACACGTAGGAGGCGCGTTTAAGCTACGTGAGAAAATATTAAGCCTTCAGGGTGCTCATCTTCGGCCTAAGGGATGGGCGTTGAAAAAATTTGGCGCGAACAAACTTCGGCGTTGTATTATACAAATGGCGGGTTCTGAGGCCCAACAGGTTTTTCATCCGACTCGCCTTGAATTTTCATTTAGACGTTTGGGACATGGAGATTCTTGCTCGAGTACCGAGATTTTATTTCATAAGGAAATTTATAAACTTGATGAAAACCCGGCACGAAAAATGAAAGCAATCAACTGATATAAATGGGTGTTCCGTTAGGACTACAAATACAAATATGCGTGTCCTTGTACTGCTATCCATTTACGTTTTTTTTAATATGAAATATGGCGCTCATGAATACTCCTGTAGTAAAATTGTAAATTCAAATAACATGAATAAAACGGGATATTATAAGACTTATTTATAGCCACCTCATTTATAACTACCATGAATAAAAACTGAAAAATCACAAACTCATTATTCATCAAATTTACAACCACAATTCATGCATATATATATAATAAGGCTGATAAAATACTTAGACTCCTATCATATGATATTTTATATATTTTCTATATCAAAGCATAAATAATAAATATAATACGATTCATTTTCATTTCAATTTTGACACGTGCCAACAATTAAGATCAATTGAAAGTCAATTAAGTACTTAAATATCGAAGAAAAGAAATCTGTAATTTCACATTCAAGATATTCAGAATCTTTATTGATTCCCATTTATATGAATGAGGAAATTAGCATTATTGTCACAAATCAATCACTTACAAATCCTGCCCGAATTTATTTATCATCCTAGTGTGTATTTTTCTACAACTAATAATCTAGGCTAAACCTGGATCGAGACGATCAATAAATAATATTAACTCTATCCACTTTTTTACTAAGGAAAGGAATGCCTGCTTGTAGTTAATTTCGCACATTTTTCAGCTTTAACGCCCAAAATTAAATATTTAATAATCGACTTAAGAGTTGACTTTTGACCTTTCTAATATATTTTAAAAATAAATTTAATTTACATATCATTCCCCTTTCTATTCTTCAAATACCCATATTTATAATTGCAATGCCAAAAATATCATATTTAAATTTTAAAGACCTAAAAAATATTTTTGAATGAAATTAATAATAACAAATTAACTGCGAATCAATCTGGAAACCTAAACCTAAGCCTAAAATATATTTATAATTGACTCACATTATGGGCTATTGTTGTGTAGATTAGAGATGCCAGGACCATAGAGCCCTCGAGCTGATCTCTGCCTCGCATGTATTCTTCAATATGTATGAACTCGCATGTGGGTCTGTTTTCTATCGGACTACTGAATCCGAGCAAAATGATAGAGATAGTCAAATGGTGACAAAAGGCTCTCATCTTATCCAGTATATTTTTAATTTAGCTCAAAAAAGGATCCACAGCGAGACTACAAGCGAGCCAGCGGTATAAACACATCTTCCCGCGACCTTGGCTATCGATCAAATTTATCTTCTTCTTCCTTTCTTGCGCTTTAGCATTCTATGTCACACATGCGCACGCGTAAATATCCAGTCATATTGCTTAGAAACTAAATCAATAATTTTCCGAATCCAATGAACGTTAAATTGATTGTCTGGAGATACTTGGAGAATTCATGTATTGTTACATGGGGAATTTGCTCTTATATCATTCGGATTGAATAATCATCAAACTTTAGAGAACTTCTCATATCGAAGATCTTAACAGAATTAAAATACAAGATTCGTCTTCACTTTTGATTTATTATAACATTACCTGAAATATAAATTTATAGACGCATTTAATTAAATGCTCATATGTTATAAAATTCTCTAAAGCAAAACTTTTGCAATTGTAATCTGGTACGGCTTATTTTATTGTCTTTCTTTATAATAATTTTATATAAATTATCCAACGGGTTCGCTTTCTAAATCATGGAAGCTCAATGATATAAAAGTAAAGCTTTTTCTACATTGTTTTACATTAAAAGTTGGTAATTATACTATTTAAATAAATTATAATAATTATTTTTCTACTTTTATAAGCAGTATAACATGTATTGTATAAATTTGCATTAAAAAATTGAGATGGCAAAAATTATGCATTCGGCAAGATTATTATATCTTTATGCAACTCAAAATTTATTATAATGTATATTAAAAATGTTTAATGAAAACATTGCTTTCTACTTTACTGAATGGAACAGAAAGGTCGTTTATAATTCTAATGTTCGTATTCTGAAATATCCAAATTGTAAAGCAGAGTTAATTATCAAAAGCAATCCCAACTTAATTACAGGTCAGCATGGAATAGTTCGGTTCGTTAGGAGCAAACTATTTTATTAAAAATGCCTTTAATTAGCTTTTTCATTATTTGACTTGTGATAATCTTATATTTATAATTAAGGAATGTTAAAATGATTTTCAGATTATAGTTTATTCACGAAATGTAAGAAAAATCTTATTTTCGAGTTGCAGTCTGTTAACTGAAGATATGATAAATTATAAAATAAGACGTACAATGGCTTTTCATTTTTTGCATAGATTAAAAATGGTCCTAAATACACAAATAAATTAAACTCATTTAGAAATCAAGGAACAAAACAAGCCCTTTATAAGATAATAAGACTTCAAAAAAATGAATTTCCATATCAAATAATGAATATTCATATACTTATTCTTAAATATTACACTAAATCTTTAATTATTTGATTAAAAATTATCAAGCTTTTACCTAGCAATCAATGAATTTGGTAATAATTTTGCACAAATTATTTGACTATCGCGTAAATGTGTTTCTAAGCAAAAAGTTCATCATTTGGTGTTTTTTTTAGATAGTAAATATAATAATAGTTACAAGATATTCAATCACAAACAGTCTTAAAACACTGCATTATTAATTGAGGTACTTAAATTTTTCAATCCAGAAAATCAGGATAAACCTTGATTTAAATGTTAATACAGTAGAACCTCAATTATCCGGATTGTTAAAAAAAAGATAGAAGATCAGAACCAAAAGTTATGAAAAAATCAGGAAATACAGATTGAAGAGAGTATTTTTATGTGGTTTATACAAAGATGATCAACTGAAAAGCCAATATCTGGTTCATTACTGTGTAAAAAAGCAATATTTTTCAATACAAATTTAATGGAGATTTTACCTTCAAAGTAAGTTCGGGATGGCTTGAAATTCATAAGGAAAAGATTTCTGCTGGCATACCTTCAGCAAACATATTTTTTTACACACTGAAGCTATTTGTGGAGAAGGAAGGATTCAAAGAAGAATTTATATACAAAGCTTTAGCAAGTTAGTAACGCGGTAAAACCTAATATAGGGGACATTTTGAAAGCAATAGCACAAATTTCAATTAGTGCTAAATAAGATGTAACCGAGTGGTCAAACTACGATGCAAACGATCCTGGATTTCAAATTTTGAATGATAAAGAAATAATGAAAACAATATCAGCCTCAGAAGAGCATGCTGTAGAACAGTGCTCCGCAACGTTTTCTCACCTACGGCACACCAAAGCTCTTCTTTAAAATTTCGCGGCACACCAAAAGCCAAAAATAATAGATATTGATTTATTTATTTTTAAACAGCTCTCCCCATAGTATATAACAAAAAAAATCTAAAAGGGCCTAAATATTTTATACAATTTTACAATAATTATTTTTATTTCCTATGTGCACATACATAAAAACTATACTATATTTACTTTGTGCAATCTTAATAATTATTATAAAATAATGACCAATTAATGTGATACCTGCGCTTTTGTCGATTCAAATTTTTCAGCCAAATTTCTAATCAGTGTTTCTAAAATATCACTTGACATGTCGTGAATAAGTCTTTTAACAGTATCGGCAGACAACGAAACTTTATTTACTTCCTTAACATCATTGGGCTCAAGCACAAGTCGAACAACTTCCTTGCATACTGGTTTAATAAGTGTTTCGCCGATAGTATGAGGTTTTTTCTGACGTACAGTTAATTTTGCAACATGGTAGCTAGCTTCTAAGGCCTTTTCAGAAACCGTAAAGGCCAAATTCATGAATTGTTTCTGTTTTTAATTTGGTTCTAAACGCTTTTGAAAATATTGTTTATCTTTTTTGACGCAACTGGGATGGTTTGAATTTAGATGGCGATTTAATTTATTGGGTGCCATTCCTTCGTTTGATAGCTGTTCGCTGCAAATGATGCATTGTGACTTTGGAGCTGTTTCATCACCACATCACAAGAATCCATATTGAATGTAGTCTTCGTTGTGCTTCATTTTCACAGTCTTCTTTGGCATTTTTGCAATGCTTGTGCTGGGTTCTTCTGTATGTAAAGACGAATCTTTTCCACGTAAAATTGTATCCATTGTAACGTGGGCAAAAGCCCTCAGCTGAATACCGGGGCCCAGTTATCTTCGTCATGCTTCTGTCGACCAGTCCCAGTTACCTTCGTTCGTAGAGCTTCTGACGACCCACGGCTGCCGCGTCCCTCGTAACATCGGCGAGAAGGACTCCACAGGGTGGTGGTGTTGGATTTCAAAGACGATTTTTTCTCCACAGTATGCTTACTTGTTCCACTTTGGACAGACTGCGGCTGCGAGGCGTGGAATACCCAAACTCGAACTCAGAAGTGAGTCTAAACTCAAGCTTTCAAGGAGAGGACTTCGCAAGCAGGAATCAGAATAGTCTTAGTTATTCCATACTTAAAGAAGTATAAAATTAAATATTAATCACATGAAGAACGCATAACTATACAAAATTCATTAACACAACTAATAGTAATGAATGGTAACTACTGCCGCAAGACGAGTGAATGTGACGTAGCACGGTAACACGACTAAAGTACGCTGATCGGTTGGTCATTTGTGGGATCGTTGCTATCCTTGCCTAGTTTTAGCAAAGGAATTACTGGTTTTGGCAAAGAAAATGACTGGGAAATATCTCATATTTAGGCACGCATAAAATATTTTAGTTATACGAATGGCAGATTTTTTTATTATCGTATTATCGATTGTGTCAAAACCCAGGGACTTTTTGTTTTTTAGTTTTCTAATGATTTTTGTTATTTTTAAAGGAGTTACCAATTTAATTTTGTGCGTGTCATTATTTGAGCTTTCACGGAAATCCCTAATTGACTTTGTTAACAGCTTTCTTTGTTTTGCTGTCGTTCATATTTTCGAAAATCTTGTGATTTAGGCACAAGGTTTCTGTAAGCATATTTGTCTTTTCTAAATCGGTTTCGGCTATCTTATCGTTTCTAACCAAAATAGGAATTCCCGTGGCTTTGTTTTTGTGTGATTTGACGGTTTTCCAAAGTGATCCAATCTGAATTCTATTGATTCTGTCAGCAAGATGACAGATGAATCCCAGAATAGATATATTAATATCTGGTTTTAGGTGTCTGGCGACATAAATAGGTGACAGGCGCTGGAGAACTATTGAAAAATATTTTAGTTATAATATTATCTTATTTGACCGCGGCACACCTGTGTCGGCTCACGGCACACCAGTGTGCCGCGGCACACCGGTTGCGGAGCACTGCTGTAGAAGACAAAGAAAAGATTTGCGAGGGAGGAGATATTGGTCCTACACATTTTGAAGCTTTTCAGTGTTTAGATGTCACCATGAAATGGCTTAAGAACCAAGAAGAGTACAATTCAGGATTACTTATATATCTTAAGAATGTAAATCTAGACAAATAAAAATTATTCAAACTTTCCCTGTCAATTATGATTATTTTCGATTATCCGAATTTTCGTTAATAATCTTGGTTCTACTGTACTTCCAAAATTGTTGCTTTGGCTACTTTTTTCCACTACCTGTACTTCATTCGGAATTATTATTCCTTAATGAAATATTGAAGTTTATATTTGCATATGTCGATTTATGTATCAAACGTATCTGATTGAGTAAAAAATTACTTAATTTTTCATGAAACCTATTTAATATCACAGCGTTGATGATCGAAATTGTTCTAAGTTTCTAGTATTTAGCGACAAAATTCCAATACTTGTTTCTTATGAATGTGATGCTGTGTCGATTATGCCAATCAGAATTGTAAAATACGTAGATTTCTATATTGTATTTTAAATTTAGACAAAATAACGATGATAATTTGTTCTTTTGAGCCATTGTGCATTTCATATTTATACTACGAGAGATAGCGACAAAAATTTTACATTCATTTCTACAAAGCTAATTTTCGTTTCAGTCAGTATATATACAATGTAAATTAAGAATGTTGGTCTATCAAGCTCTCAACGTTGTGGGCATTAGTAATAATTTTGAAAACCTGAATAATTGTACATCATTTATAATATTTAGAATATGTTTGTATCGATAAAAAAATGTAAAAGGTTTTGAATGTAATGGTCAAATATATTTATTTTGCCCTATTCCCGAATCTGCATGAACGGCTTCGATGCAGGATAATATAAAGTTTCATATTACACGAAAATATAGACGCACGGGCCGCGAAAAATTGTAACCAGATCTGAAAGAAATATTTTCATAAATACAAGGGGCGGGTGCAGAAACAGGGTCATCTACCCTTTTCTTCCCCGCAATGGGTGGGCGCCGCTTTTATTTGAGCCGTAAATAATATTGAACAATTTCACCATGACCATTCTTCCGTTCCTATTACTTTTCCTTTTTAAAAAAAGGTTTTGGCCTGCAATGTCCGTCCATGTGAAAAACGTATGCCAGGAGTATAAGCGCGAATTTTCATAAGCGCGCATGTTTTTGTACGCTCATCCATTTTTTGCCATTTTTCATAATTTTTTCATTCAATTCAAAACAACAAAAGCAAACTGCGTTTTTGTTCGGCGTATTTTGTTTAAATTTGACGCTTTGTTTGCGAGCCGATTGTACGGAAGGCTCATTGTATTGACTGCGTGACGGGAATACTTTTTTCGATTATATTACATAAGCAAATATTACAAATTTCGGGTTGAATTGAAGGATTTGAGGTACGTATGATGTAACTCATTAAGCTTATGCCTGTAAGGTTACAAGGTATTGTGTCAGCTTATAATGAATTTACATAGCTTGATTAATAGAACCCTAAGGTACGTATTGTAGCGACGATTAATGTGATGGATGCTTATAAGCTTCAATTACATCGCAGTATTCAATTTAGCATACGAAAACTACGTGGTGAACATTTTTCGATCCTTTAATTAAATTAAACGTGTTTTTTAAAAAAAACTTTTAATCATTTAAATTCACCTTGATAAAATTTTACCAGGGTCAGACCATCCCCTAAAGACATCCAAATTAACCCCCGGAGTCCTTCGAAGTTTTATGTTGTAATCAGTATATAAATTAACCCTATCATAATATGCTGACGAATATGTTAAATAACCCATTTGAGAGGCTTATAAGTTTTATAACTCATAATTGCTTAAATCATGCCTCAATATATTAAATGATTTTGTAAAAATATGCTTAAAGATTACTAAAATACTCAATGATATTAATCTAAACGCATGCCAAATCCTGTAGTCTTATTTGGCAAGCGATCAAATGATGAATGAATTAGATGAGTTTATGAATTTTGGATGACATGTTATTATATTAATTATTTTAAATGTGTTTTAAGCAAAGCAAAGTTGAAAGAACTTATTAAATAAGTACCATAAATATGTTATTGTATAAATCAAAAAGACAACACAAGTTTGAACGGGATGCTGGGAATTCCTGCATTTAATCTCACAAGTGCAGGAAGAGCTTTCATCCAGATGAAGCCGCAAAGAGTCACATAATCTGGAGAGATAATCTACGGACGTCTGGTTTTACGAATCTATTTTTTTAACTGCATTTATGCGTTTTATTATTTAGTTTTTAGCAATATTAAAATTATATATATATAATTATTAATATAATATACTTTAGTAATAATCTTAGGATTCACATACATTTTTATTTAATTAAAGTCAAAGAGAAATGAAAATCTGTGTAACTCGAGAACATCTTTCACATTTATCTTATCTCATAGTCGGGGCGAAAGTTGAGACCATAACTATTAATTTGTCGTGGTGGCATATTAAAATATCATCGCGGTCATATTGATAAAATATAAAGGACTAAATACATTCTTCTAAAGATAAATTAATATAATTTTAAATGCAAAATCTTTTGAAAATATTGACGATCCAAAAACGCAAATATATTTGGTACACCGTAATGTAAACCAATTTTCCAGACTTAACCTTTAACAGTAATTTTATATTGTCATATGGTTCATGAAACACATTCGTACAAATAATTTTAATACTACTTTGCACTCGAGAGGTGACTCTCACTCACCATATGATTCCGAGTGGGTGTTCCGGGGGACTCCACGATGCTCACCCATAAAATTCCAGGGGGGGAAACAACCCTAAGCCCCTGGGGTAATGATGTGGAGTAGAATTGTACGAAAGTAACCTCGTCGATTTGTTCATCAATCTGCTGGGGTAAGTCCAGTGCGATATAAAATGAGCTTTATTCAATAATCCTAAATGACTATCAATAAGAAAGATCCTTCTCTGTATATGATCAGCCATCATTGATGAATTTCATATTGAATTACATGAACTTGTTCAAATAAACATAGCACTAATATCTCGTCAAAAATTAGAGCAAATAAAAATAGTCAGTTTTAATAAATAATATACTTAATATTTCAACCTAAAAAGGTAGACCTCTTTATACAAAATTAATATAAGAAAACATAAGGGAACTCAGTGTAGAACTTCCACTTTATACATCTTAATCAACTAATATTTCATTCGCATTTATTGAGGAACTTAAGAAATAAAAATGATTTTAGTTTTATTAAGTCTTTTTGATTACTTTTCGGTCCCTCTTGTTTTCTTGATATTCTTAGTTTAAGAAAATACTCTTCAACTTTAACAAAAATGTACTGTCGTATACAATCCAATGATCTACGAATCCCATGGCCATTTATCTTTACGAGTGTTTGTGGGTTTGCAATTCCATGGGAATCTGATATCAAGCAGTTGCGAACGTTCCGTTGAAATTCCGCTATGCGTCGATAATGTCGAATTGAAAAATTACGTCGGAAATGTGTCGGGACAACGAAAAATGTCGCGCAAATTCCGCTGTCGAGACATATCGCAGTAGAATTTAATATAACACAGGCGATGTGATAGGTTGCGGAACTTGAATAAATCCTAGATAGCATCAGGATATTAAATTAAGTTATTTGGACTAAGAAATGTTCATCATTTGTTATGGAGAGTAAAATGCTGGCAAATAAATAGGATGCGCTTCCTGAGTCAATTCAAATGCATCGATAAGGTTCTATTGAAGGCTTTGTTATGAGGATAGACGACTTCCAGCCGCTATTGAAGCGGACAATAGTATTATTATATTTATATGAAAATGTATAATAGTACGTCAAATCAAAATATTGTTAAGCATCTATCAAATTTGTCGTCGTTCCAAAAAATGAACATCCGATACAAATTAAATCTAAGCTTACAGTAAGATTTACATTTGCGAGGATAATTGGTTTTATTTTATCCACAATTCTAAGAAAAATATCAAAACTTAATCATATCGTACAAAAGAAATATGTTTCTTACATAAATCTGCGAATATGGATTTTCTTTAATCTTGAGCGATCAAAATGGATATAAATGTAATTCTGTAATGTCAATCAAATATCAAATTTACACTATTATTACTAACAACTACACCGGAATTTTAAGTTGGAAATAATCGAGGTCCGGTTAAATGAGGTTAACTGTAACTTCATAAATATTTGACCGATTTATATTGACGTGAATTGATTGTATTGATGTGATATGTGTATCAGGAGTTGTCTCACTCTTTGAAAGGATTTAGTATAGTTTTCGATGTTTTAAACGGTGAATTGATCACAATTTTATTAAAAAAATAGCATAAATATTATCAAAGATTATTTATTTAACAAAAGGTAAATATTTAAAAACACATCGTCGAACGATAAGTTAAATCTTTCATTGTTAATTTTATAATCTCGGCTAGCAAAACAAGCAATTTCGGTTGTGAAGCTGACCGTAATGGAATTCTTGAACAGGTAAGATCCTAAATGAGTCCCCGGGGAGCCACTTGATGTAATTTGTTCAGAAAATAATTGTTATTAACACCAGTAATAATGACTCTGTCAGCGGTATTGAGAATTAGATTTCGTACCAATACAAGCTATCGAGATCGTATCGTTCAATAATATTTACCAACAAAGGATTCGACATATAACCAGCTTATCCTTAAAGCAATTTTATTTTCTCTGCATAAATTTGATATTTGAAAATAGTCAATCTTAGAATAATAGTTGCTGAGAAACCAATAAAATCATTCAATCAAAATAGTGTGTAAATATTTGATCAAATGTGTATGTATGGAGTATTTTCGATAAAAATGATTTCCAATAAATTTAAGATAGTTTTAAATACTTTTTGTGCTAAAAGAATGTTATTAAGGCTATGAATTATTCGCAAATCTTATTTTATCAGATACAGGGAATTAGGGATGGAAGATTTGAGATATAGTCAACTTGAGTATAATCAACACGTTCCATTTCCTAAATTTGTTAATACGATGAAAATTTTCATCACAATTTGGATTTTTATTCAAACATTTATAATAGAAGTCTTAAAACTAGCCCACTATATCAACATTAGTTTTCATAATTCGTTCAAGTGCAAAATTTATTATATCATAGCATTAATAGCATAAGTTTACCTTGCAGATCGCTTAATTTTAAGCTTTTGCGGTCATTACATTACAATTTCAATATTAAAAATTAAGACTGAACATTTAACAAAGCTATTTTTGCTAAATTGTCACGCAAATTAAAATAAAAATGAGTTCCCAAGCAACATCTGCATATGCAGTCCCTAGATAAAATTATTAAATGCATATGAGTTTCGGTTTACTTTTATACAGTACAAATAGAGTTTTTTAAACTATTGGAGTTACATAAAGTGAATTGCATAAATAATACATGTCTTATACTTATAGAATCACCTTTTTGCCAATGACCATAAAAGGCAATATTCTATATTATTCACAAATGTGGACATTATTTTATATTAGATGATACCCGGCGCGTTGCTGCCACATAAATAATGATTCTAAAAATATCGTTTGAAATTTGAAAGAGTCATCTTGTTTAATTAGGAATGATAGAAATAATGAAATTTATTTTATTAGTTGGTTTTATTATAAATATGAACAAACATACAAATATTGATTTTTATATATAAGATCTACTGTAAGTTAATTGTACTATACTTATATTATTTAAGATAATGCAAGCAATAAGTTAGAAAAGTTTTATTGCAACCGAATAAACGGTATGGCAGCGCATTAAAAACAAACAAACATTAATTTTTATATATTTGACTATACCTATGTTACTTATGAAATCCTTAGCAATAAGTGGACAAAGTTTTATTGTAAACCAATGAACGGTATGGCAGCGCATTTCGAACGAACAAAACCCAATTCATTTTTATATATTAGATTTCGATGTTGAAAATAATTTTTACTATCTACATAGATGGATATATTATTTAGCCACCTTTAAATGCACCAATAAAACTGTTACTGCTAATATCTATAGAAGATATACGTTTAAATTAGGATATTATTAAATATAATAATAATTACCCTGGAAATCAATCTTAACTTGGATCGAAAGATCAATCGGAAATATTAATATAATTTTCATCAGAAAAAGATTTTCTAGTCTCTTGATTCTTTCTCGTGATATCAAACTGTTCGCCACTTGTCGAAGGTTTTCTGTTGAACTGAAACCATAATTAGAAATATTTTTTGATTTTTAATATGTGTAGGTAGTCAACTATGCTATAACATTTTTAAAAAGTTTAAAATTAAAAATGTTGTAGACTTTTTAATTAAACTTTCATATTTTTTACCATTTTCTTGATAATTTTTACCCCTCTAGCTTTGTTGACTCGATAATATTATAGTGGGAAACATCCCAAAATTTCAGTCAGATCGATCAACAACCTTTTAAGCTACAACTGGCGAACACGAGATAATTTCGTTTAAAGTTTTAATGCGATAAAACTATCAATTTTAGTGACTTGCTGATTAATCAGTGATTCCAAGCGCATATAATAGATCGTCAGCTATCTCAAAACGTTGATTATCTTTGACTAGCTGTTGTTTTCGAGCTATGCTAGTTGCTTTTGTCTCAGAAAGACTCTTACGGTTCTGCCTCGCTACTCGCGCTTCATCAGTGTTTTCAGCAAAGACTTTACAGTTGATGCCGATAATTATATTTAATGTATTTATCATCTTCAAAATTATGTTACAGTCGTTATTAAATATCCCACCAGCAATGTGCGTCGATATTTCAATGATTTTTACACCAGAATGTAGGTGCTTTAGAGCCAATCGCCAAACCGTCGAGTTAAAACATTCATTAGCATTTTGAGTATGGCCATGCAAGCATCATTGAAATAATTTATCCCTGGACAAATCTTTAAAAATTGGTAAGAGCTGCTGTTTTATCTCTTGGCCAAGAAATGGAGTTGAGTCTTCAAGCTTTGTAATTTTTTAAAGCGATGGCTTTCTGTCATTTGCATCAGATTTTGACTCCAGTCGGGCTTCCATGTTAATGCCTTTTTTTTGAAATTAATTTAATTTCTTCTTTCTTCAAAATTTAATGCTTCGAAAATTTAATCACACGCGACCAACTATTGAGCTAAACTGACTTTCAGCAATGTTAATTTCGCATAATTATAATTACAGATATATGAGTGCAATATAACAATAGTTTTGTTTAAAATATTTTTAGGGACATTTGCTATAATAAAACTAAAAAAACGATTTTTTCGAACGTTGTAAAGGGATTGCCTCCCTTAATGTAATTTTTATCTACCATTTTTAACACTCATAGAGAAGAGATTATCCTCTACAGAATTTTATGATCGATAGCGAAGAAATGTGTTAATAAATTCGATCTCTCAAATTTCGAGATACTGTGAATATTTATTCGAAAATTTTGTCATAGAAAAAATAAATAATGTCCTTTTGAGTGTTAATTAAACTTTAATTAAAAGCCATTAATAACTCATTAATGTAGTGTAGAATCACTCTGAAGTTGAGAAGTTGAATAAGGCAACAAGAATAAATTTTCAATAAAATGGTAAAGAGATGACGCACTCTAGCCTTGAAGTGGCACGTAGGGGTTGAAGTGGCACGCAGACACGAGCGAATCTTGGCTCACAAAATCAATGTGTGTTGGGGAGAGGGTGATTAAAAGAAGGACGTGTAGGTGTTTGTTTTTGCATAAGGCATTAAAGCGAGTTGCAAAAGTGCAAACACTAAAAAATAATGGGTCCCGGGAGTGTTGTCGGGGATGACATCGTTAATGGTGACGCGGCTGGACCCGCTCAACGTTCAGAAGCGTGTCTTGCCACTTCACTATGTAAATGCATGCAAATTTTTGAGGGAAAACGCCGACCTCATTTGTTCACTTTGATTTATGGAGAAGACGATGGTTATGGGTGTTGACGGTAACATCGCGCTAAATTAATAAAGTCGCCGCTCCAAAAGGCCTGCGTGCGCCCACATAATTTTTTCTTCCATCGGAGCTGTCATCGAGATGAAGGGGAGCACAAGTAATCCGTACATCAAGTGTTTTTTGACGTTTTAACCCATTCACTCTTAACGACTTAATATTTCTCGCTGACAGTCAGCTTCCGCCGCAAACCAGATGTGATCATCACACAATGCCAGACTGCTAATGTATGCTTAACTACGGGCAATGATTATATTGGATTGTCCGGTTAGAAATGCCGTTTTATTCATACTTACTTTACGACCATCGGTTGTGTCTCAGCCAACCCTTTTACAACACATATTGTATATTTTGTTAATTGATTAATTATTTTCTACATTTTTTTAAAAATCGCGTAACAAGATGGTGTATTTTGTGCCGAACAAATAATTTAATCGAAATTTCATACTGTATGAATATCTTCAAAAAATTGGTTTAAACAATTTGAAAGTGAAAATTTACCTTGCTCTTTCAGACTTATTTATAGGAGAAAAAAATGATGCAGCATTATTAATCATGCGATACTGAACGGACCTACGGAGGTTGGTCATTTTGTAACATAAGTAGGAATAGAATACAACTCGAGATTTGCGCCCTGGGATAGCCCGTTCCCGTTAAAAATATTGATATTTTTAAATAGTCACTTTAAATAAATCACTATCGAAAATAGAGGTAATTCATGATATAGATGCATTGTTAAAATTTCAAAATTATAGCTTTTGTGAGCCAGATTCGAAATGTTTCGACACTCAAAAATATGTTTGTAAATGAGTATGATGAATGCATTTTGAAAGAATAAAAATGTAACATCACATGGGTTGATCGTTGGATTAGTGGCGGATTCTCTTATGTGCTGCTGCAGAAATAAGCTTGCAGAAAGTCTGACTCTACCGCACAGTGGTAGAAAATGAAGAGCTGGGGTCACAATATTTCTTTCTAAGAGGACTTGGAGGGGGATATTTTTTATATCCATTGCCTTTATCAGAGAGAGAAAACAAGCTGTGAACACTTGGTCGAGAAAAAGGTTGTTTTCAGCCATATTTTCATCAGTCACTGATGTGTTTTCTTTCGGATTATTGCAAATGAACAATTTTTCATCTCAAAATAATATGATCCAATAACGATGATTTTCAAAAGCTATTATATAATTATTAAGCTTTATTTTTAAATCTGAAGAGTTAAGTCAAACATATGATCACTATTTTAAAATTCATTAAAGATATTATGCTTATCTTTTTAAATATAAGAACATTATGGTGACTAATCCAAGACTAAAATTAAAACAATTTGAAAATATGTTTTGTTACCGCTTTATCTAATCTGCTCAATATTTATTAAATATTAATAAAAACTGTTTGTGATTCCAGCCAAATTAATTCCAGCAAAATTTTAAATATTTTCAGACATTTTAAATACGTTTTTTTAATTAAAGGAGGATAGAATGGCAGTCCATTTTTAGATAGTGACACCAGAGGAGCAATAAAACAGGTGTCATAAAGTTTCAGCGGCGAAGATTTCTTCCGGTCTGTGGCAACATCTGTTGGCCGTTTGGGTAATTTCAGCGTCCCGTGATTGCAACAAACTTTCAGCAATACCCACAACACACCTAGGGGTTGTTTCATTTTATTGTTCTGCACAATCAAAACTACATTTAAACTTGTATGATGCGAGATACTTCACACCTTACATGCGATGAAGTTAAATTAAAAGGAGTTCGTGCCCGCTTTGCACACCATTGCTTCCCTTCTCAATTTAGGGCGAGCTGTTATTCCCATATATCAGGATAATATTATCTGCTTACTGTCAATCCTCTTCCCGATAAAGCTTCTCGAATATGACACCTCAACGAAGCTTCCATTAAACGGGTGGTGTGAGAACTAATTTGGCATAGTTCATTACACCGACCTATAAGCCCCGAAGTGCAGACTTCTTCATTGATTAAACAACATCTTAGTAATGAAACTTTTTGTATTACAAAATTGACATTTATTTACAATTTTTCTTCATTGATTTCTATGTAAAACTTTGCAATTTTTTAAAATTGTAAATATGATTTCACAAAATATCATAAATGCAGATACGAACTATATAAGTTTCTAAATATAGTTTTTTTTCAATAAAAAATAACAAAAAACATGTTTATTAAAAATATTTAAATAAAATTAATCATCACTTATACTTACAATCCTAACTTCTTCAACTATTTCTACTAACTCCTCTTCAAAATTTATTTCTGTCGTGAGATTAGGATACATCCTTGTTAGCCCTCTGAGTAGTGAGCTAACTTTAACCTTTTAACTGCCAATGACTCATCAGCGCATACAAATTCGACGCGCCGGTGCGTCGTTGCCAGTTAAAAGGTTAAAGCATCATAAACAAAGATGCTACATTTATATATCCACCACTTATTATCCGTACAAATCCACTTATCTGTCAGGACCGTCACAACGTGTATGAAACTTGTACATAAATAAATAAACACTGTCAATAGCACACCATGTTCGGTAATTTCTTTAAAACATAAACAACACTTGAAATCTATTCATTATATCATTCACATATTATTATTATTTGATAAATTTGGGTTAACGATCTAATATAATCGTATGATGTACACTAGATACTCACTTCATCTCTGTTTTTCTCCAAACTCAACGTGCAAATCACACTTAGTCTCTGTCTGTCTCCAAGCTCAACATGTAAGAATGCTCTTTCTGAATCACTGAAACTTGGACATAACACCGTGTCTTACCTCTTTAAGGGGTTAATATGCTTTCACTAATATTAAGAATTACATTAAGCAAATGCAAACATACAATTTTTTTAAATATATATTTTGAATTTTACAACCTTGTGCAAAGATAAGAATTAATTTCAAGAAAGATACAAGAACATCCGAGAAGAACGTTTTCTTACCTAAATCAACGCATTGTCACGCTAAGTGCACGAGCACGTACTATCAAGTGAACGAAGCAAAAATTTTCGATCAAAATTCTTGGATAATAAAAATGTAATTTTTATGTTCAAAACCTAATTTTCTAGATAAAAAACCGGTTTTCGAAGATAATATTTTTTGCAAAAAAAAAAACGTTTTCAAAACCAATAAGCCCTAGTCCATACAATTTCATATTGCACTTTATAATTTAATTCTTAAAATATTCAAACCATCCTATACTGGCAAAAAGATCGTGATTTGATGATTGCTCTTCAGATGACGATTGATCGATACATATTAAATGTTCATACATTTTTTGCGATTTATATTCAATTATTTTTCTTTCTAAATATATATTTATGTGAGGGGTAATCTTCTATCTAGACCAGAGTTTTCGTCATCTTTTCTATCATTACTAGGCGTCTTAGAACAAAATATTTTCCAGTGATAGATGATAATGCCAAAATTATGGATCTAATTTTATTTAGTTTTTTAGTATCGTAATTTTAACAATAAGAGACTCAACTTTCGCAAAATTCTCCGATACAGAATGATGCTGAATTATTAAATATAATATTTTTATATCAACCATGCTAATATGTCGATAAAAATTGAAAAGAAGATACTCAAAACATGTATTGAATATTTTGTTTTAAGTTCAATTAATAATTAATTTTACGGAAAAAGATGAGCGCCTTGCCAAACATAAAACTTTCAGAATATTCCAAAAATCTTCCCTTGATTAAAGCATAAATCGGAAAATATATTTTGGTGAAGGGTAAAGTTTGTCAGTCCTAATTTTTCAGCCATCAAGGCGCTCGTTTAGTTTCACCCGGCAGAAAAAAAATATCAGAGTAAACATTGAAAAGTTGTCCACTCAATTTTGCTTCTGTTTGTGTTTATATCCCATTTATCTACAACCCTGTAGATAACTCCACCCACTTGAACAATGTTACTTATTTCCACCATTAATTATTTGTCGTTCACCATAGACTCATGTTGGAACAGGCCCAAAACAATGAGACTGTTTACACAGCTTTGTTTTGACTGCCATTCGGTTAGTACTAGAACTTGTTACTTTTGACGCTTTTTATAATATCAGCCTCTTTATCTCGTCGATGTAATAAATCAATGTAAGGCTGAACTCAGCATTAACAATAGATCGTTACAGCGTAATATTTGTTTTAAAAACTAATTATTTATGACTTACGATCGTTGGTCTGAGTATTGCTTTTGAAGTCAATGAAAGTCAACAACCTCACATTGGATATTCCGTAGGATAGTTAAAATAACATCTTGAATATTTATGATATGTATAATCGATGGGGATAAGAAAAATCTGTCGTTTTGTATACGACCCAAGACGTCACGCAGAGTAATCTCAAGATCACTCTGCAAATAAACATAATGTATAAAAATCAAACACGATTGATTTGATTTGTTAAAATCATACATTGTTATATTAAAAAAATATATTGTAGAGAGACTTTTCGGGTTTAATTAAAACACAATTGATAGAAAATTATTGCTTCTTCCGTTTCACTTTTTCACTTTTATTTGTACATCTAATGAAAAGTTAGCAACTTCTTCGTTTACGTCTCCTTTTTATAAATAGTCCCATAAAAAGTCTGAAGCTGTTAAATCAAGTCAACGCAAATGGCCAACGCAAGAAATTGATTGACCTGGAAAAAGGGTCTTTCAAAATCCATATTCAAAAATCGAATGTCAATCATAAAATTACATTACGTGTCTAAAACATCAAAACGGCGCATTTAATAGCATCAAAATTCTGTTTATTATAATGAAAATGGGCAAACAATAAATGTCACTAATGAATATTTAGAATTTAAACGGAGAAAATCCAAATATAGCTAATAAATATGCCCAACGATACATTTTAAATTTTGAGCCATGGAAGCAGAGTTAAATAATGTCATTGACATATCTTCGAAATTTGTCATCGCTTAACAGTTTGTTATCAATTTTCATAAACATCAGACGTGTATTAACCCTATGGGTACGGAAATCTGGAGACAGAAACGTGTATCTTGCGTCTCATCATATACTCATATTTCGGTAGCAAGGTCGTGCTGTAAAGGCACCCATACACGTTTAAATGCTCGTTGGAAATTTCCATTTTTTTAAAAATCATCGAATGTACTGTACAAAGTACACATTTTCATAAACGTTTATTTGTTGTATGGGTATAATCCTTTGTGTCAAAAAATAATAGTCTACGTGGTGAACATACTACCAAAAATGTGCACGAATTTTTGGACTGACCTGATATTAGTATATTAAATAAAACTAAATTGATATTTCCTATACCAGTGGTGGTTACATTTTGATCACTACGGATGAATTTTATTAAATCATAGGCGACGGTTCACCGTGATCATTAGAAAAGTAGTAATTCTAAACCAAAAATAAGTTTAGATCTCAAATAAACATAGATAATACTAATATAGGGTATTTCACGCTTAAAATTTGTTAGGTTTTAACGGCCTCCGGGACTGGATGGTGTTTCCAACGTAGTCATCGGCCTGGACGCCGATACCGATCGGAACCTCCTGCTGACAGTATTCAACACCTGCCTAGCTTGAGGGATTTTCCCAGCACCATGGAAAAGGCAGAAGCTGGTCTTCATCCCCAAAGATAAAGCACCTTCGGGTCGTCGGCATACAAACCGCTGTGCATGCTGGATGGGTTGGGGGAGCTTCTGGAGAGACTTATCCTTCAGCGATTCCAGCAGCACTTTGAAACGGGACTCTCCCCAGAGCAGTATGACTTTTGTGTAGGCCGCTCCACAATCGATACCATCACCTAAATTGTAGACACGGTGAAACAGGCGTGGTGTGGCAGCGTAAAAGCAAGTAGACACACGATCATGATTGCACTGGACGTCAAGAATGCCTTCAACTCGGCGAGATGGCACCTTATCCGCAGGGCCTTGAAGGAAATTGACACCCCACTATACCTCACCAGAATGGTAGAGAGCTACTTGCACAGGAAAGCTTTCATCTACGTAGACGCCGACGGAAAAATAAGAGAAAAAACAGGGACAGCAGGCGTTCCACAGGGGTTGGGGCTCGGACCTGCCCTGTGGAACATAATGTACGACGATCTGCTGAGGGCACCGCTAATGGACGTAGCCAAAATGGCCGTCTTCGCTGATGACGTTGCCATCCTAACCACAGCCAAATCCACAAAGATCCTGCGAACAACCTGCGAGGACGTGCTGAGAAAGGCCAAGAAGTATCTGACAGGAGCTGGTCTGGAGATCGCTGTCCATAAAATGGAGGCCCTCTTTTTCACAAGGTGCAGGAAGCTTGCGCCTCCACCCCTGAGGATCGGGGGTTGCGAGATTAAATACTCAAGACCCATTTGGTATTTGGGGGTGGAGATTGATGACAAGCTCCGATTCGTCACCCACACGGAGAAAATGGCAGTGAAGGCGGCCAGCATCGTGGAGAATCTGGCCAGGTTGCTGCTCGCTTACGAGAAACAGGCAATAAAGAAAGGCGAAGACATGAATAACACTAAGCAAAGCACCATGGCGGCGTGGCAGTCCCGATGGGACAACTCCGTTAAAGGTCGGTGGACGCACGAGCTAATACCGAACCTGAGAACCTGGGTAGCCAAATAGCGCGGTCAACTGTGCTAACTCTTGACCCAGGTCCTCCCCGGGCACAGTGCCACCACTGCAGAGCGGAGTACGACGATGCTGCACACACGACATTTATCTGCCCAGCATAGAGCACTGAAAAAGACATCCTACGGGAGGAGCAGGGAATCAGCTCGCTCTCCCCTAGCAACATTGTACCTTCAATGCTAACGGATGCTAGGGCATAGAATGCGTGATGCAAATACACAAAGTTCGTTATGACGACGAACAATAGCAGTAGAATGACATCCAGAAGGAGATAAATGGAGAGCCCGTGAGGGAAACCTCGCTGCCATTCTTGTGCAATACTTAACTAGTAGCCGGGTGGCAGCCGAAGAGGAAGGGGGTTTAGTGGGTAAAAATCCCACACTATCACCAGAATGGTGGTGTCTTTTGAAGGCTCTTCCCTTCACAAACAAAAAAAATTATAACGCCCACATTATTAAAACAACATCCATCAAATTTATTGTCAATTATTTTGAAGTATATGATAAATTATTATGGAAGGTAATAACGCTGTACAACGTATGTAAGTTATCAATTTTTTTTTTTTCAAAATCAAAGCTTCGTTCGAGAAACATTTCGCCAAACAAATCATCTTTAACGACTAATTATGGATGTATGGGTGTGTGAAAAAAGCAAAATTATCGAATTATCCTTATTAAAAAGCCCTATACTTTTTCAGTATCAAGTTATTTAAATAACAAGAAAAAAAAAGATTTCTTCTCATAAACTAATTAAATTAATAATTAATATATCAAAAATGTGTACATATTAGACAGGTGGTCGATTAGGAATAGTTACGCGATCGACCAGTCGACCATGGTCACCGCTTTGGCCACCCCTGCTATAGAGCATTAATGAGTTTTGCATATTAAAGAGATGGGTTAACAAATGATGGATGGTTCGAAAAGAAAGAAAAAATGTTAGACCGGATGAATAATGATCTTTATTCTCACACATGAAAAGGTTCATTCTTCACCATCAGCAAATTAATTACACATATTTACAACCATAAAAATTCACAGCTTCATCAGGTATATTGTCGTGTAGGTACTATGTAGCTAGTAAAAGCCATGCGCATTCATATGCTCTGCATTAATTATACGCATGAAAATTTAATATAGTCATTAAACTTCATTAAAGAAGATCACTTCGAGTGAAAGATGAAATAAAGTTTAGGTTGTATTAAGCTTGCAGAAATGTAGCTCTATTATACTCTATGTATGAGGGGGTAGTAAAAGCCTGAGCTGATCATCAAATAACAGCCTACTTTCGAAGTATGTGACGCTGAGGATGTGATTCCTTAACTTTAAGGTTAAATCCAGCTTACTAGAAAACTCATGAATATTACACACATATTTCCTTACTAATAACCTACTTTAAAGATTATGTTTCTGAATTTCTGTATATATTTAGATGGAATTACGCGCTCCAACTTTTTTATGCCCCATTCATTCGACGACTTTCTTATACATACCCTTATGATATTACTATCACTTCGAAATGAAAGTTTGTAAGGATATCACACTGTAGATAAAATTTGTTTTTTTTTAATTATTCTTTAATAATATGAATAAATGGCATTTCATACGATTTAAGTTTTTACAAGGAAACACTGTTAGATAGTACAAATAATATATCTTCAATATAAACACGCGAAAAATATTCATGTTATACTTAATTTCATGAGCTTCATATGCTAAGATTGTCTTAATTAAGACATCAAAAGAAATGTGTAAAAATAAAAGCGGCAAGTACTTAACAACCCCTTTAAAGAAAAGCATTATGCTATATTGCTTATGAGTTATTTGGGTAAATATTAATTATTTTCATGGATAAATTAATTTTAAAGTTTATTATTTTTTCATTCTATGACCATTTTTGAATTACTATAATATGGTATTCTTAAAAATACAAGGATGAAAGGCAACTTTTAGGATCGACAATTTTACATTTATGATTTTAATTGTTAATGAAATCCATCATGTTTATATTATAAGTATATTCATAAAAATAAATCTAGTCTAATTTAATCGGATGAATTTGAATGTTCTGTGTGATACATTTCAAAAATATTTATTTAGTATTTCTTCAACCCAATAAATATCACTAAGAATTAGAGAATATGAACAAAAAAGTGACTTTTCTAAAATCAAAAATTTTCTGAAAACAAACGGTGGTTCGCGTAGAAAGATGGATATGTGCTTTGAAGAACCAAATGTTATGTAAAAAATGCAAATTATCAATAAAATTAAGTTTTTTCACATTAAAAGCTTGTGTTTTGCCGTCAATGAACATTCATTTTCAATAATATTCTTCTAATATATAAAATTTAATCTCTCTTTGTTCGCATGTAATGCACTCCATATCGTTTATAAGATTGCAATAAAACTTCATCCACTTATTGCTTAAAAATGCGCAAGTAACATAGGCATAGTCTATTATATAAAAATAAATGTTTGTTTGTTCGTATTTAAAGCGCTTCATATCGTTCATTTCGATTGCAATAAAACTTTGTAAGCTTACTGTTTACACTTGCGAAAATAACATAGGCATAATAAAAATATTATATAGATGCACCACATTGGCGCATATTGGTCTGTTGAAATGAAGTTTTTATTGGTTACTATTTTGAAGGTGAACGTTTTGCAATTCCCTTTATGAGTTGAAGAACTTGCCATTATTCACTATACGACTGACATCACACAACTAAGTTTCTCCAGGGACTTGAATTAAAAGTCTTTAAATAGACCCACTGCTTTTTGCTTGTTGTCTTTCTGATCATCTTCTACCTTTTGCCATGTTTTTTCGATTTGATACATAATAAACTACATCCAGGTCTTAAAGGGGCCATCGGACTGGAATGCAGCCTGAAAGGATCGATCACCCTCGACTGCTCCCGTTCGATATTATACAACATACAGGTTAATGTATTTACCAAAAGCTATGAAAAGTCGTTTTAAGAATAAAAACCTCCAAACTTTGGAAAACCACCAAATAAGGTATCATAATATTAAAAATACAATGAAAAACATGTATGGAAAGTCAATTACTGTAAGCTAATATTTAGGCAGAATGAATATATGAAAATAATATTATGAAACTTTTATAAAAGTTCTTAAAATATTTTGATATTTAAACAGAAAAATAGCGAAAGGGAATTAATAAATATATCATTACATAACAATATTACCTTTGTATTAAATATTCATGATATTTAGATAAAAAAAAGCTGGAGATCAACAGTTTGAAGACTACTGTTATGGATTGTTTTAATAATATGTGTATACAGCATGTTCAATAAATGTTTTTTGTGTATAAACTGAAGAAGTGATAAAACACACAAATCTGTGCGTACGGTATTTATGCTGTTAAGCTTGAATGCCAACAGCACGTATCGCTTACGTGTCGTATTTCTCATACAGCTTTTGATAACCAGGGACATATGTGACGTTGGATTCATAATAAAATTTATTCATAATGGCAATATATGTATCCAGGACAGTATGAGGGATTGAAAAACAAAGTAAAATAAGCAATAAATCTTTCCTGCGGAAATTTCATTGTTACGGCAGGTCGCGCCGCTTGCATTGTATTGTATTTTTATGAAACAAAGCCTGCGGTAGATGCATTACGAAGACTAATGGCCTCCAAGAGGCTCCTTATTTTGAAAAAACCATAAATTTATAGGGAAACCATAATAAATTTGCATTAAATTCTTATGCCTCTTAATCATGACTCGGAAAGCCACTATATTCAACGAACATATTTTCTTAGAACACATATCGTAAAATTTATATCAGAGGAACCGCAAAATAATCGATTTTGTATCGAGTTTAAAACATTTATGTATTAACAAAAATATAACTTAAATTTAATCGAAAAAATATTTTTCTCTAATTAAGCTGTCAGGGAGCATCGACATACATGTATGTCCGAATTCTCATGTCCTAAAAAGAGCACTCCTGCACATTGACTGCTCGGAGACAGACAGAGAAAGAGAGAACTTAGCGCAGTTCGGGAGACTGAGACGGATAGCTTCCTCACATGCATCGCATGATTGTATAGATCGTTAAGCCCAAATTTATCGACTTATAATGATTTCGATTTCAAGTGTGTTATTTGTTTACGCAAAGAAATGACCGAATATTGGGTGTTATCTTTCCTTTCTTTTCCACACTCCAAGTCTTTGAGTGACAATTGATCGGTACGAGATAGAGAATTGTTTGTACTCTCCCGTCTCACTCTCATGTATCATAGACACGCTACGCGCATGCGTCGCTTTTACTATGTGGGTGTGTGTGTGTCTATACATAGCATAAAGCAATCACTAGATCAGTAACACGCCTATTTTATTATATACTACACAACACATTTGTATGGTAATTATTATACGATTGTTAAATGTTGACAATGGGAGTTCTATTGTGGCTTTGACAAAATACACCATAACTTCATCATTTTAAAATCGAGCTTCCCCAATTTTTTCTACAAGAATTGATCTGAAGAAATGTTTAATCAAGTCTCGATGTTAAATCGCATTCACAGTCAACGTAACAAATTTTTTATCATTCAAATACGTTCCGATGATTCTATTTACAAAAAAATACATCACAGCTTAACTTTTTCTATGCGCGAAAATTGATGCTTTATGAATTGAAAGTACTAAAAGTGACGAATTTATTTCTGTGAAAATATTTACGATTGATGTTTAAATTATATTGAGTATTTAAGGATGATTTTATACATAACAGGCTTGCTGTCGGGTCAAATTGTGTCAACGCGTTGTGAATATATAGTATACGTTATCATCTCGAAACATTGCTTGCCACAAATCCATCCTTGATCCTCTTATGCCTTCGAGTGTATGCCTAATAGGTAGTTCTATAATCTCTTCTGCAATAGACTTCTGCCAAGTGGATAATACACAATCTTGTTTAGACGTCAGCTCTTCGCCTAAGAGCAATTTTCAAGAAAGGTATAACAAACTGCAGCCAGATAGAACAGCGACTATCGAAGAAAGAAAAGTTTGCTTATCCATAGCACAACGTCCCTCGAAAAGTTATTAGGTTTTCAACGACTTTTAGCTCGTCCCATCTTCAATATTATAAACAGGGATTTTTTATGCACAAGCAAAGTTTTCAAAGTGGAAATGTAATATGTTGTGAATATCCATCTAGGTGGTACTCAGTAACGTGACGGTACACCGCACAAAGGTAATGAAACTCCCTGACCCAGTATTGGATTGTGTGTACCCAAGATGAAAGGCCTCGTGGGACTTTCTGCGACAGGGGAAAAAAGGAGACCGTATGAATTATTCAGGTAAATTATGAATATTTTGAATTTTCAGCAAAATTAAAAATATTCGACCCGAAGACAAATGTATTTGGGGAAAATTTTAAATATTGTGCAGACATAATGTATGAATTTAAGTCCAGCAAAAATGACATGTTGTCTTAGCACTTTATTTGCATTAATTGAAAAAAGACTTGAAATTTAAACATTCAATAATATCGGAACACTCTCCGGGATAGCATAATGATTATCAAGGAGATAAAACGCTTCTTGGAGAAAATTGTTTTCGGTAAGTTTCAATGGATAATATTATATCTCTAGTACATAACCAACAAGAGCGTAAAGTCAACAGGGTTCATGTTGTTGATAGATAGAGATAAAACGACATGGATGCTCAAAATATTAACAATTTAGTAGAAGATGACAAAGAAAAACAATGCAAAGTGATTATATCTAAAGATCCCAAATTTAATTTAAAAAAAAAACAAATTTGCTACGATTTTTATTATATTTTATTGAAGTGAAATTTCTATGAGTATGATAAGACAAATTAGTCTGAGCGAGACGAAAAGTGAAACTCCAAGTGGTAGTGGGTCAAAAAGATTTCTATACGTAGCATAAAGCAGCCAGTAGCACTTTTTTTATATATTACACAAAAACATCGTAAACTTTAAGCTAAAAATTTGAAATGAAGTAAAAATCAAGTACAGATAGAGTGCGAGCATTTAGAAAACGGAAAAAAGCGAAGCGAAAGAGTTCCAAGAAAAGTACCAACGAGTACCTTAGAAATAAATAAAGAGAACCAGATAAAGACAAAAAAGTATTTAAAGTCCTTAACAAATGGAAAAAATATAATGCATGAAATCAGCTTTTTCTAGGGTCTAAGGAATTTTACTTCTATCGTGCGAGAGTACTCAAACGATTTATTTTCGATTTCCGTATCTCTCAGATACCTATGCAAATAGTTATAATTAACATGGAAATACTCTTCATACTCTTAAGATATATAAGTTGTCCTGAATTACACTCTTTTTGATTTTCAAGCCATATCATGGTGACATCTAAATACTGAATAGCTTCAGAATGTGCAGGACCAATATCTCCCCCACGCAAATCTTCTTCGTCATCTCGATCGTTTTCTTCTGATGTAGATATTTCTTTAATTATTTCCTCATCAATCAAAATTTAGAATCCAGGATCGTTGGCATCGCAGTTTAGCCACTAGGTTACATCTTTTTTGTCGCACTCAGCACATATAGAAATTTATGCTATTGCTTCCGCAATGTCTCATATATTAGGTTCTATCGCGTTACTGGAACTTCAATGTCTCAATAAATGTGTTTGCTGATGATGTCAGCAGAAAATTTTTCCTCATGAATTTCAAGTTCCATGATACCACGTTATCCTTTGAATTTTTCAAACCAGCCCGAACTTGCTTTGAAGGTAGAATCTGCATTTAATTTTATATTGATTTTTTCATAACTTTTTACTCTAAGCTTCCATTTTTTGATTAAATAATTAGTAAACTTCGTAATATACAATCCATTATGCACGTGAGCAAAATTGGACATAATTCTCCACGTGCAAATCAGCAAATTATATATATTTTAAATTTTATTTAGAACAATCCGGATAATCGTGATCTGGATAATCGAAGTTCTACTCTATATATATTTACTTTCAAGAGAAATAAAATCATCTTAAAATTTTTAGATCATTTTTGTAATAAATTTGTATCAAGACACGGTTCATGAAACACCTACTTTTCATCAGCATCAAATGTTTTTATTTAAAACTAAAAGGACATTTGGGCTCCCCGTGGATTATTGTCAATCAATACTTTAAGAATGGTGATAAAATATTTTAAGCCTTGAAAGATTAATGGTAATCTGATCCTTTATTGTTTTCATATTGCTAGGTGGAAATATAGTTATTTGCATTTACGATTGGAGCTGGTGGTTTCTTCAGCTTTGAAGTGATTGCACGAGCGGAAACGGATTCCATGAATACTCTTTACTAACATCTGCCAAAGTCGGAAAACAAGAAAATATATGCACCTTGAGACTCAGTTTATTCTTTGAAATGTATAGAAGTTCCGAATTCTTCAGCAATTTTAAATGTGTGTTAAAAGCAATCCGGTCTTTACCGAGTGCTCACTTTGTAACAACGGAGCCTTGTATTTTTTGCTTATATTAAGATATAATTAAACAATTCTAATTGGGTGAAATTCCAAGCATTAGCTCTTATCCTTGTTGCCTTATCCATTATTCATTAAACATTTAATTGGAATAACTAAAACTTCAACTTCGAAGAAATTCAAGGATCGCCTTTGCATATTTCAGCAGAAAAGATCTTATTATAATTTCAGGAAATATATTGTATATATAGTAACGTATGATAGATACTGTTTATTTTAAATTAAGACGTTCCATGAAATGATTTAGTTAAATTAAAATTATTTTTAATTTTTCCATACATATTATAACGGAATAAGGTTATTCTTATTATGTTTGAGTGTGAAAATATAATTGTATTAGAACATTGTTCTATTACACGGTGTTTTAATATCAAGAACTGTCTACAAACAATTGAAAAAAATGCATTCATTAGTGAACATCAAGATTTCCACAAAGTGGAGAAGATTAATTGTAAAATTAATCTAAAACATGAGAAAGTTTAATATTCTCGTATTTATTATAATATTGATTTATAATAAGATTTAATTTACTTTGAATTATTTTTAATATTTGGAATGTTTTCACGAAAACTCAAATGACAAGTAGGTAATAAAAGAGTTATGCAAATTTGAAATTATTAATATAATTATTAATTAATATAGACACATAACATGAATCGAATGAATAATCAATATAAATTTCTTTACAATTTAGTGTATTTGCCTGACATTTGTCTCATATTTTATTCAACAAATATACTTAAACTATTTTTTTGTGCGGTAGATGCGTTTCGCATAATATCGCACAAAAAAGCTATGACTTGAAAAAATGAAGATGCGTTCCATGAATTTTAAAAACCGCATAATTTTGAAATAGCTAAATAAAATATATCGAAAATTGCATAAAAAATGTTAATAAAAAAAAACAGGAAAAAAATAAGGCAATTTAAAAATAACATTTTTGGTAATATTCAAAGGACATTTTGCATCATTGGTAAAATTTTGAATCCTGTTTTCTGCAAATTTTCTTACTAATATTCAGATATTCTATTGGTTTTTAGACAAATCCCACATTATCATGGTTTACTTTGGTGTCTTTTTGAAAATTTTCATATTATATAATATTAGCCATACAGTGTACCCTCAATTATCCGGGTGCCGATTATCCGGTTTGCGGTTCGAATAATGAAACTCCCAAACAATACACGAGGTATAATATACACAGGTCAAAATCAAAGAAACAAAACTCTTCAAAGCGATAAGGATGATGCTTTTATCTTAAATACCAAAACAAACGCCTGTTCCGATCTCTTAATTGCCTTGATTCTCAAAATAACCGGGTAATGGAGTTTAGAAAGCTTGTTACACGAAGCAGGAACTCATAAAATAAAATGTAAATGAGAGCAAATAAACTTCGATCTTATAAGGGAGCTCTGATGAATGAAATGAAATATCTTCCCGTCAATTATTATAGCCAGAAAAGAACATGAATGGATAGAGGAATTTTTAAAGGTTGGTTAAAAAAGAAATGGTTTTCAAAGGTGCAAGATTTAAAAATTGCCACACAAAACCGCATTGTTATCAGAAAAGTCCATGGACCAAGGCGTTATAGCATCAATGAAACGTCTTTATCGTCACTGTCTTCTGAAAACTCTTTAAGAGGAAGATGACAACTTGAAATAGATTAATAAAGCAAATTAAGAATGATGCAAATTATATATCTGAAAGATGTGGATTATTGGAAAAATTAAAATTTTTTACAAACGTGAATTCGAAAAACATCGAGGAGTGGCTTGATCATAATTTAAATGATCCAGGTTTTGAATGTATGAATGATGCAGATGTCGTTTCTTTAGTTTTTCAAGAGGAAGAAAATGAGAGTGGCACTCAAATCAATAAGATACCAGTGATTGCATAAGTCTTAAAACGGCGTTGAATTATGTTGAAATATTACTAGATTACGTTAACTAAGAGGACTTGAGTATAATGATATAATAGCTTAAGAAAAACTCGTAGTGATTAGAAATTTGTTTGAAAAACTCAAATATAAACAAACCTACAGATTGTCTTTAATATACTCCTATATATTTTTTTAAATTTAGATATAAACTATTAATGTCCAATTATTTGCTTAGCTATGAGGGTTTTTCTTAACAAATAATAAGTATTAACATTATGAAACAAAAATTTGTATTGCAAGTATGATATTATTTTCAAATCCAAGTATAAATCTGATGATTTGGATATCTGTGGTTTTCAGCTATCCGTGCCTTTCCTCCCCAGCATTAGCCCGGATAATCGAGAGTCTACTATGTAAATATCCATTATTTTGTTTATATAATATGTAAATCGACTGTGAAAGAATAGTGACGATGATATCAATGGTTGATACATAGTTTAGTCTTATAGCTACCCCAATAATAAATATCTTACTTATATATTACTTACAGTTAATTACAACGAAACCTAAGTAGTCTCTTTCAATGGCCAACCATCAGTGACAATCTTACCCCATGCCATATTAGTAAAGTGGATTTTTTAACTATGCAAGATATAAGGTTGCCGACGAACATTTGTATTCAGAGCAACGAGGAATTGAAAATAATGAAAGGTTTCGCAATTAAAGTCTTTCAAACCACCCTGTAGACTTTTTGATGTATTTTCCTTTGACCCAAGAATTATAACCGCTGAATAAATAATCAACATGCTATTTTGAGGGTCAAAGTGTTTGAAAGGAAATTACATTTTATGCATCATAAAAAGGCTAATTTGCGGGACGCGCGTATCAAATGGGAAAATACGATCACGATCGTCGAACCGAAAGCGATAAAAAAAGAAGAAAGCCCCCGAAAAGCTCGTAAAAATTAAAGGGAATAAGCAGTTAAGGTAAAATGGCATATAAAAATGCGGGTGAAAATGTAGGGAAACCGACATGAAACTCGACTCGAAATTTTCGACCGCTTAAAAATTTAATTTGAGAATATTTCCGACGGCTGGAATTTTCATAGAAAGAAATTCTCTGTCGTCGAACATTGTCTTTCTTTCGAAATATTTGGAAAATCTTTAATCTCAATCCAAGACACACTATTTTCCAGGTCAATTGTCGTCAAACAATCAAGGTGCCAACGAGGTAGTTCTCTCAAAGGAATGTTTATACATGTGGAATACATCTATACATATGGTCGAATGCCTCTGGTATGCGACACCTTTTTGTCATTACATCGAATCATTGCACTCGGGGATAAAGCGTTTAATAGACATGTTAAAGCAAATGTGCATACGTTTACAGGAATTGTATTTTTGATATCTCGAACATTTTTTAAAAACAGAATTATTTTTAAAAGCAGAAAAACGTCCTTTTTCTATTACGTTTATAATATCGATGCATAATTTCAGTTTTTATTGCACATAATATTGATAAAAAGATGACCTTTGGATTTCATGTGGCTTATCAGTTTTTTCCAGATAAAATTGCTAATGAATGTTTAAGTTTTTTTCTGGGATGTAAAAGTCTGTAAATGACGCTCGTTTGTCAGCCTTGACAAATAAGTGGAAAACCCGAGACTATTTTTGGCGATCATGAAAGTTTTCTGCGGAGATTGTTATCATGCAATCTCGAGTAGGCAAAAGTTTTAACCCTTAATCTGACAGAAAAACGACAGTGCCGTTTCGTAACCATCACTGAATCAAGCCATGGCTGAAACTCTAGGTATATCTTATCGAAAGTTTCCGAAGATAAGAACGTCTCTTGGATAATCCATCTTCTCCCGGTCTCGATGCATATTCCTCATTGTTCCACGGCAAAATAGGAAAACCCACTTCCTTTACGAATACCACGCCATACTTTCGAAAGGTTGACATTTTTATAAAGCAGCATTGAATTAATGATACTTAGCTCATTGTCGAATATAATAATAGATTTGATTGGCTGAGTGGACTATAAATCTTACATGTACAAGGTGCGACAGAAATTTATAACATTTTCGTGTAAAATGAGACTGACACGAAAGGTTGTCAACGTTTCTAGCTATAATTAATCATACGGCCGTAATGTAATTTGGCCGTGGAAATTTCGTTATAACTTAATGCCCACCTAAGCCCATACCCGTTTATATAATAATAAAGATATCTTAGATTATACCAAAATAAAAAGCATTCCATACAGACGAAATAATACGACGCGCATTCATGAAAAGTTAAGATTTCGCTTAGAAAATGTATGAAAGACTTTTTGAGAAGCCTCATGTGATCTTTTCAATAGAATGTCATCAAAACCGACTTTATTAAAAGAGATTCATTCTAATTGCAAAGCGTGCTATATTTAATGCTTTGATAGTTTGCAAAAAATTTTTGATGCAAAATGAACTTCAGTTATGTTCAGAAATTGAAACGAACATCTCACGGTAATTAAACCAGCGCTCTTTTTAAATAACGATGATAATTATTTGACACGATGACTATTAATATTTTTAAAAAATCCATAAAATAAATAATACATACAATTTGTCCTCTTCAAAGTAAGCAGTACTCTGGATAAGGCGCTTTAATCCCAGAAGCTAAGGATTCTGATTTCTCGATGATCCCCACGTAGTAGCGCTGTTAATCTGAGCAGATTTAATTCGCCAGATTAACAGCGACATCTTCCGTCTCTCTTCATGTGCAATGTGTTATTTTAACAACGCCATCTCTTGTGGCCCTACGGAGATATTGCACTTGCATACCGACAGATCGCTTCTTGCGCGTGCACCGTTGCCGGTTGGGTAGTGACGCGCAGGAGGCGGGAGTCGGGAGTCGGGAGGAGTCGTCGGTTAACCTTGGCTGCGGGAGGTCGTCCCTCCTGCAGTCAGATCTCTCTCTCTCTCGTGTGGAATAAATAGTTATTTGGGGAAAAGAGTATTTCTATTCGACGCCCGTTTATTCCCATCCATTCATCCAGCAACATCACGGCCCGATAGAAGAACAGACCCGTGTGCTAGCACAGCCATCCCGACGAGCACGTAGGGGCAGGTAGCTGCCCGAGGACTCTGCCCCCGAGAGCGCCCTAGCGAAAAACTGGGTTTCTTGAACCGTGTCTCAATACAAACTGACTGTAAAAAGGCTGAATCTTAAAATATGTATTACTTTTTAGTCCGCTTAGATACTTAGCGCATCTTATAGCGTTTATGACTGTGTGTAACGAAAAAGCCTTCAAATATTTATAATGCGAAATAATATTACATATTTCAAACCCGAAAGTAGCAGCTTAATAATTTAGCTATTCTATATTATATAAAGTGGTAGAAGTGTTTTGTGTAATATTTCTGAAAATAATATCATATAACATAAGTCTGCATTCTCAAAGAAGCAAGTCGTATAACATCCACGAAGGACAGCCTCTCGAAATTTTGGTGTCAAGAATGAATTGTAGAAGACCCATAGGAATACTATCGCTATTCCGGACTGATGGTGTGGCAGCTGATGCTGGCCGTTTGGGATTAAATAGAGGGATGGATAGAGAAAACTAAAGTCGGATGAAGATAACAAGAATGTTATGTCTGCGGTTTTGTCTCTTCTGTCGGTCCAATATTAATAGCATTAAAGCAGCGACTGTTTAAATGCTCGCTTTAAATTTATACGAAAGATGTGGAGTTTTTGGTAGTTTTTTCTGCTTACAATTCAGCATTAAAAGTGTTATTGTGGAAAACACTTAAGCGTCGACGCGCTTCCAACCGATTCTACAATGCATCAAACAAAGTGTGTAAATAAATCAGACACATTTTGTTGTTACGTATGGTTACCTCGCCGAAGCTGAAGGCTTTTGTCAGCATCCCTCGGGTACAAAACCGGGATGAAAACAGGCATTCCTGTGTTTGCAACAGTAAACAACACCTGAGCGTCCATAAAATTGCATAATACATACAATAAATTCAACATTTTGCGGCTTTTACGCTTTCCCTTGACTGCAACGAATGCGCTTGCATTTGTGCGGTTTCCAAGAGTAACTCATCACATCATATGGATAGAATCGTACACACCACAACTACATTTTAAACTAAAATACAGTCTACATTCTCATTCATTATTTGCAGTGTTTTTGTGCCACTTGGGAGTGAGTCTTTTATTTTTTTATAATTCTCATTCAACAAGAGTCTGATGCTACCACAAGCTACAAAGCAACTTTATATAAATTCAAATTAACCACATCCATGTTTCATTATTATGATCTTCATCATAAGCATTTTTATTCAGAGCTTAGTTTTTTACACAACGCACGAAGTCCAATATAAGACTACCTATTAATTTCTAAAACATCTTGAGAATATTATCCTAAATTTTTAAGTCGATCCGAATAAAAGTTTCTGAGATACAACCCAGGGAAGGTGCGTGCTCAAAGTCAGTCAAACATACTCTGGTATTCTCAAAGCCCAACCTTACGGTGAAGATCTTCTTATCAACAAAAAAGAATACGTTGGACATGTGCAGAAGATGATGAGTACCCATTTACGTGATTTAGTCAACAAAATAGCTGAGGAAAAAATAGTCAACGGTAAAAAAACTAGAAAAAAAAACTCTTTCTGGCAAAGGTAAACTTACTGGTAAATTAATTGACAAATTAACTGTTTATTATGGTTTGGCAATAAGAAGAATTTTGTGAGTCAGCGGAAAAATGAAAGACCCTATATGGGCTACATATTATCACTACAGCTCTACAGACAAAAATCCTCAGCACGGAAATTGCCCGAAAGGTCCAGATTCCTGGTGCGCTTGGCAGCGAGCATCGGCTACGAACACTCTTTAATCATTTAAACATGATTATACTCCATTACCAAATTATGTTTTGACTGCAATGAAACCTATCTATGAAGATCTCAGTAAAAATGAGCTTCTGGAGCGGTGTGTTGGTGGTTTCACACAAAATAATAATGAAAGCTTGAACCAAAATACTATATCTGGAAGGTTACTCCAAAAATACTTCCTGCTGGTTCAAAGATCGTTAATATTGCTGCATTAGTCGCTGCTTGCACTTTTAATGAAAGAACATTAGCTTCATTATTATTTATGCAAGGTATGGATTAAAAACTTGGTTGAAATTCCCACGAATATGTCCGAAATTCAGATGAAAACCGTATGTACGCAGCCAAAAAAAAATCAGCGAGCGAGACTCGCGAAGCTAGGATTCATCATAGACAAGAGCAAAAGGATGCCCTGGACATTGCAGTTACTGCAGGTTCTTTGCTTTATGGCCCAGGAATCGACGATTCAATGTAAGTTACAAAAAAAAAAAAAAAAAACCAGTTTTATTGTTACTCAAAACTTTAAACGCGTTTTTCTCGAAACTGTGTTTTCAAAGTTGTTTGTCAAAATTTCTCAAAAACTACTTAACCGATCTTGATGAAATTTTACACTAACCTTCAAGATATAATTCACAAGAACTTGGACGAAGGACTCTTTTTTTTTTCAATCACAACTATTAAAAAAAATATATATACTGAGCAAATTTCACCAAAATTTGCATTTTTTTGTAAAAAGGTCTACCAAAAATCCAAATTTTTTTTTTGTTTTTTTTCCTTCGTTCAGATTTTAGTTTATAGTCTTAACTAAAAATAAGGATATTTTTTTTTAATTTAAAATGATCCTGTCATGAGTTCTACTGCCAAAACGCTTTTTGGAGGGTCACGGGAAATGACGTCACAATGGCGGAGTTTTGAATATTTTCTTTTGAAAATTTCAAAAATTCTTTTTCAAATGTAAATCTTTATGAATATAAAAAGTTTGAATAAAATATTTCAATTTTTACATTAAAAAAAAATTTAATGCAAATCCAATAATAAGGAACAAAACCATGCATACGATTATTTGCTACGTTTCATATTAGGGCACACCCACAAACAAAGAAATCCAGTGGTGTCAAGTAAGAAGACCGTGAAAACCACGGAATAGGACATGTCCCAAGATTAATGACTTATTGAATAATTTGTATGACATTTAGCATATCGTTGGAAAGGGTATAATCTAGAGATATTTTTAAAATTGAATTAAGTTCAAAATAATACTTAGTTTTTTATTTATATTGTTTAGAAGTTGACATTTCTCATTCGCCTGTACATTTTATGTGACTTTAGAAGCTAAGAAGTAATAGTGATTTATTTAAATAAAACACATTGTAAAATACAAAAACAGTTATTTTGTGCTATTATAATCACAGATTAAAACGTTAAGACGATTAAAAGTGAAATTTTGGGTATTTTCTCAAAATTTAAAAAAAAAATCGACAATACTGACACACAAGATAAAGGGCTTATGTATGAAACGTAGCATATAACCATCTTAACCCCCAAAAAAAATTGTCGATCCATGTGCCAAATATCCTGCATTAATAATATAAATGATAAGTTTTTATAAAAAAAATATAGTTAAAGATTTTAATCTTAATGAAATATGATCTTATAATCACTTAATCAACTGTTATTCATAATTTCAATATCTAGGAATTTTTACTGTTGATTATGTATTTTTTAAATAAGTTTACTTTATATTCGGTGAATATTATCAATTTTCCTAGTCTTAATATTTATTGAAGATACACATATATTTCTCAGGCATTTAATATAATTTCAGGAAATCTCATTTCCCGTCGATAATACTTCGTATTGTTTCGTTCATAAATCAAAGGAATCAATAATGATTGAAATCGGAGAATCCATTCAAAGTCCTCATTCATAAATGTGTTCGTCACAATGTCGGTTTTCAAAATAATATAACTATTCCTCTTAGTGTTGCTTTCTATTCAGTTTCAAGCCTCTTTGTAGTTATCGATTACGCGTTAGTTGAATATCTACAAAATAGATTAGAGGTATTTGCTCTCATCGAGTTTCATATAAATAACACCTGTAATCAAATATTATATCGTAGGAACACAATCAGGGGTAGGGACGTAATTATAACAATTAGTACTTTAGAACATTTATGGACAGAAAGGTATAATAGAAAGCTAAGAACAAAATATGAAATAAATTAATTAAAAATAATCATATACTCTTACATACCGTCTGAATTTATTTAATTTAATATTGTGTAAATATTATGTATGGCAGACCATAGAATATTGCTTTTTAAAATAACTATAAAAAATATTCATTTTTAATTTCAATTCAATTAAAAACACGGGATAGCTTAAAAGATCTGATAAAAGCATATAATTATCACAATATAATATGCAGTATAATTTACTAGCAAAATTTATTTTAATAGAAGGTAGTGATCTGAAGATTGAACTACCAAAATTAATTTAGTTTTGCCAAATAACATAGAATTGTAGAGATAAAGGATTTGTTTTAATATTTATATAATACGTATTGATTTTAAATGCAGTCCAAATGTCTAGGTACATCGATTTTTCAAAAAAATTTTATGCAAAAAGCATTTAATATAGAATATTGATATTAATTATGTGAATTGGGCAATCTTTACTGAATATAAAAATATTTTTTAAAGTTTGACAGAGTATAATAGTGGGAGTGGGGGGAGCCACGTATGTCGATGGACGAGCGATGACATTCTTCACTATGGAAGTCTTAAGTCCTTAACAGGTAATTTGCAGCAAAAAAATTAAACATATTTTTACTCTGTATAATATTTCGTATAGCTTAGACTACAATTAAAAAGAAATATTAAAAAATATAAAAATAATGAGTAATAAAAAAAAAGTTTGTGTTTTTACCAACATTTTTTGTATTATTTTGTTCATTAAATAAACACTTTTTAATATTTTAAAATAATTTTAGTTTATACGGTAAATAAATTTATTATACACGCGCCTGCCAAATTTCATAAAGAATTATTATCTAGGGCGTATGGAAGCACTTCCATGAGCTTGGAAAAAGTAGTTTCGAGAAAAACGCGTTCAAAGTTTCTTCTCTCCTCAGCTTCACAAAGCGCAGCTTCTCCTCGTCGGCCAATAACTTTGTGAATTTCATTTATCTTGACTTGAAATTTACTGAACGTATTCTTAAACATTGGTTCTTTCCGAGTCATGAAGAAAAAAAATTTGAACCAACAAAGTAGAAACGTCCCTTAATTGCTGAATTTGAAGCAGTTTGATGTGGTTTCAATGGGATCGTTTTTGTAGCGTTTATAAGCATTCTATATGAACATTATTATCGAATTCACTCTCTTTAATTACTAGCTAAAACATGTAACATGGCTTGAAAAAATTGTTAATTATGAAGTATTGATTTAACAAGATAATTAACGAGATAAATGAGGAGTAAAGGTTACAGTATTGTAACATCAATACATAAATATTCAGTATAAGAATGTTGAAAGTCATATATTATAAAACGTATACTGATCCGAAAAATCCGATATTTTTGATCGGTTCGGTTCCGGTTCGAAGCCATAATTCTGAAAATTTATCAATACGAAATTTTCATAAAATCAATTTTTAATGCTTAAATGTTATTTTCGCTTCTAATTAAATATTAGGATAATAATTGTTTTCGTTACGCAGAAAAAGTTTTCAGAGCAAAAAGGGTCTGAATATTTCAGGGCGTTATAATACTTAATAAAATTTATGGATGCATTATTGTAATAATCCTTCGTGTTATTATAAAATCATAGAAAGCGGACTTCCAGGGATTTTTAATAAAAATGCCTCGCTTTGCATAATGACCGTGTAAAAAATTAAAGAGCAAGTAGGGCCCTGCTTGACCGCTGTACGTCGCCCTCGAATAAATATTTACCCTAGACTGAGGTAAGCCTTTTAATTATACAATTACCTTTACAGGCCCCGGGCGCCCGAAGAGTGCGGCCCCTTTATCGCAAACTCGCAAGCCGGGGTTTTCCCGAACTTTCTACTTTTAGTCATGGTCCAGCTTTTTTCCTGGTGGATAAAGCCAAATTCATTGTTTCGCGCCGCAAGTGTTCGTGACAATGTAGCGGCAAGGATATTTTTTAGCCATGTGTACGTAATTGATAGTGGACATGTTTTGTGTGTATGAAAGCATTGTAGGGACACATTAGACCACTACAGGGTGTTCCACGTGTGCGTGGTGAAACAAAGACCATCGTCGGTTTTGATGGATCGTGTGGTTAATGCGCCAGTAATGGTCCAGTGAATTGATGAATCGTTTTATTGTGTGAAACGCAGAACGAAAGTATGTCAAGCCATAAACAGTTCCATTTCCCTATGGAAAATTGCAATAGAAATAGTATATAATATTTATATTAATCCCATTTAAATAAATTATACTAATTTTTTTACTAGAATGATACTAGAATATTTGCCAGATTTTTTTTCAAATTATATTACAATTATTTCCACAAGAAAAATCATTTTGAACGTTTTTATAATAAAAATACTATAGGTATAATAGAGTTCTTCAGAACAATGAGAAAATATTGAAAAATGTCAATATAAAACAGAAAATTGATGATGACAAAGAGGAAGAAGCTGTTTAAATATGGTTTGAAGATAGATGGATCATGATGAAAATAGAAAATCACATTGACAAATCATATAAAATAAAAAGCAGACAATTGAAAATTGAATAAATGTGTTCATAACAGTATCTTCGTGTTATATCCCAAATACCTTTATTGGTGCCAATAGTCATTACTCATATTCCGCATAGTTACATGCACATTTCAATGCATGAAATTGGGTCAATGTTAAATTAAATAAGTGAGTGTTAGAGGCTCATGGTATCACCGGAAGGACATGCTTTAAGTCTAGAAGTACATAAGTTTCTTTGTGTTCGGCTTTAAATTGCAATTTGCAGTTGCATTCAAAGGAAAGTTATCTTAAACGCAGAGAGCAATTTAGCCTATTGCCACATGAAGAAGTATAACGCCTCAGCCAAAGTAACATCATAAGACTTCATATGGTGCATAGTATTAGAACATTAATAAATTGTAATTCCATTGTAATTAAATAATAATCAGACAATACAATATCTAGCGAATATGGCGGATGAGATAACAGTTCCCAATTGAGTTCCCTAATTTTTTCCTGATTTACTTTAGCTGCATTATCATGATGCAATATCACGCCTATTCACTTGTCGAAATTTTTCTAATAACTTTGCATTTACTCTGTCTAATTGTGAGCAATAAATTTGTGCATTGATAGTTTCTCCTGGTTTTAGAAACTCAAAGAGAATTATCCCACCATATGCTCAAGAGGACCTTTTTTATAGTCAAACTATTAGGAGTTGGTACAGCCGGTTGATTAGTTGAAAGTCACTGCTTAGTTCTTTTAACATTTTCGTATAATGTCCATTTTTCATCACAAGTTATAATCCAGTGTAGAAATTGCTCGTTAAGGTGTCTAGTTATTAGCGATGTGCAGCAACTTCTTCGTTGATCCTTGTTTTTGTTTGACAATTGGTGAGGAATCAGATAAGATGACGAATATGTTCTTCTGACAAGACTTCTGTAGATCCAAACGTTTTTAAATTCAGATCAATGACTGATAAGAAATTTTCGAACACATGGTGAAAGTCAATTAACCATGTCCTTCGCGATTTCTGAAGACATGAAAAAAAACATGAAATACTTGATCTGCCAAGGCTTTTCCACAATAAAAAGAAGAATAAAATATATTTTACTGTTAAAATTTACATTATAGAAGACTTCTATAATAGAAAAGAGTAAAGTCCACCAAATTACTACTATGCGAGAGGACATCAAAGAGAAAGATAAAAAGCGCCTCGTTATCCAAGCTACACAAAATCTAATTCAAGCTGCCTTAAATTATTTTCTGTTTCATAACGAAAAGCGGTAGAACTAATATTTATAATCCAATTAATACATCACCAAATTTAAGTTATGGCAATAATTAAAAACGTTATTACTAAGTACTTATAAATAATTACTCAAACTCATGGTAATTTGGTCATGGACGTCATGACAGTGGACCACAAAGGGTTAAATTTTATATTGTATTATAACAGCTCCTTTCAAAAGTTCGTTCTTTTAGCAATATTCTCAAAATAAATCAATAAATTATCAACGAAATTTTTACAAACTTAAATAATAACTTGGTAGTATTTTGCATTTGCATTTTGTTTGTAGTGGTTTCAATGAATGAAGCAATAAAATTCTATAAAAACGAATACATTTCATTAATTTATAATCATTTTTCATTAATTTATCACAAGCAGCTAGTAATAATTAGTATAATGGTTTTCTTTATTTATATAAACAAGTTATTACTAGAATAAAATAAAATTTCCACGCAATCGTATTCCACGTGGCCGAATTACTAAAGCACAATTGATATGCATTTTAATTCGTTTCAAGACAATAAGCTGGAAACTTTCAGCTGAAAAGGCTTTTGTATTGCCCCAAACAAAGCGCTGAAAAATAATTCAAACGAAATAATTTATGCTCAATCTTTTGGGTCTTCAAGTAAACATGAACTATTTTAATTAAACGAAAAGAAACTTTTCTACCTAACGGAGAATATATTTTCTTTCGAGCACAAAAACCTTGCTCTTGCAAAAGCAAAGACAATGTGATCCTTATAATTGTCTTAACCTAATGGAAAACCGGTGAAAATTCTAAAAAGGCTTTCATGCCCCTGGGGTGTCGTTATATGAAAATATAGTATTCACACATGCATTAAATTAGATTGAACTGACCTATTTTAACATTTCATGTATGCTCTTTGAAATTTGCATTTATCAACATTTAAAGTTAATTGGGGTAAAACTATTGATATATAAAAATATTTTACCGTATGTCTAAAAGTATTTTATAAACATAAAATAACTAATATGAATCTATTTTGTTATTCAAGATCTGTTTTGAAACAGAAATGATGTATCAAATACAATTAAATTGAAGTAAGGAGCAAACCGGTTATAAATGATATTTTTAAGCAATTTTCGTATTTTTAACAAGGTAGAAATATTTAAAATATGTTAACTTTATTTCATGAATAATTTGAATACGAGTCGTTAAAGACAGTCAAGATAAAAGCTGCTACTCATGGAAGTTCACCATCAGAGATTTCTGCCTTTATGCAATGTGCAAATCAAACATTTTCAAGAGAATATTTTAATTTTATTAGCAATATAAATTCTCAAATAATGAACCGAGCTTTGATTAATCTCATCCCAAAATTTTGGTTTCTCTAGATCGTAATTAAATAACAATACTCTACGAAAGATATATTTGATAGAAAGCTTCATTAAAAAGGTATGAATCTCTCATCAAAGTCATAGTGTAGGTTCTAAAATATAAAGAACATCAGTAAATCAAGACACATGTTATATTTCATTTAAATTTGATTTTTTTTTAAATCTATGAATTGCATTTAAAATTGTATCAAAGCTGATTTTTATCAAATTCATATAGTGCTTATAATTATTCTTGCTTATTTTCAGCAATTAAATCTTATTCTATTACTTTATTTGCATATCGCGTACTGAAGATATCAATTCAAATTCAATTTGTGCTATGATTTACATTTTTTCAAAATGTGCTCTTTTTGCATTTTTTTAAAAGGATTATCATAAATAATAATATTCAAAAAAACCAACTGCTTTATTTTTCAATATTCATCCCCCTCATGCTCGAAAGCATTCATCAAGATGTATCCATTCCACCAAAACGATACATATTATAAGCTGATTCCTCAAGATCCTTCAATATTTTTTTCCATTTTATATACGATTGTAAAAGTATGTCATGTGTACTTTTGGAACAATGAGTCTAGCTTCCGTCGCTTGTAGCCATCCATAGGATAACATCTTCAAAAATTGGATCCACACATGAGTGTGACATGTAAATAAGGGCTTTCGTTTACATGCTCGTATCCCGCATTCACTCTACTTGTCAAATGAAAATCCTTGCTGAATGGATTTGCAGTGTTCAAATGTAGTAGCGGCTCTAGAGGCACACCGGTTCCCTTTGTACATACGAAAAATCTCTATTTTGGAAGATAAACACGCTTTCGATTCGGCAGTCCTCCATTTGAACCCAATGCATTACAGAATCAGTTCAAAGTAATAATGATTTTTATTTGAAACAATTTTGATGCAGTTAAAAATAACATCTTTTAGAAAAATTGTGTGAAGAAGTGTTGAATTACGAAACATTTAAAGTCTAATGCAATTTTGTATCACACCCTTTGATTTGATTTTTCGATGATGCTGATGTTAGTTTAGGATCATCATTTTGCTATTCTGGAAGTTAGTCAGTACCATTAGCAAAAAATGGTACTATATTACTATATACGTTTGAAATTGGCCAGCTAAATTAAACAGTTTAACAGCGAAATTAATTGGAAATGATTAACACTTGATCTGGTGATTTTGTATAGAAATGCAAAAAATAGACTGCACTCAAGACCAATTAAAGGAATTGATGCTACCATTATTTATACAAATTTGTTGAAATTTTATTTCACAAAAAATAATATATTTATTTGCTTCCCATGTCAAGGGAATATTATTGTTTAACTCTTGGGGTCACAGTGGTATGAAATGTGTCCCACTTTTTTAGTACCTAGAATGCATGGTGGGTCATTTTTTAAACCACAAAAAAAATCAACAGCACATTCAATAACAACACATTAATTGCCTAATAAATATATGTGCAATGTTTTTATTAATTTTTTTTTTAAATATCACAAGTTCAAATGAAAGATGCAGTCTTATTCAGAAGATTCTCCAAGAAAACTGAGGCAATAACTTGACAGTATATCGAATTCTTTCTTCGGAATTGTATGAACAGAGACGAAATAGTCTAAATAGTCCATCATAAAATGTGCATCACACTAGAATGTTGAGTTTATTTTCCAGTTGGAGCGTAACACCATGAGATATTTGCGTCACTGCTTTTAGAAATATATTTCGTTTATGGTTTTGAATCTCAACGTGTTGATGTGGATTACAAATGGATACAATATCCCTAATGAGATTACTCCGGCGAGCAGAAGAGCTGAAAACCGAACTGACTTATTATGATGAGGCCTGATGATATTGTTGTCGTTATTCGCACGCACAATTGGTTCGAATCGGTGTCGTGCGAATGTGTTTCGAATAGAAGAGTGGCCATCGATCAATGCAAATGTGGTGACGTATAACTCGGGGGTCGTGAAGCATCCCTTTCAACACGTTGTAGCAGGAATTGCCGGCACGTAAGTGAGCATTAAATAAATTGGACGAAGAGAAAACGCCAGTCCTTCATCAGAGTAGCTCTTAGATTGAGCACTCTTCATCAGAGAATGCCGGAGGCGGTAGTGCGTTCCCATTACGCTAATGGTTGGAGCTGGTTCCAATGTCTGTGACTCCCCAGCAAGAAGGAAAACAACCGCCAAGATCGATCGTCTCCATCCTCATCCCGCCCCCCAGCAAACTTACAAAAATATCCTTATCCGAACTTCGCCGAAGCCTTCTTACATAAACATTGTGTTCCGCCCCACGATAATTATTTTTGCATAAATTATCGCCCGATTTAGGGAAAGGTCTCCCTTCGCATATCGACCGTCTTGCAAAAAATATTTTTGCGCATTTTTATTAGCTTGAAGTCAAACTTTTCAAAAACAAGCGTCTCACTAACATTTTGGCGCATGATTTAAAACTCATTTATCGAGGATCAAAGTACTCGTACGCTATACATCCATCACATGATTAAACATCGTATGGAAAATCTAAAGTTATTACACTAAAATCACATCACAATGTGTTTGAAGGTCGCCCAGGGTCTACAATGTGGTCTGAAATCTTTTCGGTAGACAACCCCTTTGATCTCAACATAGAACTTCAAAGTAACCTATCTTTACTCCCATTGTTCTCCAGAATATAATGGTATAAAGATCAATACTGTTAATTAATATAATACTAGACCGTATAATATATCTATACATATTTCTGGAAATTAATGATAGGAAATCGAATTAACGACATGAATATCTTAGCATAAATGATGTTTCGAATAAATTAAAAATACAGTGTAATAAAAAAATTCTGTAACCAGTATTTAACGAAACGTTGCTATAATATGTTATTTATCTTATATTTAATTATGAATTTGACACCCTGAAAAGAAGAATCATTCACTAAGAAACTATCATGTATAAGATGTACCCATAAATATTATCGTTTTTTAAATGAAAGATTTGAATACTCATACTTTTTTTTTAAAATATATTATTACAAAATGTAATTTCCATCGTTAAATATAACCTCTCTCCACCTATAAAAAGAAGCCTCCTCCGGTAAAAAGATGAAAATCTGACGGAATGATGTCTGGAGAATAAGAAGGATGACAAATTGTCTTCCATACAAGGCTGTATGGAAGTATTATTTCCCGTATTATTTTCGCCCTATGGAGGCGAAAACTATCATACACATGTCTTTGATGCACGAGAGAGGGTAGTTTTTGTTGTAGTTCCGCCATTAAACGATATAATTGTTCACAATAAAGTATTGCATTTATTGTTCGTCTAGGTTTAAGTGCTTCAAAATGAATGATACCCTTGCAGTTTTAACTAAACAGTCAAAAGATTTTTTTTGTTGTCAAGCCTAGCTCAGGGGTCGTCTCTGCTAGCTAACCCTTCGATAATCCATTGGTCTTTGCTTCCATAATAAGAATAAAGAACTCATTACCCGAATATGAAGATCTGCTCATGTTCACGCAATGCTTTCATACAGTACTTTCAATAATTAATTATGTATTGGCTGTATTTCATTTTGATCATTGTAACTAATAAAATATTTAAATTAATTAAATAAAATTAGAACGTTCTCATGGAAGTACCTAAGACATGAGTCGTATTTTGGCATAAGTGGAAAAGCACTTAGGGATGTTCCTACATTCAAACCTGTAGAATGATGAGACGTGGTATTTCTGCATTTCCTTCGTGATGAATATTTATAATGTTACTATTGCTTATTTAATGATTTTAAATGGTATCTTTTTTGGTGCAAGCTACAATTGATCACAAATATATAGTTCAGTTTATTTTAAGCGATCCAGGCTCATGATTGAACATTATTAGAATTTATGCTACTTAGTCAAATTATTCAATATTTTATTATGAAATTCCTTAAAATATGTAATTTTCCATTGATATGCATAAATATTTGTTCGTCAAATCCATCGTTCAAATCTTATATTTGGAGTCCTATGTGCTTTTATTTTTATAAACCCTATAGAATGTTTTATCATTTATCTAATTCAGTAACGATCGTATTCATTCAAGAATATTTATGAAGAGGCTTTATTCAATCCATTCATTGTGCATGAAAAATCGCATTTCCTCCGGCTTCATTTTCTTCTTCAAAAAAAAATTCTTAACAAGATAATTTTGAAATGAAAATACCGAGTGGTAAAAATATGCCACAAAGCTTTCAACGTCAAGGTATTAACTTGCGAGATGCTTTGTTGGTTAATCCGATAAAGGCTTCACCATTTTTCACGAACACTTTCCAGTCTCGGATTTTTCGGTGTTTCGAAATTTACTTACAAAGTCGTCAATTTTAAATATTAAAAAGAAACGTCCCATCCGATGAGATCATAAATATTCAATTTATTAGGTTTTAATGCATTATTTATTGGCATATATGAACTGCTTTGCAATTTTTTTTATGTCTACGCAAAAAAAACTATTGGATATTTTAATATGGTTCATTGATTCTTTTATGATGGAAAAATGCCTTAACATGGACTTTTTATCAAGCAAATCGATAATCTCTTATCATTTAAATTATAAACATGAATATATCCTTGAATATTTATAATTACACGTCAATCCCAGCTATATAATTTACTCCCGTTCGTAAAGTAATTTATTCTAGGCCTATTCCTCGTTTTTTTCTTTTTTTATTCAAGCAGCTGATGAATGGCCCCATTGTAAGAAGGCTGTGTTACTAGAATATTGGAGTGAAAGAAAACAAAATTACAGGCCAAGAATGGAGTGCCTTTTTGCTCTCAGATTTGCGCTATTTTCTTTTCAAGGATCAAAAGGAAACACTCATCAATAATTTATTTTAAATCGAATCAATTTTTCTTGATGTAACATTTTTTATATACATAAAAATAGCACACCCCCAAGCACGATATCCATCTCGACATAAATCGGAGGGTGTGTCCAGAAGTTAACAGTAAATTGTGCAAATTGTACGTGAATTAGATGCCTTTGGTCGTTTCTAACGTTTACTGCCGGAATAATATGTCCATTAAGGTCTTTAATGACCTTCCATCTGGGTCTTTGGTATTGTAATATGTACATGGGAATTGAGGGAATTCCTGCACGAAGTCTTCAAAATTGCTGCAATGGTTGAAACAAGAAAGACGTAAATTATTCCGGCACATCAGCACCCAAAACGTTCGTAATTTTTTACGATTTCGCTTCCTGGTATCCTCGGGTTAACTTTTATTAAGATTTTATACGAATAATATGACATATAAAGATAACGACATTATGGGAGACATATGAGCATTGAAATAAAACGCTATAGAAAATATTTATTTTAAAAAAAAGTGGGAAAAATATTAAAAATGCTAATATGAACCAGTAAAATTAGAAATATTTTGATCAATTGTAGATAGAATAAATAAATATTACGTTATCAATTTTACATATGATGATTGTTTCTAAATAAGATTATAATTATAAATTTATCAACAAAACTATCATTGATATAATATGTTCTTACAAAAATATCCTTTGTATCTGCTGGTGATTAAAAGACAAGAACACAAGGACTAAGGACATAAGGACAAAACACAAGGACTCTTCATTGATTTTTCAAGAATTTTTCAGCTTAATTTGGTATCCCAAAATCTAAGCTAATACATCTACTATTTTTAATACTGTAAAAATATTATATCTAAGCACTTGTAGTAGAGCCCTTTTCCTCGAATTGAATTTTTCTGTCATTTTTTTCCATAATAACAACTCCATTTGTACTCAATATATAATAAATTATCATCACTGATTAATTTTCTAGATTTGCATTTTTATTGCTGTGCATTGTTAAGGATACAATAACAGTCTGAGGTCTCTTTAGTATAAATTTTATATTAAACTGAACATTAACAAACTCTTGTTATTATTAGAATTTCAGCGCAAATTTTGCCGGACTTAATATAACCAACATCAACAAAATTCAAATAAGCAGCAAGATGTCGATGATAATGCTTTTAAATATTCATCGTTTTGTTCTTGGATTGTCCTCGAGCTAACAAGTCCATTCTTAATTGCATATCTCCTTAAGTGGGGCAATCCCTTTAGACGCACGAAAATGAGTCGTTTTTCATGATTTTTTTAGATTTTAAGGTAAGAATATTTAAAATTTTAAAGCAGTCAACCAAGCTATAAATATTTTAAAAAAAAGTATAAAATTAAAAATTTAGTAGGGTTCTCAATTAAACTTTCATATTTTTTATTATTTTCTTGATAATTTGTACCCCATTTTTTTATTTACGCAAAAACCTTAGAACTTTAGCTTGGTTGACAAGATAATATTTTAGTAAAAAATATCCAAAAATTTTCTTTTTTATAATATACTCTTAATATTTTATACTTTCGAAATATCGTTGTAAAGGGATTGCCCAGGATATTTCTGATAGCATCAAAAAAGTTTATAAAATTTTTTTATGACAATATTTCGGAATCCTCCCCCTGTTTAAGTGTCAATATTTGATGATCGTAAAATTGCCTTGAATATGGCATCTTATCAAGATTATAAGGCCAATTACCATATATTTCTTAAAAATCAATGCTGATTTATAATGAATAATTGATATTTGATGAATATATTTAGCGAATATATACTCAACAGCGGGAGGAGTCATTTTGATGTTGCTTTCGGCTCTCCTCTCTTGTGCATATGCTAATGGAGCTTTTGATCTTTTTGAGATTGTAATTCTGGGTAATTGGTACTCGAGGAAAAATTTAAACAAGCTCTTGTGCTGGGCTATGGCATACCTTTAAAGCCAACGTGAAAATACGTTTTTAAGGCACATTCGCTCACACTTTGGTAAGCCAACTTACACAGTAGCTTCTAATTCTATGAATACAAACAAATTATTATTATAATTTAGGCACTCATAAGTATTCCGACCCAAATTGTTTTATTGATTTTTTTTTAAATCAGGAAAACAAGATATACCTGCTTCAAAACGATCAATACGAAGTATTCGTTCGATATCTCAATTTTATTGAACATCTGATTTTTCTACAGTCTAAATTCGACTCCAACCCTATTTTTATAAGAATGAATCCATATCTTGATTTGATCAATATTTTGGTCTACTTTTTACATCAAGATAATATGAGTTTACGAATGAGCATTAACGTTTACCCATTTAATGCCATCTATGATCCTTTTTTAAAAACTATATTTTTGGGGATGAACTGCAAAAAGAATTGGAATTATAAATAAATCTTTCCTGATCATTCCCACACATTTTTATATAGATCCCACACATTTTTAAACCTTTGATATGTATGTATAATATTTCAGGAAGAGAGTTGAGAATATCATATAGTGAAAGCGTGCTCCAAAAACTCGAGCTTTATCCTTTGTTTTAATATAAGTTTATTTAGCACTTATTCATATGTCGTCGTTTTTGTTCCTAAAACTTTCGCATGCAAACTTGATACACAAATATTTTTACAAACTTTCGGGAGTTGGCGGCTTCATATTTCAGGAAGAGCAATATAACTCTTCGCGCTCTGACACTCTTCCAATTTGCTAAACACAAAGTCTTCCACGAAGTTTAGATCAACACATCCCCAAGCTCAATTCAATTATATGCATTATATATATGTATATATATTTAAAATACCAAAATGTGAATGCATTCAAGCTTCATAGGCCACAGTGCACTTTTGACGAATTCAATAGAGGCACTGATGAACAAAGCGGATTTTTTTTCCCGCAAAAAGGCTTTTGTGTCGGATAGTTTTTTTTTCAGCTGATTTAAAATTCTTCAATCTGCATTTTCACAGCTCATTTTCTGTCTATTTGCAACGTCGACTGTTTACTTCCCGCCACCGTCACGGACTTCCGCTTTAAGCCATGACGTTGTATCAACGAAGGCAAAATTATTGCCAACAAGAAAATTCTCTGCAAAATTTACTTTCCTCTATAAAAAATAGATGCAATACCATACTATGATTTTCATCATTTAAATTTGCATTATCTCTTTTATGCGTATTCACAGATAACTCAATAACGCTCCACTATTAAATTCTGCAAATCTGTATATGGTATCTGCAGGCTTTTATCCTTTTTCTGTTTTATTATATCAAAAATCAGCAATTTTATTTATAATCTACAGAATCAAATAAAATACAATATGATTTGTTGATTTGTTTAAATATTTGGGAATATATACTAGTTTGAGCTCAAATACCGATCTTTAAAAATATAAAAAAATCATTTTTCCAATAAACATTACTAAACAGGTCTGATGGAAACAATTTGGTATTACAAAAGTTATCAGAAACATCGACGAAGCGTAGAATAAAGTTGCCCAGTCGTATATGAAGGATGCTTGGAAAAAGTTGTTCAGAGAAATTATTGATAATCAGTTATGAAAATGATGTTCAAAATATCATCAAAGAGATTAGTCTTTTAGCCATTTTCGGAGGTATTGAAGCTTTTGATGTAGATGATGTTCAAACTTCGCTTAAATTACACAGTGAAATCTTAAGTAATGAAGAGCCCCAGGAATTGGTGTACCATACTACGTACCAAGAAAATGACGTCTTAGAAGCTCTTCCCACATGAAAATTGGTTGTCAAAATAATTTAAAATACAATTCCCCCTCACGTTAAATGCATGAAATTGTTAGAAGAAAATCATGATGATTACGAAGTAATAAATACAGAAGGTATTATTGTACTATACGTCAACAGCTAAGTGAATTGTTCCTCAAGTGATATTTTATATTTATTATTTTATTTTTCAAGGAATGCTTTATTCCATCTAAGTTTATGTGGACATTTATGCCCATTGCTATTCTAGCTGTCTACAAAGAAAGTTTTTCATTGAAGCAATAAAATATGACACTTTTGCTTCATACCTAACATTTATGCTTCAAAAGCGTAAAAATGTCATATATTATAAGGGTTGATAATGAGAGTAATGAGTTTCGTCCGTTGGGGGCAGGTGACATAGAATTCAGCAGTTTGGCTTAAGGCCGCTAACTCCATCCACCGCATCTGCTCTCCATTTCTATCTCGTTCATATAATTTAATTTCTCTCCACCAGCTCATGTCGACAAACTGCAAATAGTGGGTGAGCATGAAATCCCAGTCGGCGATTATTACAAATGTTATCCGCTTTGGTTCAAATAAAGACCAGTTAACTCCTAGATGTCGGTCATATTTGTTGTCACGGGATGAGCTCAAGCCAAACAAATTAAGCGAAAATTGCAAAATCGATTCTGTGAAACCATTATCGAAGAATTTGTGTGCTAAGTCAAATCTGATTAATCCTCCTGATGCGGTTTTATCACGCAAGCTCTCAAATTACGCCTATATTTGGTGTTCTCTTCAGCAATCCACTATCAGCTATTTACAATATCCATTGAACCAAAGTTTCGCATAATTTAATGTGTGAGAATCGAGCGGAGATAATTTTAATATGACCATATGGATCCATTCAAATTTATATTATACAAACACTTCCATTGTTGATTGACTAGCCTCAATAATTTTGCAGAAATAGAATAAATATTAGCAGCTAACTAATCATTTCAATGAATCAAAATTGAGAACTATCGATGCAGACATAATTTATATGTTATTATAATATACCTAAACTTATATACATTTGTATTATAGACTATATTTGGATGTAATTTGAAAAGCCTATGATTTGGGATGAAAACCTGGTCATCGATATTCGGAATCAAATTCAAGACTTCTGTTAAATTTATTTAAAAATAAAATGGAAATACTAAGATCTATTAAAACGTGAAGACATTTTTGTATTCGCTAATACGTGTTTCCAGCCTTTTTCTACGATAATACGTAGTAGCTCACCAGTGCAAAAAAGCCATACACATATTTCAACACGGTAATACTGTAACATGTTTGCTTTCAATTAGGCTAAAATTACTGAATATTTGTTGATTTTATCATTTGGGAGCATTTATTTGTTGCATAATATTTGCTAAGCGCTTTCAAATGAAACTATATGAAAAAGGATAATTTTAACTAACTGTATGGTTGGTTCCTAAGTAAATTTGTTCGTAATTACAACACAACACTCAATAAGTTCGATTTTTTTCACTTTAGTATTTTTCGCAATTTCGTACAAAAATCATCCTTGACTGGAAACAGTGACGTAACTACTAATTAGCGAGCTTAGGCGACACCTATTGGCAGTAACAATCTAATCTATGTATACATATATAGAGTACATATATGTTTTTCAAATTGTTATATTAAGCTTCCCTACCGGTGATGTATTTCTTACACCTTGACTCTAATAATGGGAATATCGATATGAAATATAATAGGTACGGGGTTCAGAATTTTTGTATTCCTCCGTGATATAGTTACGAATCACATCAAAGTATTATAGTATATAAGTATTCATCTGCAGCGGCGGAAAAAAATAATTTGTCGGGAAATCGGGAATTTTGAGAGTTTTAGTCCGTGTCTCAGCAGAAAGGTATTTTACTTAGATATTTAACTAGCATTTAAATGTCAGATGACGATACCTCCAAAGAGTGTGGATTTTCAGCAGCAAGTTGCCTGGCTTTCAAAATCAGAGAGATGCCCACAAAAGTAGTTCTAATTGAAGGAATAAAAGAGGCCTTTGCAAAAATGAAAGAGGAAATTCTACTTTAGACAACTAAAACAGTTAAAATAAGAAAAAGATGCAGTGCATGCATTCGAAACAGAGGCGGCGAATTTGGCCAATTAGATTATTTCAAAATATAAAAACAGTTATTTCGTGCTATTACAATCATAGATAAAAATAATGTTGTAACGATTTGAAGAGGAAATTTTAGGTATTTTTTCAAAATGTTAAAAAAAATCTATCTTGATAACCCTTATACCTAGGATATATATTCTATGTGTTAAACGTTGCAAAAGACCCCTCTAACTTCCAAAAAAATATTGTCAATCCATGTGTAAAACACCCTGTATATATGAAATTAAGAATTATGTACTCGTATCATGAATATTCATAGAAAATGTTTGCTTTCATGCTTACGTTACTTTAATTTCCATCGAATATATTTAACTCTATCCTTATTATATGTAGCCAGAATGAACAATTAGTATCCTTAATAAAATGGTACTCCGATTTGATATCTTTGCAAGTTCCCCGTCATTTTTGGTTGACCGAATCTCTCTGCAAATTGCCAATTATGGCACGTGGTCTACGTTATTCTTCGAACCGACATTCTCTTTGAAGTCGATGGCAATATAATTTAATTCTGAAAGAGGTCCGCAAAATCTGCGTATGTGAAAAATGTGACGTTTGATCGCATTGAAACTATATTTAGTGAAATGTTGCGGGTAGTTTTTCCAGCAGAGATCATTTCGAATGCGGCGTTTCCTTTCCGGAATTAAGCGATTTAGTCGAACGAATGAAATTTAATTCGGAATCATTGTTTGTCGGATTTGTGTAAAGACTTTGCGCGATTTTGTAGGGTGATGAATGAATTCTTTGATGTGTGAAATTCGCAAGGATTTCGAGTTACGTGAAAGTCGTCGAAATTAACCTTTGAAAGGAACACGGTTTAAAGGTGTCTCAGAATCGTTGATCAACGA